>CM057449.1:235512500-236112500 GCA_016271365.2 Neoceratodus forsteri | reverse complement strand
TGCAGGGAGGAGCAAAGGCCAGGCTACTTACTGTCTGGGCAGTAGAGGATCTGCGTCTTTCTCCCTGGACAATTGTAGGGACAACAAGCAGGAAAAGCCCTCAGGGAACAGACAAAAATTTAGGTAAGGGCTTGCTGGGTCCCGCAAGGCTTTGGGGGTGAGTAGCAGCAAGTAGGGTGGTTTTTCAGTCCAATTATAGGTGAAAATAGTACCTGTATAACTTTTAAACAATTATATAGAATTGTTAAAGGCACAGCCTTCTACTGGAGCAGGGCCTCCTAGGGAGATGGGATTGCCACCCTGACCCCAGAGTCTATCCACCAACCCCCTACTCTCAGGTCACATTGGCTCTGGGGATACAGCATTCCATTTTACTCTGTAAGAGCCCACATCCTCAAATTAAACACCGCCCTGAGACATTTTCCAGCACAGTGGAAATGCCAGTGTTTCCGCAGTTTAAAATAAAGTACACATATGTTCAAATTAAAAACAGGCAGACCTGCACAGCTTCTCTAGGTGGCTGGACTCAACTTAATGCTTGCCGGGTTGGGGGGCATCACTCCCTTCCAGGGTACAGGGTGAGCATCAGCCTGGGTTGGCCCAATGGTTCCATGCTGTGGCATCAGCACAGTACACAACTGGATGTCCATTAAAACAAACAGGCAGAGCAGGTAGCACTTGCTCAGTTAGGCCATCATGCTAGTTCCACACTGGGTGTTGCTAGAGGTGATGGGGTATTCCAGTGGTTGCAGCTAGCTCACGGGCTTAATTCAATTTGCAGCCATGCATTCTCACTGGATTGGGGCTATCACGAGACAAGGAGTCCACATGGTTCAACAGCAGGTGGGGAGCACATAGTGGCCATCTTGTGGAGGTTGCCAGCTGGCCCCCAGGAAATACATGGTTTGGGCATTGTTGTGAGGGCTGTCACAGGCAGCAGGGTTGCCACAGCTGTCTACAGGGGGTCCTAGCATCATAGCAGGGGAACAAAATACAAATGGGGGGCCTCAAGGCTAATGTGGTGGGCTATCTGTGTGGGTGCAGGAGAAGCCACGTGGCTCTCAGAAGGTGGCCATCTTGGTGGAGGATAACAAGGATCATTGCTAGCTTAGTCTGTCAAAAAACAAACAAATGAAGGCGGGTCCAGTGGCATGGAGGGCTGAGTCAGTGATGCCTTACCTCATGCCACACCGGCAACCCATGTTCATGGTGTGAGCGGGGCATTGGGGGCCAGCCAGGATGGGAGTGGATCAAGCATCAGGAGGATAGCTCTCCTCTCCCAGGAGGGTGGAAACAGAGGCTGATTGCCTGACACCTAGCGGAGGCTAGGTGTTGGCACACCTGGCCCTGTACAGTGGGGGCATGGGGGCAGAGCAGCTGGCAGGCATGCTGATGTGGATGTACACATGGCATGCCCACTGCTGGCACTGCCCACTCAGCCTCTGGAGGAAAATGGAAATGGCGGCACTGGTAGAGCGGTTTTATGGCCATCCGTCAAGAGCATACCACCTCTGAGGGCATCACTGAAAGCTGGATCTAGTCCTGATGCAGAGTTGGGGACTTCCCACCACCCCATCATGGGAGGCATGCCATGGGGGTGAATGGTGATGACCCAATGTAAAGGTTGGGTGCAGGACGGACAGCAGCCAGAGGTAACAGGTGCCTTGATAGAGCTAACCGGGGACTGTGAAGGAAAAAATGAAAGCCATAAAAAAACAACAACATGGAAACTGTATAAAACTGTGTGGGGAAAGATATCTGAAGGGTTAGAGAGGCACTAGCTGGGTCCAGGGGTTTTGAGAGCCAAAGAATGACAACAGCCCATTGAGTAGGACGGGGGAAGGGGACAGACAGAGATGCAAGGTTGCACATATTAGGTATGAGAAAAGGCTTTTCTCTGTATTTCACTCCTTTTAACCTCTGTTGTGCTTGGCTATGCTCCATAGTCAGGTCTGCAGTCAAAATAAAAGTGTACATAGAGGCAAAAAAAAAATGAACACAACGAAATAGTCTAATAAGGATAAATGATCAGAAGTGAGGGGCATTACGCTTGGGGATCAGGGCATCTTAACTGGGGGGCAGGGTGTCACTAGCTCCCCACCCTGAAGGTCAGTGGGGCCATTCCACAGACCGGTGCACACTCCTGAAACATAAATTTAAAGTTTTCTGTTTCTCTCCCCAGGCTTTCAAGGACTTTGAATTCACAGCCAAAGAGAACTGTAAGCATGAGCACCAGGAGAAGGGCAGGGGTGCAGGGAGGCTGAGGCATTGCTGAACCCAGGTTCAAAGGACCAACCCATTCCAGAGTTTAAGGAGACACTGCAGTGTTTTATGGAGCTAGGCAACCCCAACTGGTTGCAGGAAGTGATGCAGGAGTCACCAAGGCAGCTGCTAGGGTGCCCCAGTGCATCACGAGCACTGAAGATATCTAAAAAGCATTCCATGAGAATGGTAGAGGCCATGGCAACCAAGGCTGAACAGAAGAAACCCATTGCAGCAAAGAAGCAAGGTGAACTGATGGAGGCACTAGCAGTAACTGAAGAAGCAGCGACTGGAGAGTGGAAGATGAGTTGCCCAGCAGAGGACATCAGAGTAGCAGGAGAGACAGAGGGAACCAACACTGTGCCAGCCACTACAATGATGAATGGTGAATGTGTAGAGGTGCAGGCAATGGCTATTACCCAATCAGGTGGCCAGGAGTTGTGTCAGGCAAGCAAGGGAAAAGGCACTCCGCAGCCTAGGGGAAATGTAGCACTACCGGATGGTGCATCCTCTCTGGGGAGGCACCTTTATGCCAGAGTCCTCAAGAGAGCTCGGGACCATAATAAGGGTAGGCTCCCACATCCGAGGGCAAGGGCAGGTGAAACTCCAGCACAGGCACAGGGCATTCCTGGGGGGAGGAAAGGCCCAGTGGGCAATATGCCACAAGGTTAGTGGCCAATGCCAAACCCATGGCTCCCTCCATACCTTCCAGGTACAGCACCTACAGGGGTAGGCCCAGTGGCTTCGGGAGCCAGGGGTGTGATCACATGCCCACCACCCACAGCATTCCAGGCATGGGTCTGGGCTTCAGGGGGGGCAGACATTTTTTTGGGGCACAATGTAGTGAATAATGTTGCAGTGACACACATGACCCTACTGCTACCAGTTCAGGTGGAGACTCAGAGACCTGTGGGAGATAGGGGGGTCATGGGGGGATAGTGGGGTGATCCCTCCGATGATGCCTCCAGCACAAGTGATGGGGAGAGCAGAGAATGCCCTGCAAAATGTGCAACCCATTGTACATCTGGTAATGGGATATGTGGCTGGGGAGGTTAGATGTGCAGAGTCTGCAATCCCTGAGTCCCTATTTGGACTGCCTGGTCCAAGTATTCCAGAGAAACAGCTTTTCTTAGAAATAGAGGACATGCTGAAGCTAGAACCCTTTGAATATTTCCCAAAGATAAACCAACAAATAGATTCGACTGATAGCCTCTTCTCTGAATTAAAAAAAATCACAGTTGAAAATGCTTTGCTTTTTGCTTCTGCTTTTTCTGAAAGAACACTTTTTAAGTAAAAACGTATTGCTAAGCATAATTAAATAACTGTTTATGTTATAAAGGAGCATGTATTACGTATAAACAGTTTGAGGATGCATTGTAGCTTTTCTGTGATATTAACAGTTTACAGTTTAATGAAAAAATATGTATGTCTTATTTGGAACTAAATTGTATAATGGGAAGTTTTATTTGAGGAAGTGAAAGAACAAAGTTTTGTGCTTGACAGAATGCTGGCTAAATCACTATTTCCTCTGTAGCAAAAAAAGAGTTGTAGCTTACAAAATAATGTTCCAATAAAGCAAGAATTTGTCATGACATTCCACTTCTAAAATAAGATATTTTTGTTACCACCTTACATAAATAACATACTTTTACAAGAAGTGTGTCACGGGGCATACTTCTGCAAGAAGTGTGTCACAGGGCATACTTCTGGAAGAAGTGCAACACGAGGTACATCAAGTCACTTCCCTTCAAAAATATAAATATAAACTCTGTTTGAGACAAGGTAAGCGGGGCAGATGAAGTGGGAACCAGAGAGCATTCATCACCTAGCCTAGAGCCTCAAACTGAGCATCGGTTAATTGGAACAGTGGTAAGAGAAAGACTGCATTCTGTCAGTTAATGAACAGAATAAAAATGGATGTGCTTGGCATAATTTTAATTTTTATATGTTTTATTTTCTGGTAAAAATGTGTATTCTAATAAATTTGGGCTACCCCCTGCAACGGGAATTATATATTGTCTTTTGCTTGCTAGTGCTGATCAGTTATTGTCATATTTACTGAAATCTTTCTAAGTAAAAGAAAACTGAGTGGACTTGGTATTCATAGGTACTTTTATAAATATCAAACATAGTTGTAAATATTTTAGTATAAAGGTATACAATTCCTACAAGGGTAGACATATGTGGCTAGTATATTGATGGAAAGTCATTTTCATTAAGTGATGGGGAACAATTTATGAAAAACAGCATTCAGTAGTGATATTATCCTAATCACATTCAAACCCAGGTAATATTAGGGAACTGAAACATTATAAAATTAAAATGACATTGCCTGGTGTAACTCCTAGAGTACAGGGACTTATCACCTACAGAGGCATGGATAATGTACAAAAAGGTAAATTAACATGATTGTTACTACATTCTGTAATCCTAGAACAAATAAATAAATAAATAAAATAAACATTCCTTGTGCTAGTACTTTAAAAACTACAATAGATGGCTATCAACATATTTTACAATGTGAAGACCCACACTAATATATTATTACATAAATACCTAGGTTGGAGTCATTATGACCCTTTCAAGGGAGACCAGTGTAGAATAATGGATTGTCCCAGGCATCATGGGAAAACAGAGAACTGTCTGGTGGTTAAAACTGTTGATTTCCTGGGACAGTCCCATTGCAATGTACCAGAAATACATGCCCATGAGTAGGAGGGTGATTACGGAGAATATGATGTATTTGCTCTAGAGGACAAAATAGTTCTGGCCCGTCAGATAGATGGATATGTAATTCATGTGGGTTGGATTCAAGGCCTCAATAATCCCAATGAACATCGAGCCATGATAATAACTTCTCCTGCTAGATTATATCCTAGCCTATCAAAGTTGATAGAGGGCATGTCCACTCCCACAGGGCATGGTGAGGCTGAAAGGCCAACCAATGTACTGTACATGGAGTGAACTCAGAAAGCTGAACTGGAGTTCAGGTATGGACCCCAGCCAACATAGTAACACCTGATCAGGCACAAGTAGATCAAGCGGTTAGACAGGTGCGGGGTCTGGGAACACCAGTAGTAATGCTAGCACCTATCGGCACTGGGCAGCACCCACCAGCAAGGCTTCATTGGCACAGGCATCAGCACAGGAGACAGCGGGTACTAGTGGAGGCCCAGTCAGGCCCCAAGGCTGACCATTGGGTGCATGTGGGGGTAGATGACCCCAAAGACACCCACTTGACACCTGCTAGGTGAGAAAAAAATATAGAAAGGGGAATACATTTAAATTTTTGAGCTGTTGCATAGGGAGCTGCCAGACCTAGGGGACAAGGATAAGGTGAAGCAGGAGAAGCTGTGGAGACCAAAGTTGCCACCCACATTCAAGAACTGGGCATCAGCATTTGACATCTTTATCTTCATCTACTGCAGTAAGTTCCCACAGAAGATAGGGCAGCTCTTAAAATAGAGACAACATTAAAACTGTGCATTTGACATATGAAGGGAATGCGTGGCTGCGATATGATGAGCAGTTTTAAATGCGGTTAACCAGGTCTCCGGATATGCATTGGGACAGGATTAACCAAGACTTGTGGTGTAGACATATGACTAAGGCTAAGCTAACAGATGTAGCTTACACTAAGAGTGGTCACATAGTAACCAGGACACCTTGGATAACGCAAAAAGGGTGGCCATCTGTCGACAATATAACACAGGGAAGTGTTTTCAGAACTGTTGCAAGTTCAGGCACAAGTGCAGTAGCTGTGGTGGAAAGCACAAAGCTAGTGCCTGCCAAGGGGGGGCAGCTGCAAGGGAAATGGTCAGCAGACCAAGAACAAGCAAGGGGACAGATCCATCAAAAAAGACTGGCGAGGTCAACAATAAAAATTGACCACATTAGCCCATGACTTGATCATTACACTTGCAAAAAGGACACATATTACTTATTGGATGGGTTCACCAATGGTTTTCACATTCCCTACCAGGGTCCATGGTTATCCACCACAGCATGCAATCTGAAGCATACAGTGACAGAGAAGATCCACAAAGAAGTGAAAGCTGGTAGGGTGGTGGGACCATTTCGAGAACCCCCCGCTGGGCCCATTAAGGATTTCACCTTTGGGGGGGTTGGTTCCTAAGAAACTACCTGGGGAATACAGGTTGATACATCACCTTTCTAAACCTAAAGTGTCTTTGGTGAAAGACTACATTAGTGCAGAAAACCGTGCAGTTTTTTATGCATTTGATAGAGTGGTCAGGCTCACTCAACAAGCTGGCAAGGGGGCTTGTCTGGTTAAAAGCAACATAAAGTCTGCATTTTGCTTAATGCCGGTCAGTCCATAGGACTTCAATTGGTTAGGTTTTTCTTTTGAAGAGAATTTCCATTACAACATGTCAATGACAGTGGGTTGCTCAATCTCTTGTACAGCCTTAAAAGCCTTCAGCTATTTCCTGGAATGGGCAGCAATACAGCACAGTGACAAAAACAGGATAACATACTATCTGGATGATTTCCTGTTCATAGGGTCCCCAAGTATGCCTGAATGTGAAGGCACACTTAGATCCTCTACACAGCTCATGGGTTGGTTTGGGGTGCCGCTTGCACATGAAAAGACTGAGGAGCTAGTAACTAGGCTAATTTACCTAGGCATCAAGCTAGATACAGTGTAAATGGTGTCTATACTTGCAGCTGAAAAAGTGGAGTTGCTGGGGTGCTTAGTGGCTGAAATTCATTCCTCCAAGAAAGTTACTTTGAAGTCACTACAGTCATTGATTGACCAATTGAATTTTGCATGTAAAGCTATGGCTCCAGGAAGGCCTTCATAAAATGTTTGGCAGGGGCAAGAAGGGTAACACTACAACTGCACCATCACACCAGGGTGACCGCAGATATGATAGCTGACATGGCAGTCTGGGACCACCTCCTCAAGCAGTTCAATGGGGTGTCCATATGACAATCAGGGTTAGAATTTAAACAGGACTGCCAGATGGTTACTGATGCTGCTGGGAGTATTGGGTACAGGGCATATTTTCAGGGTTCCTAGTTCACAGGCCCCAGGGATGACAGCTGGTGGGAGGCTGATCTCACAAAAAAATTTGACTTTGTTGGAATTCTTCCCTATTCTTGCAGCCATATTTGTGTGTGGGGACAGATTGTTTTTTCAATCAGATAATATGAGAGCAGTTAGGATCTTGAATACGCAGTCTTCTAACTCAAGAGGTAATGAGACTGTTTGGGGTATTTGTGCTGAGATGCTTGTGGCTCATAATACTGTAACTTTTAAAGTGAGACACGTTCCTGGGGCATTGAATGTAATCATCAATATGCTGTCTCAGTTGCAGTTCAAGCACTTCTGGCAGGTGGCACAGGCAGTGGAGAAAACCCCAGCTCAAGTGCTGGCATTCTTGTGGCAAGCTGTGATCCTATAACAGCCAAATTGATACCACATGCTCTGGGACCCAAGAACCTGGTGTAAGTATTGGGCACATCTGAACACTTTTTTGGGATTTCTGTAGAGACGGAAGTTGGGGTTATGACATGCTGCAGCAACCCAGGTTGGTGTAGCAGTTTGTTCATTACCTCACTGAGGAAGGCAGGGCACCTGCATACATATGCAGTCACCTGTCTGGCATTGCTTTCATAACTAAGATGCATGGGCTCCAAGATGTGACAGGATCATTCATTATGAGGAAAATGATTGACCAAGAAGGGCCAGAGGAAACCAGTAGACAGCATGTTATTAGTGGAAATATTGGACACCGTTTCAGGTTTGCTTGTCAGCTGATGAAGCAATACTGTTTAAGGGGCTATTTGCTTGTGCCTTCTTTGGGGTATTCAGGGTGTCCGAGCTAGTGGAGGACCCAACACTCATGGCACAGCACAATATCCAATGGGAAAATGTCAGAGTTAGGGGGATAGAATAGAGATATTACTGTGCCAGTCAAAGATGGCACAGATAGGTCCCCCAAATTAATCATGTTACACAGGGTCCAAGGCCATGGACTCTGCCTGTGTGCTCTTATTAGGAGGTACATTGATCAGAGTATGAAAAAACAAGGTACATTTTTCATGCATGTTAACAGCAAGTCAGTCACAAGGTATCAGTTTGCAGCAGTTCTGAGGAAAGGGATTAAGGCCACAGGCAGAGACCCAAAGCATTTTAACATTCATTCTTTCAGGATAGGTGCAGCCACCAAGGCAGCAAGGCTAGGTTACCCAGAACCACAGATTCAGGCTATTAGAAGATGGCAATCAAAGGTGTACAAAAGGTACATGAGGCCTTGGTACACAGAAAAGGTGGCAGTTCAAGGCACTGTAGAGAGTGCCACTTGCTAATGTTTGTGATTTATTTTACAGGTGTACTTTCTGCTGTCCAAAACATCTATAGAAGCATAGACTTTGACAGCAGATAAGGACCGCTTGGCCCACCCAGTCTGTCCATTTCCCTACCTATTGTATAAGTTGCAGATCCTAGTTAACCAACAGCCTACTTCTTCCTATCTCCCACCAGAATTGCCTTGTCTGTCCCATGCATTCTTGAATTCCCCCACTGTTTTTTGACCCCACAACCTCCTCACAAAAGCTGTTCCATGTGAATTTGTGACTGGATTGAACTATGTGACTGGCCATTCCTTTATCAGAAGAGCACACCATTGGGAGGCTCGTCAGAATTAAGGAAATCAGCTGGGCATACCAACAGAAAAGGGAAAAGTGCAGTGGTGCTGAACTGGAGGCATAAAATGGGGATAACTGATACAGGCATTAAGGAAATTAGGGTTGGTCAGTGCTCCTCCACATGGCTTAGTCATACACTTGGGGTGGGGGGAGAGACAACCTGGACAGCCTGTTCTCCATCGATGTAATTAAAGGTATTATGATCGACCTGAGCTGGATTAGACGACACATGCCGAACACTAAGTTGGCTTGGTCTAAGATAGTGCCTTGGCAAATGGAGGAGAGGGTCAGCGGACAGGCCATTGTGGAAAGTTCATAGGGAGGCGAATCAAGAGGCATCTGATTTCTGCCTGCCTTGCAGAATCCAAGTGGTTGGTCATCAGGACATATTGCCAGTTTATGCAGGTTCTTACAATTTAGACTGGGTGTACCTGTTCAAGGTGGGGCAGGCACTTTTCAACAATAGCCTGCAAAATGTTTTAGAGAAATGGAAATAGAGTATTTACCTGGGGCATTGTTGGTAGATGTGTAACTGTGTTATGGATCTAGTGGCGGACGCTTTTGGGTATAGAAAAAAGTAAGACAGTTCATTGAAGTATAGGGTGGCCGGTGAGGGCACACTCAAGAATGGAAGAGGGAGCAGCTTCATGAGGGCACATTCTAGAGATTTGTACAACATGGCACAGAGCAGGGGGGATCGTGGGGAGCAACAGTCAAGCAGTTGATTCCCAGTGAGGGCAGCACTACACGGCTGTGGTCTAGTGGGTCCCAATTTCGTTAAGTCATGCTTGTCCAGTGGGGGTTTGCCAGGCTTTCTTAGGATTGCCTAGGACTGGCTTGTTATTAAGATAATTTGGACTCTTGACTAAATGTGTCTGCTGCCCCAGGAGAATACTCTATTGGCCAAATGATTGTATGTGATATGTTTTGTATTGTAAATAATGTTTGATGTAATGTTTTATGTAGATTTTGAAATTCATGTTGAGTAAACATCAGCCTTTTCCACCAAAAATTTTCATTGATGGTATCTTGTGTTATTTGGGGATTGAGATGGTTCTATCTGAGCAGAGTTCCTCCAGGACATTCCTGGGAGGTCATGTGTCCCATGACCAATTGCCAGTCCCTGGTCATGAGCTTTCCAGGTGCAGTGACTGGGAAGGTTGTGGTCAATTGCCTATGCCCTGACCTGATGTGGGCTAGTAATAGCCTGGAGTGGGAAGGGGCAAAGGCCAGGCTACTTAGTGTCTGGGCAGTAGAGGATCTGCCTCTTTCTTCCTGGACAATTGTAGGGACAACAAGATCCTCCCAGGGTTAGAAGGGCCTATGGCAGGTTGTGGGTTTTGGCCATGAAGCAAGAAGAAAAGGTCTGGGCAGCTGGCAGACACTTCAGGGATACAGAAAAAAGTAAGACAATTTAATGAAGTAAAGGGGTGGCCTGGTGAGGGCACACTCAAGAATGGGAGAGGGAATGGCCCAGTGAGGGCACACTCCATAGATATGCACAACATGGGATGGAGCAAGGGGACCATGGGGGAAATGGTCAGGCCATTGAGGCCTGGTGAGGGCAGCACTGCATAGCTGTGGCCTAGAGGCACCCAGTTCCATTATGCCATGCTTGTCAAGCGGCTGGCTGGCCCAGTGGGGGTTTACCAGGCTTTCTTTGGCCTAGGGCTAGCTTGTTATTAAGTTGGATTCATGACAAAATGCATCTGCTGCCCTGGGGAATACTCTATTGGTCAAAATGATTGAATGTGATATATGTTGTATTGTAAATGATGTTTGATATAATGTTGATGTATGTTCTGAAATTCATGTCAAGTAAGTATCGGCCTTTTCCACCAAAAATTTAATTGATGGTGTCCTGTGTGTTATTTGGGGATTGAGATGGTTCTATCTGGGCATAGGGGCATGGACTATTGAAACAGATGGATATAAGTGAGGGTTTTTTATTAAGCCTGTCAAAGAGCACAAAGGGAAGTGTCAACTAGCCACAAGGGAGCTGAGGGCAGACTCTGATGGACTGCAGCTGTTTGCATTTGGCTAGACTGGGCTCATGAGAAAGTGCAAAGACTATTAAGACCCTCCTCCCCTTAGCAAAGCTCTTGCCTAGTGTAACCTTGGTAAGCAGGAGCTGACACACTCCTAAGTTTCACTGGTAAAGACAAGAAAAATCCAGTCTTTGAAGTAGCCAGACCTGAAATAACTTTTATTTTGCCTCTGTTAAAGTGTCTAAAGACCGTAAAAAGCAAATAAATTGTGCCATCCTACATGACTTTTATGTAAATTCTTGCTTGCTGTGTCCTTCATAAACACCCACACTTCCACATATGGTTTTAGAAGCAGCATCTTCACTTGTACCAGACCGGGCACAAAGACCATAGTGGGTGAGGATTCTGGTGGAAGGGTGTGATTGCAGGAGGCTGGCTAACTGCAAGGTGGATCAAGAAAGATCGTGACCGATAAACAGATTCTGATAGCCATGATGGTGGTGGTTCATTGGCTATCTTAGAGCCATGAGAAGATGCAGTATGGTTGTTGGTAGCAGATGAATGGATTTGGAAAAAAGAGCAAACAATTAAGAGGGCATCAGAGCTGACTCAGGAGCATGAACCAAAAGTCCCATCTACAGAGCAGTCGAAAATCCAAGACTGCACTACTACTACAGACTGTAGTAATGACCAGGAGGTTGATGTGGCCAAAAGAGGTACTGACTGAAGGCACTGCAGAAGCTGGAGAGGAGGAACCTGTACAGAGGGAGGAGACACTTGCCTGAGACCCTGAAGGGAAGATCTATGGGAGCAGATACTGCTAAGAGACTAAAAACTATGGTTGCAAACAGGATCAGAAACTGGCTGAATGGACTAAAGACATTGGGAAGACATTGTGTTCTTATTTGAATGTTACAATGTATAATATACCATGTGTTAACCAAATAGTTCCTGATGCAGGGACTCAAAAGGTTACTGTTCCTGGTGCTGGTGACTTGAGTTTCACCAGCCCACTGGACTGAGGTTGGAGGGGGGCAGGTTTAAGGGAATCAGAGGTCATTTCTTCATGGAGAGGGTGGTGGGGCCCTGGAACAATCTGCTGGAGGATGTGGTGGGGGTGTAACACTGCAGAAATTTCAAGAGGGCATAGGACAAACACAAGGGGTTGTCTAGGGAGTGGGGGTGGGGACCTCTGGGCAAGGGGGCAAGTAGGGAGGGGGAAGCAGACTCAGTGGGCCAAGATGGTCCTTTTCTGATGTCAAATATCTGTGAATTTATGAACCAGACTATATTACATCTGCTAGGGTGATGAGTTATGGTGGAGGCATCAAAACCCTCATACGCACCTGATGGTAGTGCCAAAGGCACTGTGTCTACAGGTGCTGGAGGTAGTACATGTACTGTAGACTCACAAAAGGGACCCTCAAAGAGGCAAAAGATGTCAGCCTGTGTGAGGTATTTTCAAGCAAGTAGCAAAGTACTGTAAATCCTGTGAGGCTTGTCATGATTTTTTGGGAGAGGGGTTGAATATGGACAGGGTTGTTACCCTGAGCAAGGAAAGTGCTGTCCTGTGTGAAAAAAGGAGTACCAGGTTGACATGTGTAAATGACTTAAGTGTTGAGGAAGACTCCGGTCTATGAGCCCCAGCTGAACAATCTGAGCTGTGTGTGTGTGTGGGGGGGGGGAGGTGATAGCCTCCTTGGGAATCTATTCCATAAGGGATGCTAAATAAAATAATAAGCTGAAGTATGGAAATAAACTTGGGTAATGAGTGTAAATTAATGGAATAAATGTTTGCCAAGGGCAGGTAAGCGGTCTTGCTGGTTCCAAGGTTAAGAAAAGCCTTGGGGAAAATAATAGAAAAAAACTCTTTAGGATATGACCTGGAAGAAGAAAATGTAGCAAAGCACCAGAGCATGTGTACAGAACAATGGTCACAAATAGTTAAAGGAATTTGCTCCCTGATGGGCAAAAAAAGGGAAACAAGTTTAATATGTCCACTTAGGAAGAGTGTGGGTACTCTGACCTTTCTTGAAACTGGATGGTGGAAGTAGCCCACTGCTGGCACTCTCCTACGATACGAGTAGTCCTAGAGGGCTGTGGTAAATGTGTATACTGTGATGCTCTGCCCCTTACTTATGGTTATTGTACGATAGCTGTAAAATAAATAACTGGTCTGTGTATGAAATTATCTCACACAAGTTAGCAAATTTGGCCTGTAACTTTAAAGGTCAGTAACTGGAACTACAGGATGTAATTAAACTGACCAGGGGAACCAGTTAATTAACTGAGTTCCTTACGGGGGAATTTTATTACCTTTTTATGACCTGCCCAGGCTTTTGAAGTTGAAATCAAACAAAGTTTATGACGTAACAGGATGAAGAATAATTTTGCAAGTTCCTTTCCAATTTTTAACATGCAGCTGATAAATAGTGACAAATGGTAGGATTGTTAAGTTCAAAGAGAAAATGTTTGATTAACGGATGTCATATTTAGGAAAGTTGTTTTTTTTCTGATGCTACCATTAATTAAAAATACCTCCGGTAGAAATTATGTTAGAATTAATTCTGAAAGGAGGAGCTAGTTGACTTACCTAAAATGGGGTGGAGTGATGGAGTTTCAAATGAACATCCATCTGGTGAATATGTGTCATATCATCTTGGGCTCCGAGACAGAAAGTTCTCTCTAACTTAAATGCACTTAGGAAAGTAATACTTAGAAAGAAATTAAGTCTTTGTGGTAGGAGTGTTTTGTCTGTAACTCCCTTTTTTATTTTACATGATTGTATACTGTATGATGTATTGTTCTGTGTTTAATTTTACATATTTTTATCATCTTTTAGTAAACAACCTAACATAGAAACATAGAATTTGATGACAGATAAGGACCGCTTGGCCCACCCAGTCTGCCCATTTCCCTACCTAATGGATAAGCTGCAGATCCTAGTTAACCAGCAGCCTACTACTTCCTACCCCCACTCCCTAGAATTGCCTTATGACTGTCCCATACATTCTTGAATTCCACCACTGTTTTTGACTCCACAACCTCCTCCAGAAGGCCATTCCATGCATCCACAGCCCTCTGTGAAAAAAATACTTCCTTACATTACCTCTGAGCTGCCCTCCCTCTATCTTCAAATTGTGCCCTCTTGTTCTTGCATGCCTCTTTTTCTGAAAGATAATAATAATAATAATAATAAACTTTATTTTTAATGTGCCTTTCAGATATCAAGGTGCAGTACACAGTTAAAATAGTTTAAAATCAATACTATATCATTATAAAAACATACAATACAATTAGAGTCTGTCATCCTCAACACCATCACCATAAGCCTTGTTCCATAAATACGTCTTCAGTGCTTGTTTAAAGCCCCCCACAGTCATGCACTCCCTAATCCAACAGGGTAGAGAATTCCAGAGGGTTGGTGCCACGAACATAAATGCCCGGGCTCCAGAAGATTTTAAAAACACCCTTGGGATCTCTAGCAACCCCTCGTTGGCCGGGCGGAGTGGTTACTCAGGGAGGTAAGGAACCAGAAGCTCTTTCAGGTAGTCAGGGCCCAGTCCGTGTAGGGCTTTATATGTGAGTAATCCAACTTTGAAGGTGATCCGCCACCGAACTGGCAGCCAGTGCAGCTCCCGCAGCACTGGTGTGATGTGGGAAGATCGAGGAGTCCCCATCAACAACCGGGCTGTGGAATTCTGCACTGGCTGCAAGTGGTGGATATCAACCCCTGGTAGCCCAAAGTAAAGGGAGTTGCAGTAATCTAAACATGAAGTCACAAAAGCATGGATCAATGTAGGAAGGTCCTCGGACGGAACAAGGTGCTTGATCCTAGCGATGTTCCTCAGATGATAAAAGGATAACTTAATGACAGCAGACACCTGCAAATGAAGTGTCAGCCCATCGTCAAGAATCACCCCTAGGTCTCGCACCTGTTCAGAGATAGGAAGCTTGGAGTCCCCAAGGAATTAACCTATGGATTGACCTGCTTCCCACCCCCCTATCCAGTGACCTGGATCCACAACCATCACCTCTGTCTTCCCAGGGTTCAGCTTCAACCAGCTGCACTTCATCCAACCCTGGATTTCAGCAAGGCAGTTATTAAATGCCGAGAGTGCTCCATCTTAGTCAAGGTGCAAAATACAGGTAGAGCAGGGCAT
The DNA here is from genome assembly GCA_016271365.2 of Neoceratodus forsteri. Classification (NCBI taxonomy): domain Eukaryota; kingdom Metazoa; phylum Chordata; order Ceratodontiformes; family Ceratodontidae; genus Neoceratodus; species Neoceratodus forsteri. The sequence continues at coordinate 236,097,415 of CM057449.1, read as the reverse complement.
CATCAGCATAGCAATGAAACTTCAGCCCATACTGTCTTACAATGTCTCTGAGGGGAAGCATATACACCACAAACAACATGGGAGACAGCACTGAGCCCTAGGGCACCTCACAAGACAGAGAGATAGGGTCGGAGGAAAAAAAAACCAACACCACCCTCTGAGTTCTACCAGTGAGAAATGAAGTAAACCATCTGTGGACCAAACCAGAGAGCCCACAGATGAATCTCAGGCACTCAAGCGGAAGCCCATGGTCAACAGTGTCAAAAGCTGATGAAAGATCAAGAAGTACCAAAATGGACATTTTTTTCTGGTCTCTCGCCATCAGGAGATCATTGAGCAACCGAACCAGTGCAGTCTCGGTATTATGCCTCTTTTGGAAACCGGATTGGAGAGGTTCGTAGATGCAATGGATGGTCAAATGGTTCTTCAGCTCAGCAGCCACTACTTTCTCGATCATCTTCCCTACAAAGGGAAGGTTAGAGATTGGCCTGTAGTTAGTAAGAGAGTCTGGGTCCAAAGAAGCCTTCTTCAACAAAGGTGTCACCACTGCCTCCTTCAGGGAGCAGGGGTACTCACCGGAGTCAAGGGAGCACCAGACTATCTGCGCCAGAACCGGGCTGATAACACCACCACAGCCCATTATCAGGATGTAGGACCTGGATCTAAACTACAGCATGTAGTGCGCATACCCTGGACAATCCTCATAATAGCCACGATTTCCGGCCGTTCAAAGGAACTCCAGGAAAAAGGAGGGATAGTGACCAAGTGCTGATCTTAAACAACTCCCACAGAGTGTGCTGCACAGGTCTCTGACCTGATGTCGGCCACCTTATCAGCAAAGAACTGAGCAAGCTCATCACATTGCAATTGTAAAATAGCATTACGAATGTGCAGACAGGCTGGGTTGCACAGCCTGTCCACAGTTCAAAAGAGCTGAGCTGGTCAGTTCTAAGCAGCAGCAATTTCCCCAGAAAGGAATTCTGCCTTCTTACGGGAAATTTCTGACTGATAGAGTCAATAATGCTCTAGCAGTCTAAAATGGATGGCATTTAAGCCGGATTTCCACCAGCACCACTCTAACCTGCGTCCTAGTCGCCGCATCTCCCTCAGGTCGCCATGAAACCACGAAGACGAGGGCGAAGGGAGAGAGGATGCACATGGACTGGAGCAATGGAATCCAGTGCTGATGTAATGGCCTTATTATATGCCAGAACCAAAACCTCCGGATCCATGCTAGCCACAGGAAATTCTGATAGATCAAGTACCGCAGTTAGACCATCAGGAGTCACATCCCGTAAAGGGTGGTACTTGACCATCTCCATAGGAGCTGGCCTATGAAGAGGGGGTGCAAAAATTGAATAACACAGTGTAATGGTCCGGCCATCCGACGGGTTCCACCCCCCATGCCAGAGGCCTCCATCCCCAGGAGGAAAACCAGGCCAAGAGAATGGCCATATTTATGAGTAGCAGAGGTAACTACCTGTGTGAGGCCCAATGAATTCATCAGTTGGAGGAAGATTTGTCCAAATTGCGAGAGTTCGTCGTCAATTCAGGCACTGAAGTCACCCAGGACCATCAGCCTGGGTGACTCAAACACTAGGTCGGCCGCGAAGTCCGCCACTTCTTTAAGGAATAGCTTCTCATCCCCGGGTGGACGGTAGATGAAAGCCAACCTATAACCCCCACCTGCTACTATGACACATTCAGATTATTTGGTTTCCTCAACTGGGACACTTGTGAGATCCAATTCTGTCTTGAAACAGACCGCAACCCCCCCCACGGTCCAATCTTGGTCGGTGTAGTAGTAGTAGTAGTAAAAATTTGTATTCAATTGACAAGCAAAAGAATAGGAAACTCCACTGAGCCAAGCTAATTTCCAATGAAGTCCTTAATACTTACATTCATATTAACATCATAATAAAAAAAAAATATATATATACAACAATACTTAAAATGACATGACAAAATATAAATTACAATAGCTTTACATCCATACAAATAAACAACATATACATCACACATATTCCCATTCATAAAGTGCAACTACACAGCATATTTTGGAGCATGATATACACAATTACTCAACATTTAGCCTTTTATCAGCTTCAGATTTGAACCAACTTTTTATTTCTCCTAAATTAGGACTAGAGCTAATTGGCCTAAGGTGGGTTGACAATGAATTCCATATATTGGGACCCAAATAGAAAAAATTATCTCTACCCAAATCTGTCCTTCTTCTAGGTAAAACATATTCCATACCCTCCACAGAGCGTAAACCTCCCCTAATTACCCTAACCTGAAATTCGTCAGTGATATATTCCGGTACTTCACCCCTGACTGACTTAACCATATATGTCAGGACATGGAATATCCTTCTATCCTGAGGACTCATCCAGTTCAAAGACTGATACAACTCTCTTCTATGGGTTCTCCTAGGCACCTCCAAAATAAACCTAGCTATCTTATTGAACAAAACATCTATTTTAGTTAACTGGGTTAAAGTTGCCTCTATATACATAATATCCCCATAATCCAACAAAGGAATCAACATGGCAGTGATTTACTTGCTTCCCTTACTCAGCATCCATACAATTTCTAATTCTATAAGAGTACTTCTAAGCGTCTACTAACATTTTTAGTTATACAATCTATATGAAAAGTCCAGCTCAATGATCTATCCAGATACATTCCTAAATATCTATAGCACTGGACTTGTTCAAGAGCAATGTTATCCACAGTCACTATACTCAAACCCAACTCAGAATAGATCTCTTTATTTTCCCTAGAAAACAATAATACCTGAGATTTTTTTGAATTAAGGGCAAGTTTGGATTCACTATAGAATAACTGAAGTTCATCAAATGCTTTTTGAAGAGTAAATTCTATCTGCATTATTGATAATCCCTTCACATAAATAATAGTGTCATCTGCGTACAGATCACTGAATACCCGGCCGGAACCGCAGCCTCAAGTACTGGGCCAGCATTACCATCCAGCCAGGTTTCGGTGATGTACGCCAATTCTGTTGTACCCACCAAGTCTGCAATAATGGCAGTCTTGTTCTCAACAGATCTGGCATTACATAACACCACTCGAGTTGGACAGAACTCCTGGGTTGCCTTGGCCACCTGCCCACCATCAATGGAGGTGCCCTTGGGTATGGAGACCAAACAAGATGACCCACGTTCTAGACTTCATTTCACCCCAGGGTGTCTTCTGGGCTTAACCACCCCGATGTGAGTGCCCCGTTCTTCCACCCTCTGCTGTTCACACCCCCTGCCCTGCCCCACCCTCCTGTGGGCAATACCCAAAGTCTGGCAGCATTGATAGGTGGAAAAAACAATGGTGGGGGGGGAAAGGGGTGGAGGGCATGAAGAGGAGAGGTGGAATAGTGCATGACCTGGGGGGTGGAACAGTGATGTATATCCCAGACTCCAAACATGGCTCAAGAAGAACCAATACACTTCAAATTTAGCTTGTAAACACAGATTTGCACAAACATAAATCTAAATAAATACTATAAAAACTAAAATTAAAAACTAACAGGATGTTAAATCACCATCAGAAGTTGCTTTCAGGAAGTCCCGATAAAAAAAATAAAACTACATCCATGTAAATGAATATCCCTCCTCTCACAAGGCATTCCCATTAACATAAAGTAAAATAAAATCACAATTTTAGTAACAAAAATAATAAACAATACAGATTATTATGCCCCAGGTCCTCTCACAACCTGGGTACCCAGAATGGTCGTGCACTCTCGCTGCTTGAAACATCCAACATATACTAAATAAACAGTATAGTTAGTTAGGCTCACAGGTCCTCTCACTACCCGAGTGCCCAAACTAACCGGGCACTCTCACTGCTCAGAATACAGAGAACTTCCAACATAAACTAAATAAACAGTACAGGCTGTTAAGTATCCAGGACCTCTCACTCCCAGGGTGCCCACAAAACCGGGCACTCTCACTGCTTGGAATACAAAAGAAACAAAAACAGTTTAAGATGTTACCCTCTTGGACTTTGAATCCCTTGAGGTACTTGAAAGTTTCTATCATGTCCTACCTCTCCCTCCTTTCCTTGAGGCTATACATATTAAGCTCCTCATGTCTCTCTTCATATGTCTTCTGGTGCAGATCCTGCACCATTTTAGTTGCCCTCCTCTGGACTGCCTCCATCCTGTTTATGTCTTTGTGGAGACTGGGTCTCCAGAACTGCACACAGTACTCCAGATGGGCAGTCACCAGCAGTCTGTACAGAGGGATAACAACTTCCTGTTTTCTACTGGTGATGCCACTCTCTATGCATCCCAGTATCCCTCCAGCCCTCCTTGCTGCCCTCTCACATTGCTTGCCCACCTTTAGGTCATCTGATATGACTATGCCCAGGTCCCTTTCCATTTTTGTTGTTGTTAGTATCTCACCCCCCATTGTGTACTCTTCCCCTGGGTTTTTGTTTCCCAGGTGCATTACCTTGCACTTCTTAGCACTGAATCTAAGCTGCCATACATTTGACCATTCCTCCAACCTTGCCAAGTCCCTTATCATCCTTTACACCTCACCTTGTGTATCAACTCTGTTGCAGATCTTTGTGTAGTCTGCAAAGAGACATACTTTTCCTTCCAGTCCCTTTGCAATGTCACTTAGAAATACTGCCTGGGTGTCTTTCAGTTTCTTTTTGCATGTGAAGTGCTTGTACTTTAAGTCTGACAGCTGTTGAAAAGCTTGATTGTGTACTGAGCTTGTATAACAAGATAAGAATATACCTAAGGTCTCATAGACTTTTAAGGATTCATTTTGGATACCTGGCTCGGTGCCTCTGCCGAAAGATTGTACTGCAGTCCCAAAGAGGGAACATATCTGAGCCTATACATTGGGTATGTTAGCACAAGGTTCACAGTTTGAATCCCTCCAGAACTCAAGGCTAAAGGTGATTCAGACCCAAAGCAGTCAGGAGGGTTACGCAGTCTGTTACCTGTTCACACTATTGTGCTCTGAGGTTGGCACTTGGGAGCAGAGGGCCTGACCTGCGGAGTGTGTTGGGACAGATTTGGATGGCAGTGGCGCGATAAAATATTGGTAACACACGCTTTAACAGTTCAGTGTGTCAGCTTAGTATTGTACAGCTCACTTGCAAAATAAGGCTTTTTTTTTTCTAAAAAAGTAAACAGAACTGTATAATTTAGCTTACAGTCAAAGTTCCTGTTTTTTTTTTCTCGAGTGCAAGTTAGAGTAGCCGTAGTTAGGGAAGAAGATGGCTTCCAACTACAGCGAGCACACTGCAGACTACCTGAAGCAGTTGTGCAAGGAGAGAGGAGTACTGCACGAGGGGAGAGCCACCAAGCAGAACCTCATGGATGCTCTGGTGGCTGCTGATGCCCAGAGCCTCAAGTCACAGTCTGTAACCGAAAAGGACTGACCCTTAGGCATGGAGGGGCCAGAGGCCAGTGCAGTATCCAGATCTGGTGAGGAGGACAGCAGGGCCAGTACAAGCAAAGGGCCACAGCAGCAGGGGATGGCCACCAGCATTCTGGAGCCAGAAGCCATCAGGCTGCAGATGGAGTTGCGAGGATGGAATTGGAGTTCCAGAGAGAAGAGAGGCGAGAGCAGCGAGCCACAGAGGAGAAGAGGGAATGAGAACAGTGAGAACTGGAGTGAAGCAGCAAGCCACAGAGGAGAAGAGGAAATGTGAACAGCGAGAGGCTGACCGCGAAGAGTGTGAGTGCCAGAGGCAACATGAACTGGAGAAGCTGTGACTCCAAACCCCAGCACCAGCACAAGAAAGTGTCTTGGGTTTAACTGGAACTACAGGACTAGGTTACAACTTAAATTCCAAATTGATAGCCACATTTAAAAAGGGGGAGGATATGGATGCCTTTTAAAATTCCTTTGAAAAAGTTTGTATTCAGGCAAATATTCCTAGAGGGTCCTGGAGCTTCCAGCTATCCCTGCTACTTACCGGGAAAGCTCAGGATGCATGGGTCAAATGGACAAAGAGGACAGTAATGATTACAGCAAACATAAAACTGCACTTTTAAAAAAGTATGATTTAAATGCAGAAGCATACAGAGCTAAATTCCGTAAGCTCAGGAGAAGTCCTGTCATGAGCTACTAGGAGCTAGCCATGAAACATCAGTTTCTAAAACATTGGTAGGAAGGAACTGAAGCAAACTCTGTAGATAAATTGAAAATATTGTACTGTTAGAGCAGTTGTTTGGGGCATGCCCAGCACAGCTGAAAACCTGACTGGAGGACTGAGATCCAAAAACAGTGCAGGAAGCTGCTGAACCCTCAGACCACTGTGCCAACATCAGACCTTCTCTGAGAGTAAATGGGGCAGGGGTGGCAGCGCAGAAAGGAAAAAGCACACCTTCAGGGCAGCTACTACCCTCATTACCTCCATCAAAACCAGTTAATTCCAGGTTTCAAAGAAAATATTTTTTCTGAGAAAAGAAACGAATGTTGGGTTTGCAAAGAAACTGGGCATATTGCCAGACAGTGTCCAAAAGGACCAGCAATACACAAAGTGGTGCTAGGAAAGAAGTGGGTTGTTTGCATGTCCCTGAAAGCATACCTGGAAACTTGAGGGAACACATGCATCCAGTCACAAAACGGTGTACAAACACAAGGGTCAAGAGACACAGGGGCATCCTGGACATTGGTAAAAGGGGATCTGGTAGAGCTGGTCAGCTTATACCCAATAAATTTGTAACTGTACAGGGGTTCACTGGGGAGGAGAAAACATTGCCACTCACTAGTGTTCTCCTAGACTGGGGTGAGACGGGGGACCTGTGCAACAGGCTGTGGTAGCAGAAACTTTAGCAGTTGATGTAATTCTTGACAACAATCTCAAACCTGGGATGGTGTGTGCAGTTACCCATAGCCAAGCAGCAAAGCACAACTGTGGTGTCCCGGACCCCATGGAAGTCACTGTGGAAACCACTGGGAGGCTGGTTCCCCAGTCTGGGTCTCCTGATATGAGACTAATAAAAAGGGGGTAGAAATTTCCCCGGTAGCAGTTAACCAAACAGCTATGGAGGGTTACTCCAAAGGAGGAGGGATGACCCATTGTCAGAGAGTTAGGAATGGCAGTTATCCTGACTGTCCTGACACTAGAGATAGAGACCCTAGTTTAGATACTAAAGGGGACCTGTCCCATGCCTTGGGAATGTGTAAGGAGTTTGCAGCTGCTCAGAAAAATGACCCTAGTCTAGAGAAGCTGAGGGCTTGGGCATACTCTGATGGAGCACAGGGAGGTGATGGAAAATGAAGTTTATTGCGACAATGGACTGATATTTATGCAGGATGCTAAGACAGAGGGAGAGGTGATAGGCAGGCAGCTTGTCATTCCCCAGGGGTACCATGAGCAGTTGCTCAAGATTGCACATGATATTCCAATGTCTAGTCATCTGGGGATCACACACTATGCAGCGGTTGGCCCAGAATTTCTATTGGCCCAACTTCACTCAACAGTTGAAAGAGTATTGCAGGTCTTGTCACCAGTGCCAAGAGATAGGAAAGGCAAGTAAGAAAACCCAAGCCACCCTAATTCCTTTGCCCATAGTGGAAAAGCCATTCCAGAGGGTGGGAATGGATATTGTGGGGCCTTTAAATACCTCCAGCTCCTCCGGGAAGAGGTTAATCCTGACTGTGGTGGAATATGCCACCTGGTATCCAGAGGCAGTTGCCCTATCCTCCCTGAGGACAAAGAGGCAGATACCTTACTTGGATTTTCTCCCATGTTGGGTTTCCGCAGGAGGTTATCACTGATGGGGGGGGGTTCCTTCATGTTGGACCTGATGAGTTGTTTGTGGGAGAAGTGTGGGGTGGTGCAGAGACGCACAACACCTTATCACCTGCAAATCAGTGGGCTTGTGGAAAGATTTAATGGTACCAAAGTCAATGCTCCAAGCATTTGCTGAATAGCATGGGAGAAACTGGGAGAAATACATTCCCCACCTGTTGTCCACATACAGGAAGGTGCCCCAAGAGTTGACAGGGTGTTCTCCCTTCGATCTCTTATATGGACGCCAGGTACGTGGGCCCCTAGACTTCATCCCAGAGGACTGGGAAGACAAGCACACCACCCAGGGAACTACTACAGTGGATTATGTCCTTAGGTTTAGGGAAAGCCTGAAGTAGCTTATGGGGACAGCCCATAGCAACCTGGCAGCTGCCCAACAAAAACCAAAAGTATGGCACGACCGCAGACCCAGAGCTCGCTCGTACACGATGGGTCAGGAAGTCATGGTCCTCATTCCAGTCGAGAAGAACAAGCTGCGGGCTGAGTGGGCAGGACCGTACAAAGTAATCAGAAAGGTAAATGAGGTAAAGTATATAATACAGTTGCCTGACAGAAGACATACAGAAAGAATGTACCATGTCAACATGATGAAGTCATATGCTAATAGGACTGACATGGTCTTTGCAGTATGTAGTCCTGAGGAGGGGATGGATGAAGGAGACCCCTTTCTGTGCTTGCTGGAAGAAAGAAAGTGTGAGTCCTCTGTAGAGTCATTTAAATTGTCACTCCAGTTGGCCCCAGATAAGATACAGGAAGTAAGGGAGGTTTTAGCAGACTTTGCCCCACTGTTTAGCACCAAGTCTGGACTAACTCCCATAGCAATGCATGATGTGGAGACAGGGGCACAGGCACCCATATGGCGGACAGTATATCAGGTGTCAGAGACTGTCCAAAAGGACATTAGGCGGGAGGTGGAGGAAATGCTGGATTTAGGGGTAATCCAGAGATCCAACAGCCCCTGGGCCTCACTTGTAGTCCTTGTGCCCAAGCCAGATGGCTCTACTCATTTTTGTGTGGATTATCGTAGACTGAATGCAGTCACAAAGTCAGACACCCACCTGATGCCATGGATGGATGAACTCCTGGACAAGTTGGGGGGGTGACATACCTTATGACTATTGACCTGACAAAGGGGTATTGGCAGGTAGAGTTAACTGACCAAGCTAGGGAGAGGTCAGCCTTCATCACTCCGATAGGGTTATCTGAATTTAAAGTAATGCCTTTTGAAATGAAGAACACCCTGACCACTTTTCAAAGGTTGGTGAAGCAGGTGTTAAATGGTGCTGAGGAGTACGCCATGGCATACCTGGCTGACATTGCCATCTTTAGTACCAGCTGGTAGGAACACCTGTCCCATCTTAGGGAAGTGCTGGACAGGATACAGAGGGTTGGGGCTCACTGTCAAAGCTGAGAAGTGCCAGGTGGCCATGACTGAAGTGGCATACTTCAGGCATGTTGTAGGCCAGGGACAGCTCTGTCCTAACCAAGTAAAAATAGAGGCGATCAAGGCCTGGCCCAAGCCAGAAATGCAGAAGCAGGTCAGGAGTTTTCTGGGGAACAGCAGGGTACTATAGGAAAGTTGCACCCAATTACAGTGCCCTGGCTGCTCCCCTGTCTGACCTGGTAAAGAAAAGGATGCCTAAGAAAATAACCTGGTAACCAGCCTGTGAAAAAGCCTTTACCAGTCTGAAGGAGACACTGTGCAGTGCTCCTGTGTTGACAAGTCCTGACTATAGCAGACCCTTTATAGTCCAGACTGACACCTCAGATGTGGGTATTGGGGCAGTGCTGAGTCAGACATCCAACTAAGGGAAAGATCACCCCATAGTGTACCTGAGTAAAAGGTTACTTCTGGCCCGGTGGCACTGAGGGTTGAGGTGCTGGATGCCACACCTCGCGCTACACCGGCGACCTGGGTTCGGGAACGAACTCGGGTCACTGGGGGTTGGTAGGGGAGAGAGAGGATCAAGCTTCCCAAGGGATGCTGTCCTCTCTCAGGGGTGGGAACCAAGAATGCATCTGCATTCTGCATCCCCCTTCACAGCTGGTGGGAGCACCGACAACTGAAGGGGATGGAGGCAGCTCTGTTCATCGGAGCTGGGGGGGGACGTCGGTGATGCAAGAGAGATCTAGCATGCATCAGCACGCCTCCTCTCAGGATGTACGTCCTAGTGCCGGACGTCCCAGAGGGCAGGGGGAAACCAGGGGAGAAAATGAGAAAATCCTCCCTGGTGGCCCTAGATGATAGCCTCTCAGGTACCATCCGGGCCACCAGAGAGGGACAGACCCCAATGTGTAGGAGGAGGAAGGAGGAACTCTAGGGGCAGATCCCACCGAAGGTCATACGGGAGGGGAAGAGGAAGGAAGGAGGGCCCGGGTAGGAGGGTAAAAAAGAAAGTAGAGAAAAAAAAAAAGGTTACTTCCCAGGGAGCAGGGATACTCTGTGGATAGAGTGTCTTGCCATAATGTGGGCCCTAAAGAAGTTAGAGCCATACTTGTACAGGCAGCATTTTGAAGTATAAACTGACCACAAGCCCCTGGTTTGGCTGACACAAATGGGAAAAACAAATGGTAGGCTATTAAGATGGAGTCTTGCCTTGTTAGGGTATGACATGATGAACTCACATAGTGCTGGAGCAACTAATAAAAACGAAGATGGCTCGTCACGTTTCTTTGAGGAATTAACTAAATTAGGGAGCTCATCCCAAGCGGGGGATAGAGCTCCAAAATTCAGTCTAGGTGGGGAGGAGTGTGACGCTCTGCCCTTTGCTTATGATTATTGTAGGATATCTGTAAAATAAATAACTGGTCTGTGTATGAAATTGTGTCACACAAGTTAGCAGACTTGGCCTGTAACTTTAAAGATCAGTAGCTGGAACTACAGGATGTAATTAAACTGATCAGGGGAACCAATTAATTAACTGACTTCCTTACAGAGGGGAATGTTATTACCTTTTTATAACCTGCCCAGGCTTTTGAAGTTGAAACCAAACAAAGTTTATGACGTAACAGGATGAAGAATAATTTGGCAGGTTCCTTTCCAATTTTAACATGCAGCAGAGAAATATTAACAAATGTTAGGATTGTTAAGTTCAAAGAGAAAATGTTTGGTTAAAGGATGTCATATTTAGGAAATGTGTTTTTCCTGATGTTAGCATTAATTAAAAATACCTCCTGGTTTAAATTATGTTAGAATTAATTCTAAAAGGAGGAGCTAGCTGACTCGCCAAAAGGGGGCGGAGAGATGGAGTTTCAAATGAACATACATCTGGTGAATATGTGTCATATCATCTTGGGATCTGAGACAAAGTTCTCTCTAACTTAAATGCACTGAGAAAGGTAATACTTAGAAAGAAATTAAGTCTTTGTGGTAGGAGTGTTTTGTCTGTAATTCCCTTTTTATTTTACATGATTGTACACTGTATGATATATTGTTCTGTGTTTAATTTTACATGTTTTTATCATCTTTTAGTAAACAACCTTTTTTGAAATACTGCCTTGGTGTCTTTCAGTTTCTTTTTGCATGTGAAGTGCCTGTATTTTAAATATGACAGCTGTTGAAAAGCTTGATTGTGTACTAAGGTTGTATAATAAGGTAAGAATATACCTAAGGTCTCTTAGAGTTTTAAGGGTTCATTTTGGATACCTGGTTGGATGCCCCTGATGAAAGATTGCACTGCAGTCCCAAAGAGGGTACATATCTGAGCCTGTACATTGGGTATGCTAGCATAAGGTTCACAGTTTGAATCCCCCCAGAACTCAAGGCTAAAGGTGATTCAGACCCAAAGCAGTCAGGAGGGTTACCCTGTCTGTTACCTGTTAACACTATTGTGCTCTGAGGTTGGCATTGTGGGTACAGAGGGCCTGACCTGCAGAGTACGGTTGTGACACATACACCTAATTTAAGATGTACCAGAAGATGGCAACATATTGCAATATCTGACTGGTGGACCAAAAGGCAGTGCTTTGAGCCCTTGTATAGTGCAGGAGACTCACTTGGCTAAGAAAGTTCCCTCCAACTGATTTAAAGCAACAAAAGTACACTATACAAGATGTAGAATGGTAACATGGAGAGTAACTGTACTTGAAAGTTAAAAGGTATTAGGAACTTGCTGTAGTTCTACACTAAGTGGAGTTCAGTATGTGTGGTTTTTGGGTTTCCTGTGTAAATATAGTGGGTGGAAAGAGGACTGATTGGGTAATTAGGTGAGTCATGTGGCTACAGGCTACAAGAGACCCTTATTGGGATAACATCCAGCAGACTACATATTGTCATGGTATGGGAGTCGAGTTTATTTTGACCTGCCATTTCAATGGCTAGGAATTCTCAAGGGTATTTGGGATGATACTCCTATATGGCCTACTGGAGTTTAAATGTGGCTAGGATAACGTGTTGAATAGGAAAGCCCCTTATGCACACATACAATCCTTTTTAGGGGGGGAAAGGAAATAGATAAAAAGAGGTAATACAGGAGTCCAATTCGTCATTTATGGAGTCCAAAAATGTGTACCTTCTAGAGAAAAGTTGAGTACTTGGGATCTCAGCGTGTTGCTGGAGCAGAAGACAATCTACAAAAGTATGTAGCCACTCATGGACAAGAAGGGACTGGAAAACAGGGGTTAGCATTTTATGTTGCTTGGGTGGGACTCACTTGAGAGGGAAGATGTCCACAGTTTACCAGAGAAGGTGAACTGAACTTTAGGGTAATTTCTAAGGTGGTGGGGAATTTAAGGCTGTCCAACTTTGTACACACATTTGGTTAATTGTTGTTGTGGTATATAAAAGTGAAACTGAGGCTAAAAAGAGGAACTTGAATATATGTTCTGTTTCAAGGTGGATGGTCTTTGTTCTTATTTAAAATTTGAGCCTTTTAGTTAAGGGTCTCTTAGGAAAGTCAAGACACCCACAATGTTAGAATCAAAAGTTTGGAACGCTTTGCAGGAGGAGGTGGTATCCTGTAGGACGGTGGGCAGTTTCAAGAGGAGATGGGTGAGGAGAGGTATTTGGGAAGGTGGAGGAGGAGAGATGGGTAGATGCAAAGTAGGGTGTTAGCTGCATACTTGAGCAGATTAGATGGACCTAGAGGCCTAATTTCTGCTGGCAATTTTCTTATGTTCGTAAAACTCAGACATACCTTTTCTTTATTTTTTAGCAGCATAGCTTCTGTCCTGTCTGTGTCTATTTCTTGCTGACTGTCCTGATCAGAAGGACCCCTTGTGTCTTCTGTCTGTCTTTCTATTGTAACACCACTCCTGCCTGCTGTGTCTAGTGGTCTTGATAGCAAGGAGGGGGGGTACAAACTGAAGACCTTCCTGAGAGGCAAGCCAGCAGATATAAGAAAAACAAGATCTGACCTTGAACTTGGTTCTGTCAGTGCAGTGCAGGTTATGCCTCTTCCATCAGACGTTACCATAACATTCGCTGCAGCTTCAGGCTGGGCCAGGGGGTGGGGAGGATAAAGAACTGACCAGTATTCTTCATCAGAGGAAGGAATCACTCAGTTCATTCAATAATCTCAGCACCTGCAGATTAAACAATATGTAGGTAAGGCATTACATAAACCCCCATGGTCCTCAAAGGCAGATAGAGTGTTCACAGAAATGGCAGAAATAGCTACTTGATCTAAACCTATAGCCAGTTTATATAGAAAATTGGTTTCTATGGCCGAAAAGGATTTCAGGCCTACAGCCCTATATTGGCAGATGACTGTGAACCTGTCATATGATCCTGTTCAGTGGGAAGCAATATGGTCCAATAATTATAAGTTTATTAAACAGGACAGGCTTTGATTAGTAAGATTTAACATTCTTCGCAATCTATATATTACCCTGGTTAAGAGGAACTTGATGGGGAAGCAGCATTCTTCAGCCTGCCTGAAATGTAATCAGGAGTTGGGTACGCTTAGTCACTTGAGCTGGGCTTGTCCTAAGATCCAAGGCTTTTGGTTGGAAATAAAAGATTTTTGTAGCCCATTGTTCAGGGAGAACAACTACTTTACCATTGAGACATGTGTGCTAGGCCACCTCTCAGCGGCTATTCCAAGCAAATTTAAATACTATTTGACATTAATTTCAGCTGTTGCATTGCTCCTTATAATGAGGTACTGGGTAAAAGAAAATTCACCCCCTTTCGGGGAATGGATTAAAGAAATGTATAATGCTATCAATGTAGAAAGAGTAATAGCGTTACAGGACCACTCTTTAGGATTTTTCAGTAAGAAGTGGGAGCAACTCACAACCTACATAGCTGAGAAGTGGGAGTCGGCACAGAAGGGTCAAAGTTCCAACTCTTCTTGATGTAGTAGATAGACATCATAACAATATGGTGAATCAAATGAAATGTATTAGTTGATATTATGACAACTTTTTTAAAGCCATGGAGTCCTGAAGGTTGCTGATTTGTTGAATGGGGGAGGCCGGGACGGGGGTTGACTGAGTTAATAAACACAGTAACATAGACTATAGGAAAGAGGGGAGGTAGCAGGGGGGAGGGGAGAGGAAGTGGGATTAGAGTTGAGTTTTTTTAAGTCTTAGTTGTAATTTTTGTTTTGTCACTGAAAAGTTCAATGCAACTGTATGTATAATGTATGTGTATAATTTGATGTGTCTAATAAAGCTTATTAAATAGCAAAAAAAAAAAATCTCAGCACACATGATGTAGAAACAAAGAAAAAATGTAATTCTGATTCTCATATTTAAAATTAATATACAAATAAATTGCTCAGCTCCATGGAGCCAGGAGAGCAAGACAGAACGTAGGGCAGTATTCGAGAGGTACTAAGCAGTACCAGATAACACAAGTGCTTGCAAGAGGCCTAACTAATTAGACCATGAGCAGATTCCATGCAAATATCCAAAGCCATATAAAAGCTCAGGACCTTAGAGGGTACGACTCTATAACCAACTGTTTCCCATGGGAGTTCCCCAAGAACTCAGTCCTGATTCCAAAGCAAATCCCAGATGAGCACCCACATTTGCAACATCCCTACTACCCTTCTGTGTCTAGGGGTCCTGATGGTTGGAAGGGGGGATACAAACTGAAGAATTTTTGAGTGGTAAGTCAGCAAATACGAGAAAAACAAGGCCATAACCTGAACTTGGTTCTGTCAGCACAGTGTGTGTTATGCCTCCTTCACCAGATCTCCCTGTACCACTTGCTGCAGCTTCAGGCCAAGCCAAGGGGGGAAAGGATAAAGAACTGACCAGCTTGCTTCATCAGAGGAAGGAATCAGTTGGTTCATTCAATAATCTCGGCACACATGAAGTAGAAATGAGAAAAAAATGAATTCCGATTCTCACATTTAAATCAATAAGGAAGGAGCCAGCTCAGTGGTGCTGAGGGTTGAGGCACTGAACGCCATACCTCGAGCCATGCCAGCGACCCTGGTTTGAGAAAGACCTCAGGTCACTGGGGTGCTAGCCGGGAAGGGAGGCCTGGAGTGGGATTTCCCCTCCAGGGATGGACGCCTGCTCCTCCGTAGTCTCACACCCATCGGGTGGAGGTACAATGGGTGCGCAGGTGCAGGAGTAGAGATGTAAGTTTGGGGTGGGGTGGAAGAGGTCTTCAGATCCTGACGTGCACACATGCCTCCACACATGTGTACACTGTGACCCAAGAAAGGGGGGAAAGGGAAAAACTGTATATAAAAAAATCAATAAAGAAATAAATCGCTCAGCTCCATGGAACCAAGAGAGCAAGACAGAATGCAGGGTAGTATTCGAGAGGCACTAGGCAGTACCAGATAACACAGGTGCTTGAAACAGGACCAACTAATTAGACCAGGTGCAGACTTCACACAAATACTCAAAGCCATATAAAAGCTCAGGATCTTAAAAGGTGCAACTTTATAACCAACTGTTTCCTGAGGGAGTGCCTCATTCCACCTCCGACTTACTTGATACCAGGGATGCGGCCTTCAATCCATACCTTCCGCACTTGACCCTTACCAGAAAACCAAACCAGTTTGCCACCCTCTTTTCTGCTGGGAAAATATGCCCTTTTTAAACAGCTGAGATGGATGACACAGCTTCCTCCTTTTTCGTTACTTTCACCATGTGCATTCCATTAACGGGTCTAACATGGGACCTGCTCCAGACATGGGCACAGCAGGCCCGGTAAAGCAAATCCCTGGAATACACCCAATAACTGACCTGTGACAGTGTGCCACACTGAGTAGTGGCGCCTTGGAGCTGCCACTTTCAAAATGAGCCCAGCCATGGCCCTGCCACCACCATGACAGCTCCACTACCATACCTTCCTATAAGAACACCAGGCCTCCTGAACCCAACCATAAATGGGCCTTCTTCCAACTGCTGTCCCCACCACCACTGAGCTCCTAGATACCCAGTCCCCACAGTTGCCGCACTCCTGCCTCCCTTCCCTTCAGAAATTAATCATACCATGCAGCATTGATGATCACAAGGTCTGTACCTCCTAGGCCCGGGGGTTTTAAGCCCCAACTCAACTTGCCCTACATCCTGCCTATTGGCTCCCCCTTTTATACCGGAGCCCAGAGAAATGCCCCCCCCCCCAGTGCAAAACATAGAATTCCTCAAAGCCAGGACCAGGAGCAATGGGGAGAACACAGAGTAGTAAGCCGGCCCCGAGAGGGGTGGCTTACACTAGTCCCCTCCCTAGTTATGAACATGAAGAGAGGTTAATTCTTTTTAAAAGTTATGGGGCCCAATATTCAAATGTTTGCACAGGAGCAAGCAGGTGTTTGCCTGGGCAAACCAGGGGGTGAGTGCACCAGAGCGTTATATTCAAAAGGGCCAGTTTTGCAGGCAAACAGGGTAAGCACTTATTCAAAACATAATGTATGCAGGTGGGCAAAGTGATGGGCAGAGACAGGAATATCTGCATAAACCCATATTCAGTGCATTTGCACTGCACAAAAGGGCTCAGTATGATCCATCTGTGCAGTGCAAGTACTGCCAAACAAAACCCAGACTTACTGCAGGCAACCCTAGCAGCTGCTGGAGGGTAGTGTGGCAAAGTACCCAGTTGTTGGTGATGGAGCACACCCACCCCTCTTGTAGTCCATGGCATCCCCCCTGAACACTGTCCTGCTCACAAGGCAGTTAATCCTAATGCCTAGTGGACCCCCCCTCCAATCGCTGGTCAGCAGCACGTGTACAGCCCCCAGGTGCCCAGTGTCTCAAAGCTTCTCTCTGATCCCAGCTCATACAATAAAACAAACCCTTCCTGATGCCTAGTGCCCCCCCCACCAGCCAGCCCATGACAGAACTAAAACTCCCTAGTGCGTAGTGGTATCCCCCCACCCTCCAATCACCAGACTCTATTCAAAACCACAATCTCCATGGTGCTAGTGGTCCTCCCCTCCTACTGATTGCCAGCCCGTGTATGACTCAAAACCTTCCTGATGCCTAGTGGAACCCCTGCCCTCCAGTCGCCATTTTGTACAATAAAATGAATCCACCCTGGTGCCTAGTGTTCCCCCCTTCATGCTGCCCTCCAGCTCATAACATAGTAATAAAGCTCCTTGGTGCCTACTGGCCCCCCCCCAATCTCCGGTCAGCCACAGAAATAGAGTCCCTTAGGTGGCCAGTGTTCCAACCCTCCCCCCCCAGTCCCGGTCTGTTAAGGTTACTAGACATTGCTAGCATCCATTGGTTCTCCCTGGTACCAGACTCCCCATCCATCCCTGTGCAGATGCCCCCAGTAAGCTGTACATTGTAGGGAAATAACCTACAGTAGTCCCTGGTGCATCTTGCTGCCTCACAATTGCAGTAACACCTGTGGCCATGTAGTATTCCTGGTGTCTAGCGGTACCCTTCCATGGCACTGTCCACCCACCCAACCCCCTCACATCTGCTTACCAGAGTTGTCAGTGCCATGGAGGTGCATACAGTGACCACCACAGCCCTATTCACACTTTCTTGGCCGGTGCATGTCCAGGCAGGGAGTGCAGATCTTATTTATAGGAGAGGGTGACATGTCCTGTCCTATAAATAAGATGCTCTCTCCCTGCCTGGACGTACAGTGACCGGCTGGGATGGTGTGAGGAGGGCTGTGCCATTCTCTGTATGCACTCCCATGGCACTAACGACTCTGGCAAGGGGACAGGGGAGTTGGGTGGGTGTACAGTGCTGCAGTGGAGGAGGCACTAGATGCCAGGGAGTACTACATGGCCACAGGTGGTATCGGAAATTAGTGGGTAGCAGAACACACCAGAGACTACCGTTTGTCATTTCCCTGCAACATTCAGCTTACTGGAAGCCTCTGCACAGGGATGGATGGTGTGTCTGATACTGGCAGGGGGACCACTGGATGCCAAGCATGTCTAGTAACTGACTGGCAATCAGAAAGGGGGTCCACTAGGCACCATGTTGCTTTATTACTATGGCAGGCAGGATGGAGCACTAGGCACCTGGGAGAGTTTGCTTTATTGTACAGGCCAGTGATTGGAGGGTGGGCAGTCCACTAGGCACCAGAAAAGTTGTGTCATATATGGACTGGCAACTGGTTGGAAGCAGGACCACTAGAGCCATGGAGGCTGTGGTTTTGAATATGGGCCGACGATCAAAGGGTGGGGGGCACTAGGCATGAAATTTCAGCACATGTCTTTGCCCAGGCAGACGGGGGGCAGCACGACGTTGACCTTCCATGCCATCCATGCAAATGAGCCCTTAACCAGCATGCAAATTGCCCTTTAATGCCTTGCATATCCTATGGGCTTATTTGCCTGGGTACCTTTCAAAACTGCAGATAGTGCTCCAGCTAGCCACTTTGGTGGTGCATTTCAGGATCCATGTCGGGGCAGCACTACTTGACTTTGCACTGTACTGTACCAACAAGGCTCTGTATTCAGTCAAATAGCACCGGTGTGCTATCCGACTGAATACAGCATTTTAGGATCCCGGGCAATTGCAAGGTGCAGCGCAAAATTTTGCACTCCAGTTTGCACTTTTTGGAGTACTGGGTCACTGTTTTGTTGTTGTTTGGGCATCTTTTCTCTTCCCTGATGATATTAGCAGAAACACCTATAGAAATTCGTTTATATTTAATAACCCCGGCTCTAGTGGATTAACAGTGACCCAGGGAAACAAACCCTGGCCAGAGTTGCTAGGGCTGCAGTCAAGGAATTTGGGGTAGAAATATTGACAATGTGTTTAATATTTTTGCACCAAAGTTTCAATGTAGTCTTGTTATGACCCTGCCTCGTGAAAAAGGTCAGAGAAAATGTTCAACTGCTAGCCTAAAGGTGATTTTACGCAGGGACTGCAAAATCAACTTTCAGGATGCAAAAACACATTTTGGGCAGGAGTTGAAAAATGACAGCTATCACATTCATGAGGCGCTGTAAAGATATGGCTATGTTTATCTGGGATAAAAATATTGAATATTACAAAAGTAATGAGTCTGCATTTGCAAAATGCAACATAGCCTCAACTTTGTTTTATTTAAATATTTTTTACACCAAATTTAAAACATTCATTTCATTTATTTGGGTTATGCCATTGAACAAGCTCATTTGAAATGGTGACTCATGATAAACATTTTACAGACTGACAATGGAATGTATTACAACACATTTTACAAAACATAGTAAAATACAACAGTCATAACATACAACCATTCAACACAGTTAATCTTAAAATTGACCACAGCAGCATTTGATCTGAGCAGAGATATTTTACAAGAACCATTGTTTTACTACATTTAATAGGGTTGGCTTGATATTCCCCCTTCTCTTATTGGCTCCTGACTCTATCCTTCCGAGACCTCTTTACGTCGGCTGCGCTGCGATGCTGGCGAACGCCTTGGGAGAATAGCACACTTGGAGGTGTGACTCTCCATGCAATCCACTGCTCAACTGAGCAGGCGTGGTGGTCCTGCACCAATGGATGCGGGTGCTGTGTATGACAGCGGTGGTGTTCAGTTCAAAGATAACCATCGCTGTTGCTGTCCTGGCCATTCTGCGCAATTCCCCTCCTCCAAAGCTTTGGTGCCACGCTGGGAGCCCACCCCAGCGTGGCAAATCTTGTTTTGGCTGACAGGGGTGCCCAATCCCCTGTCAGCACCATGTCCCCCCAAACAGCTTTCCCTGCTGCCACACTGAGAGCCCACCCCAGCGTGGCAAATGTCCCGCGTCGCACCGCTGTGTGCTCGCAACCGCCTCACGCCCCCCCCAAAGCTTTGGTGCCACACTGGGAGCCCACCCCAGCATGGCAACCTTGTTTTGGCTGGACGGGGTGCCCAACTTCGCCGGCTCCATTTCCCCCAGCCGCCCTTCTGCCATGCTGGGGAGCACAATTCAGCTAAGGCAAACGCCCCTGCTGCCGCTCAGAAGTAAAAAAAACCTGTAAATAAGAAAACCTTCCATCGTTGTCTCCCCACCCCTCCCACAACCCGCACTCCACCCACTCGCGCCCTGCCTCCCCACACCCCCTCATCCCATACTTACCTCCGGAGCTCAGTGCAACGATCATCGCTGGACCGGGAACACGTCTGCACTCTTCAAAGCCGACCGCAAACTGAGGAAATGCCGGTAAGCTGCATAATGGGCTAGATGGGGTTTTTTCAACTTTGTTGCATATCTCAGGCATTTTTGAAATTTTGCAAAATTTTCAACATAGGTTTTAGGACCCCCTTCTCATGACGATGTCACTGTCATGGCATTATTAAGACCCGAGAAAGGAGTGATTTCGCAGTCACTGTGCAAAATCACCTTTCAGGCCTGATTAATGAAATGAAACTGCCAGTGTTCATAAGGTGGGCTCCCAAAAAGCCTATTTTGAAAATTTGGTGGAAAAATTCCTAAAAATGACCGTTTTATGAGTGTGCATTGCGCAGTTCCTACGCAGGCTCGTAAGTTCACGAATTTTCAATATTTTCACTCCAGATTTTCAACATTGCCATTTTACCACACCTTCTTATGAGCAGTACAGCTGTCATTTTTCACATCTCACCCAAAATGTGTTTCCGCCCATGTAGCGCACAATGGCGCAGTCGGTGTCGCGAACTCAATGTATGGGACACATTAAGAAAATCACAGTGACACTGTTCATGAGCAGAGTTCTTAAATGGCTGTGTTGAAAATTTGGTGAGAAAATTCCTAAAAATGACTGTTTTACGAGTGTGCGTTGCGCAGTTCCTACGCACGCTTGTAAGTTCGCGAATTTTCAATATTTGCACTTCAATGACTTCCAAATACCTAAACAGCACATAGAAGCAAGCAACATTCGACATTGAAAAATGCTTCTACTTCTTTGTCACTGATTTTTTTAAGCCATGTCCAAGTGCCAAATACCACTACAAATACCTGCAAGCGAACGTTCGGCATTGACAAATGCTTGTTTAATACAAGAACTGCTAATGCTGAGTTTACCCATATCAACTGTTAGTGGAACAGGATTGTTAATTTTTTCTAGCTTTTTTTTATGTTTACTGCTTAGAATAGTTAATAACTGCAGTTTGTAGATGTTACCTGCATAGAGTACTTACGCTGTTTGCATCCTTCTTCCACTAACCAACTATAGACACCTGCATTCTTTTTCCCCAGTCCTACTCTACATACATTGTCTGTGTCTAAGGTGAGCTGTAAGGCACCCTAAACACTCAACTGCTTGAACTAAGAGCTTGATCATTTTGCTCTACTCCATGTCCAATACTATTTTTCCCTATGTCCCTGTGTCCAATGCTATTTTTCTTCTGAACTATCAGACCACAGTCCCTGTGTGTATGCTCTCTCCCCTCCATCTCCTGTTTTTTGTCTCTTTTTTCCTGGCTTTGCAGCTAGCTACAGTAAGCAGCCCTCCCCCCCAAGTGTAACAGCTCTTTTGTGAAGGTGTTGTTCAGCTGCATTAATAATCTGTCTGCCCTGCCCTGAAAACCTCCCCCTGCAATTATCTCCTTAGGGCTGAGGTTTCTAGTACCCATTGTCTCTGTTGGCCTTAAATTAACAGACTCTTCTCCATTCCACAGGCATCCTGACTGATATGGGTGACTGCCTCCTCCTGCAAGCCGCAGAAGCTGCTCGGAACCCAGCAACTGTTCTGCACTGACCCGCCTGCCTCTCAGCCTACAACTAGGTACACATTTTGAAGAGCAGCCCACAGCTACCAATAGTATTGAACTTGGCACTTTTTGCCTTTCAGGCCATCTGGCTGCACTACTACTACTGCTGCTGAGCTCTGATGAGACAGAACGTCACACCTCCTTCTCTTATTGGCTCCTGACTCTATCCTTCCTGAGACCTCTTTTTTAATACCCTTCCTGAGACCTCTTTTTTAATACAAGAACTGTTAATGCTGAGTTTACCTGTACCAACTGTTAGTGGAACAGCATTGTTAATTTTTTCTAGCTTTTTTTACTTTTCCATTTGCAAAGTATACTGCAAAGCCACTAGAGGGCAACAACTCTTGGAAGTTGCATTTCTCTTCCCACTGCTATCCCCTAAGCACTTGTCCTGGGTCCTTCTTCCCTAAAGCAGATTATTACGCCACAACAAACCATAGTCTGTCACCCTACCGCTGTACCATAGAAACCACCACACCAATCCCAGCCGCTATTAAATACGCATAGTTTCCTGCCCATTTCTCAAGTCCTCCTCTACCCTTGGCTGCATACTGAGCAACACAGACTATTTTTTTTTTCCTTTTCTGTACCCTGGTCTGTCTCATCTTAAAGGCACACACCACTATGATGGGCGTCAGTCTGCTCCTCTTGAACTGGAATTGGTATAGCAACTCCCACTGCCCAGCCTCCAATTCCCCAACAGACTATCCTATCTTCTACGTATTACACTTATACTCCTTACCGGGTTAGATAGCCATCCCCCCACCCACACACCCACCTCACCCCTTACCTTCCCTACCTTTTACCACCGTCCACCCACCCTGTCAAAGCCTGACAAGCATCCACCCCCCCGCTTAACCTGCCACCTACACACACACCCTCAACCCCCCTACAAACTCATCTACCTTACCTTTCCTGCCCTCCTCAACTTACCCATTCCCTGTGCTACTCTCTCTAAACATGTGCCTCACCTACGCTCAACCACCAAACGGCGGTTCCTCACTCTCCTCAGGGTCCTAGCCCTACTACTTCTCATATCCGGAAATATTCACCCCAACCCAGGCCCCGCTGCTAACAGTCAACGGAAACTACACCTGTGCATAGCTGCCATGAATATCTGCAGCCTTCCCAAAAAAACAGCATCTCTCCAAAGCTGGCTAGCGCAACATCAGCTGGATGTCCTTGCACTCACTGAAACATGGCTTTCAAAAAAAAAAAACAGATTCATTGATCAGCCTCCCAGGCTTCACTCTACACCGAGTGGACAGAGTGGGAAAATGGGGCGGTGGTTGTGCCTTCTATGTTCGAGACTCCCTACTGAACCAAGCACTCCTGATCCCCTCACTAGACCACGGCACCCAAGCCTTATCCGCAAAACTTACCATGGACCCACTAGAGCTCCCCTAACCATCACAGTGGCATATGTTCCCCCACGCAACCAAGCTACGGCCCTACAATCCCTCACAAACCATATTTCCAACCTCCCCCCAAAAACGGAGCATATCCTTGTCGGTGATCTAAATGTTAACTGGCTCACCAAGTCAGCAGCTGCCATCAAGGACGCCTTTGCAGCGCTGGATCATACCCAGCTCGTCCACCAACCCACCAGGGTAAACACCGCAAACGGCTCCCAGACCCTACTGGATGCACTACTAACTAACTGACCACATAGAATCTCTGACCTGCTAGTCCTCCCAGACTCTGAGTGACCACTCCCCTATCCTCTGCTCCTGGTCATGTCACCTGCCCGAACCCCAACCTAGTGTCTCCACCGGCAGATGCTTGCAACCAGGTGGCCTTCAAAAAATCAAACACTACCTGGCTCAGTGAGACTGGGCCCCTATAGCCCAGGGCCCTAGCATTGACCTAGCCCTTGATTACTTCACATGCTCTTTCAACAAAGCATGTGGCATTTTTGCCTCCCTGACTAAATTGAAAACTGTAAAACATAATATCCCTTGGATCACGCCCACATTACAGCAGCAACTAAAACAAAGGTATGATCTCTGGCACAGAGCCATTTAATATGGCTCCCATGCAGACAGACTAGCATACAGAGCTGCACGTAATAGGTGCACCTGGACCATACTCAAGGCCAAGGCTGAATACTATAAAGACACCGTGGCTTCCTCCTGGGGGAGTGCACAAAAGTTTTGGGACAACATTAAAGAGCTTAATGGCAAATCTCGCCTCCCCCCACCCTCCCAGCTCTGCATCAACAATGCCACCTCAACTTACCCACAGGCTATCACTAACTGCCTTAACTCAACCTTTTCTGATCTTAGTACAGTCCTTCCGAGTGACTTTTTCAACCCTATCCCAGCTTCCTCTGAACCAAATCTCCAGTGCTCCCCTTTCTACCTTAGGGTCATTACAAAACAGGAAGCAAAATCCTACCTCTCCAAAGCTCTCGGTGGCTCCAACTATTGCAAAGACTCATTTGACATGAAAATCCTCTACCAGGTTCTTGACACTGTTCTTTCCCCCCTGACCGACCTTCTTAACCACTCCCAATGCTTGGGACAGTTCTCTACAGCATGGAAAACTGCAACAATTAATCCAATACTAAAAAGTGGAGACAATACCAAACCCAACAACTATCGGCCCATATCCATCCTTTCCCCTCTCTCAAAAGCCCTTGCAAAAAATAATTTCGACCAACTCACCGAGTATATGTGAGCCCACAATTTGTTATGCAGTGAACAACATGGCTTTAGATCAGGCCATAGCACAACCACTGCCCTCATCAAATTCTCCAGTTTCATTCACTCTGCCCTTGACCGTAAACATCTGGCTGGAGCCATCTTCGTGGACCTCTCTAAGGCCTTTGATACGGTCTCCCACCCCCTCCTCCTGGACACACTCCACCACACTGGTCTATCATGCAGACCACTCTCTTGGTTTAATAGCTACCTTACCTCCAGATCCCAATGTGTTAAGATAAATGACACCCTATCTTCCACCCTGCCTTTCCGCTCAGGGGTCCACCAGGGGTCCATATTGGGCCCCCTGCTCTTCAGTATCTACTTAAATGCACTACCCAAATCCTGCTCCAGTAACCTACTGCTATATGCTGATGATGTGGTTCTCTACGCCGCACACCCCTGCCTTGACAACCTACAGTCCTCCCTCCAACACTCATTCAACCAGATCAAAAGTTGGTTCACCAGTCGCAGAGTTGTGGTCATCAAAAAAACAAAAGCTATGCTATTTGCCCACTGGCAGAGCAAGGCCAAGGACACTTAACTAAAAATCCACTCCCACGCTCACCTCCCTCTGGAACAAGTGCTTACTTATAAAGACCTCAGCCTTACCTTTGATACCTCCTTATCCTTCCATGCCCACATTAACATCCCGACCTCAGCCAGTAATACCCACATCGGCCTCCTATACTGGCACAAAGACTGCCTGACAAGAGAGGCTCTCAACCTGGCTGTCACCTCTTCTGTCCTCTCTCTCTCAGTGACTATGGGCTCCCTATCTACTCTGCCGTGGACAATACCACCCTAAACAAAATTCACATAGCCATTAATAAAGTGTGCAGACTCCTCCTAGGTGCAGACAAACGCTCCCATACTTGCACTCTCTATGCTCTTACAAGCATCTTCACCCTTGAGGAAAGACTACAATATCAATCCTGTCTCCTCACAAAAAAAATCCACCTAGGGTAAACTCTACTGGGGGTCTCAGCCTCACTACTCATGCTCCCGCATTGCGACCATTCGTTCTGCCAACAAGCATCTGTGGACCGTGCTCAGAGATCATTCCCCTATAGAGCTCCCGCCTGGTACAATGAGCTCCCCCCCGCCATAACCTCTATTCCCAATCTAGGACACTTCAAGACCATCCTAAAAAAAAACACATTCTCTCCTTGCACCAATGCCAGTGCAGCTGCTAATCCTCTTAACTGACCTGCACAGTGCTGCACTATGGCTGCTCCCCATTGACATTGCCACAAATTGTATAGGACTGACTGTAAAGGACATCTCTGCTGCTGATCTCTATCTCTGCTATATGACAATGCCCTAGAGGCTGCACCTACACTGTAACTATACCTCCTGTACTAATACCAATACCCTAGCTTTTAAATGTATAGGTCAACAGCCACCTAGGCTACTATATGTAAATACTTCCTTAAAACTGTATCTCACTATTGTATAGATCATTGTTACTACTATACGACAATGCCCCAGAGGTTGCACTTGTATTATAATTGTTTCACCATAATAATATCAATACCCTAGCTGCTACACATAGACTTTCAGCTACCTTGGATATTATATGTAATTACTTGAAATGTGATGTCCCACTAATGTACTATCTCTGAATGTATGACTATGCTGACACGGAGCCTTTTTAAATGAGTCTGTGACTCAAAGGGTTGTAATTCCTATGACTGACTAAATAAAAACAAATAAAGTAAACATTTGAAACTTATGTGGTAAGTTATTCCAGTAACAGGGTACCATTTGACTATAGAAATACCTTGACCTTTATGCTTTGGTTATTGGCACAGTCAATTCATGGTAGGCCAAGTTCCTGAGAAACGAGTTTACCTTCCTTTCCTGCAACATAACTGCTAAATAGTCTGGGACTTTATCTGATCCACTTTTATAGACTAAGACAGATTGTGTAGATGGCATCTGTCTGTAAGGAAATCCACCCCAAGCATTTATACATACTACAATGGTGGGCTTCTTTTGGACATTTTAAAATTGGTCTAGCCAAATGGCTGTACATCGTGTCTAATTTTTGTAATTTACTTTTGTTTGAGTAGTCATACAAAACATTTCTGTAGTTGAATAAACGAAAACGATGTCTCAACAATATTTTGTATGGTATGACCACCCAAACAACTTTGATTATGTAATAGAAGCGTCATTCTCCTACCAATCTGTGTGACAAGTTTGTCTACATAAACATTGCCAGAGCCTGAGGAATTCTTCCTGTATCCAAAGTACTTAAAGTACTCTACTTGCTCCCAGTATACCCTTACAGTGTCCGGAATAGTCAGGTCTCTAACATTCCTACATTTGGTTATAGTTCTGAACAATTTACATGTAGTTTTACCTATATTCATTTTGAGTTTAGATTGTTCAAAACAGGTCTGGAGACCATTGAAACTGGTGTGTAATCTACTTTGAACTTCTGATAATAATGGTGCAGAAACATATAATATTGTAGCATTATCATATAAATGGCATGCCATACCTAGCATACTTTCTCCCAGTCCTTTTAAGTCAAAAACAATAATGGTCCAAGGACCAAGCCCTGTGGGATTCCTCAGACTACTGGCAATGGTGTATATTTCATTTAATTTATAGCAATTAATTTCATCCTGGATTTGAAATATGAACAGAACCATTTCAAGATTGTTCTAGCAATCCCTATTTCTGCAAGCCTATTTAGGAGAATTCAATGATCAACCATGTTGAAGGCCCTGGAGAGGTCAACAAAGATGGCACCAGTCAAGTGATCCGAGTCCATAGCCTTCTTATGACCCATTTCCTGTATAAGGTCAGAGAAGATTTTCAGCTCCTGTCTGAAAGGTGATTTCATGCAGGGACTGGAAAATCACCTTTGGGGATGAAAAACATGTTGAATTTCATGATTGCTAATGATGTTTTAAAGTTTTCTGCTAGTTACAGTTCTTTGCAGTGTGTGGAACATCACATGTGTTTTGTTTGTCAGTTTTCTTTCTCAGGCAGAACTTAATGTTTTTGCACTTCAGTTAGAGGTGGGCTAGGTCCTAGTAAAATCATCTTGCCAGAAATTAATTGTCCGACCATGAATCTGGATTAGCTGCCAAACTAAATCTCCAGAGCACCTTACTAGAGGTTTGTACAGTGACTTACATAATGAGATTAAGAAGCACCTTATACCTAAAGAAAGAAGTTGCCTCCCAGTGAGAATAAAGGATTTTAGAGAATGTTGTGTGCCAGTTTTACTACTGTTATTAGGCAGCATTTCCACTATGCATGGCCTTTGCTTTTAAGGCATGAGGAGTGTAAGAGAGGAGGAAGACAGAATGATCTTTTCACACTGCTGTACTTTAGAGATTTTTGCAAAATTTAATGTAAATGCACTAGTGATGTTCAATTACAGTGAGGGGCTACCCTCTGAAAAATCATCGGGGAGGTGGTGCTGCCAACTTCATCTCCAGTTTGTTAGCTTCAGTGCTAGCAGGAAGAACAGAGAAAACAGGCAGTGTAAATGTGTTACTTGTTTGAGGATGTTGTTAGGGACAGGGCACAGCCGAGTTCCAATTAATGCATCCAGGAGTGTGATTTTTTTTTTCCAAAATTGCACATTCATAATGTCTCTCATTCCACTTATATACAGGGCCCCTGGTGTTCTGCGGCAGAATTTTCTGATTTCTGCGGCAGGGCTCCTTGACTTCTGCGGCAACATTTTCTGATTTCTGAGGCATGATTTGTTCATTTCTCTGGCAGAATGCAGTCCTGTCATTGGCTAAATATGATGCGATGTCATCGATGACATCATATGCTGAGTATAGAGGAGGGGCTGCAGGATAGATGAGGTGGGAAAGAAAGCCTGACACTATGGAAAAACAGTATATTTATATGAAAAT
Organism: Neoceratodus forsteri; assembly: GCA_016271365.2. Lineage (NCBI taxonomy): Eukaryota > Metazoa > Chordata > Ceratodontiformes > Ceratodontidae > Neoceratodus > Neoceratodus forsteri. Next base: position 236,068,979 of record CM057449.1, on the reverse strand, counting down.
TCACCAAAAAGAATGAATTCTGTGGCACTATATATATTCTGCAGCATGATGCAAATTCTGCAGCAAATTCTGCAACCACAGAACCGCAGAATTCCAGGGGCCTTGCTTATATATTGCTTTTAAAAATGAAAAGTGGAAAAATACATTAAGCAACAGTATTTTGACGTTTTAAATAATTTGTTTAGGAGTCAATATGAAATACCAAGTAAGTAATTTTTTATTTATTGTTTACCAGGATGATAACTTGAGAGGACAGTCAACTAGGACAATTCATGTTCAGTAATGTCTTGTAACAGAATGTGTTCAGCTATAATTATACATTAATAATTTACTATGATAATTAATGTAGTTAATATGATATATTCTGAATTATAGGAGGGTAATGATATGGGTTGGAATATTCATTAATCAAATTATTCCTTCTGTATTTGGAGTTTTATAGAAACATATATACACTCTTCTATATATGGCAAGCATCGCACACATTTTCAAGTGCTCCTTCACTACAGTGAACCCCACTATAATGGATTTTCTTTTACAGTGAACACCTGTAATGGCTGTCATAGTTCCAAAGTAGGAGTATTAACACCTTGCTATAGTGAATCCTAACTACAGTGAATATATTAACTGGCTTCAGAGGTGTTCACTATAGAGAGGGGCCACTGACTATTATTCCTGAATAGATATTAATTTATGATCATGCTAAATGTAGTGATGTGTTTTACAATTATTCCACATTAGTAATTTTACAGAAAAGTTAAAGAATTCATCATAACTATTCAAATGTAATTTTTAATGGCTGATGAGCTATAATGAAACATATGGTGTGTGCCCAGTATAGGTCTTCAAGCAGCAGTGTTTGTTAGTCAACAAAACATTTTATCATACTGTATTTACAACATCCTTATAATTACCCCAGTGTAGTCATAATTTTCTCAGACATTTTTAAAAGAAATGTTATAGTTAATCCTGTATTTAAGGACCCAAGTCTATAAAGATGGCTGCCACTTACATTTTTAAAATCTCTTCCACTGAGGTTACCTGTTGAATGTGCAAACTAGACCTATTATGTGGATGTATTAGGATGATGATAGCATATGTTTCTGATGGAAAACACCACAGCACTGTACCAAGATATTAAACTTTTTCATAGCAGGCATGGCACAGGTGTGAGAATTTTAAGAACTTTAAAATTACATATCTTTACTCAAGAATGAAGAACATTTAAAGAAAAATATATATACTGATGTTTTACAAGAATAAAATTATTGAAAACACTACATGGTAACTGACAAATACTGCTGCTTTAATAGGCATATTTTATTAACCTGAGTTGTACAACAAAATTCATCATACATACTCAATTCAGCATCATCACTCTCAAGATCTTAATCCAGATGATATGGAAATTATTCTGTATGCAATTTTGATTAAATTCTCTTGCAACTTCAGAGTCAAAAGAACATCATCTTTTTTCTTGGAAAGTGACTTGAAGCTGTGCAGGGAATTGAAATTCAGCAAGGACCACAGACAGACAGCCAGAGTGTGAAAGTGTGTCGGCCTCTACTGAGTAAGAGGACACACATCTGGAAAGAGATGCTCCCAAGTACATTATAAAACCAGGGGCCTTATACACATTTGCAAAAGTTGTGGTGGCACTAAATGGGGTAACCAAGGACCTCTAAAGTGTTACCACACTTTCCTGAATTACACAATGTTGGGTAGCTGTCTCGGGGATGTGGAGTCTTCTGTGAGAGTGACAATTGGCTCCAAATTCAAAGAGCTGATCTAGATGTTAGTGGACACAAACATGATTTGTATGCACTAACTTGCTAGACTGCAACAGCTGCAGAGTTTGGGACAAGGCATAGCACCAGTGGAGGGTTATAATTAATTATAGATTATGTTATATTGCATTTTGACTCCCCTATCTCCATTAATACTGTTCTTGCAATCTGCTTTGTCTTTTGTGGCACTTTGAGCCCTGGAAGATGCCCATACTGAAATGACAACTGACAACTAAATATCCCATCACAGGTACTGGCTACTTGTAGGAGTTAATAATTTAGGTTAATGTTTAAAGTGCAGAACTGTGAACCTAGAGGCCTATGTTTGAATCCTACTACAATTTCAAAGTTATTGTTTGGACCTGAAAAATTCAATTAATCTTCCCAAACTTAACATCTCTAATATCTCTTTCTCTTTCTTTTTGTCACTCATTTATTTCTATGCTCTTCAAATCTCCCTGGACACTGAAAATGGCAGCAACATTCTCTTATGTCCATCATCTGGACTATAAAGTGTTTTAGGACACAATCTTCATGAATAGTGCTGTACTGAGAAACATAGAAACATAGAAGTTGACAGCAGATAAGGACTGAAAGGCCCATCCAGTCTGCTCATTTCTTTTTCTACCTTATGAATGTGCCATCGACCTTTGCTCTGTTAATGGCCTATCTATTCATACTCATCTGTATTGCTCCCTTATGCCTATCCCATGCCTGTTTGAAGCCCTGCACTGTATTCTTATCCACCACTTCCTGAGGTAGGCGGTTCCATGCATCCACCACCCTTTCTGTGAAAAAGAACTTCCTCATCACATTACCCCTTACTCAGCCTCCCTCTAATCTCATGCTGTGTCCTCTTGTCCTGCTATTTTTCTTATATTGAAATATGTTAGACTCTTTTACCTTGTTAATGCCCTTAAGATGTTTGAATGTTTTGATCAGATCACCTCTCTCCCTCCTTTACTCCAGGGTATACATATTGAGCTCCGTTAATCTGTCCTTATATGTTTTCTGATGCAGTCCCTGCACCACTTTGGTTGCCCTTCTCTGGACTGCCTCAATTTGGTTAATATCCTTGAGAAGGTATGGCCTCCAGTACTGCATGCAGTACTCCAGATGGGGCCTAACCAGTGTCTTGTAAAAAGGGATTATTACCTCCCTCTTCAGACTTGTGATACCCCTACCAATACACCCTAACATCCCCCTAGCCTTACCTACTAGTGGTCTGCTTCGATGATTTCAGGTCATTGGTGATGATACCAAATTCTCTTTTTTCCTTGTGACTGCCAGCAACTCCCCTCCCAGGCTTCAGAGTTTCTCTTCCCTATGTGCATGATCTTGCATTTCTTTGCATTAACCCCAGTTGCCACTCTTCCGACCATTTTGCTAGTTTATCCAGATCCCTTCTCATTCTGCCTACCCCATCTGGATCATTTACTCTGTTGCAGATCTTGGTGTCATCTGCAAAAAGACAAACCTTACCCTCCAGTCCATCTGCAATGTCACTGATGAATATATCGAAGAGGACTGGCCCCAGGACTGATCCCTGAGGTACCCCACTTGTGATTTGCATCTCTTCTGACCATATACCATTTATCACCACTGGTTTCTGCCCGCCAACCAGTTTGCCATCCAGTTGACCAACTTCTGACCCACCCTAATCCTACCCAGCTTTTCAATCTTGTATGTGGAACAGTATTGAAAGCTTTGCTGAAGTCAAGGTAGGCAACATCAACTGCCCCCCTTGGTCCACCACTCTGGTTACCCAGTCAAAGAACTCTATGAGATTAGTTTAACAGGACCTTCCTTTTGTAAACCCATGCTGTCTTGGATCCTGTGCTCCTATGGATTCCAGGTGTTGCACTATCCTTTTCTTAAAGAGTGCCTCCATAATCTTGCCCACTACTGAGGTAAGACTGACTGGTCTGTAGTTCCCTGACTCCTTCCTGCTACCAGTCTTGTGGAACGGGATCACATGAGCCCTTCTCCAGTCTTCTGGGACCTCTCCTGTGCTCAGAGACTCACTAAACAGTAATGGCTCTGCTAGTTCCAACCTTAGCTCATTTAGTACCCTGGGATGTATGCCATCAGATCCCATTGCCTTGTCCACCCTGAGCTTATTGAGCTCTTGTAGGACCCTTTATTTTGTGAAGGGGCTAGTGCTCACCTCCCTCCTCCCTGTCTCCATGGTGCTAAGCTTTGGGCCCTACCCTGCCTTCTCTTCAGTAAATACTGAGCAGAAGTATCTATTTAGGATAGATGCTTTACATGGTCCTCCTCCTCACACACACACCCTTATCCCCTTTGATCTTAGCAATACCCCCTCTGGACTTTCTCCTTTCACTAATGTATCTATAGAAAGTCTTGTTACCTTTTCTTAAATTTTTGCAGAAGGTGAGAGAGATTCAGGACTTGAGATGGGAAGGAGCCCAAATCTGGATTGTCAGGACCTACCAGCAATGGTGCGACAAAGAAGAGCAAGCTTTCACCCCCTTGTAACGAAGCTTATTGTCATCAGAATTAAACACAAGATGAATTACCTGGCATGGCTTCAGGTTTGGTTATCTGGTTGCTGGATCACTTATGAGGGCTGTGAATCTGCAGTAACAGGGCTTAAACTCGCCTTTCCAGATGTATTCTGGAGCCCCTGAGCAAAAAAGACTGTCTGCCATATAATTGTTTCCCACAGCTGGATGCCTTGTGCCTGGATGTGCATATGTTATATGAATTTAGACATTTAACAAAACATTTCCCTGCTAAGCCCATTCCAGACCAGTCTCATGATAAAAATATTACTGACCCATTTCGACTTCTGAAGACTGTTTCCTCCTTGATTGAGGGGGCAGTTGGCAACAGTGAGTACAGGACCTCCTGGATTCTTTGGTACCAGCTCTGGGCTCAAAAATAAAAGACACTAACCCTATACCCCATAGACTGTGTTAGATGAGAGAGATACCCATGATTTAACTCCCACTCCTCCTGAATGTGCACACAAAAATTAATGCTCCTGGCCAGAGTTGTCAGCAGTGCCGCAGTACCAACGCTAGATGGAGCTCAAGTCCACAGCTATTATTCACCCTCACCAACGTGCGCAAGATCGTGTAGGTTTTAAACCCCTTTTACCAGCTTGACTTTATGCCCAGGTCTTTCTTTTCCAAGGCTAGTCGCACCATTATTTGTTATACACGAATCGGCTGATGCGCTCACCTGTTCAGAGAACTCTGAGGGGTAGAATGCCTCACCAGGACTGTTGCTCTCGATGTTATAACTTTGCTACTTTATGATGTACACAAATAACACCCTCTCAGGAATGGGACACTCAAGAGTCTTTTTATTTCAGTGGACAGCCTGCTAGACATATTTTGCCTTTTCAATTTTTTTTTACTTGGGACCTCCAAGATTTTTAAACATATATTTGTTTAGATATATATTTGTTTCCCACAACAAACTACCCTTGGGTACATAGAGCCCAGAGGTCTCTTTTTTTATTTTAATTTTATTAACTCCAACTTTCTGCATTGACAAAAGTTTTAGTAGAATAGTTGTATTTCTCACTGTTGAATGTTATTAAAATGGATAAGGGTGGCTGGAGGGAAGGGCAGTGATGTAGTGGAACAAAAAGCAAAGGGGAAGGGGGGGTGATGTTTGATCTGGGGATTCTGTTTAGGGGATGAAGGGGTTCACTGGGGTATTGCAGTGGATGCTAGGTTATCAACAAGGTGGGGCATGGTTGTGAGGGGGCCGTCAGCACAGTTGGATACAATAGGTAGGCAAGTGGAACAGGGAAGTAGACCAGTGTATCATCCATTCGCTTGTCTTTTACAGGCAAATGGCTAGGGCTCTGACCTTTACAACGTGGAATGTTAAAGGAGTCAGGCACAAATTAAAGCAGCACAAGATATTGAAACATTTAAACATGCTAAAAGCAGGCATTGTTTTGTACAAGAGTTCCATTTGCTCGACTCTGAGGCAATGAAGCTACAGCGGCAGCAAATAAGACAAGTATTTTCTGCAGAAGGCAATACACAAAGCTGTGGGGTTATGTTGTTGATCTCCAGGTCACTCCTCTTTACTTCTAACCAGTAATAGGGGACCCTCCAAGGAGATTCCTATTTGTCAAGGGTAAACAGCACACTACCGAGATATTATTGAGTGGTATATATGGCCCAAATACAGATCCCCAAGGTTTTTCATACGGCTGCTTAATATATTGTCTCCCTGCCTTTCTCTCCCAATAATTCTGGGTGGGAGGGTGAACTGAATCTGATGTTTGATGCCAGTATAGTCCACATAGGCAATCCCTGTTAGGGTCTTTCTCCAGCCCAAAGGGCATTAAGGGAGCTGGTGGACCAGATGGGCCTGTGTGATATCTGGAGAGTTTTGCACCCCATGGAGAGAAGCTATATATTCACACCCCCGGTACCCAAGACATCCTACCGTATTGACTACGTTCTTATTTCCCAATCCCTTCTCCTGGGGATGCTTGATTCCTCCATATAGCTGGGTCCTTCATCAGACCACACACTGGTCACTTGTAAGCTCTTATTTCATTACCTCCTCATAAAGGAGGGGATGATGGATGTTGAACAACCAGCTTCTCTATGACCCAAAAGTAATACAATACATCTCAGACCATATCACCCAATTTACCTCTGTTAATCACAACTCCATGGGTAAACCAGATGTGGAGTGGTGCGCACTGAAGGCTTATCTTAGAGGTTTGCTGATTGGACTTGCTGCACAGCGAAAAAAGAAGAGAGAGCAAAAACTACTGTCCATTCTTTCTCCAATCCAGGACATAGAAGCTAAACTGTCCCCTCATTCTCCAGAGCAGCTTAGGCAAGGCCTTGTCAAATTACAGGCTGCATACCTGGAACTTCTGAGAGAAGGCAAAACTTACCATCTTGGAGGCTAAAGTATGTTATACAAACCAAGAAGAAAAAGCTCGCAGAATGCTCGCTTTTAGGATCAAACAGCAAGAATCTTCTGGGGTCATTGCTGCCATTTGCTTTTCTGAAGGAGACTCCTTCACCTCCCCAGAAGACATAGTTTCCAAATTTCATACTTATTACAAACAGCTCTACAGCCCTATGCTAAATCTCCCTTTTGAGCAGATTTTGGATGAATATCTTCAGCATTCCCAACTGCCCTCACTCTCTTGGAAGCCCAAAAGCTGGCCCTGACTGCTCGCATCTCTAGTTCTGAACTACTTAAAACCATTAAAAACCTTCCTACAGATAAAAAAACAGGACCGATGGCTTCTCTCTCAACTTTTACAAGGTCTTTGCTGAGCAACTAATCCCTTTACTACTACCCCTGTACCTCCATGTGCTTTCAGGTGCCATATCGGAGAAGTCCCTTTTTGAAGCCCTAATTGTTCTCCTACCAAAGCAGGGGAAACAGCCCAATATAGTCTCAAGTTACAGACCAATCTCACTTCTTAACCAAGACATTAAAATCCTAGCCAAGTTACTAGCAGAGCGTATTAATACAGTTCTTCCAGACCTCATAGGCCTAGAACAGGTGGGGTTTATGAATGGTAGGTCCTCTGTAGACCACCTGCACACTAAGTTGCATGTCTTCTCAGTATCCAGGGATGCAGATGACCTGCTTCTCCAGGTATCTCACCCGGATACCTCCATTCCACCCATACTGAGCATTATCAAAGAGTTTACCGCTATGTCCAATTATAAACTGAATCTGGACAAAACCGTGGTTTTTCCCCTCAACCATAAAACTCTAAAGCACCCTATTATGGATCTAGGCCTCTCTTGGGAGACAGTATCCTTGAGATGCCTAGGAATAGTACTCTCGAGAATTCAAACCTGCCTTCAAAGAGTGAACTTAGACTCTCCTCCAGACAATAAAACAAGATCTGGATAGATGGTCACTTCTCCCAAACTCCCTCTGGGGCAAAATCAACCTAATTAAAATGAATGTCTTACCCCGGATTTTCTGGCCCCTTAATCTCTTAAATATTTGTCTCCCCCTTACCTGGTTCAGAAAGGTTAATCATCTCATTACAGACTTTATTTGGTCAGGTAAAAAAACACATCAAGCACTGCATAAGTTAACTGTTCCAAAAGTCAAAGGAGGCTTGTGTCTCCCCCATGTAGTCCTTTATTACTGGGTCAGCCAGACTAACAAATATTTTAGATGGTTAACTGCTGAGTCCTCACAGCAATCTCTCCCTTATACGCCTACCTGGCTTAAAATAGAACTATCCCAAATTAAAACCCATGGACTTTCTCTTCTGACTCTTCTATATACAAATCCTAAAGCCCTTCCTGCACAACTAAGGGGTTACCCAATCGCTGTTTCTATCAAAATTCACACCCAACTCTGTGCTTTCCTTAAATATAATTACACACAAGATCTGACCCAACCTCTGAAAAATAACTCTAATATAAGACTAACAGGTAGGTTCTTCCACCCTCTTGACTCCCTCAGCAAAATGACTGCCGGCTTACATAACTGATGAAGGAATATGGGTCATGGCTCACCTCCCCTGAAATCCTGAGCAAAGCAAACATCCCAAGCTCTCAAATTTTTGAAGATTTCCTATTGCGACTTTTATTAGTGAAAGTGTTCGGAGCCATTCCCCTGGAACCCCCTGGAATGCTTTTCCACTCTGAATTGATCCCCTTGGCAGGAAGTCCCCATGCAGTATCTATAATAAATGATTTACTACTTGACAAAGTTTATTCAGAGCACCTCAGACTGACCGCGTACTGGTCCTCCCTACTCACGAATATAACTATAGACTGGCCTGCAATATGGAAGGGCTGTCACAAATTTATAACCCAAGACAGGCTCTGCTTTATGCAATTCCAGATCCTTCTTAACATATATTATTCCCCACAGAAAATGGCCAGCTAGGTTTAGTTGCTTCCCCACCTATATACGCTGTGCACAGGTAGAAGGATCATTGCTGCACATATTCTGGGAATGCGCTAAAGTGATATCAGTTTGGGCCCTCATCAAGCAGAAAATAGACCCATTACTAGGCCTGGAGGATTTATTCACACCAGAGATCTGCCTTCTTGTTAATTTTGCAGGGATAGCAGTACGTAATCATAAACATCACATGGCTCTAATCTTGATGTCAGTTAAAAAACTTGTACTTAAACATTGGAAGGACATGGAAGTGATTTCATATACAGAATGGTTGCAGGAATTACTTGCAAATCTTAGAACAGAAAGAACAATTGTCAAGTCTCTGTAATAAGCTTACAGAATTCAATATGATCTGGAGCCCCCTAGATTCTCTATTTTCCCTGCACTCCACTTAAAATGGCTCCTCACTAGTAATTATCCCTTGCCTTATTAGAATTAGTTTTCCACTGTGCTGGGGTGCATGGGGGGTGGGTATTGGGGGAGGAGGGTGGGTAGTCAGATCTCTCAAGAATATGTACATGTCTTTTATATTTCTGATATGATGAAGATCTGTTCTTGTTAAAAATGCTAATAAACTTTAAATTAAAAGAAGGAGAGCTTCTGAACTTTTTTTGGGGTTGAGTCAGGTGTTCCCATGCTGACTTACTGCAAATGCTAAAATGAAAAAAAATAAATAATTCCTTCATCTGTGGAATGAATGTTCGGGATGAGAAATGAGTAGGGAGAAGCTGGTACTATGCCATGCCAAGCTGAAATGCTTCCAATTCTCAGACAGGTTAAGGGCATTTACAGATTTTAAAAGCATTTTTTTATGTTTGCTTGCATGCATGTGCAAGAAACATATTGGAGAAGCTTGCTGCAGTAGCAAATTGTGGAGGTGCGGCAATGTTGTTGACAGTGCCAGCAGCCCATTTTGGGGCTGGTCTGTGTGGCACCAACAGAGGATCACGTTGTCCATGACAGCAGTAGTGTAGCTTGCCACCAACTTGAAACAAACTCGCTGCTGCAATCAGAGAGCTCCCCGTCATCAGCAATTGGATGTTTTTTTCTGTGGGGTGGTCCCTGACTGCATCATCAAATTAGATCTGCATTGTCTGGTATCCCCTTTCAATAAACATGGTGGTGGCTTCTCCGTTGGCCTCTCACAGTCCCCATGGAAGCTGACTGACAGCTGCACCTCTCACAGTCCCCGTTAAAGCTGATGGGGGTGCTCAATCCTCCTGTCGGCATACCCCCTCACCAGTTCATTTGCCAACAAGGTAGCCCAGTCCCCATCGGCTCCAGCCCCCCTGTCAAAAAACACCCAGGTGGCATGCTGGGAGCCCACTCCAGAATGCCAAAAGCATCTTGAGCTGTCTTTCTTTTTTTTTACCCTGTAAGAAAAGGAAACAGTCCCTCGCTGTCTGTCATGGCTCCTCCCCCAACCCACACCCACCCTCTGTGCATCACACCTCCCACACCCCCCTCACACCATACATAACTCTTGAGCCCAGTACAATGATCTTCAGTGGACCAGAAACACGTCTGCACTCTTCAAAGCCAACCACGAGCTGAAGAAATGCCAGTAAGCTATATAATGGCATAAATCTTTTTTTTTTCCAACTTACTGTATGTGGATATCTCTTCCATTTTCTTTTTACTTTTGGCACCACATTTTCAATATGGGGTACTTGGGACTCATCATAAATTCAGTCACTGCCATGGCATTATTCAGTCCTGAAAGGTGATCTCGCGGACACTGTGTAGAATCACCTTTGAGGACTGATAAACGAAATGACAGTGACACTGTTCATGAGGTGGCCTTTCAAAAAGCCTATGTTGCAAATTTGGTGGCAGAAATTCCAAAAAATGACTGTTATGAGTGTGCATTGCGCAGTTTTCATGCCCACCCGTAACTTCGCAAATCTGTAATATTTTCATTCCAGATTTTCAACATTGGCATTTTTTCACAACTCCTTATAAATATAAACAGTACAGTTGTCTTTTTTCACATTCTGGCCAAAATGTGTTTTCATACTTCTGGAGCAGAATAGTGCGGTTGCTGTGGGAAATCAGCATTTGGGACAGATTAAGAAAATTACAGTGACACTGCTCCTGAGCAGAGGTCCTAAAATGCCTTTTGTTGAAAATTTAGTGACAAAAGTCCATAAAATTATTATATTATGAGTATGCATTGCACAGTTTCCACACACAACTTTAAAAATTTTTAGTATTTCCACTCAAAACTTTCAACTTTGTCCATTTTGCACAACTCCTTACGAACAGTGCAGCTGTTATTTTTCACATCCTGCCGAAAATGTGTGTTTGCACATCTGGTGCACAATGCAAGGTAGCTGTGGGAAATCAGTGTCTGGGACAGATTAAGAAAATCATAGTGACAGTGTTCATGAGCAGAGGTCACAAAATGCCTATGTTGAAAATTTGGGGAAATAATTCCACTAAATGACTGTGTTAGGAGCATGCATTGTGCAGTTTCCACGTACGCTCTGAAGTTCGGGCATTTTTAATATTTTCACTCCAGATTTTCAACTTTGCCATCTCTTCACACCACCATATGAACAGTACAGCTGTCATTCTTCACATCCTGCCCAATCTGTGTTTTTGCACATCTGGCCCAGAATGGCACGGTCACTAAGGGAAATCAAAGTTCAGGACACATTAACAAAATCAGAGTGCCACTGTTCATGAGCAGGGGTCCCAAATGCTTTCATGAGGTGGGGGACACAAAAAGGCCATGTTGAAAATTTGTAGTGCAAATACCAACACACACCTGGGGCATTAGGGTTTCTGACAATAACATCCCACCCTGTACAGACTGACAGGCATCAGGGGTGTACCTTTGGATTGCCAGCTGTGATGCTTATGCCATTCCACCCCCACCCCAGCACCCTGAAGCCAGTGACAGGCATCAATGTGTGCCTTGGACTCTTTGGACCCAGACTTCACCCCATTCTCCTATACTGCACCAATTTCAGTGTATGTCCTTATGAAATGGGGTGACTATGAAGCAGAACACCACAAGGCATACCTCAACACTTGTCAGTGTCAACAGGATAGGGTGAGGTGAAATGCCGTGAACAATGACCCAAAGGCGTACCCCAATGTTGTCCATCTCTGCAGGGTGGAGGTGGGGTTGGTGTAAGTTCCATACTTCACTACCATGCCTATTCTGCATCTGTCTAACTCCTGCACGTCCAATGCTAATATCAGCAAGCAAACATTCGGCATTGAAAAATGCTTGTTAAAAACAGCAGTGGTGTCAACTTGTAGCACAAGTCAGACACAGTTGTGTACTGCTGTGTGACTGGACTTCTCTACTGGGATTATATTGCCCTCCTTCCCTCCCCCCCAAAGTTAGTTCTACTTTTATAGGCACAGGATTTGACTGACAACAGGAACTTTCTGTTTGGGAGCAGGAAGTGAGTGATCACAGAGCCACCAAAGACCCACCATCCTAGAAGGGCAAGAGTAGCACACAGGCAGAAAGTAAGGAGAGAGAGAGAAAAAAAGAGGAAAGAATAAGGGTTGCAAACAGTTAAGGGGCCAGAAATAAGACATGATGGGAGTGGTGCAGTGCAGTGGCTGTGGAGCAGCAGTCTTCCGGGAGACATTCAGGAGGATGCGGTGTTGTCCCATCTGCAGGCACCTTTCTGGGCTGAGGGAGGAGGTTGCTCATCTCCAGGCTGAGTTGGCCAGGATTTGTGGGACTTCCTCTTCCATCCAGGGACCACCAGTGCACTGCCGTTGCCTCAGAGGTTGCCAAGAAGAGGAGCGGTTGGACCACAGTGGGCTCAGGGAGGGTGAGTGGGGGAACAGAGCACATCCCTTCAGTTGTATCTCCACAATTCCCCATGCCATTCTGGAAAACTGTGGTTCTCTATGGAGGCACCCACAGTGAGACAAGGAGGATGCTGGGAACCTCCACAAAGTAGACCCACAGGAGGGTGGCAGGGGACCCCGCAAGGAAGGAAAAAACTCCTGGTGGGGGACTCCATTGTTAGGAAGGTAGAACTGGGGGAAGAAGGGGAGAGGGGAGGTAAAGTGCCTGCCTGGCGCCATGGCTTGGAGGGACAGGGAGCGAATCCTCAGGTTTGCAAGAGCAGCTGCACAGGGGAGGGAGTTGGATGTCATTGTCCACCTAGGGACAAATGACATGGCTAAGAAAGGGATTAGAGAAGTGCAGGAAGAGTTTGTGGAATTGGGGAGAGGCCTTAGACAAGTAGCACACACGGTAACCTTCTCGGAGGTGCTGCCCATCTATGGTGTAGGAGAGGCTAGGGTGTTCCACACCATGGGATTCAATCAGTGGTTGAAAAACTGGTGTGGAGCTCAGGGATTTGGCTTCATTGGGGACTGGGGGTCCACCTGGAGTGATGCAAGCCTATACTGGCATGATGGGCTGCACCTGTCCAGGAGGGGAACCAGGATCCTAGGTGATAGGTTTAAATGCTTCATTGGCAAGCATTTAAACTAGCCATGGGGGGAAGCACTGGAAAGGAACAGGGAAATCCTAGCCCCCAAAAAATCATGGTAGTAAGTCGTGAAACACCAACATAGAGGTGTCAGTAGGGAGAAGGGCAGGGTTAAATGGAGAAAGTGACAAAGGCAAGAAGGACAGGGATGGGGCAAAAAGGAGTAAGGTCATCAGGAAATGGAGGGTAATGAGTACCAATGCCCATAGTCAGGGCAACAAGCCCCCTGAGCTGGTGGCCTTGATGGAAGAGGGATGCCTGGATATCGTAGCAGTCACAGAAACATGGTACACAGAGAACCATGACTGGGATGTTAACATACCAGGGTACATAACCTACAGGAGAGACAGGCAGGGGAGAAGAGGGGGAGGAGTAGCTCTCTATGTAAAGGAAGGGATAAAGGCAACTGAACAAAAGAGTAAACAAGGAGGAGAGAAGGCACTGTGGGTCACCTTGGACATTGGAAAGGGCACCACAATCTGCACAGGAGTTGTGTACAGACCCCCATGTCAGAGGGAGGGAGTGGACAAGGATATGATAGAAGGCATTCTTAGAATGGCAGAGAAAGGGGAGATACTGTTGATGGGAGACCTGAATATGCTAGATGCTAACTGGAGCACATTTGCTGCAGCCACATCCAAGAGCAGGGCCATTCTTGATGCCCTACGGGTGGCAGGCCTAAGACAGCTAGTTTTGGAACCCACTGGTGAGGGAGCAATCTTAGACCTCATACTCTTAAACGGGGGCAGTGAGAGGATCTCAGATCTAGAAGTGGGTTGCCATCTGGGAACAAGTGACCATCAAACAGTGTGGTTCATGTTAAACTTAGCTACAGAGTCAAGCCATACAAAAGTGAGGGTACTGGACTTCAGGAGGGCTGACTTTGGCAAGATGGGAGAGTGCCTCAATAAAGCACTAGCAAACAGGCTAGAAGGAGGTGTGGAGCAACAATGGGGAATCATCAAAACTGCCATCACAGAGGCAACAAGCCTTTGTGTGAGCAAATAAACAAATCAAAATGAAAGAAAAAGCCACTATGGTTCTCAAAAGAGAGGCTGTGAAAGTCAGGAAGAAAAAGATAACATTCCGGAAGTATAAGGAAACACAGAAGGAGCAGGACAGAGAGCTGTACCAGTTAAGGCAGAAGGAAGCAGGGAAGGAAGTCAGAATAGCAAAGGTCCAAACTGAGAAAAAGATAGCCAATTCAGTTAAGAAGGGGGATAAAACCTTTTATAGGTACATCAGCAAGCATAGAAAGACAAAGGGAGGGATAGTGAGGCTGAATAGAATGAACAGTGGGTGGGCAGAAGGGGACAGTGAAAAAGCAGGGACACTGAACCAATATTTCTGCTCAGTATTCACAAAAGAGCAGGGGGAAGTGCCTAATCCAATTAACAGAAGCACTCTTGATAGGAGGGTCGATCCCAGTCCTTTTACAGAAGAAAGGGTTCTGCAAGAACTCCTAAAACTGAAGGTGGACAAAGCAATGGGGCCTGATGGAATTCACCCCAGAATTCTAAAAGAATTAAGGGGGAACTAGTGAAACCACTAGCTACTCTTTTAATAAATCATGGGAAGATGGTGTGGTACCCGAGGACTAGAGGAAGGCGGATGTGATTCCCTCACAAAGTGGGACCAAGACAGAGGCAGGAAACTACAGACCTGTCAGTCTGACCTCTGAGGTAGGGAAAGTGATGGAGTCACTTCTGAAGGAAAGAATAGTTGAGTACCTAGAGTCCAGTGGGGCACAGGACCCAAGGCAGCATGGGTTCACAGCGGGAAGGTCATGTCAGATGAATCTAATAGATTTCTTTGACTGGGTGACCAAAGTAGTAGACCAGGGAGGGGCTGTAGACATGGCCTACCTAGACTTTAGCAAGGCATTTGACACAGTCCCACACAAAAGATTAATAGTCAAATTAACCAGCCTGGGAGTGGGTCCCAGGGTGGTAGCCTGAAAACATTGGCTGGACATCGACACAGAAAGTAATTGCAAATATAGTCCACTCTGAAGAAAGAGGGGTTACTAGTGGGGTACCGCAGGGTTCAGTATTGGGTCCAGTCCTTTTTAATGTCTTCATAAGTGACATTGTAGAGGGACTGGAAGGAAAAGTATGCTTGTCTGCAGATGACACAAAGATCTGCAACAGGGTTGATACACAAGGAGGCATGGAAAGGATGAGAAGGGGACTTGGCAAGGTTGGAGGAATGGTCAGAAGTATGGCAGCTAGGATTCAATGCAAAGAAGTGCAGAATAATGCACCTGGGAAACTAGAACCCAGGGGAAGAACACACAATGGGGGGGAGGTAGTAACAACAACAAAAAAGGAAAGGGACCTGGGGGTAATCATATCAGATGACCTTAAGGTTGGCAAGCAATGTGAGAAGGCAGTAGGGAGGGCTGGGGGTATACTGGGATGCATAGGGAGATGCATTAGCAGCAGAAAACAGGAAGTTGTTATCCCTCTATACAGACAGTTGGGGAGACCTCATCTGGAATTCATGTCCAGTTCTGGAGACCCCATCTCTGCAAGGATATAGACAGGATAGAGGCAGTCCAGAGGAGGGCAACTAAAATGGTGCAGGGTCTGCAAGAGAAGTCGTATTAGGAGAGACTAAAGGAGCTTAATATGTATACCCTTGAGGAAAGAAGGGAGAGGGGGGACATGATAGAAACTTTTAAGTACCTCAGTGGAATCAACAAAGTCCAAGAGAGTAGCATCTTTCAGAAAAAGAGACGTGCAAGAACAAGGGGACACAATTTAAAGATAGAGGGGAGGGCGGTTCAGGGGCAATGTGAGGAAGTATTATTTCACAGAGAGGTAGTGGATGCATGAACAGCCTTCCTGAGGAGGTTGTGGGGTCTAAAACTGTGGGAGAATTCAAGAATGCATGGGACAGACATAAGGCAATTCTTGTGGGGGGTAGGAAGAAATAGGCTGTTGGTTAACTAGGATCTGCAGCCTATCCTGTAGGTAGGGAAATGGGCAGACTAGATGGGCCAAGTGGTCCTTATCTGCCATCAAAGTCTATGTTTCTATGTTTCTACTGACTGAAAAGTGGCTCCAAGAAACTAGGTGCAGATTTTGCATGTACTGCATCTATATATGCCACACCTCTTAGACATCGTACTAATCTATTTAACAAAGTGGACAACAGCAAACTAAAGAGAAAATGCTTCACTGTAAATAAATTTGTCCATGCTGACCTTCAGTAAAATGGCAGGATTCCTGTTTTAGCATGCTGCAAATAAGTGCTGTCTCGAGTTTAATAGGAAGAATGAAATAAACTGTTTGACCACAAAGTATGTGTCACAACTCAACCTGTAGTCTACATCTTGAGGTGTGACACTCTTCCCCTTTCCCTTCCCTTTCTAAGAGTCTTTCCTCCCTCCGGGTAGCATAGTTGCAACTTGACAAGGCTGCCTGGCTGCCCCTATCCCTCCTGATCCCTCCTCCCCCCTCTACATTTCTTCCCTCTGCCTCTGATCAGGCTTTGCATAATTGTGTAAATAACTAAAGCTCTGAAATATTCTGTATGACTTGTCTGTTTCCTGGTAACTGTTTGTAACCCTCCCTACTGATGTGGAACCTTTGTAAATGAGCTGCCTGGCACTCAAAGGTATAGTAATTCCTAGAGTTGAATAAATAAAAAATAAATAAAACATTTTGTTAGTTAAACAGTTTGACATTGTCCTTATTAAACTTACTTGAGACTGCATTTGTTTGTAGCGCACTAAAGCAGGAATCCTGCCATTTTACAGAAGGCATGCGTGTATACATTTATTTACAGTGAAGCATTTTTTCTTATTTAGTTCACTGCTATGTATTTTGTTAAATTACTGCTATGCAAAAGAGGTGTGGTGTGTATAGCTGCAGACAGTATATGCAAAATCTGTCCCTGGTTACTTGGAGCCACTCTTCATTTGGTGCTTAGCTATGTCTGACTTGCGCTACAAAGGGACACCAAATATTTTTTAGAAATACTTTTAAAATCTGTAAGCATGTCAGCTTGGCATGGCATGGTACAGGCTTCTCCCTATCTGTCTCCCATCCCGAACATCCACTCCAAAGATGAAGGAATTTTTGTTGCTGTTTCAAGTCTGACTTTGGATTTGTCTGAAGCTGAGAACCTTGCAACACTGCAAAGAACAAACTATAACTTCATTTAGGAGCTGGAAATTTGGTAAGGCATAATATAGTAAAACAGGGGAGCTACACTTTCTACAAAGAGTTTCATTTTTTTTTCCTTATTGGCATTAAGCAGAGAATTGCAGGATTCCATTAAAAGTGTAGTAATTTTATAACCAGAGGGAGTGAGATACAACTGAATTTGCTTGATTGTTGGGGTTGAGACCTAGGATTTAGAGGGATATTTTTGCAACATTTTAAAAGTGTCCTGCTGGCTGAGTAGTTAAGTTTTTATCCCTGGTTTCACTGAAAGATTTTGTGTATTGGAATCAGACAGCAGCCTGCCTACATTGAAAGGCCTGCTTACATCACAGGTGTCACTAGTCAATCACTTGGCTTAATTCTTAAGATTTTCAGTGCAGGAAGAGTGTAAAGCACAGCTGACTTATTTTGGGGCTGACTGCTTTCAGAGCACAAACCACCAGGCTGTTTTGGGGCTGGGGAAAGTTACCTGTGTCTGAGTTGGATGTCTGGATTTTTCTCTGTTTGATTAGCAGGGTATTTTCTCTGTCAAATTGTTGTGTAGGGCATCTTGCTGACAGGAAGGCACTCATCGCAGTGCTGGGTCAGAGCTTTTAGCTGATTGTTTTGCGAGGGCACAGTTTCAGCCCAACCCTGGAAATAGTTCCTTTATACCTGGGGTTCTGACATCATTTCCTCAAGAGTGCAAGGTGCATATCACTGTCATATCCTCTCTAGCACACTGCACTGACAATATAAGCATACACATTGTATAATATATATATTTCTGTATAACAAACCAATGTCACACACACACACACACACACACACAAAGAAAAAAGTAGATAAACATGTGGGGAGTAGTACAATGTAATGGCTGTGGGGCAGCAGTCTTCCGGGAGTCTTTCTGGAGGCTGAGATGCTGCCCTATTTGCAGACAACTCTCTTCCCTGAGGGAGGAAGTTGCCCATCTTCAGGCCATGCTGGACAGTAGTAAGGGAACCTTCCCTCAGGCCACACTGGATGGTAGGAAGGGAACCTCCCCCATCCAGGGAGCACCAGAGCCACCACCACTACCTCAGAGGTTGCGAAGAAAACACAGCAGTTGGACCACAGTGGGCTCAGGAAGGGTGAGGATGGTGGAATAGAGGCACAACCAGTCAGTTGTTCCACTCACCAATCCATACACCATTCTGGGGGAGCATAGCTCCCCTATGGATGCACACACAGAGGAGACTAAGGAGGCTGAGGACAGCTGTCACAAGGGAGGCCCACAGGAAGGAGACAGAGGATACCACAAGGAAAGGAAGCAGCTCCTGGTGGGGCACTCAATTATTAGGGGGATAGAACTGGGGGGAGCAGGGAAAACTGGAAGTAAGGTACCTGCCTGGTGCCATGGCTTGAGGGACAGGAAGTGCATCCTCAGGATCACGGAACAGCTGCATGGGAGTCTGAGCTGGACGTCATTGTCCACCTAGGGACAAATGACTTGGCTCATCATGAGATTAGAGCAGTGCAGAAGGTCTTGTAGAATTGGGAGGCCTAAGACAAGCAACACACACAGTATCCTTCTCAGAGGTGCTGCCTGTCAATGGCATGAGTGAGGTGAGGGTACTTTGCACCATGCAGTTTAATGAATGGTTGAAAAAATGGTGTGGAGCACAGGGTTTGGCTTCATTGGGGACTGGGGTTCCACCTGGAGGACACCAGCCTATACTGGCAGGATGGTCTGCATCTGTCCAGGAAGGGAACAAGTCTTTTGAGCAATCGGTTTAAATGCTTCATTGGCAAGCTTTTAAACTAGTCAAGGGGGGAGGCACTGATAAGCAGCAGGAAAATCCCGGCCTCCGCCTACAAAACAGGGTACTAAATGAGAGAAAGACCAAGGTAGAAAGGTCAGTGGGGGATGCTGCAACAGAAGGTAAAGCCATCAAAAAATGGAGAGCAATGAGTACCAATGCCCGTAGTCTGAGTAACAAGCTTCCTGAATTAGTGGCCTTGATGGAGGAGGAACATCTGGATATCGTGGCAGTCACAGAAACATGATACACACAAAACCATGACTGGGATGTAAACATACCAGTATACACTATCTACAGGAGGGACAGGGAGGGTAAAAGAGGAGGAGGAGTAGCTCTTTACATAAGGGAAGGAATCAAAGCAACAGAACAAAAGGGTAAACAGGGAGGAGAAGCACTGTGGGTAAATTTGGAGACCGTAATGGCACCACAATACGCACAGGGTTGTAACAGACTCTTCTCAGGGGAGAAATGGACAAGGAAATGATAGAAAGTATACTTAGAATGGCAGAAAAAGGAGATATTGCTGATGGGTGATCTGAATATGCCAGATGTTAACTGGAGTGCAGTTGCAGCAGCCACTTCTAAGAGTGGGGTTATTCTAGATGCCCTACAGGGGGCATGCCTTAGACAACTAGTATTGGAGCCCACTCGAGAGGGTGCAATCTTAGACCTGGTTCTCTCAAATGGAGATGAAGAGAGGATCACAGATGTAGACTTGGGTAGCCATCTGGGAACTAGCGACCATCGAACAGTATGGTTCACAATAAACACAGCAATAGAGTCAAGCCATACAAAGACAAAGGTGCTGGATTTTAGGAGGGCTGACTTTGTCAAAACCGGAGAGTGCCTAAGGAATGCACTAGCAAATGGGCAGGAAGGAGGGGTGGAAGAACAATGTGGAATAATAAAAACTGCCATCACAGAGGTATCAAGTCTTTGTGTAAAGCAAATAAACAAAACGAAATGAGGTAAGAAACCACTATGGTTCTCAAAGGAAGTGGCAGTGAAGGTTCAAGAGAAAAAGAAAGCATTCAGGAAGTACAAGGAATCACAGAAGGAACAGCACAGAGAACTGTATCAGTTAAAGAAAAAGGAAGCTGGGAAGGCAGTCAGAACAGCAAAGGCCCAAACCGAGGAAAGATAGCCAACTCAGTTAAGAAGGGGATAAAACCTTTATAGGTACATCAGAGTGAAGGAAGACCAAGGGAGGATAATGAGGCTTAATAAAGGGAGGGAGGGTGGGCAGAGGGTGACTGTGAAAGGCAGAGATACTAAACAAATATTTTGCTCAGTATTTACAAAGGAAAAGGGGAGGTACCTAAAAAGCAAGTAGAAACACTCTGGATACAGAAGTTGATACCAGCCCATTTACAGAAGTAAGGGTTCTGAAAGAACTCTAAAACTGAAGGTGGACAAAGCAATGGGGTCTGATGGGATTCATCCCAGAATTCTAAAAGAACTAAGGGTAGAACTAGTGACACCACTGACTACCCTCTTTAACAAATCATGGAGGATGGGGTGGTACCCAAGGACTGGAGGAGGGCAGATGTGATTTCCTTCACAAAAGTGGGAGCAAGGCAGAAGCAGGAAACTACAGACCTGTTAGTTTAACCTCAGTGGTAGGGAAAATAATGGAATCACTTCTGAAGGAAAAATTGTTAAATACCTAGAGGCCAGAGGGCACAGAACCCAAGGCAGCATGGATTCACAGCGGGAAGGTCATCCAGACAAATCTGATAGATTTCTTTGACTGGGTGACCAAAGTAGTTGATCAGGAGGGGCTGTGGACATGGCCTACCTAGACTTTAGCAAGGCATTTGACACAGTCCCACACAAAGATTAATATAAAGTTAGCCAGCCTGGGAGTGGGTCCCAAGATGACAGCCTGGGCAAAGAATTGGCTGGAGAATAGGGCACAGAGTAACAGTAAATGGAGTCCACTCTGAAAAAGGGGATTAGTGGTAGGGGGCACCGAGGGTTCAGTATTAGGACCAGTCCTCTTCAATGTCTTTATAAGTGACATTGCAGAGGGACTGGAAGAGAAAATATGTCTCTTTGCAGATGACACAAGATCTGCAACAGAGTTGATGCACAAGGTGGAGTGGAAAGGATGAGAAGGGACTTGGCAAGGTTAGAGGAATGGTCAAATGTATGGCATCTTAGATTCAATGCTAAGAAGTGCAAGGTAATGCACCTGGGAAACAAAAACCCAGGGGAAGAGTACACAATGGGGGGTGAGATACTAACAACAACAAAAATGGAAAGGGACATGGGGGTAGTCATATCAGATGACCTAAAGGTGGGCAAGCAATGTAAGAGGGCAACAAGGAGGGTTGGGGGGATACTGGGATACATAGGGAGAGGCATCACCAGTAGAAAACAGGAAGTTATTATCCCACTGTACAGACAGCTAGTGAGACCCCATCTGGAGTACTGCGTGCAGTTCTGGAGACCCTATCTCCGCAAAGACATAGACAGGATGGAAGCTGTCCAGAGAGGGCAACTAAAATGGTGCAGGGTCTGCACGGAAGACATATGAAGAGAGACTTAAGGAGCTTAATATGTATAGCCTCGAGAGAAAGGAGGAGAGGTAGGACATGATAGAAACTTTCAAGTACCTCAAAGGAATCAACAAAGTCCAAAAGGTAGCATCTTTCAAAAAGAGGTGTGCAAGAACAAGGACACAATTTGAAGATAGAAGGAGGGCCTCAGAGGTAATTGACGTAAGTATTTTCACAGAGAGGGTGGTGGATGGATGGAACGGCCTTCCAGAGGAGGTTGTGGAGTCACAAACAGTGGTGGAATTCAAGCATGCATGGGACAGTCATAAGGCAATTCTAGGGGGTTGGGGTAGGAAGAAGTAGGCTGCTGGTTAACTAGGATCTGCAGCTTATCCATCAGGTAGGAAAATGGGCAGACTGGGTGGGCCAAGCGGTCCTTATTTGCTGTCAAATTGTATGTTTCTATGTTTCTATGTTTCTAATGTGGAAACAATTTACCAATACACTGACTAGAACTCCACACATAGTCAAGGTGGCGTGATTTCAGCTGCATCTCCTCCTTTCTTTCCCATTCTGAACAAAACTGAATGTCAGACTGTGTTAAAACCTCAACATTAAATCAAATGCAGCAACACAATGATTCACACACCTGAGCTCAGGCTTTTCGATGCTGTTTTACCCAAAAGAGGGTACTACAAAATAATAGAACAGCCCTAGTCCCATCCAGTCAGTGTACTAGTTACAGTAAAGAACTCTAAATCAGAAGATGAGGATTTGAATCATCCAACTGCCACTTATTCGCATTTCACTTTAAGTTTGGAGAGAGTCTGAACGTTTTTGGGGCTGAGCCAGTTGTTCCAATGCTGACTTACTGTAAATGATAAAATGTAAATAAATAAACAATTCCTTCATCTGTGGAGTGGATGTTTGGGATGGGAGGTGAGTAGGGAGAAGCTGGTACCATGCCATGCCAAGCTGGCATGCTTCCAATCCTCAGATAGATTAAGGGCATATACAGATTTTAAAGGCATTTTTAAAAACAGCTATGATTGAGACACTTGGTCAGCTGGTTATGACTGTTCCATGATATTTGTAATACAGAATATAGTAGGTAATTTGTCTCTCATAAGACAGCTGTGCTATGGGTGCCCCCCCCACCCAGGTTTCAGAGACACTACAGGATATCTTGACCTGAAACCAGGAGGTAATTAAAGGACCAGAGAGACTTTTTTAAGGGTCTCCTGTTTTTCTGTTTTAATTAGAACTGACCCAGCTGCCACAATATAGGGCTCGTAAACGTTTATGATGTCTGAGAGGGAAAACATTTTTGTATCACCATGGTGTTAAAGTTGTAAAAAACTGATGTTCCTTGGGAAAACAGGAACTGCTCAAGATCAAAGAGGAAAGGCTTGATTAAAGACTGTCCTAATTTGGGAAATTAGTTTTTGCTGAAGTCACAGTATTTAAAATATCTCCTGACAGGAAGATCATTGTTTGTATATTTGTTATATTCTAGAAGGAAGAGCTAGATGACATTATAGAAGGGGTGTGTGAGAGAGACACAGTTTAACTAGGACTTGTGTTGGATCTTTGAGAGACTTTTTTGGGGGGCTTTTAAGAAACAAGATCTCTGATCTAACTTAAGCACTGTATAGAGGTAATGCATTAGATAGAAAAGATCTAACTGTATGTTGGTAGGAGTTTGTAGTTTTCCTTGTTTTTCTTTATGTGATTGTATGCACTTTGATATAGTGTTCTGTGTTTACATTTTTCATATTTTTATCCATTTTTAGTAAACCTTTTATTTTGAAAGACTGCTTGGGTATGCAAGTTCTTTTTGCATGTGACGTAGAGAGGGTTAAGACTGACAAAAACTGTTCAAAGCTTGATGGTGTTACTAAACTGGGAAAACGTAAGAATATACCTAAGGTCTTTTATAGAGTTTTAAAGGGTTCATTCTGAATACCTGGTTAGGTGCCCTTAAGTGAAAGATATTTTGTATCCCCCCGAAGAGAAGATTATCAGAGCCTGTAAATTTTGGTACACTAGCATAAGGTTCACAGTTTGAATCCCCAGAACTTGATACTAAAGTTGATTTGGACCCACAAGCAGACAGGAGGGTTACCCTATCTGTTACCTGTTCTCATTACTGCGCTCGGAGGTTGGCACTGTGGAGCAGGAGGGCCTGACCTGGGTGCGTTTGTGACCAGTGTCTGTTTGTAGCACAAGTCAGACTCAGTTATGCACCAAGTGAAGAGTGGCTCTAAGTAACTAAGGGCAGATTTGGCATATACTGCATCTCACATGCCACACCTCTTAGGCATAGTAACATATTTAGCAAAATTGGTAACAGCAAACTAAATAAGAAAAAATGCTTCACTGTAAGTACATTTTTCCACACTGGCCTTCAGTAAAATGGCAGGATTCCTGTTTGAGCATGCTGCAAATAAGTGCTGCCATAAGTTTAATAAGAAGAATGCAATAAACTTTCACCACAGAGTATGTGTCACCTCAACCTGTAGTCTACGTGCTGAGGTGTGACATATTTTGTGGGTTAAACAGTTTAATATCATTGTTCTTAATAAACTTACTTGAGACGGTCATTGTTTGTAGCACACTAAAACAGGAATCCTGCCATTTTACTGAAAGTGTGCATGTATACATTTATTTACAGTGAAGCATTTTTTCTTATTTAGTTTGCTGTTACCTATTTTGTTAAATTACTGCTATGCAAAAGAGGTGTGGTGTGTGTATAGCTGCAGACATTTGCAAAATCTGTCCCTGGTTACTTGGAGCCACTCTTCAGTCAGTGTACTGCTGTGTCTGACTTGTGATACAAATGGACACAACAGCTGTTCTAAACAAACACTTATCAATGCTGAGTGTTGTCTTGCTGGCATTGGCATTGGTAGTGCAGGAGTTAGAGAGATGCATAATAGGAATAGCAGTGAAGCATGGAACTGACGCCAACCCCATCCCACCCTGCAGAGACTGATAGACATTGAGGTGTGCCTTTGGGTCATCGGCTGTAACGCTCATGATCATCACCCTACCCTGCAGACTCTGACAAGTGTTGCATTTTGCCTTGGGGTCATCGGGCTTACACTCACCCCATTCCATAAGGAAATACATTGAGATGGGTGCAGTATAGGAGAAAGGGGTGAACTTTGGGGCTGAAGAGTCCAAGGCACACCTTGATACCTTTTACTGGCTGCAGGTTGGGGAATGGTGTGAGCATTGCAGCCAACAATCCAAGGTCACACCCCTGACACCTCTCAGTCTCTACAGGGTGGGATATTATGGTTAGAAACCCTAATGCCCCAGGCGGTTGTTTGTATTTGCACTCCAAATTTTCAACATGGGCTTTTTGTGACCCCCATCTCACGAAGAAATTTGGGACCTCTGCTCATGAACAGTGGCACTGTGATGTTGTTAATCTGTCCTAAACATTGATTTCCCACAGTGACCATACCATTCTGCACCAGTTGTGCAAAAACATTTTGGCAGGATGTGAAAAATGACAGCTGTACCATTCATAAGGTGGTGTGAAGAAATGGCAGTGTTGAAACTGGAGTGAAAATATAAAAAATTCTTGAACTTACAAGCATGCATGGAGACTGTGCAATGCACGCTCGTAACAATCATTTTGTGGAGTTTTTTCACCAAATTTGCAACATAGGCTTTTTGGGAGCCCACCTCATGAACAGTGACACTTGTTTCATTAATCAGTCCCAAAAGGTGATTCCATGCACTGGCCGTGAAATCAACTTGCAGGACTGAATAACTAAATGACAGTGACTGAATTCATGAGGTGGGGTCCCAAGAACCACATGTTGAAAATTTGGAAGCAAAAGTCGCAAAAATGGCCAACATATCCACCTAAGTTGAACCCCCCCCCCCATTGATGCCATTATACAGCTTACTGTGATTTTCTTCAGTTTGTGGTCGGCTTTCACGAGTGCAGATGTGTTCCCACTCCAAAGATCGCAGCACCAGGCTCCAGAGGCAAGTATGGGGTGGCGGTGGTGCGGGAGTGGGGTGTACAGAGGAGGTGGGGAAGAGTTCATAACTATGAGGACTGTTTTCTGTTTCATGGGGTAAAAAAAGAACTTTGCGGGAAGGCTTTTTCTTTCAGGGTGTGACAACCACATTTTGGCACACTGAGGTGGGCTACCATTGTGCCACCTGTGTTTTTTTGGGGACAGAGGACTGAAACTGATGGGGATTGGGCCTCCCATTGGCAAACAAACTAGGAGGGGATGCTTACAGGGGGACTGGGCACCCAGAGATCGGCTTTCATGGGACTGTGAGAGGCGGACGGTGACAGCCACCGCCATGTTTATCGAAATGTTTCAGCAGGCAAGGCACACCTTGCAATGACGAGGCGCTCCCTCATTGCAGCGGCAAAATTCTTTCAAGTTGGTGGCACACTTCTGACCTGCTGTCATAGACAGTGTGCTCATTCATTGGTACCACAGAGATCAGCCCAAAAAAGCAGTAGCACCATTGGCCACAACATGGCTGCATCTCCACAACCTGCTACTCTAGCAAGCTGTCGCAAAATGTTGCATGTGCTGAGTGCACAAGACAACATAAAAATGCCTTTGAAATCTGTAAACGCCCTTTACTTCTCTGAGGATTGGAAGCATCTGAGCTAGGCATGGCATGGTTCAGGCTTTTCCATACTCATCGCCCATCCTGAACATTCTCTCCAAAGATGAAGAAATTTTTTGTTACGTTTTAGCGTTTACCTTGAGTCAGCTATTTACTTTCATATCTCCCCCTCCATTTTATTTCAGCTACTATAAATCAGTAGAAAATACAGTGGTTTTACATTTCAATTGTCCTAGTTAATAGTAAAGTGCTTCCAGGCACCATTAAGTCCATTTTCAAAGGATTTTCTAAGTTTTTTTCACCAAAGAAGTGTCACTAGGGAGGGAATTTTGGCTGCAACTCTTCCATATCATAAGTGTAGCCCCTAAATTTGAACAGATTGTTGAAGGCTGCAGGACTTTTTTTTTGGAGGAATGGGTGGGTTATTAACCTCCACTGCAATTTTTAGCTTTTACTCAGATGTTAGTTGACATGGCAGTTGAGCAATAGTTTTCTTTTCATATCAGCAGAAAATCTATAGTCTGCCTGCTGTTCACTGCTCAATTCTTCCAACCTACCATTCCCAGTTAAAGCTGCAAACCACACACTGATTGATGTACCGCCCCCACTCCCAAAAATAGCTGCCAGCAGGACTTTTTTTTTTTTAATGTTTACTTCATTGGCATTGCCAAGGCTCCTGTTTTCCTTTGACAGTGGTTTTCTAGCTCGGCACATACCTTGATTAACCCTTAAAAGTGTGCAAAATCTTAACACATGCATCAATCATCTTCTTTATACAAATTGCTACCTTCATGCTGCTTCTTCCTCCATCTCCATCATGAAGCACCAGAGACATTTATTTTAAAGGGGGGGTCGTTTTGGCCCCAGTTGCCAGCTCTGCTTTCATTTCACCGACAATCACAGCAACTAAATTGCTTGGTCATGTAATTTACAGAGTAAGCCCATTTCAGTTATTTATTTTTTGTGTTACTCTGAATGAAACTTAATGAAATCAGTTATCGATTATCTGGAGACTCACTTTTCAGTCTTCTTGCTTAGTCAGCATTAAGGTATTGCTTGTCCTTGGGAGTTTTAGCTAATGCCTTTAGTGACTGCAGCTTTTTCTTAAAGTAAGTTTTCTTTTTATATTTACTGTCTAAAAAATGAGCACTAGTAATTGAGTCTTTTCAAAAAATATGATGCAGTTAAATGTGAAACGTTAACTTTAAAAGGGCATGAGCTTAATATGAGGGCTTATACAAACATACAAACATACAAACAAACAAACATGCAAACATGCAAAATTAGCCGGCAGATAAAGGCCAGGAAGGCTGAACAAGTCTGCTTGATTTTGCAGCTAGCCACGCTACTCAGTAGGTGCCCCTCCCCCTCCCTTAAGCATCCCCCTTACCATATCGCAGCCCCTTTTGAAGCAGCTCACTGATCTGCAGGCTACCACTTCCACCCATAACGCATTCCACTCGGCCACGTCCCTCTCTGTAAAGAAGTGTCCTCTCTCTCCTGAACCTAATCCCCTCCAATCTCATAGCACATCCTCTAGTATCCCTCCCTTCCCTTTCCTCGAAAAGCCTCTCCATTCTAGTCCTGTTTATGCCTTTCATGTACTTGAAGGTTTCTAACAAGTCCCCTGACCCGCCTCTCCTCCAGCAAGAGCCTCTTCAATCCATCAATCTGCTCTCT
Organism: Neoceratodus forsteri; assembly: GCA_016271365.2. NCBI lineage: Eukaryota > Metazoa > Chordata > Ceratodontiformes > Ceratodontidae > Neoceratodus > Neoceratodus forsteri. Next base: position 236,041,075 of record CM057449.1, on the reverse strand, counting down.
CATATGGTAAGTTTGTTGCCCTGTGTTGCACCCCACCGTAACTTAATGTCCTTCTTAAGTACGGGCACCAGCACTGGCATGCAATACTTTTTTTATTTATTTATTGAAATGTTTCACCAGGAAGGCACGCTAAATAACAAGTCACTCATCTCCCGGTGTGACCTGGGGAGGGAAGGGATACAACTGGAATGAGATATTATACATTCAAGTTACAAGATACTCTAGGTGTGGCCTTACCAGCAATCTATACAATGGTAGAAGAACCTCCTCCCCTTGAGGATATACCCCTGGCAATACAACCCAGTATTATACTGGCCTTTGCAGTCGCTTTACTACATTGAGCTGAGTTGTTCAATGATCCCGTTATGAGTACCCCCACATCCTTTTCGTCAGTCATGGCTAGTTGACCCCCCCTAGATCGTAGCTCATTTTTGGGGTTTTTGCTCCAAAATGCAACACCTTGCACTTTTTGGCATTGAATCCCAATTGACAGGTGTCTGGCCAGGTCTCCAGCTTTGTCAGATCCTCTTGCAACCCTACCACCTCCAGGTCATCCAACACTGTTCTCATCTTAGTGTCATCTGCAAACAGACTGATCTTGCTTTTGGTACCCACCAGAAATGTCTGCAATGAATATCCCAAATAACACTGGTCACAACACTGAACCCTGTGGAACTCCGATTGTCACCGCCCTTGGTGATGAGTTTCCTGTCCACCACCACTCTCTGTTGCTTACACGTTAGCCAGTTTCCTACCCATCCTACCATCTTAGCATATGCCCCATGCCTTCTAGCTTACTACCAAGCCTCTCATGTGGCACAGAATCGAATGCCTTGCTGAAGTCCAGATACAGGACATCTACTGCATGACCGCCATCCATCTTTCTAGTTACCCAGTCATAGTACTCCACCAGGTTAGTCTGACAGGATCTACAAGTGACAAAGCCATGCTGTTTGCTGTCCTGCATCCCACTGGCCTCCAGAAGAGACACCAGCCTCTCCTTCAGGATTATCTCCATCAGATTCCCCACGATGGATATGAGGCTTACAGGACTATCGTTCTCTGGTTCATCCTTAGGGCCACTCTTATGGAGGCGGTACCACGTGAGCCATCCTCCAATCCCGAGGTACACATCCTGATTCCAAAGAGGCACTGAACAGGTCTGCCAAGGGCCCTACTAGGTCCTCTGCCAGTTATCTCACTACCTTGGGGTGGATGCCATCGGGCCCTGACACCTTGTCTACCCTCAGCCCCCTCAAGCCCTCCAGCACCCTACTTTCTGTGATAACCCCATCTGTCACCCCCTCCCCCTCCTTTCATGCCCTCCCTCCCCTTTGGGTATCTTCCCCCCCTTTTCCATTTAGTAAATAGAGAGTAGTAGACGTCAAATGCTTCTGCCTTATCTCCCCCCTTTTCCACCCATCCCACTTCCCTCCTAAGCCTTACTATCTGTTCCTTACAGTTCCTTTTCTCCCTTATATACCTGAAGAAATCTTTCTCCACATCCTTAATTCCTTGCTCTAGCCTGAGTTCCTTAGATACTTTTGCTGCTCTCACTGCCCTTGTCACCTCCCTTGCTTCCTTCGGGTACTCCTTCCTGTCTTCCCCCTCCATGTTTTCTTATATCTCCTAAAGGCCTTCCTTTTCCTCCTCACCTTTTCCATAACACCCCTGCTCATCCAGCTTGGCTTTTTGCACCCTAGCCTTCTTACTCTGTGCCCTGCTGCAGGATTTGGTTGCTTCTTCTATCCCCTTCTATATGAGCTCCCATCTCTGGTTTGTGTCCATACTAGGTTGGATTCTGGTTAGGTACCCCTTTACTACTTCCCCCACCCTCGTGAAATTGGCCCCCCTGAAGTCAAGTACCTTTGTGCTGAATACTACTCTCTCTTTACCCATATCCAACATGAACCATACTGACTAGTGGTCATTCCCTGCTAGTGGTTCTTCTATCCTCAGATCTCTCACAAAATTCCCCATTTTGTCAGCACTAGGTCAAAGGGTGCCCCCCCCATTGGTTCACAGATCAATTTTATCAGGAAGCTGTCCTGGAAAGCATCTAACAGTTCCTGCTCCCGCCTACTGTTGGTGGCTGGGGTAGCCCAATCTACTCCCGGCAGGTTGAAGTCCCCCATAACCATCACACTCCCATTCCTGCATGCCCTCCTAATCTGTTCTGCTAGTTCCCTGTCTAGCTCCTCCATCTGGGAGGGCGACCTGTACACCACTCCCACCCAGAGAGTCCTATTTCTGGAATCCTGTATCAGCAACCATACTGACTCCGCAGTGCCCTTCCCCATCTCCTCCCTGACACACTTAAGTCTATCCCTCATGTATAGCACCACCCCTCCCCCATTCGCCTTATCTCTGTGGAATATCCTGTACCCTGGTACTGCCATGTCCCAGTCATGGTATTGGGTGGCCCATGTTTCAGTGATGGTTGCCATGTCCACCTTCCCCTATGCCATGAGGGCTTGTAACTGTCATTTTATTACCCAGGTTTCTAGCATTAAAGATGACCACCTTCCATCCCCTTCCCTCCACTCCCCTTCTAGCATCCACTCTAGTACTTCCACCTAATCCTTGTCCCTGTTTTGGGCAGTAGGCTCATGTGGCTTCCCATCTTGTGGCCTCTGCCTACCCTCTATCCTCCTGCCACCCCTTCCTCACTCCTAGTTTAAATTCCCAGCTACCTCAGTGTAATCACCAGTTCTCTTTTTCAACACATTCTTGCCCTCTTCACTTAAGTGCAGTCATAAAGACTACTTTCCTCCCAGGTCCTTCCCCACCCTCCCACCAACCCATACCCTCTGGCATGACACCATGTCCCTAATCATTTGTTAAATTCCTCTATTCTCCGTTTTCTTGCTGTGCTCACCCTGGGCACTGGCAGTACCTCTGAAAATGTTACTAATCTTCCTGCCCCCTCACATAGTGTTCCTAATCTATTATCTCAGGATGCCCAGACAATTACAGTACCCACATTTACATAGCCCTGGAATTTTCAAAGACCTAGATGCAATTTTTCTTTGAACTTCTACTAATATGCAGAGTCCTAGATAGAGATAATCAATCAATCAATCAATCAATCAAAATCTTTATTTATTCAGGCGAACATCATTGAGCATAGCTCATTTACAAGATGGACCTGAGTGGTCATAACAAAAAAGGTTACAGAGTGTATACAAAAAACATGATATTGAAATAGCACAAATACAAACATTTATGAGTGAGATAGATATACACTATTTACATATATACAAGGCAAAGGACAGTAAACCAAAAACCTAATAAAGGTGAGAAACAAACAGTCTGGTGGGGATAAGGCTTCGATAATGGTACATGGGTGGGCAAATATGTTTGTGGTTTGATGTGGAAAGGACCAGAGCAACGATAGAAGAATAGGGATAAGATTTAGAAGGGGTGGGGGAGAGAGAGGGTGGGGGGGTGGGGGTGTGGGAGGACTAGGCCTTATGGAAGCAATTGCATGAATCTGGGATTAGGCTGGTGTACAGCTTTTTGAAGGATGTAAGGGGGATCAGTGTTTCCATTTTCAATGTCTTTTGGATAGAATTCCAGATAAGTGCCAGGGAATAACTGATTGCAGCTCTTCCATACCGGTGCAGGTGATAGGAATCTTCAGCAGGATCAGTTTGTTGATCCTCAAGGTGTAGGCCTGGATGTGATCTGGTTGAAGCAATCAGAGATGTAGGAAGGAGTTTGTTTGTCAGAGCTTTGTAGATCCAGATAGCAGCATTTTTCTTCTTCTATGTTGCAGGGATGTCCAGCTGACTGCATTGTAGAGAGAGCAATGATGGGTGCTAGAGGGAAGGTCAGTAATGAATCTAATAGCTCTATGATACAGGGTGTCTAGTTTGTTTAGATGGGAGAGGGAGCAATGACCGTAGAGGAAGTCAGCATAATCAATGAGGGACATGAATGATGCAAGGATTAATCTTTGTTTGGAATCTTTGGTCATGTCCCCACTAATGTCCCCACTAATCACTCCAGCTGAAGAAGTCTATGTCCCAGCTCCTTTCTGTCAGTCTTTTCCTTTTTTTTTTTAATTGGCTTGTAGCTTTTGTCTGCAGTGATCAACCCTTTATAGTCAAGTTCATTCCTGTGTGCTCCTCCCCTTCTTTTGGCCAATCCCTGCTTGATCACTGGAGCATTTAAGAAGTCATAGTGGTGGAGGTGGAGGGTGGGGGCTTTTCACTCCCACTGCTTCTCCTCTGTTGTGGGCTCTGCTGCTTATATAGCGGAGCCCCCTGTTCAATTCAGTTTTGGCATCTTGCACCCTGACTGGCTCCCCCCTTCAATGTAAAAACTCCAATCCTGCTGTTTCTCGTTATGTGGCTCCAGCCGCTGAACGGATACTGTAGCTGCTCCTCTGCTATGGGCTCCATTGCTTATACAGCAGAACCCCCCTGTTCAATTCAGTTTTGGCATCTTGCACCCTGATTGGCTTCCACCTTTTAAGAGAAGAATGCCAATCCTGCTACCTCTCGGTATGTGGCACCGACCACCAAACAGATAGCTGCTCATGCTGCCTCATGGAAAGGTCCCCGCCCTCGATCCACTGGCAGCACTCACTGCCAATTTCCCTGTGGCTCATGCTGCTGAGAACAAACTTCTACTGCTGCTTATGAGGTGGGTGGGTGGATGGGGGGTTGCACCAGAACAAACAAACAATGGAATGTCTGGAAAAGAATCAGTGTTGCGTGTGTGACCGAATCACATGCATGTAAATCCTAGTTTGCTTTCACAGACATACAGCATGTTTAAGGCCACTCCATACATGGGTTTCAGTCCTCTAGCATTTGTTAAACCATTGTTTTTATGCCAAACTGAGAGCAGTCTCAGACACAGTCAGCCAGATTTCCTTACATGAGTTGCTGTGAATATTTTCACCCAGAGTCAGAATAATATAAAGTGCAGTAATTTTGAAATGATTGCTCACCCACATGACCAATCCATTTGTGGCCCTGCCTCAGGCTTCCACTGCTGATATGTCCATCCTGGATTCCCACAAACACACAAAACTGAATGTTTTATTTTATTTTTGTTTAATTTAACAAACATTAAATTTTCAAACAATAAACACAACCATTACAATAACAAGAATAAACTCAACTACAGAAACACCAAACACATAACAGCACCCATCCAACGCCCCACCCTGACAGAAGATTACCCTAGGCCCAGCACTGGCATTAATAATATCAAAGGCTTCACTCTTCCCAGAGTGAGACCCATAAGTAATAGATAATTCCTAGGGGCAACTAGAACTCGACTGTAAGGTATAAAAAGTGCGTAGCTTACTCCAAGTATTATTAAACTGCTGGAGATGGTTGTGAAGTCCGGCTATCATTCATTCAGTTCTAAGGTTGGCAGTTAGTTTCTGCAACCACTCTATGTATGACAGGCACACTGAGTCATGCCAATGGCACAAAACTCATTTTTTTAACAGATAGTGCAATTAATGCCAAATAGTATTTCCGCTCACATGTTCTCACTTTAGAATAATCCTCTACTAAACAAATTTCTGGAAAAAAAATAATCACTAAGTCCCAACAGGGGTCAGCCCATTGTTTAATAAGTTCCTTGAGGGGGGCCACCTTATGGCAGTCCCGCAATATCTGGTATAAAGTCCCCTCAATCTGCACACATCTAACAAATGTAGATGATGGGGCCCTACCCATCTGAACAATTTCGCAGGAGTACAGTACAAATTGTTCAAATTTTGAAACTGCTGCAAACAATCCTGCACAACCTAAGTGTAAGTGTCCTGCCATACCTTGTACCAGGCAAAAGTGGATTGTGGAAACTGTGTTCCAGTACAGTGATACCCCATCCACCTGTAGCAAAGCCTTGGTGTATAGGCAGGTGTATAATTTAGAGACTGAGTGAGGCAAGTGAGCCATTTCTGTGAGCGATCACAGGAACTCACTGGCATCTGTGTCAACCATTCCTTCCGTGTCTTTCTCAATCACCGCATGATGGAGCTGGTATATCTTAAATACAATGGGACTATCCAGCTGTAAGACTGCATTATCTCTGCCAAGGAAAGACAGACACCATCCCTGATTAGGTCATGGAATTAAGCCTCTGCAAGCTGAGGGAGCTGGGGGGGGGCGGGAGAGGTTTGCCCCCAATCTTAAGATTGGGGTTCCTAAAGATGGGCTGTGAGATATCCCTTTTGTGCTTATATTTTAGGAAAGCTCACAGTTGAGTGTGAGCTTTAACTGAAACAGCAGTCACAGAGGACTGCAGAACACTTGGCAGTTCCTTTGGGCTCACGTGGAACAAGGAATGGGGGAGATCCTAAAGGAGGCAACCAAACCCCGCTTCAATGAGAGCCACTAAAGGGTATATAAAATGGCATCATCCTCAGAAGGTGAATGAAGCCACCAAAAATATTATTTTCATATTGAATAAATGTTATTAAACTCAAAAAAGCATGTCAAACAGACAAGAACAATCAACAAATCTTATTATGCAACAGGAAAACTACGTCTGAAAAATAACAAAGTATGTTTTATATTATAATCCCTAGCAATTGCCCCCTTCTTCGACACCCATACAATGAACCACGAAAAGACCATTACAGTGACAGTTGCTGTAATGGTCCTTTTTTGTGGTTCGCTGTACCCCAGTGTTCTGCCCCCTCCCCAGACCCACTCCGACCTGGAGTTGATAAACCTAAAGTCTGGGGGGGGTATGGGGGCTGTGCCCCCCACAGAAGATACTCAGGCATTGGGCGACACAATACCTGCATCGATATTGTGCCGTCGCTGGGCGGGAGGTTGGCATTTTCACTGTTGACCTCCCTTGGTGCTTCCAGTCCTAACACCCCAAAATTCCCCTTCCCCCACTCAACTCCCTCACCGATACACCACCGGAAGGGGTCTAGGAAGCCCTGACCTGGGGCTTCATTTCAAAAGAGAATTCAATGCCAGGCATCTTCAAAATTTCTAAGAAAAACAATATAATCAAGAAATCTTCAAGATGTCAGTAAGACTTGTAAGGATTTCCATATACGGGAATACTTAAATGAGTTGCCAGTCATATTAGCAATGAGGCACTCAGCTTACAGGGCAAATAATATCTCCCTATACCATTCCAAAAACTGAGGCATATGCTGATCCAACCAGTGCCTAAGAATTACTTTTTTTTAACACAGGCCGAGATCAGGGCCATGTGCGGCCTCTGAATCCCCAGGAGACCTTCTGTATAATTTCCCAGAATGTAGATTTCAGGAGAGAATGCATCAGACAGTCCCAATTGAGGATCTAACCTCTCGAATAGTTTCCCAAAGAGGGTCTACCTTCTCACAGGACCACAGGACTTGAAACAAGGTGCTCTATTCTTTAGCACATCTCAAACATATATCCATGTGTATTCTGCCCTTTTTATATAGTTTAGCTAGGGTATAATAAAGATTAAGTATCATTTTAAATTGCACGAGTCTGTATCTGTCCCATTTAAAGAAAGTATAGAGGTGTTTCTAGATAATAGTCCAATTTCTGGGGGCCAAAGTCACCCGCAGGGATTGATCCTAACAGTAGTACCTCTGTCGCTCCCTTGTAGCCAGAGTTTCTTGTAAGGATCTGTAATAATAGGAGACATGATGAGAAGTAGGGGCCTGAAAAATGGTAAAAAATAGATCACCAAATGGGTAACTCATGGGTTTGTACCAAAATAGTGTAATAACATGTGGGATAACTAAAAATAGTGGAAACAAGTGGAAGAGAGCCATTGGTATTTATCCCGGGCATCCTGGAAAGATAACAACCCGAGATTAGCAATAAGATCCCGGACTGAGCAAGCCTGTAAATTGGGCCAAAATTTCCTGGAAAATGGCCGGCCAGCAATATGGAGATTAGGATTTCTAAATAAGGGCTGGTTTATATCCTATGAGGAGATCTTAAACAGGGAGCAAAGCTGTTGGTGGATCTGGAGGGAGGCTGCTAAAGGGTGTCCCATAGACAGCGAGGCAGGTTCTTCGGGACATAAAGAAGTGAATATATACCCAGATCATTGGTAAAACACAGGGCATGCTCTATCTCAACCCATTGCAGGAGATAATAATGAGAGGACATTCCACCGCTTCTCATCCACCAATAAGAGATCATAGTGAGGTGCTGCACTAGATAATATAAAACGAAATTTGGAATTTGTAGCCCCCTGTCCAACTTTCCATACATAATCTTAGCCAAGGAGTGGCAAGCTGCCTTGCATTGTGACAAAAGGAGGAAGTACTCCTCTGGACTTGGTGAAACCAAGTCTGAGGAAGAGTGAGATTGTACATCTGAAGGGGATACAACAATCTGGGTAATGCATTCATTTTAATTATGCTAAGGCAGCTCCACAGAGAAAGAGGTAATGAGGACCTTCTATCTAGGTCTGCTTTAAGTCGGGTCACCAATGCATCCAAGTTGTATGGATGCATTTTAAGGGGTGAGGTACTGAGACAGACTGTCAAGTATTTCAGTTTGTTCTGTGTCTAGGCCAGGCCCAGACGTGCATTGTCTGCTTTAAAGTGACATTATTGAGAGGTATGACCTCTGATTTTGCCAGATTTAGTTTATAGTTGGAGAGAGCACTGAAGTGGGATATAACCTTTAGGGCAGCAGGCAGAGACATAGCTGGGGAGGAAATATGCATAAAATATCTGCATATACAGATAATTTATATTCACTTTGACTGATGGAAATGCCAGAAATTTGAGGAGAGAGATTGATTTTACAAACAAGAGGTTCCAAAAAGATTAAATAAATAAGGGAAGAGAGAACAGCCCCACCTGGTGCCCTGATAAAGAGGGAATACTGATGATAAAACACCATTACAGAGTACAGTATTCTTGAGGATGGGAGGAGTAAAGCACCCTGACTCACCGGATAAACCCAAAGGGATGTGGTATTTGGGCGGATGCAAACAGATAATCCCAAGAAACCCAATTGAAGACTTTTCTGCATCCAGGGAAAATGGCACCACTGGGGTGGAGGAATCCCTGGACATGGAGAGAAGGTAGGAAAGTTTCCTAAGGTGGTCTGCCAATAGTCTTCCCAGAAAAACCTAACCTGTTCCCTGCTGATGAGAGTTCCACACTAGCCCTAGGCGGCAGGCCAATATTTTGGCAAGAATTTTAATATCGACATTAATAAGTAAGATTAGTCTGTAATTGGTGACCAGCAGGGGATCTCTACCAGGTTTGGGGAGAACCACAATGGTTGCCGCTGTAAGGGAGGTATCAGACAGGCCAGCCTTGAAGGTGTAGTTAAAGGTGCCCAGAAGGATAAGGGCTACTTGAGATTTATATACACTTTATAAAAATTGGAGGTAAACCCATTTGGACCAGGTGATTTATTGGAAGCTAAGGAAACTATAGCCTGGGAGACCTTGACTAGGGAAATCTGAGCCTGCAAAAAAGCAATCTGGAAATTGGTTAACTGTGGAAGAGGTATATCCTGAAGGAAATCTTCAGAGGAATTAAGATTGAGGGGGGAAGAAGGTGGGGCATGCAACTGTTGATAAAACATTTCAAAACACCTCAACTATATCCTGGGGGGAGGTAATAAGGGAACCAGTATCTGTATGGAGAAGTTACTATCTTATCTAATCTATTGTTTGGGATCTGACAGAGGGCCAGTAACTTCAACTTTCTCCCCTGGTGAAATACTTTAGGGACGTAGCAGCAAGTGTTCTATTCTTTCCCCCAGCAGGGTATTGTACTGAAAGCGGAGTGCTCCTAGTTGCTCCCACTCTGATTGTTAGGAATTCTGCAAGCCCCGCCCCTCTAGCTCTCGTATACGGGTCAGCAATGAGGATAAAGCACTCATGGTCTGCTTTTTCCACTTGGTCGATAACCTTATAAATTCTCCCCTAAGAGTACATTTTACGGTGCCCCATAGTGTGTCACGGGTAGGCAAAGAGGGTAGATTTAGTTCCAGGAAGGAAGCAATGAAGGACTGAATATGCTTTAGGAGTTCCTCCAATTTAAGAAGCTGGTTGTTCAGGAACCATATTTCATCTCTGGAAAGGCAGGGAGCGAGATTCAACTAGCGACCATCGAACAGTATGGTTCACAATAAACACAGCAATAGAGTCAAGCCATACAAAGACAAAGGTACTGGATTTTAGGAGGGCTGACTTTGTCAAAATGGGTGAGTGCCTAAGGAATGCACTAGCAAATGGGCAGGAAGGAGGGGTGGAAGAACAATGTGGAATAATAAAAACTGCCATCACAGAGGTATCAAGTCTTTGTGTAAAGCAAATAAACAAAACGAAATGAGGTAAGAAACCACTATGGTTCTCAAAGGAAGTGGCAGTGAAGGTTCAAGAGAAAAAGAAAGCATTCAGGAAGTACAAGGAATCACAGAAGGAACAGCACAGAGAACTGTATCAGTTAAAGAAAAAGGAAGCTGGGAAGGCAGTCAGAACAGCAAAGGCCCAAACCGAGGAAAAGATAGCCAACTCAGTTAAGAAGGGGGATAAAACCTTTTATAGGTACATCAGGGAGTGAAGGAAGAACAAAGGGAGGGATAATGAGGCTTAATAAAGGGGAGGGAGGTTGGGCAGAGGGTGACTGTGAAAAGGCAGAGATACTAAACAAATATTTTTGCTCAGTATTTACAAAGGAAAAGGGGGAGGTACATAAAACAAGCAGTAGAAACACTCTGGATACAGAAGTTGATACCAGCCCATTTACAGAAGAAAGGGTTCTGAAAGAACCTCTAAAACTGAAGGTGGACAAAGCAATGGGGCCTGATGGGATTCATCCCAGAATTCTAAAAGAACTAAGGGTGAAACTAGTGACACCACTGACTACCCTCTTTAACAAATCATGGAGGATGGGGTGGTACCCAAGGACTGGAGGAGGGCAGATGTGATTTCCCTTCACAAAAGTGGGAGCAAGGCAGAAGCAGGAAACTACAGACCTGTTAGTTTAACCTCAGTGGTAGGGAAAATAATGGAATCACTTCTGAAGGAAAAAATTGTTAAATACCTAGAGGCCAGAGGGGCACAGAACCCAAGGCAGCATGGATTCACAGCGGGAAGGTCATGCCAGACAAATCTGATAGATTTCTTTGACTGGGTGACCAAAGTAGTTGATCAGGGAGGGGCTGTGGACATGGCCTACCTAGACTTTAGCAAGGCATTTGACACAGTCCCACACAAAGATTAATATACAAGTTAGCCAGCCTGGGAGTGGGTCCCAAGATGACAGCCTGGGCAAGGGTGGCTGGAGAATAGGGCACAGAGAGTAACAGTAAATGGAGTCCACTCTGAAAAGGGGGATTAGTGTTGGGGTACCGCAGGGTTCAGTATTAGGACCAGTCCTCTTCAATGTCTTTATAAGTGACATTGCAGAGGGACTGGAAGGAAAAGTATGTCTCTTTGCAGATGACACAAAGATCTGCAACAGAGTTGATGCACAAGGTGGAGTGGAAAGGATGAGAAGGGACTTGGCAAGGTTAGAGGAATGGTCAAATGTATGGCATCTTAGATTCAATGCTAAGAAGGCAAGGTAATGCACCTGGGAAACAAAACCCAGGGAAGAGTACACAATGGGGGTGAGATACTAACAACAACAAAATGGAAAGGGACATGGGGTAGTCATATCAGATGACCTAAAGGTGGGCAAGCAATGTAAGAGGGCAACAAGGAGGGTTGGGGGATACTGGGATGCATAGGGAGAGGCATCACCAGTAGAAAACAGGAAGTTATTATCCCACTGTACAGACAGCTAGTGAGACCCCATCTGGAGTACTGGCAGTTCTGGAGACCCTATCTCCATAAAGAGACATAGACAGGATGGAAGCTGTCCAGAGGAGGGCAACTAAATGGTGCAGGGTCTGCACTGGAAGACATATGAAGAGAGACTTAAGGAGCTTAATATGTATAGCCTCGAGGAAAGGAGGAGAGGGGGACATGATAGAAACTTTCAAGTACCTCAAGGAATCAACAAAGTCCAAAGGGTAGCATCTTTCAAAAAGGTGTGCAAGAACAAGGGACACAATTTGAAGAGATAGAAGGAAGTGCCTAGAGGTAATTGACGTAAGTATTTTCACAGAGAGGGTGGTGGATGTATGGAACGGCCTCCAGAGGAGGTTGTGGAGTCACAAACAGTGTGGAATTCAAGCATGCATGGGACAGTCATAAGGCAATTCTAGGGGTGGGGTAGGAAGAAGTAGGCTGCTGGTTAACTAGGATCTGCAGCTTATCCATCAGGTAGGAAAATGGGCAGACTGGGTGGGCCAAGCGGTCCTTATTTGCTGTCAAATTGTATGTTTCTATGTTTCTATGTTTCTAATGTGGAAACAATTTACCAATACACTGACTAGAACTCCACACATAGTCAAGGTGGCGTGATTTCAGCTGCATCTCCTCCTTTCTTTCCCATTCTGAACAAAACTGAATGTCAGACTGTGTTAAAACCTCAACATTAAATCAAATGCAGCAACACAATGATTCACACACCTGAGCTCAGGCTTTTCGATGCTGTTTTACCCAAAAGAGGGTACTACAAAATAATAGAACAGCCCTAGTCCCATCCAGTCAGTGTACTAGTTACAGTAAAGAACTCTAAATCAGAAGATGAGGATTTGAATCATCCAACTGCCACTTATTCACATTTCACTTTAAGTTTGGAGAGAGTCTGAACGTTTTTGGGGCTGAGCCAGTTGTTCCAATGCTGACTTACTGTAAATGATAAAATGTAAATAAATAAACAATTCCTTCATCTGTGGAGTGGATGTTTGGGATGGGAGGTGAGTAGGGAGAAGCTGGTACCATGCCATGCCAAGCTGGCATGCTTCCAATCCTCAGATAGATTAAGGGCATATACAGATTTTAAAGGCATTTTTAAAAACAGCTATGATTGAGACACTTGGTCAGCTGGTTATGACTGTTCCATGATATTTGTAATACAGAATATAGTAGGTGATTTGTCTCTCATAAGACAGCTGTGCTATGGGTGCCCCCCCCACCCAGGTTTCAGAGACACTACAGGATATCTTGACCTGAAACCAGGAGGTAATTAAAGGACCAGAAAGACTTTTAAGGGTCTCCTGTTTTCTGTTTTAATTAGAACTGACCCAGCTGCCACAATATAGGGCTAAGTAGCGTTTATGATGTCTTAGAGGAAAAACATTTTGTATCACCATGGTGTTAAAGTTGTAAAAACTGATGTTCCTTGGGAAAACAGGAACTGCTCAAGATCAAGAGAAGAAGCTTGATTAAAGACTGTCCTAATTTGGGAAATTAGTTTTTGCTGAAGTCACAGTATTTAAAATATCTCCTGACAGGAAGATCATTGTTTGTATATTTGTTATATTCTAGAAGGAGGAGCTAGATGACATCATAGAAGGGGTGTGTGAGAGAGACACAGTTTAACTAGGACTTGTGTTGAATCTTTGAGAGACTTTTTTGGGGGGGCTTTTAAGAAACAAGATCTCTGATCTAACTTAAGCACTGTATAGAGGTAATGCATTAGATAGAAAAGATCTAACTGTATGTTGGTAGGAGTTTGTAGTTTTCCTTGTTTTTCTTTATTTGATTGTATGCACTTTGATATAGTGTTCTGTGTTTACATTTTTCATATTTTTATCCATTTTTAAGTAAACCTTTTATTTTGAAAGACTGCTTGGGTATGCAAGTTCTTTTTGCATGTGACGTAGAGAGGGTTAAGACTGACAAAAACTGTTCAAAGCTTGATGGTGTTACTAAACTGGGAAAACGTAAGAATATACCTAAGGTCTTTTATAGAGTTTTAAAGGGTTCATTCTGAATACCTGGTTAGGTGCCCTTAAGTGAAAGATATCTTGTATCCCCCCGAAGAGAAGATTATCAGAGCCTGTAAATTTTGGTACACTAGCATAAGGTTCACAGTTTGAATCCCCCAGAACTTGATACTAAAGTTGATTTGGACCCACAAGCAGACAGGAGGGTTACCCTATCTGTTACCTGTTCTCATTACTGCGCTCGGAGGTTGGCACTGTGGGAGCAGAGGGCCTGACCTGCTGAGTGCGTTTGTGACAGTGTCTGTTTGTAGCACAAGTCAGACTCAGTTATGCACCAAGTGAAGAGTGGCTCTAAGTAACTAAGGGCAGATTTGGCATATACTGCATCTACACATGCCACACCTCTTAGGCATAGTAACATATTTAGCAAAATTGGTAACAGCAAACTAAATAAGAAAAAATGCTTCACTGTAAGTACATTTTTCCACACTGGCCTTCAGTAAAATGGCAGGATTCCTGTTTGAGCATGCTGCAAATAAGTGCTGCCATATGTTTAACAAGAAGAATGCAATAAATTTTCACCACAGAGTATGTGTCACCTCAACCTGTAGTCTACGTGCTGAGGTGTGACATATTTATGGGTTAAACAGTTTAATATCATTGTTCTTAATAAACTTACTTGAGACGGTCATTGTTTGTAGCACACTAAAACAGGAATCCTGCCATTTTACTGAAAGTGTGCATGTATACATTTATTTACAGTGAAGCATTTTTTCTTATTTAGTTTGCTGTTACCTATTTTATTAAGTACTGCTATACAAGAGGTGTGGTGTGTATACTGCAGACATTTGCAAAATCTGTCCCTGGTTACTTGGAGCCACTCTTCAGTCAGTGTACTGCTGTGTCTGACTTGTGATACAAATGGACACAACAGCTGTTCTAAACAAACACTTATCAATGCTGAGTGTTGTCTTGCTGGCATTGGCATTGGTAGTGCAGGAGTTAGAGAGATGCATAATAGGAATAGCAGTGAAGCATGGAACTGACGCCAACCCCATCCCACCCTGCAGAGACTGATAGACATTGAGGTGTGCCTTTGGGTCATCGGCTGTAACGCTCATGACATTTCACCTCACCCTACCCTGCAGACTCTGACAAGTGTTGCATTTTGCCTTGGGGTCATCGGGCTTACACTCACCCCATTCCATAAGGAAATACATTGAGATGGGTGCAGTATAGGAGAAAGGGGTGAACTTTTGGGCTGAAGAGTCCAAGGCACACCTTGATACCTTTTACTGGCTGCAGGTTGGGGAATGGTGTGAGCATTGCAGCCGACAATCCAAAGTCACACCCCTGACACCTGTCAGTCTCTACAGGGTGGGATATTATGGTTAGAAACCCTAATGCCCCATGCGGTTGTTTGCATTTGCACTCCAAATTTTCAACATGAGCTTTTTGTGACCCCCACCTCATGAAGACATTTGGGACCTCTGCTCATGAACAGTGGCACTGTGATTTTGTTAATCTGTCCCAAACATTGATTTCCCACAGTGACCATACCATTCTGCACCAGTTGTGCAAAAACATTTTGGCAGGATGTGAAAAATGACAGCTGTAACATTCATAAGGTGGTGTGAAGAAATGGCAGTGTTGAAACTGGAGCGAAAATATAAAAAATTCTTGAACTTACAAGCATGCATGGAGACTGTGCAATGCGCTCGTAACAATCATTTTGTGGAGTTTTTCACCAAATTTGCAACATAGGCTTTTGGGAGCCCACCTCATGAACAGTGACACTTGTTTCATTAATCAGTCCCAAAGGTGATTCCATGCACTGGCCGTGAAATCAACTTGCAGGACTGAATAACTAAATGACAGTGACTGAATTCATGAGGTGGGGTCCCAAGAACCCCATGTTGAAAATTTGGAAGCAAAAGTTGCAAAAATGGCCAACATATCCACCCAAGTTGAACCCCACCCCCATTGATGCCATTATACAGCTTACTGTGATTTTCTTCAGTTTGTGGTCGGCTTTCACGAGTGCAGATGTGTTCCCACTCCAAAGATCGCAGCACCAGGCTCCAGAGGCAAGTATGGGGTGACGGTGGTGCGGGGAAGTGGGGTGTACAGAGGGTGGGGAAGGGTTCATAACTATGAGGGACTGTTTTCTGTTTCATGGGGTAAAAAAAAAAGAACTTTGCGGGAAGGCTTTTTTCTTTCAGGGTGTGACAACCACATTTTGGCACACTGAGGTGGGCTACCAGTGTGCCACCTGTGTTTTTTGGGGACAGAGGACTGAGACTGATGGGGATTGGGCCTCCCATTGGCAAACAAACTAGGGAGGGGGATGCTTACAGGGGGAATGGCACCCAGACATCGGCTTTCATGGGACTGTGAGAGGCGGACGGTGACAGCCACCGCCATGTTTATCGAAATGTTTCAGCAGGCAAGGCACACCTTGCAATGACGAGGCGCTCCCTCATTGCAGCGGCAAATTTCTTTCAAGTTGGTGGCACACTTCTGACCTGCTGTCATAGACAGTGTGCTCATTCATTGGTACCACAGAGATCAGCCTAAAAAAGCAGTAGCGCCATTGGCCACAACATGGCTGCATCTCCACAACCTGCTACTCTAGCAAGCTGTCGCAAAATGTTGCTTGCGCTGAGTGCACAAGACAACATAAAAATGCCTTTGAAATCTGTAAACGACCTTAACTTCTCTGAGGATTGGAAGCATCTGAGCTAGGCATGGCATGGTTCAGGCTTTTCCATACTCATCGCCCATCCTGAACATTCTCTCCAAAGATGGAAGAATTTTTTTGTTACGTTTTAGCGTTTACCTTGAGTCAGCTATTTACTTTCATATCCCCCCTCCATTTTATTTCAGCTACTATAAATCAGTAGAAAATACAGTGGTTTTTACATTTCAATTGTCCTAGTTAATAGTAAAGTGCTTCCAGGCACCATTAAGTCCATTTTTCAAAGGATTTTCTAAGTTTTTTTCACCAAAGAAGTGTCACTAGGGAGGGAATTTTGGCTGCAACTCTTCCAAATCATAAGTGTAGCCCCTAAATTTGAGCAGATTGTTGAAGGCTGCAGGACTTTTTTTTGGGAGGAATGGGTTGGTTATTAACCTCCACTGCAATTTTTAGCTTTTACTCAGATGTTAGTTGACATGGCAGTTGAGCAATAGTTTTCTTTTCATATCAGCAGAAAATCTATAGTCTGCCTGCTGTTCACTGCTCAATTCTTCCAACCTACCATTCCCAGTTAAAGCTGCAAACCACACACTGATTGATGTACCTTCACTCAAAAATAGCTGCCAGCAGGACTTTTTTAATGTTTACTTCATTGGCATTGCCAAGGCTCCTGTTTTCCTTTGACAGTGGTTTTCTAGCTCGGCACATACCTTGATTAACCCTTAAAAGTGTGCAAAATCTTAACACATGCATCAATCATCTTCTTTATACAAATTGCTACCTTCAGGCTGCTTCTTCCTTCATCTCCATCATAAAGCAACATACATTTATTTTAAAGAGGGGGTCGTTTTGGCCCCAGTTGCCAGCTCTGCTTTCATTTCACTGACAATCACAGCAACTAAATTGCTTGGTCATGTAATTAACAGAGTAAGCCCATTTCAGTTATTTATTTTTTGTGTTACTCTGAATGAAACTTAATGAAATCAGTTATCGATTATCTGGAGACTCACTTTCCAGTCCTCTTGCTTAGTCAGCATTAAGGTATTGCTTGTCCTTGGGAGTTTTAGCTAATGCCTTTAGTGACTGCAGCTTTTCTTAAAGTAAGTTTTCTTTTATATTTACTGTCTAAAAATGAGCACTAGTAATTGAGTCTTTTCAAAAATATGATGCAGTTAAATGTGAAACGTTAACTTAAATGGCTAATATGAGGGCTTATACAAACATACAAACATACAAACATGCAAACATGCAAAATTAGCCGGCAGATAAAGGCCAGGAAGGCTGAACGTCTGCTTGATTTTGCAGCTAGCCACGCTACTCAGTAGGTGCCCCTCCCCCTCCCTTAAGCATCCCCCTTACCATATCGCAGCCCCTTTTGAAGCAGCTCACTGATCTGCAGGCTACCACTTCCACCCATAACGCATTCCACTTGGCCACGTCCCTCTCTGTAAAGAAGTGTCCTCTCTCTCCTGAACCTAATCCCCTCCAATCTCATAGCACATCCTCTAGTATCCCTCCCTTCCCTTTCCTCAAAAAGCCTCTCCATTCTAGTCCTGTTTATGCCTTTCATGTACTTGAAGGTTTCTAACATGTCCCCCCTGACCCGCCTCTCCTCCAGCAAGAGCCTCTTCAATGCCATCAATCTGCTCTCATATGGTAAGTTTTGTTGCCCTGTGTTGCACCCCCAACCGTAACTTAATGTCCTTCTTAAGTACGGGCACCAGCACGGCATGCAATACTTTTTTTATTTATTTATTGAAATGTTTCACCAGGAAGGCACGCTAAATAACAAGTCACTCATCTCCCGGTGTGACCTGGGGAGGGAAGGGATACAACTGGAATGAGATATTATACATTCAAGTTACAAGATACTCTAGGTGTGGCCTTACCAGCAATCTATACAATGGTAGAAGACCTCCTCCCTTGAGGATACCCTGGCAATACAACCCAGTATTATACTGGCCTTTGCAGTCGCTTTACTACGTTGAGCTGAGTTGTTCAATGATCCCGTTATGAGTACCCCCACATCCTTTTCATCAGTCATGGCTAGTTGACCCCCCCTAGATCGTAGCTCATTTTTGGGGTTTTTGCTCCAAAATGCAACACCTTGCACTTTTTGGCATTGAATCCCAATTGACAGGTGTCTGGTCAGGTCTCCAGCTTTGTCAGATCCTCTTGCAACCCTTGCCACCCCTCCAGGTCATCCAACACTGTTCTCATCTTAGTGTCATCTGCAAACAGACTGATCTTGCTTTTGGTACCCACCGAAATGTCTGCAATGAATATCCCAAATAACACTGGTCACAACACTGAACCCTGTGGAACTCCGATTGTCACCGCCCTTGGTGATGAGTTTCCTGTCCACCACCACTCTCTGTTCCTTACCGCTTAGCCAGTTTCCTACCCATCCTACCATCTTAGCACATGCCCCATGCCTTCTAGCTTACTACCAAGCCTCTCATGTGGCACAGAATCGAATGCCTTGCTGAAGTCCAGATACAGGACATCTACTGCATGACCGCCATCCATCTTTCTAGTTACCCAGTCATAGTACTCCACCAGGTTAGTCTGACAGGATCTACAAGTGACAAAGCCATGCTGTTTGCTGTCCTGCATCCCACTGGCCTCCAGAAGAGACACCAGCCTCTCCTTCAGGATTATCTCCATCAGATTCCCCACGATGGATATGAGGCTTACAGGACTATCGTTCTCTGGTTCATCCTTAGGGCCACTCTTATGGAGCGGTACCACGTGAGCCATCCTCCAATCCCGAGGTACACATCCTGATTCCAAAGAGGCACTGAACAGGTCTGCCAAGGGCCCTACTAGGTCCTCTGCCAGTTATCTCACTACCTTGGGGTGGATGCCATCGGGCCCTGACACCTTGTCTACCCTCAGCCCCCTCAAGCCCTCCAGCACCCTACTTTCTGTGATAACCCCATCTGTCACCTCCTCCCTCCTTTCATGCCTCCTCCCTCCTCCCCTTTGGGTATCTTTCCTTTCTATTTAGTAAATAGAGAGTAGTAGACGTCAAATGCTTCTGCCTTATCTCCCCCCTTTTCCACCCATCCCACTTCCCTCCTAAGCCTTACTATCTGTTTCTTACAGTTCCTTTTCTCCCTTATATACCTGAGGAAATCTTTCTCCACGTCCTTAATTCCTTGCTCTAGCCTGAGTTCCTTAAATACTTTTGCTGCTCTCACTGCCCTTGTCACCTCCCTTGCTTCCTTCGGGTACTCCTTCCTGTCTTCCCCCTCCATGTTTTCTTATATCTCCTAAAGGCCTTCCTTTTCCTCCTCACCTTTCCTCAACACCCTGCTCATCCAGCTTGGCTTTTGCACCCTAGCCTTCTTACTCTGTGCCCTGCTGCAGGATTTGGTTGCTTCTTCTATCCCCTTCTATATGAGCTCCCATCTCTGGTTTGTGTCCATACTAGGTTGGATTCTGGTTAGGTACCCCTTTACTACTTCCCCCACCCTCGTGAAATTGGCCCCCCTGAAGTCAAGTACCTTTGTGCTGAATACTACTCTCTCTTTACCCATATCCAACATGAACCATACTGACTAGTGGTCATTCCCTGCTAGTGGTTCTTCTATCCTCAGATCTCTCACAAATTCCCCATTTGTCAGCACTAGGTCAAGGGTGCCCCCCCCATTGGTTCACAGATCAATTTTATCAGGAAGCTGTCCTGGAAAGCATCTAACAGTACCTGCTCCCGCCTACTGTTGGTGGCTGGGGTTCCCCAATCTACTCCCGGCAGGTTGAAGTCCCCCATAACCATCACACTCCCATTCCTGCATGCCCTCCTAATCTGTTCTGCTAGTTCCCTGTCTAGCTCCTCCATCTGGGAGGGCGACCTGTACACCACTCCCACCCAGAGAGTCCTATTTCTGGAATCCTGTATCAGCAACCATACTGACTCCGCAGTGCCCTTCCCCATCTCCTCCCTGACACACTTAAGTCTATCCCTCATGTATAGCACCACCCCTCCCCCATTCGCCTTATCTCTGTGGAATATCCTGTACCCTGGTACTGCCATGTCCCAGTCATGGTATTGGGTGGCCCATGTTTCAGTGATGGTTGCCATGTCCACCTTCCCCTATGCCATGAGGGCTTGTAACTGTCATTTTATTACCCAGGTTTCTAGCATTAAAGATGACCACCTTCCATCCCCTCCCCTTCACTCCCCTTCTAGCATCCACTCTAGTACTTCCACCTAATCCTTGTCCCTGTTTTGGGCAGTAGGCTCATGTGGCTTCCCATCTTGTGGCCTCTGCCTACCCTCTATCCTCCTGCCACCCCTTCCTCACTCCTAGTTTAAATTCCCAGCTACCTCAGTGTAATCACCAGTTCTCTTTTTCAACACATTCTTGCCCTCTTCACTTAAGTGCAGTCATAAAGACTACTTTCCTCCCAGGTCCTTCCCCACCCTCCCACCAACCCATACCTCTGGCATGACACCATGTCCCTAATCATTTGTTAAATTCCTCTATTCTCCGTTTTCTTGCTGTGCTCACCCTGGGCACTGGCAGTACCTCTGAAAATGTTACTAATCTTCCTGCCCCCTCACATAGTGTTCCTAATCTATTATCTCAGGATGCCCAGACAATTACAGTACCCACATTTACATAGCCCTGGAATTTTCAAAGACCTAGATGCAATTTTTCTTTGAACTTCTACTAATATGCAGAGCCCTAGATAGTGATAATGTCCCCACTAATCACTCCAGCTGATGAAGTCTATGTCCCAGCTCCTTTCTGTCAGTCTTTTCTTTGTTTTTTTTAATTGGCTTGTAGCTTTTGTCTGCAGTGATCAACCCTTTATAGTCAAGTTCATTCCTGTGTGCTCCTCCCCTTCTTTTGGCCAATCCCTGCTTGATCACTGGAGCATTTGAAGTCATGGTGGTGGAGTGGAGGTGGGGTGGGGGCTTTTCACTCCACTGCTTCTCCTCTGTTGTGGGCTCTGCTGCTTATATAGCGGAGCCCCCTGTTCAATTCAGTTTTGGCATCTTGCGCCCTGACTGGCTCCCCCCTTCAATGTAAAAACTCCAATCCTGCTGTTTCTCGTTATGTGGCTCCAGCCGCTGAACGGATACTGTAGCTGCTCCTCTGCTATGGGCTCCATTGCTTATACAGCGGAACCCCCCTGTTCAATTCAGTTTTGGCATCTTGCACCCTGATTGGCTTCCACCTTTCAAGAGAAGAATGCCAATCCTGCTACCTCTCGGTATGTGGCACCGACCACCAAACAGATAGCTGCTCATGCTGCCTCCTGGAAAGGTCCCCAACCTCGATCCACTGGCAGCACCCACTGCCAATTTCCGTGTGGCTCATGCTGCTGAGAACAAACTTTCACTGCTGCTTATAAGGTGGGTGGGTGGATGGGGGGTTGCACCAGAACAAACAAACAATGGAATGTCTGGAAAAGAATCAGTGTTGCGTGTGTGACCGAATCACATGCATGTAAATCCTAGTTTGCTTTCACAGACATACAGCATGTTTAAGGCCACTCCATATATGGGTTTCAGTCCTCTAGCATTTGTTAAACCATTGTTTTTATGCCAAACTGAGAGCAGTCTCAGACGCAGTCAGCCAGATTTCCTTACATGAGTTGCTGTGAATATTTTCACCCAGAGTCAGAATAATATAAAGTGCAGTAATTTTGAAATGATTGCTCACCCACATGACCAATCCATTTGTGCCCTGCCTCAGGCTTCCACTGCTGATATGTCCATCCCTGGATTCCCACAAACACACCAAAACTGAATGTTTTATTTTATTTTTTGTTTAATTTAACAAACATTAAATTTTCAAACAATAAACACAACCATTACAATAACAAGAATAAACTCAACTACAGAAACACCAAACACATAACAGCACCCATCCAACACCCCACCCTGACAGAAGATTACCCTAGGCCCAGCACTGGCATTAATAATATCAAAGGCTTCACTCTTCCCAGAGTGAGACCCATAAGTAATAAATAATTCCTAGGGGCAACTAGAACTCGACTGTAAGGTATAAAAAGTGCGCAGCTTACTCCAAGTATTATTAAACTGCTGGAGATGGTTGTGAAGTCCAGCTATCATTCATTCAGTTCTAAGGTTGGCAGTTAGTTCCTGCAACCACTCTATGTATGACAGGCACACTGTCATGCCAATGGCACAAAACTCATTTTTAACAGATAGTGCAATTAATGCCAAATAGTATTTCGCTCACATGTTCTCACTTTAGAATAATCCTCTACTAAACAAATTTCTGGAAAAAAATAATCACTAAGTCCCAACAGGGGTCAGCCCATTGTTTAATAAGTTCCTAGAGGGGGGCCACCTTATTGCAGTCCCGCAATATCTGGTATAAAGTCCCCTCAATCTGCACACATCTAACACATGTAGATGATGGGGCCCTGCCCATCTGAACAATTTCACAGGAGTACAGTACAAATTGTTCAAAATTTGAAACTGCTGCAAACAATCCTGCACAACCTAAGTGTAGGTGTCCTGCCATACCTTGTACCAGGCAAAAGTGGATTGTGGAAACTGTGTTCCAGTACAGTGATACCCCATCCACCTGTAGCAAAGCCTTGGTGTATAGGCAGGTGTATAATTTAGAGACTGAGTGAGGCAAGTGAGCCATTTCTGTGAGCAATCACAGGAACTCACTGGCATCTGTGTCAACCATTCCTTCCGTGTCTTTCTCAATCACCGCATGATGGAGCTGGTATATCTTAAATACAATGGGACTATCCAGCTGTAAGCCTGCATTATCTCTGCCAAGGAAAGACAGACACCATCCCTGATTAGGTCATGGAATTAAGCCTCTGCAAGCTGAGGGAGCTGGGGGGGGGGCCGGAGAGGTTTGCCCCCAATCTTAAGATTGGGGTTCCTAAAGATGGGCTGTGAGATATCCCTTTTGTGCTTATATTTTAGGAAAGCTCACAGTTGAGTGTGAGCTTTAACTGAAACAGCAGTCACAGAGGACTGCACTACACTTGGCAGTTCATTTGGGCTCATGTGGAACAAGGAATGGGGGAGATCCTACAGGAGGCAACCAAACCCCGCTTCAATGAGAGCCACTAAAGGGTATATAAAATGGCATCATCCTCAGAAGGTGAATGAAGCCACCAAAAATATTATTTTCATATTGAATAAACGTTATTAAACTCAAAAAAGCATGTCAAACAGACAAGAACAATCAACAAATCTTATTATGCAGCAGGAAAACTCCGTCTGAAAAATAACAAAGTATGTTTTATATTATAATCCTAATGGTGCCCCCCTTCAGCTCGACACCCATACAGTGAACCATGAAAAAAGACCATTGCAGTGACAGTTGCTGTAATGGTCCTTTTTTGTGGTTTGCTGTACCCCAGTGTTCTGCCCCCTCCCCAGACCCACTCCGACCTGGAGTTGATAAACCTAAAGTCTGGGGGGTATGGGGGCTGTGCCCCCCACAGAAGACACTCAGGCATTGGGCCGCACAATACCTGCATCGATATTGTGCCATCACTGGGCGGGAGGTTGGCATTTTCACTGTTGACCTCCCTTGGTGCTTCCAGTCCTAACACCCCCAAATTCCCCTTCCCCCACTCAACTCCCTCATCCATACACCACCGGAAGGGGTCCAGGAAGCCCTGACCTGGGGCTTCATTTCAAAAGAGAATTCAATGCCAGGCATCTTCAAAATTTCTAAGAAAAACAATATAATCAAGAAATCTTCAAGATGTCAGTAAGACTTGTAAGGATTTCCATATACGGGAATACTTAAATGAGTTGCCAGTCATATTAGCAATGAGGCACTCAGCTTACAGGGCAAATAATATCTCCCTATACCATTCCAAAAATTGAGGCATATGCTGATCCAACCAGTGCCTAAGAATTACTTTTTTAGCACAGGCCGAGATTAGGGCCATGTGCGGCCTCCGAATCCCCAGGAGACCTTCTGTATAATTTCCCAGAATGTAGATTTCAGGAGAGAATGCATCAGACAGTCCCAATTGAGGATCTAACCTCTCGAATAGTTTCCCAAAGAGGGTCTACCTTCTCACAGGACCACAGGACTTGAAACAAGGTGCTCTATTCTTTAGCACATCTCAAACATATATCCATGTATATTCTGCCCATTTTATATAATTTAGCTAGGGTATAATAAAGATTAAGTATAATTTTAAATTGCACGAGTCTGTATCTGTCCCATTTAATGAAAGTATAGAGGTGTTTCTAGATAATAGTCCAATTTCTGGGGGCCAAAGTCACCCGCAGGGATTGATCCTAACAGTAGTACCTCTGTCACTCCCTTGTAGCCAGAGTTTCTTGTAAGGATCTGTAATAATAGGAGACATGATGAGAAGTAGGGGCCTGAAAAATGGTAAAAAATAGATCACCAAATGGATAACTCATGGGTTTGTACCAAAATAGTGTAATAACATGTGGGATAACTAAAAATAGTGGAAACAAGTGGAAGAGAGCCATTGGTATTTATCCCGGGCATCCTGGAAAGATAACAACCCAAGATTAGCAATAAAATCCCGGACGGAGCAAGCCTGTAAATTGGGCCAAAATTTCCTGGAAAATGGCCGGCCAGCAATATGGAGAATAGGATTTCTAAATAAGGGCTGGTTTATATCCTATGAGGAGATCTTAAACAGGGAGCAAAGCTGTTGGTGGATCTGGAGGGAGGCTGCTAAAGGGTGTCCCATAGACAGCGAGGCAGGTTCTTCTGGACATAAAGAAGTGAATATATACCCAGATCATTGGTAAAACACAGGGCATGCTCTATCTCACCCATTGCAGGAGATAATAATGAGAGGACATTCCACCGCTTCTCATCCACCAATAAGAGATCATAGTGAGGTGCTGCACTAGATAATATAAAAGGAAGTTTGGAATGTGTAGCCCCCTGTCCAACTTGCCATACATAATCTTAGCCAAGGAGTGGCAAGCTGCCTTGCCTTGTGACAAAAGGAGGAAGTACTCCTCTGGACTTGGTGAAACCAAGTCTGAGGAAGAGTGAGATTGTACATCTGAAGGGGATACAACAATCTGGGTAATACATTCATTTTAATTATGCTAAGGCAGCACCACAGAGAAAGAGGTAATGAGGACCTTCTATCTAGGTCTACTTTAAGTCGGGTCACCAATGCATCCAAGTTGTATGGATGCATTTTAAGGGGTGAGGTACTAAGACAGATTCTCAAGTATTTCAGTTTATTATGTGTCTAGGCCAGGCCCAGACGTGCATTGTCTGCTTTAAAGTGACATTATTGAGAGGTATGACCTCTGATTTTGCCAGATTTAGTTTATAGTTGGAGAGAGCACTGAAGTGGGATATAACCTTTAGGGCAGCAGGCAGAGACATAGCTGGGGAGGAAATATGCAATAAAATATCTGCATATACAGATAATTTATATTCACTTTGACTGATGGAAATGCCAGAAATTTGAGGAGAGAGAGACTGATTTTACAAACAAGAGGTTCCAAAAAAAGATTAAATAAATAAGGGAAGAGAGAACAGCCCCACCTGGTGCCCTGATAAAGAGGGAATACTGATGATAAAACACCATTACAGAGTACAGTATTCTTGAGGATGGGGAGGAGTAAAGCACCCTGACTCACCGGATAAACTCCAAAGGGATGTGGTATTTGGGGCGAAGTGCAAACAGATAATCCCAAGAAACCCAATTGAAGACTTTCTCTGCATCCAGGGAAAATGGCACCACTGGGGTGGAGGAATCCCTGGACATGGAGAGAAGGTAGGAAAGTTTCCTAAGGTGGTCTGCCAATAGTCTTCCCAGAAAAACCTAACCTGTTCCCTGCTGATGAGAGTTCCACACTAGCCCTAGGCGGCAGGCCAATATTTTGGCAAGAATTTTAATATCGACATTAATAAGTAAGATTAGTCTGTAATTGGTGACCAGCAGGGGATCTCTACCAGGTTTGGGGAGAACCACAATGGTTGCCACTGTAAGGGAGGTATCAGACAGGCCAGCCTTGAAGGTGTAGTTAAAGGCGCCCAGAAGGATAAGGGCTACTTGAGATTTATATACACTTTATAAAAATTGGAGGTAAACCCATTTGGACCAGGTGATTTATTGGAAGCTAAGGAAACTATAACCTGGGAGACCTTGACTAGGGAAATCTGAGCCTGCAAAAAAGCAATCTGGAAATTGGTTAACTGTGGAAGAGGTATATCCCGAAGGAAATTTTCAGAGGAATTAAGATTGAGGGGGGAAGAAGGTGGGGCATGCAACTGTTGATAAAACATTTCAAAACACCTCAACTATATCCTGGGGGGAGGTAATAA
This sequence comes from Neoceratodus forsteri, assembly GCA_016271365.2. Taxonomy (NCBI): domain Eukaryota; kingdom Metazoa; phylum Chordata; order Ceratodontiformes; family Ceratodontidae; genus Neoceratodus; species Neoceratodus forsteri. The sequence goes on along the minus strand of CM057449.1, from coordinate 236,014,328 downwards.
GGGAACCAGTATCTGTATGGAGAGAAGTTACTATCTTATCTAATCTATTGTTTGGGATCGCAACCGAAGGGCCAGTAACTTCCCAACTTTCTCCCCCTGGTCGAAATACTTTAGGACGTAGCAGCAAGTGTTCTATTCTTTCCCCCAGCAGGGTATTGTACTGAAAGCGGAGTGCTCCTAGTTGCTCCCACTCTGATTGTTAGGAATTCTGCGAGCCCCGCCCCTCTAGCTCTCGTATACGGGTCAGCAATGAGGATAAAGCACTCATGGTCTGCTTTTTCCACTTGGTCGATAACCTTAGAAATTCTCCCCTAAGAGTACATTTTAAGGTGCCCCATAGTGTGTCACGGGTAGGCAAAGAGGGTAGATTTAGTTCCAGGAAGGAAGCAATGAAGGACTGAATATGCTTTAGGAGTTCCTCCAATTTAAGTAGCTGGTTGTTCAGGAACCATATTTCATCTTTGGAGAGGCAGGGAGCGAGATTCAACTGAAGAAGAGCAAGATTTTGGTCAGAAACGACTTTAGCTGAGTAATGGTACATGAGGACCCCTTGAAGGTATTCTACCCCAATCAAAAATAATCTAAATGGGAGAATGAGTTATGCAGCACGGAATAAAGGGAGAACTCTCAGCTGTCTGGATTTAATGTCCCCCATGGCTCTAACAGACCTACAGAGTCCATCAATTTTTGGATGGCCAATTGGGCAGGAGAAAGTGCTTGAAGAACCTTGCCTGACCTGTCAAGGTCAATACATAGAACCAGGTTCCAGTCTCCCCCCAATATGACAGGAAGGGAGGACCAGGAAGCTAAGGTAGAGGCTAAGATTGTAAAGTGGGGGTCCTCAGTGTTCGGGATGTATACAGCACCTAATATCACTTCCCTATGCCCAAGTATTACCCATAGAATAATGAAATGTCCCTGGGGGTCTGCCACATCTTGGAGAATTCAGAAGGGGGTTCTCCGAGCTATAAGGATCACCACACCTTTTTTACGGGAGTCTAAGCCAGCTCCAAACACCTGCCCCACCCAGAATCTCCTTAAAAGGAGAACCTGTGATGGAAGCAGGTGAGTCTTCTGTTGAAAAGCTATGTCTACTTGAAGCTTGTGCAAATTAAGTAGTATTTTGGCCCATTTGGTGGGCAATGAAGCTCCCCTTAACATTCCAAGTACAGAAGGTATATTCTGCTGCCACTAGAAATATTTACTGTCCTGGCTAGCCCAATAATATAGTCCAAAATGGGGCCACCAGAGTCCTGCCTGCACTTTAGGTGCCAACATTTTGAAGTATGCCCTTCTCTGGGCCTTACCAAGCCAAATAAAGTCTGAAATTATGGCATGGAGCTGAGTAAACCAAGAAAGGGGTAATTGGAGGCTGCTTAAATTAAGCAGATAAAAGAACCTAGGTAAGATATTCATTTTTACCAGGCTAATGCGGCACCACAGTGACAAGGGTAAGACTTTCTACCTGGAAACGTCTTGTATCATTTGGATCAAGTCATCCAAGTTAAGCTGCTTCATCTCTGCCCCACTTCTGGAAAGCTTGATCCCTAGATATCTAAGGTGCCTAGGTGCCCAAGACAGGTATAGCACAAATATCTCTGCCTGCAGGACCCAGGCGTTCAAGGGCATTACCTTCATTTTTTCTAAATTCAACTTGCAATTTGAAAGGGAACTATACTTTGACAGATTCCAAGTCAGTGGGAATAGAGGTATTGGGATGGGAAAGGTGAAGTCAGACATCATCAGCATATGCCGAGAGCTTCGGTTCCCGATCCATAAGCCAAACACCCTGAACCTTGGGGTTCTCCCTTAGCTTAATGAGCAAAGGTTCCAAATAAAGGTTAAAAAGTAACAGGGAGAGGGAACAGCCCTGCTTCATGCCCGACTGCAAAGGGAAGGAAGAGGCAAACACTCCGTTACAGTAAATACGTGCACAAGGGAAGGAGTATAGGGACCTAATCCAGGTGACAAACACAGTTGGAAAGCCAAAACACTGCAGGACACAACAAAGGAACTGCCAGTCCACCCTATTGAATTCTTTCTCCATGTCCACAGACACCAAAGCAGCAGGCTGCACAGAATCCCTGGATGCGGAAAATATGTGGGCCAATCTTCGAGGGTGATCTGAAGAGATAGCCATGAACCCCACCTGTTCAGGGCCAATAACAGTAGGGTGGACTTTCGCCATTCGTTCAGCCAAAATTGTAGCCAGTGTTTTAACATCATAATTTTAAGAGGGAGATGAGTCTATAGTCTGAATCCTTTACGGGAGCTTCCCCAGTTTCTGTAGTACCACAACCAGATCCTGTAGTAGTGATTTATCATATAGTGTATATCCCCTGAGAGGAAACCACTGTATAACCTGGACAGCTAAAGCACCAGTTTATCACTAAATACTTTGTAAAAATTTGGTGAAAATCGATTTGGGCCTAGCACCCTGTCTGTTGGGAGAGCTTAAATGGTTACTAAGATTTCAACGTCTGACAGGGGGAGCTGACAAACTCCCACTGGACAGAAACTCCCACTGGATGGGGTCTTAGATGAAGCATATTGTGTTGTGTTTTTTTTTTTAGTTTAACTAACTTTTGCTGTTGAAATATTTCAGGCTGCAATTGACTACCCAGGGACACTGGTTTACCGGGCTTGAGAAAAGGCATATTCCATTTTGCACATTGTAAAAAATGGTATTGTCACCGGTGTCTGCTAAGCCAAAATCCGGTTTTACCGGTGTTTGGTTCTATGTACTTTATTTAACAATTTTTTAACTCTGCTAACATGCATTTTAGCAATTTTGACCTTCACTATTGCACATCCTTCCATCCTTGTACCAATTTAAAGTTATTTTAGGTACAAGATGTGATGACAGCTGCAGCACTACAGCCCCCATCCCTAAGGTGTGATGGAAGCAGCACTACGGCCCCATCCCTAAGGTGTGATGGCAGCAGTGCTACGGTCATCATTCCTCATGTGTGATGGCAGTATCAGCAATATGAGCCCCATCCCTCAGGTGGGATGTCAGCAGGCCTACATTCCCCATCCACCAGTGGTGATGGCAGAAGCACTACAGCCCCTACCCCTTCGGTGTGATGGCAGTAGCAATAATGCAGTACACATCCCTCTGGGGTGATGGCAGTAGTGACAGCAGTATGATCCCCTTTCAAAACTCACCCCCCACATGCACAAGTTACAAATGACTTGGTCTCTTTGCTTGTTAGAACTCAGATGTGAATTAATCTGAACCATCACCGCTAAGCTGGACTACCTTTGTTTTTTCGTATCTATAATTTAACTGCCTGAATTGGATATCAGACTGTAACACCGCTGACCAGGGTTAGGGAACAGACTTGGCTGTTGGAGGGCCAGCTAGTGGGTGAAGGCTTGAGTGTCCAACGATCACTCCCTTCTCCTGAGAGGGAAGGTGGGTTCATGGCTCAGCATTTGCTGGCCCATGGTGGAGGCCAGAGGCATGACAGCATGTCAGTCCTCACTGTGGGAGGAGTGTGACGGATGTTGGCTTGTGCCTTGATATCATGTAGCCTGTCACGCTCCCAAGAAAATGGGAAAATACCCGCTGGCCAATCGAAGGATGGCTGCTGGTCCTGCCATACACCAGAAGTCCCAGACATGTGTTCGTTCTGACCCGCGACATGCCCAGGATACACAGGAAGCTCTTTGGAGCAATTCTCCTCCCCTGATACCCTCCCATAGGGGTAGGGGCCCACTCAATGAAGGGATGCTTTGGGTTACCTGGTAGCAAAGCAGTAAGGGGCAGTGGATGGTGGTCAGGACTCAGCAGCGGTGGTAGGGGCCTTGACAGGCCTGAAGGAGTGGATGGCCAGGGGGTAGGAGGAGCAAAAAAAACTGCTTGAAGTTGCTTCTTTGAAATAAAGTGTTTTCACCTAAAAATCCACAAGTGATTAGTAGAGGACCTTAAAATGGATTCATGCATCTCTCAGACATGTGAATGCTTTTTTTTCTACTTGGTGTCCATGAAAAGGGTGTCTCCCAGTTTTCATGTCTTTGTTCAGATGTGAATTGAGCACCACTCTGCTCACCAGCATCATACAGCCCCTGGGGTCTTACACTGTTAAGTACTCTTAAATACTTAACATTTGCTTGTTGTTGAAGTAACCTGTCGGAAAACATTTTGTTGTCACAGAGACAGAACCAGCAGGTGGGAGAAAAGGTGCAAACGATCCAATTCACTTTAATGGGGTGCTAACTGTGAAGTCTTTTCATTAAGTAGTAAGGCAGTTTCTTCTTTGTGAACATACTTTCATTCAGACTAGTCTTCATTCAAACAACTGAGGATTTTGGATGGCCCTGCTGATTATAAACTTGAATAAGTTAGTTGGTAACAGTGGTCCTGCATTTAGCAATCTACAACCTAGATGCTTATATGTAAAGAATACCTGACTAAAATCTAAAAACAAGCTTATAAAACGTATCTGAATATTTATCTTTACCTATACAAAATCATTGCAGCCCAAGTAAAACTCAAGTAAATTACATGGTACACTGACTACTATTCTACGATGTAGTAAGCATTGTGTGGGCATGTGTGATTTTGTATTTTCTTGAAACTTGGCTTCCCAGCCAAATGCCCTTTGGGGTAACCCCTTACTCAGTGTTTTATGCACAGAGGTTCTTTGTCTTTTAAATTTTTTTTTATTTTAATGGGTTCACCACAACATATCCAAGACACACTGTCTTAGGGTAGCTGGTCCATTCCACTGGGGTGTCAAACAGACGAGGCATACTGATGAGTCCTGGTAGGACGAAACACGTGTCTATGTCTTCTGTTAGCACCCTTTGCAAACTGTGTGAGAGGCCTTTCGGCACCATGCAATTCTGCTTAAAGTTGGACCAGCATAACATTCTGTGGTGATTTGCATATGCAGCCCATGATGCTTTGCATTTTGTCGGCATGTGTGATTTTGTATATATTGGTATTTATTTTTATATTCTTTGTAAAGCAGGTAAGGCCCACTAGGCAGAACTGTCTGTTTTAAGGAGTGACCTAGAAGCACTTGGGAGGTTAAGTGACTTGCTTGGATGCAAGTGAAGGTTGTGGGACTCAAACCCAAGTCTGCTGGATGTACCAGTTCAATCATTGTTTGTTACTCTAACCACTAGGCATGGGTGGTTAAACTGAATGGCTGATTACAACAAAGCAGTGTGGGTGATTTCCTTACTGTTTCTATACACAGCAAAGCAGAAAGAATGCAAAGTACAGCAGCATTCATTTTAAGATGCTGAAATCTGGGTCGGCCTGCTGGCGCTGCAGTAGCACTATTGCTTGCAATGCCAGTGACCGAGGGTCAGAAGCAAACTCGGGTTGCTGGAGGTCTGGCCAGGGGAGTAGGGTCGAGCACCTGGGAGGCTGCTCTCCTCCTCCGGGGAGGGTGGGCTGCAGGTCCTGCTTCTTTACCACGACCGATGTGACCACGGGTGGTGGTGCAATGGTGCTGCAGAGTGATCAGGAAGGGAGGATGCTAGCCAGGATCTGGAAGAGTGGCATGTCTCTATGTGACCTACCTCCTTGGATCTCTAGTGCCGGTGCCGTCAGGGACAGAGACCAGAAAACCAGGAACAATCACCCCACATCGGCCACTGGCAGAAGGGACCCAGGTACCCCAGACTTCATAACCAGGCTCCATGAAGGACCCACTGGGCTGCCTGACACACACTAAGGGAGTGTGGAGGGGTGACCTAGGGTCCCCTCCCTTCCCACCTGGGGGGTACAACCCAGGCAGGATAGGGGCAGGCCCACAGGAGCTCCTGAGCATTAGCTGGGGCTGAAGCTAGAGGATACCGATGCTGTGAGAAGGGGACAAAGAAAGAGAAAATAAAAAAAAATTGAAAAGATACTGGAATCTTAGAGATTCTGTGCAGTGACATGCGATTTCCGTGATGCACCGGTACAAGAATTCAAAATCCACAAACCAAGCAGGATTCCGTGATTGTTACCGGTGTTACCGGTAAAAATGGAAAACCAGGGTCCCTGCTTATTGCCTTTTTCTCTCGCACTTCTCAGCTTTATCAGTGGAACACCACTCAGGAGCAGCTTACCAGAGCTGCAGCTTTTGATTACTATCATGATAAGATCAGAGCAGAGCAAAAATAGATTAAACTAAATGTGTAACAAACAAAACAAGTTAAACAGACTTTTTTAAAGCTGTACAATTTATTTAACTATGTATCTCTGATCCAACCTACAGTAGTCTTTAATCTAAAGAACTGCTGGTCACAAATTACTCACTACTCAATTAAATTAAAGAATTAACAAAGTCTCAGGGATACAGTAAGAGATGATCCAACCTTTCTGAGGGTTTGACTTGTGGTTTACGCAAAGAATCAACAACTGGACTGGAGTCTGGGGTACGAGGCAAAAAAGCAGTTCAGCAAAAAGACGACAAATAAGGTGAAATTATAATGTTTTAAATCGGACTTGTTAAGTTAGTTAGCTTGTGACTGTAATGAAACTTAGTGTTATTCATCATTTTACCTGTTTTCATTGTTACTGTGTTTTACCCATCAATATACTGGTAATTTACAAGTCCATTTTGTGCCTTGTCTCGTTCGAGCTGACAGGTATGGTGACATCACAACCTCTATAGTCTGCCCTGTGGAGAAAACCGTCAAGTGCGCCAAAAGCAACTATCTTCTGTCAGTTCAATAATGTTTTATTTTAGGTCATTCTCAGCCATAATTCCAGCCACTATAACAGTACTTTAATAAACTGATTTGATTGAAATGCAAGTGGTTTGTTTGGTCATGTGGTTTGACAAGATGTCTGTGTGAATGATTTTCCATTTTGTCAGTCACAGATCATGAATGGGAGATGTTTTGTAGTTTTTCTCATCTTTTCTGACCCATTATCTTTTTTTTTTTTTTTTGTTTGTTTAAATTCACACATCCCTACCTCTTCTTGTACTGCCTATCCCCCGCATCATGAACTATAATCCGTAGTGACTGTATGGTTTTGTCTACTGGCACAGCTATTCACACTTTTCTTCCGCATTTTGAATTTTTTTGTAGATGTGTTGTGCCTTGCCTTTTTAGACTGTATAGCATGTATATACTGATGAATGTGAAGTGTCTTAGATTTTCAGTACACTACCCGTTTTCCAAATTGATTACTGACAGACCATGGACACAACATGTCCCATTTTTTTTAGCACCCATGTGACCAAACAATGGTAAACTTGCAGTAGATCACCTATGGTCCTTTTTTTGGTGTATTTCTTTCATTTATCTTTGTTATCCATGTTGGCCCACAATACACAAGTACCAGTTTTCATAGGCAACCAAGGAGCTATGGGTTTGATCACAGTAACACAGATTCAAAGTGGAAGTTGTGGGAATCCAAACCAGATTGACTGATGTATCAAGCTTATTCACATCTTCTACATCAACCCTGTAGGCTGGACTGCAAATAATAATTAAATATTAAATAAAAATAAATTAGAAAATGTTTTTTTTTTTATTTCCTGGGCTTTGATTGGCTGGTACTCCTGCCAGGGGGGCACATTAACTTTCAATAGATGCCCAGGAAATAAAAAGTGCCAGCCCAAGTGCCCCTTCACCTAATCAAGTATCCTAGTGCCCACCCTGCCTTTTCATTGTCTGAAAGCACCCCCATTGAATGTGAAATCCCCGCCATGTTTTTCTCTCACTTAGCGAGGGAAAGTGCCCCCCCCAACGTATTTGTTGCGGTAGAACAGGTTACCCTGACATGAAGCAGCTCTCCTTATTGTCACACTTCCCTCTCGAAAGAAAAGCGCAAAGAGTGAATAATCCCCAGCATGCACACTGAGAAACTGTCACTTTTTCAAACGGGTGCAGTTAAATCCAGAATTTACTACCCCATTCAGCAATTGTAATCTACATTTAGGTGAAACGGGCTCCTTTCGGTCATGCAAATCTGGCATAGTAGCCGTTTGTGCTCTCGCGCCCCTCCTCCTCCGCTCCTCATTTCTAATTCATTCAGGCAGCCCTCCTCAGGAACACAGCTCAAAACAATAAAAATACACAGGAAAGTCATGAAAACATACCACCAGGCTGTTAAGTACTGGCTACTGTGCAGCAGGAAATGACTCTAACTGCAATCACCGCCGCTCACTCTCACCTCACATGGTCCGGTAAATGCAGAAAGTCCCACTTGGTGCTGTGTTGAAGTTCCCCGTGGTCACTGCTGCTACTGATCCTTGCTTGTATTCAGCAGCCAAAGAAATGAAATAACCAAGGCAAACCTTGCCTGTATTTTGGAAAATTAAAAACAATTTCCCTTTCTATTATACTTCCACTTTCAATCATGCCCAATGTAACATCTCATCTCCGTGAGGTAACGGCTCCACCGCTACAGTAAACAAGAAAAAAAAAGTAAAACAAACAGGCTGCAAACATTAGAAAAAAAAAAGACCCCAAAGAAATTTCAAACGCAGCAAGCCCTGTATGCCAGTAGCGGGGAGGAGGTTGCCATGACAACAAACAATAAAAGCAAGACTCCTTAGTTCAAAAATTAAAAAAAAGCAGGTGGAGGAACTATTTTTTTAACATTTCAAATAAAATACTTAATATATTAAAAGTCTTGTTATGCAAACTTGTTTATTTAAAGAACATAAAATGCAGTGCCCATTTTCTAAGCACAATAATGCCCTCCAGGGTGGGCGGTATGGGCAATACCGGACCGCCCAAGGGCTATAAGGCCCTCCGCCTGCAGTGTCGGGCCTCATTACGCCCCTGGCTGGTCCGGTATTGCCCAATACCACCCACCCTGGAGGGCATTTTTGCTTACATACTTTTTCTAATTTTGTATGCAGATAGATTTTATAAACTGCTGTGAGTGGTGTCACACACACACACAAAAAAAAAAAACAGCAAAAAACAAACTGACCAATATAGAATTACACTGCAGTACATTTTCACTAAAGCATCACTTGCCATTCAGTTTGGAAAGGTATTAGTTTCCAAACACCCTATAGGTAAATGCCCAAATTATTATACAATACAGCATAACAGCCTCCAGTAAGCTGATGGAGACTGCAGTCTTTTCAAGCATAAAACAGAACAACGTAGGAGAACAACAGGCATCACAAATGTCACTGTGAATTAGATCAGTAAGTGCAAACAAGAATCTTTATGTAACAGCTAAAATTGGTTGAAAAAAATAAAGTACAGGAATATAATTCTTGAATGCAGTCGACTTTGGGAACAGACTGAATCATATGGATCCAAGCCACATATATTGTGCTGACAGAACAAGGAAAAAAGTGTCAATTTCACCTAGTCTGTCTAATAGGACCCCAGATGTAATCCTTCAGAGAAGCTGTAGTAAAACCAGTCACAGACTGTTTCAATAATCAGTATGCCAGACTACTGTACACCACTTATTCAGTCTGTTTACAGGTTAAAAAAAGAGAAGGTAAAGCCACGTCTTGTATCACAGCTATCAAGTACTATCAGTGACAGCTGCTGACTTTAGATGTAGAGAACAACAAGGGTGGTAAACAGAGGGAGTGATGGCGAGGAGTCTGGAGTGGTACTTTCAAACTCAAATGAAATGCGGATGGCTGCCATGCCAGCCTGAAAACCACGCTATTCCTCATGCCCCTTTGACCAAAAAATTCCTATAAATGTTCACAGTTAACATTAAATCACACGCAAATGGGATTAAACAGACGTCAGTCATAGAAATTTCAAAAAACAAAGTTTATTACATATTACCTTTAACACTGCAGCCCCATCAGATATTTTACTTGCTGGTGGAGTTTCATGGAGGTACAGTAGGGATGAAATCTCTCTTTTTTCATTGATTATGTTGTGAGGAACTTTTTTTCAGCTAACAGGATGCAGCTGAACCTACTGATCGAGCACCATGCTGTACAGAAACAATCAGAGAACAGGCTGCATGCCAGAGAGCAGCTTTTGAAGTGCCCACCATGACACTGCCTGAACAACCTCACACCAGTGACAACAAATTGAAGTAGCCAAACGCCACCACACACCAGCCCCAAGCTCCACCCTCCATCTCTTTCCAGTGCTAGACCCATCCCTTCATAAACTAGAGTGCTTTCTGAACAGAGGTGCTTGAGTAAGTTTTTTCTGCCCTGAATGGAGACCTTGAGGCAGTACTGCCCCTGGGGCAGCACCCTGTAGCTCCACCTACCTGCAAATCCCATTGGTGCAAGTCCATGCAATGCTACTGGCTATCAAGACACTGCCCCAGGGGCAGCACAAGTAACCAACCCTCATGGCACTGCCCCTGGGGCAACCCACAGGAACCAGCTACCCTGGCAGTGCCCACGGGCAGCCCATGGGAACAAACCATCCAGGCACTACCGCAGGGGCAGACAGCAGGAATAACTACCCAAGCACTGCCCCATGGGCAACCAACAGAAAAAAACCCAAGCAGTGCCCCAGGGGCTACCAAGAGGAACCAACTACACAGACACTGCCCCAGGTGCAGCTCATGGGAATCAATTACACAGGCACTTCCCAGGAGCAGCCCATGGAAATAAACCTAGATAAGAGACTATGGATAAAACCATACATTTTCTTATGTTGCAGTGGCATTGTTGTATCCTTTGACTCCCCCTTCCCTTCGTATGCTGCTACTGGTATCATACCTGGTTTGATGACACGGATGGGATTCACAAACATGTAGAAAGGTTCAATAAATATTGTTAAAATGCATTGACATTCATAAGCAATTTAAAAATAAGTACCAATATAAAGCCATGTTAAAGACACAATTTTTATTTAAAAGACTGATAACAGTTAAGGGCATGATTTTGTTGTGACTCTCATTGACAGGGATGTCAAGTTAAACCCAGGCCCCTGTTCAGTAATGGGTGTTACCATTAGCATTTAAAACATTTTTTTTTGGGGGGGGCAGTTTTATACACTTTAACATATAATTTACCTCCTAAAATGAGTGTTTTGAAAGAATGGAAATTGGAAATTAATCCTAGAGTTGCTGTTATTTCAGAAATGTGGTTTACTAACAAAATAGAAGACTCAGAGTTATCAGTACCAGAGTACCAAATTTGGAGGCAGGACAGAAATAAGAGGGGTGGGAAGTAGTAATACATGGGCAGACCTTCTTAACCTTGTTACATACTGACTGTAGTAACATACAAACACTTGGGATGGAAAACAATTGCCCTCAATTTGAGGCTCTCAGGCAACAAACCCATATTAATAATGTGCTGTTATCTACCACCAAGAGGCAATGAGGATAACCTTTTAAGAATACAGGCTTTATCAGTATAGTAATAGCCATGTAGCACTGCTGTTGGGTTACTTCAATGTTGACTGGTCTTCGATCGCATTAAGAAGTAAACTACTTGATTAACATTGGGGACGGGGCTTACTCAGTTGATTGAGTCACCCCCCAGAATAAATCCCAGAGATGCAAGCCTTTTTACCATTTTGGATCTAATTCTGACTTTGGATCCAGAAAGCTATATTAAACGTGGAATCTTACCAGATGCATCTAGTGACCATCAGGTCACTTTTTGCAACCGAAAAATAGAAAAACAGGTGGAAAGATTCCAAATAAAAGAATGTCATTCCATGAAACATTTTGATTATACAAGATTTATGATTGATTTGGAAGACAGAAACTGGGACAGACTGGGATTTATCCCAGACAGACAGCGTGTGGAGCTACTTTTTAGTGAGTTTAAGTCAGTATGTGACAAACATGCCCCTATTTGCAAAAAAAAATAAAATTGCTAAAAAAACAAAAACAGACTGGTATACAAGGACCTTGAGTTTTCACCACAAAATAGAACTAGAGCATGAGGGAAAGCAAGAAAACAAACCAACATGAGATTAGCATGGGATAAGTTTCACCAACTTAGGAATTTTTCCTATATTATATTATATAAAGAAATTAATAAAGCAAAGGCAGATTATTTCAATGAACAATTTTGAGTAGAATATACAAACAATCCATGTATGTTTTGAGACTTGTATTCTAAATTAATACAGCAAAAAGCAAATGAACTCCCAGGTTCTTTTAAACTCAAAGGAAAAAAAAATGTTCCCACTTCAAGTCATGCAGCAAATACAGTCAACGGATTTTTTAATAGATATTGGTATACGAGCGGAGGAGACAGAGGATATAGAGGTGGGAAATTATATGGAAAAGGTAGAGGCCAACTTTTTAATTTGACCTCGTTGACACAAAAGAGGCTCTAAAAGAACTACTGAAGCTTAAACAAGAACTGCTTTGAATCTGCAAGCCTATGTTTTCTGTAGAAGATGAGTTTCTAACACTGGTTCACATTCTGCTTGTGTTCCATCTGTAATGACATTTTAGTAAATTCACTGGATGTTTCTGCTTTTCACCATAGTGGGCAGTACCATTTTAGAATTGTATGATGCATTTATGTCCTTGTTAAAGAACTTTCATTGTTTTCACAATGCAATCAGGTTCTTCTCTGGAACTCTGTGTCCCAAAGGGGACATAAACTACATCATACAGTTCTAAAATGGCACTTACCAGCTATGTGTTAATCAGAGTGTTTCATAAAAGGCCAGTAAAGATAGAACAATAGCAGAAATGGATCAAATCTATGAAAAGATCATCTGTTGGGGAAAAAACTTACATGTTCAGTGTGGTTCTCTTTTAATGAAAGAAAAGCCATGGTCTAGACAAAATACCAACTGTTTCTAAAAATTGCTTCACCAGTAATGGCTCAAATCATTACAGAAATGTTCAATTTAGCTATACTTACTGTTATATAGCCCATAGTGTGGAAATTAGCAAATGTAATACCCATACATATATCTAGTCCCAAAGAGAACATTTCAAATTCTAGACCACTCTCTCTCCTCCCTGTTGTGGAGGGGTTGTGGGATAACAGAGGGACCAGACACCAGACTTCAAGTTCAACATGCAATCTCTGTGTTATGTTTATTCAAAATGCAAAAGATAGCCTTAAGCAATGGCATATCCCTTCTTCAATACATTAGTCTGCAGCAACAGACTATGGGCTGGATTCACAAACCTTGTGAAAGTCCTGCAGCCGTGGGAAAACTTTAGTGCAAAAAGGTTGACACTTGTTGAGCTGCAGATTTTCCGCAGTGGCTGGTATTCACAAAGGTGGAGCCAGATTACAACCAGCTCCACAAATTAGGACAGCTTTCAGGTGGTGTTTACAGTGATATCACTGCAGCTGGAGAAAGATGTTATGGCCAGTGGGAGCAGCCATAACACCCTCCGCAACTGCTGCGACTCTGAATCGCAATCTCCACAGCTGTGGGGATTTCAGTCCACCACTGGAGTTGCAGAGTAGGACTTAGTCCCAAATGGTTTGTGAATCCTGCCCTATGTATGTCCTTTCTCTGCAATTAGCCAGCACTTACTGACTCGTTGATCTTGATCTAACTTAGCAGTTGAAATTCAGTCTCCACCCCTTTGCTTGGGTAGAGGGGGCTCAAATAAAAAATTAAAAAAAGCTAAGAACACAGAACCTCAGTGCAGAAGCACGGGTTACCCCAAGGGGCATTGACAGTAAGCCAAGTTTCAAAGATAACATCACACATACTTCCAAAATGCAAGGCATCATGGGATATATGCAAATCAACATGACATTTGAGTGTCTTAGTTTACAGCAATTTACATGCATTTTTTTAAACAGCATAACTAACTTAATTTTTATAATACAGTCAACTACAGTAGTACTTTTTACCTTTATCAAAAACACATAGTGCCATGGTATTTTTCAACATTTACAGGTTTCATACACATAAGGTATATACATTAAAGTATTTTATGACATAGTGCTATTACATGCTAAATCCAACAATGATAAACATGGCCTGTTTTACATCAGCTCAGAGGTCACAACAATAACCTCCTTGTATGAGGACCTGAGAGAAAAAGGAAAATTAAAGAGGACACTATAGCACAGTCAAGAAAGAGAATGGTGCCCATTGGTTGCCAACCTTATGGACTAGAAATTGTAAAGGATAGATTAAGCAAAGAAATAGAAGAACTGTTGCAACAGATTTAAGAAAAGGTCAGTCAAAGGCCAGTCCTCATGAGTGGCAGGAGCTCCCAGTCACACCTGTTATATCACAGGATTAAAAAAAAAAAATATTGGAAAGCAAATGAAAAATTATTTGGAGTCACAAAACGTATACTGTATAATCCATACCAATCTGGCTGTCGTACTGATCACAGCACTTCGACTGCATTGGTGAAGGTAAAAATGGATACCCAAGTATCTTTGGATAAGGGCCTCCTGGTCAGGGCCATATTTATAGACTTGTCCAAGGCATTTGACACCCAGGATCATACCATCATGCTGGACAAGCTGAAAGGAATTGGCAGTGACCAGGTGGCCCTGAACTGGTTTAGGGAATATTTATTTGGAAGGCCACAGTTAGTATCTTTGGGAACCTCTATATCTCAGATAGAAAATATTAAATCAGTGGTTCCTCAAGGGTCTGTGTTAGGGCCAATATTGTTCAATCTGTATATGGATGGAATTGGGCCTTGTTATGGAGACCCAGAACCATCTGTATGCAGATGATGTGGTCCTATACACAGAGTGTGCATCAATTCTCCTAATACAAAAATTTCAGAGATACTTTGATAAATCACTGGATTATTTTAAATCACATACACTAGTATTAAATGATAGGAAATCTCAGGTAATGATTCTTGAAAACAAAATAATGCAAACCAAACTATTCAGATTAAAACTAACAAATTCTGTCTTGTGACTGGTTAATGTCTATAAATACCTTGGAATATGGTTAGATTCACACCTAAGATGGGATATACCTATAGCTGGTTTGATTAACAAACTAAATACTAGGTTGAACCTATTCAAAATGGCAAGTTAGCGAGTCACACTAGACGGAACAGCAATAAAAAAATCTACCAAGTAAAAAAAAGGCCAGGACCTGATGGTCTAACTAATGAATTTTATAAAAATTCGGTGCTCTATTAGCACCCTGCATATTGCAGATGATGCAGGAATGGGTGGACAGGGAGGGGCAAATGCCTGACCCAATGTTAAAGGCTAAATTAATCTTACTTCAGAAAGAAAATAAACCCAAAGATTTACCAAGCAACTATAGATCAATAGCATTATTGAACACTGACTACAAAATAATAGCCAAAGTAATTGATAGACTTCTTCAGGTGATCCCCCTCCATGTCCAGCTGGACCAAAATGGATTTATTCTGAGAAGGACAGCCTCTTCCACAATTAAAATATTGTAGATTTGTATAGAATATGTCCAAGGTTTACAAGATATATATTATGCCTTGGCACTTGAAGCTAGCAAAGCATTCAGTTTAATTACTAGATTATATATGCTTTATATACTTGAAAAATGGAATATCCCAATAAATATACAAAAGTTTCTTCGGGCCCTTTATGGTAATCCAACAGCTGGTATCTTGATAAATGGTAGTCCAACCCCTGAAATTGCAATGGAAGCAGGAGTTAGGCAAGGATGTCCCCTGTCCCCTTTGATTTTCACACTGTGCCTGGAGCCGTTATTGAATACTATTAGGAACTGACCTAACATAAAAGGCCTTTCTAATCAAGGACAAGAAACTAAATTAAGTGTCTTTGCCGCTGATACTTTAGTCATTTTTTCAGATCTCAATAATTTAACAGAAGCCTTATTAAACATTAATATATTTTCTAGTTTTTCTGGTTATCAGCTAAACAAACAGAAATCTATGATCATGCAATTAACTAGGAACAAAACCAATCCAGATTTCACCTCCATACAAAAATTCAATAAGATAGAACAATTAACATATTTAGGGATCATTCTCACTAACAAGATGGAAAAAAGTATTAACATAAATTATAAAATAGCAAAACAAAATATCACTGAAAAACTGGACATAAGGAATAACTTTATCAATATGGGAAAGAGTTCAAGCCATCAAGATGATGGTCTTGCCCTATATGATATTCACTTTATAGTCAATATAAGGTTTCCTTGGTGAAAAATGGTTTCCTGAGGTAAAAAGGATTTTTCTAAGTTCCTGTGGAGAGGTGGGATACTGAGGATCACGTGGAGTACAATAACTTTACCTGTGAATAAAGGGAGGCTTTAGATGTCCTGACCCATTGTCATACGTTAGCACAAACTATAGCAACTATGTGGGAATGGTCTTTTTACCCAGAGTGATTCCCATATATTGCAAGAGGAAATTTTATTTTTATTTAGTTTTTGTTAACCGTGTAAGTGCACTAGGCAAATCCTGCCTATTTTCAGGCACAACCCAGGGGAGGGGGGTACATATGAATACCAACTGAGCTTGAACCAGATGAAACTGTTGGTGGTATTTTTTTCAGTGAATGAGGGAAATTTGGCCAGGACACCACGGAAATACCCCTACTCTTTTCGATAAGTGCCATGGGATCTTTAACATCCACCTGAACTACCACCAATCCAGGCAGATGGGACCTTGGTTTAACGTCTCATCTGAAAGACGGCACCTCAGAAGTGCAGCACCCCTCTCATGCTGCACTACAGTGTCAGTACTGGGATATTAACCCAAGTGCCAGATGTGGGAACTGAACCCACAGCCCTCTGATCTCCCGGCCTCAGAGGTGAGTGTGCTACCTACTGAGCCACTGACACTGACACTTGAAATCAACAAAAAAAAAAAAAAAAAAAAACTTAAACCCCAGTTGTCCATTACAGAGCTATTATTCCTAACAAATAATAAATCTCTAAAAGATAGGGGTCCATTTCACCACTTATATGAATTAGCATTAAAAGCAAAAAACAGTCAGATGCCCAATATTATCCCATGGCTGCGTGCCCCAATGTTCTAATAATTCAGTGTCAAACAAATCATGTTTAACTAAAATATATAGTCTCTTACCAAAGGAAAATATAATAACATGGAATCAATTAATCACAGATAACAAATGTATTCCTTATAATCAATCAATAAATCAAGGATAGCCAATTTATTCCTTAAAATCAACACAAGGTAATGGTAAAGAATAATAAAATTCAAAATTATTTAACTAACATAAATCTTTTTTACCCCATAAATGATTTAGTTGAACACAGTATTGATTCTAATAACCCATCTAAAAAATGCAAGAAGAAGAAAAATTGTATCTAAAAGGAAAGGGCTTTCAATGTTATACAACCTTATTATGCAAAATTATAATATTAAG
The DNA here is from genome assembly GCA_016271365.2 of Neoceratodus forsteri. NCBI lineage: Eukaryota > Metazoa > Chordata > Ceratodontiformes > Ceratodontidae > Neoceratodus > Neoceratodus forsteri. The sequence goes on along the minus strand of CM057449.1, from coordinate 235,997,142 downwards.
AAAACTAAACAGGACTACTCATGGGAAAAAAGATATAAAATACTGCATGTAAACCAGTGGCATGCAATCAGAACTGGAGCTAATAAAAATGTTACTTCAGCAAAAAACAGAAGTATTCAGCAAAAGTTAATTAACAGAGCATATATAACACATAGCCTCCAGTCAAAAATTAACCCATCTTATTCAAATAAATGCTGGCGCAAGTGTAATGCAATTGGCACTCTTGCTCATAATATTTGGGCATGTCCAACTATAAAAAAGTGGTGGGAGGACCTCTTTAAAGAACTATCCAAACTACTAGGGATAAACATTCCCTGTTCCTTTACAATTTTATTTTTAAACCTGTATGATACTGTTAGTCTAAATCAAATCCAACAGAAAATTGTCTCCTTGGGATATCTTGCAGTGATGTGAATGATAGAAAATATTGGAACAACCAAATGATGTTCACCTGAATAAATAAAGATTTGATGATGATGATGATGAAATCCTCCCCCATAAGTGGGTTAAGCTGGAAAGGAAAATGGGGCCAGCCATCCACACGGGTGTGGTCTACAGACCAGCAGACCAGGAGGAAGAAACAGATAGGCAGCTGATGCTAGCCATCCAAAGGATGGAAGACAAGGGTGAGTTAGTGCTGGTTGGAGACCTCAGTATTCCAGACATGGACTGGAACATCCCAGCAGCAGCATCAACTAGGAGCAGATTTATCCTGGACTTCCTTCAGGGTGCCTTCCTCAAGCAACTGGTCATGGAACCAACTTGGCAGAAGGCAATACTGGACATTGTGCTCACAAATGGGACAGTGTGATGGGGTATCAGTGGAGAAGAACCTGGGGAAAAGTGACCACCAGTCATTGTGGTTTGAAATCACAGAAGGAGCATAACTAAACCACACAAAAACACATATCCTGGATTTTAGGGGGACAGACTTTGGGAAATGGGGAGATGCCTGAAAGAGGCATTAAGGGAATGGGACAGGAATCAGGGGTTGAGGAACAGAGGGCAGTATTTAAAATGGGGATTACAAGAGCAACAGAATTATGCATTAAGCAGGTTAGCAAGGGGAAAAGGAAGAGGAGGCCATTATGGTTTTCCAACGAAGTAGCAGAGAAAGTGAAAGCCAAAAAGATTGCATTCAGGCAATACAAAAAGACAGAGGCAGAAAGGGATAGGGAGAAGTACCAGGAGAAGCAAAAGGAGGCAGGGAGGTCAGTAAGGGAAGCCAAAGTTCAGACAGAACAGCACATTGCAAAATCTGTGGGTAGATGGGACAAAACCTTTTACAGGTACATAAGTGAAAAAAGAAAGGCAAAGAGAGAGATAGTGAGACTGAAGGGGGAGGATGGGGGTTGCATGGAGGATGAAAACAGTAAAGCTGACATATTGAACAGGTGTTTCTGCTCAGTCTTTACTGAGGAAGAGGAGGGTAATGGGTCTGAAGGGAGTACAAGGGGTGGGAATGGTGCAGAATTGGACACAAGTCCCTTTACATGAAAAAGGGTCCTGAAGGAACTGGAAGTAATAAGAGTTGATAAAGCAATGGGGCCAGATGGGGTGCACCCCAGGGTCCTTAAAGAACTAAGAGACTGTACCAGCCCGGTGGCGCTGAGGGTTGAGGCGCTGGACGCCACACCTCGCACCACGCCGGTGACCCAGATTTGGGAGCAGACTGGATTCATAGGTGGGTCAGCCGTGGGGGGGGGGATAGGCTGGAGCATCCAATGACAGCTCACCTTCTCCAGGGAGGGATCTGGCTGGTGCCAGACACTTGCGTGACCCTGAGCAGAGGCTTGGAGAACTACAAGCTCCATTTGGGGATGGGATGTGGCCATTGAGCAGCAAGGACGTCGGCGCTCGCTTCATGACATCGGGGAAAGTCACTTGCAGTTTGGGGAGGGAGAAAACATGAAAAACAAGCCTGCCTCAGCTGGGAAGATGGCATGACTGAGGCCATGCCCAAGATTTGCCAGTGCCTGCCCAGCAGACCTCAGACCGATGAAATGTAAGTTACGGGGTCTGAGTCCCCACCTCGTCCCCACCCAGGGGGCAATCCACAGCTCCATGGGGCCAAGGGGTCTGCTTGGGTAGGGTTCTGGGCAGTGGGATGTCCTCTTGTCCCCCTGAAGGGTCGGAGGTGGCAGGCTGGGGAGGAGATAAAATATCATGAAAAAAAAAACTAAGAGAGGTGGTGGCTGAACCTCTGGCAATCCTGTTTAGCCGATCGCTGGAAACAGGGGAGGTACCCAAAGACTGAAGGACAGCAGATGTAATCCCCTTATACAAAAGTGGGAACAAAGAGGAAGTGGGTAACTACAGACCAGTCAGCCTCACCTTGGTAGTGGGGAAGATCATGGAAGCACTACCTAAGAGAATGGTGGAACATCTGGTTGTCAATTGACTACTGGATCCAAGGCAGCATGGTTTGACCAGTGGGAGGTCACGTCAGACCAGCCTCATTGAATTTTTTGACTGGGTGACTAGGGAGGTGGATCCGGGAGGCAGTGGACAGGGCCTATCTGGACTTCTGCAAGGCCTTTGACACGGTGCCACATAGAAGACTATTACACAAACTGGGGAATATTAGTGTGGACAGGATAGTAGTGTGGTGGGTAGGTAACTGGCTGTTCGGCAGGACCCAGAGGGTGGTGGTTAATGGCTGTCATTCCACAGAGGGAAGAGTGACTAGTGGGGTACCACAGGGATAAGTGCTGGGACTGGTCCTATTCAACATCTTCATCAGTGACATAGTGCAGGACCTAGAATGCATGATTTCCCTGTTCACTGAGGACACAAAGCTCTGTAACAGAGTAGACACACCAGAGGGTGTATACAGAATGAGAAGGGACCTGCAGAAACTTGAAGAATGGTCAGGGGTTTGGCAGTTGAAATTCAATGCAAAGAAGTGCAAGATAATGCATATGGTGCACAAAAACCCTGGCACAATATATCAGTTAGGGGATGAAGATATAGCATGCACCAAGCAGGAAGGGGATCTAGGGGTTATCATCTCTGATGACCTCAAAGCAGGGAAACAGTATGACAAGGCAGCAGGTAAAGCAAATAGAATGCTGGGATGCATAGGCAGGGGCATCACCAGCAGGAAAAGGGAGGTCATAATTCCACTATACAAGACACATGGATTGCATCACAAGTCCTATGAGGACAGGTTGAAGGAATTAAACATGTACTCCCTGGAGGAGAGGAGGAGGGAGGGGATAAGATAGAGACATACAAATATCTTATAGGGAGGAACAGGGTGCAGGAATACACTATTTTTAAGTGAAAAAGATGTTCCAGGACTAGAGGGCATGGGATGAAGTTGGAGGGAGGATGATTCAGAGGAAACATGAGGAAGAATTTCTTTACAGAATGGGTGGAGGACAAGTGGAACACCCTGCCAAAGGAAGCGGTTGGGGCTGAAACAATCACAGGATTTTAGAATGCATGGGATAGACATAAAGGAATTCTGGAGGGCAGGGTTAAGGGGCAGCAGACTTCTAGGAAAACATAAAGTGAACTTACAAGCTCAAATGGGCAGACTGGGTGGGTGGGCCGTAGGCTCTTATCTGCCGAAACTGTCTATGTATCTATGTAATGTAGCTCCTGAATGGACGTTCATTTCTAAAGAAACCCTGATGTTTGAAAAACTTGGCTATGTAATAGAATTGGATAATCATGATAACTGTAACTGGAAAGAAATCATGTCACTTTTTTCTACACTTCTAAGAATTTAATTTACACAAGGAACATAAGTATGGGAGGAGGGAGATGGGGTTAGTTTATTCTTTGTTTCCTTATTTAAGATATATAGCAGGAAAAGTACTATATAAACATTTTTTGATACACTGGTTCCCTTAAAGAATGGCACCAAGATACAATGCATACAAAATAATTCTGTCAACAAGGTTGCTATGGATATATTTATTTAACAAAATGAGTTGTTTATATGCTGTACTCTTTATAATTTTTGTAGGTTTTATTAAGCCTTATTAATTGAACAATCGAATCAATAAAAAAACTTTACTTAAAAAAAATATAAATACTAGGTTAGGGGACTTATACAGGGTGAGGAGCTTTATCCCAACTGAAGCCAGAAAACGCATAGTGAATTCATGATAATGCCATTTATTGATTATGGGATGCGTCAATGCTGGGGTTAATAACAAGACAGAACTGGACAGGCCGGATATGGTTTTGAAAAGATTTGCTCACTTCATCTTGGATATCACCTGGTTGATGCACCACTGTTCAGTATACAAAACTTTGGGCTGGATAAACCTTGCAGAATGTAGACAATTGCATATTTTGCATTTTACATACCAGAACTTACTGCAGAAAATCCTCCCCACATTTAAATAACCTGTTACAAATTCACACATTGTGTGGTGACCTGAGAATAGCACAAAATTTGGAACTTAAAACACCAATGATGAGAACAGTAAAAGAGAACTCTACCATTATAAACCTTGGTCCTAGAGTTTGGAATGGTCTGTCAGCAACATTAAAATCTAAGGAAGTGGTACCCTGGAGTATGATAAAAGATTGGATGCTAAATATATTCTCATACCCTAAATGTTGTTGTTAACTCTGTGTTATGCATTATAACATGCTATGTATTTGAAACATGTAAAATTGTATTTTTAAATGATTTTGTAAGATGTTTTGATTATTTATGTAATGTATGAATACTGGCCCCATTGTAAATGAGTTTGCTCAATTGGGTTATCCTTTTCTTTAAAAAATTCAAGAATAAACTTTTACAAACAAAACCATTCGGCCACTGCCCCAGGGGCATCACAGGAACCAACTACCCAGGTAGTGCCCAAGGGGCAGCACATGGGAACCAACTACTGAGGCACTGCCCATGGGGCAGACAATATGAACCAACCATCATGGCACTGCCCCAGGGCAATCAAAAGGAACCAGCTACAAAGGCACTGTCCCAGGGGCAGCCCATGGGACCCAATTAGCCAGGCACTGCCCGAGGATCAGCCCACAGGAATAAACCATCCAGGCACTGCCCCAAAGACAGTCCCAGGAACCTACTAGCCAAGGACTGCCCCAGGGGCAGCCCACAGTAAACAACTACCCAAGCACTACCCCAAGGGCAGCCAACAGGAAACCACAATCATGGCACTGCCCCAGGGACAGCCAAAAGGAACAAGCTACACAGGCATTTCCCCAGGGTCAGCCCATGTGAACCATTTGCACAGGTACTGCCCAAGGAGCAGCACAATAACTGGTCCCATGGGCTGCCCCTAGGGTAGTGTCATGATGGAGGATTCCTCTTGGCTACCCCTGGAGCAGTAATTGGATAGTTGTTTCCTGTGGACAGTGCCTGTGCAGTTGGTTCACATGGGCAATCAATATACCTAAGGTAAGCAAGCAATGTGAGAAGGCAGTAATGAGGACTGCGGGGATACTGGGATGTATAGGGAGAGGCATCACCAGTAGAAAACAAGAAGTTGTTATCCCTCTGTACAGACAGTTGGTGAGACCCCATCATGGAGAACTGTGTGCAGTTCTGGAGACCCCATCTCCACAAGGACATAGACAGGATGGAGGCAGTCCAGAGGAGGGAAACTACAATGGTGCAGGGTCTGCAACAGAAGCCATATGAAGAGAGACTAAAAGAGCTTAATATGTATACCCCTGAGGAAAGGAGGAAGAGGGGGGACATGATAGAAACATTGACGTACCTCAAGAGAATCAATAAAGTCCAAGAGGTTAGAATCTTTCAGAAAAAGAGATGTGCAATAACAAGGAGAAACAATTTGAAGATAGAGGATGACAGCTCAGGGGCAATGTGAGGAAGTATTTTTTCACAAAGGGGGTGGTGGATTCATGGAACAACCTTCCTGAGAAGTCGTGGGGTGAAAAACAGTGGGAGAATTCAAGAATGCATGAGACAAACATAAGGCAATTCTTATAGGGGTAGAAAGAAGTAGGCTGTTGGTTAACTAGGCTCTGCAGCTTATCCAGTAGGTACAGAAATGGGCTGACTAGGAAGGCAAAGTGGTCCTTATCTGCCATCAAAGTCTATGTTTCTATGGTTCCTATTGGCTGCCCCTAGGGCAGTGCTATGATGGTTGGTGCCTGTTGTCTGCCCCTGGAGCAGTGATTGGGTAGTTGGTTCCTGCGGCTGCCCCTGGGGCAGTGCCTGGATGATTTATTCTTGTGGGCTGCTCCTGACGCAGTGCCTGGGTAATTGGTTCACATGGGCTGCCCCTAGGGCAGTGCCTGTGTAGTTGGTTCTTTTTGGCTGCCCTTGGGGCAGTGCCATGATGGATGGTTTCTGTTGGCTGCCCCTGAGGCAGTGCCTGGGTAGCTGCTTCCTTTGGGATGCCCCTGGGGCAGTGCTTAGCTAGTTGGTTCCTGTGTCTATCCCTGGGGCAGTGTCTAGGTAGTTGGTTCCTGGGGATGCCCCAGGCATTGGCTGGATGGTTTATTCCCATGGGCTGCTCCTAGGGCAGTGCCTGAGTAGTTTGTTCTCATGGGCTGCCCCTGGGGTAGTGCCTTGATTTTTGGTTAGTGGCACTGCCCCTGGAGCAATGCCCATGTAACTGGTTCCCATGGGCTGCCCCTAGGGCAGTGCTTAGGTAGTTGGTTCCTGTTGTCTACCACTGGGGCAGTGCCTTGATGGTTTATTCCCGTGGGATGCGCCTAGGTAACTGGTTCCCATGGGCAGCCCTTGGGCAGTGCCCGTGTAGTTGATTCCTTTTGGCTGCCCCTGGGGCAGTGCCATGATGGTTGGCTCCTGTTGGCTGCCCCTGGGGCAGTGCTTTGGTAGTTTCTTGTTTGCCCTGGGGCAGTGCCTGTGTAGTTGGTTTCTGGGGCTGCCCTGGGGCAGTGCCTGGAAGGTTTATTCCCGTTGGCTGCTCCTGGGGCAGTGCCTGTGTAGTTGGTTCCTTTTAGCTGCCACTGGGACAGTGCCATGATGGTTGGTTCCTGTTGGCTGCCCCTAAGGCACTACTTGAGTAGTTGTGTTCCTGTTGGATGCCCCTGGGGCAGTGCCTGGGTAGTTGGTTCCTGGGGCTGCCCCTGGGGTAGTGCCTGGATGGTTTGTTCCTGTGGGCTACCCCTGGGGCAGTGCCAGGGTAGTTGGTTCCTTATGGCTGCCCCTGGGGCACTGCTTGGGTCAGTCCCATTGGCTGCCCCAGAGGCATTGCTTGGGTAGTTGTTCCTGTTGGCTGCCTCAGGGCACTGCTTGGGTAGTTGGTTGCTGGGACTGCCTCTGGGGTAGTGCCTAGATGGTTTGTTCCTATGGATTGGCCCTGGGGCAAGGCCAGGGTAACTGGTTCCTGTGGGCTCCCTGGGTAGTTGGTTCCAGTTGTCTGCCCCGGGGCAGTGTTTTGATAGCAAGTAGTATTTTGTGGACTTGCGCCAATAGGATTTTTGGGTAGGTGGAGCTACAGGGTGCTGTCCCGGGGGCAGGGACTGAAATGCACCAATAGGATTTGCGTGTAGGAGGAGCTACAGGCTGCTTCCCTGGGGGTAGGGGACGAAATGCATCCATAGGCATAGGTGGTAGGAGGAGTTACAGGGTGCTGCCCCAGAGGTAGCACTACCCTGAGGTCTATGTTCAGGGCAAAATTACTTACTCGAGCCACAGGCGCGAGGACAATACAGGTTTACATCATTTATCTACAGTGCCAGAAAAGTTGTTTGGCTGGTTTCTTTGTTTTTAGGCTGGTACTCCTGCCCCTCCTTGATGTATGCAGAGACCCACGGCCTAACAAAATAGACAAAGGAGCCCAGACTGCTGCTGCTACTTGAATGCCTAATTAAAAGTTGTGCTTCTAAAGAAAGAATCCCACAGAAATCAAATCCTTTCAAATGCTGCTGATGAGTCACTTAGTTGCCCGGCCCCCAAGGTGCCCCTCCACCCCATCAGTGCTGCCGTGCTCTCCACCTGCAGAGAGAGGTGAGCTAATAAGTAACATGGTAAGTTGTTTCTTTTCAGGACCAAACCTAACCTTGTTTAGTTTTTCCCAGTGATGCCCTCCCTGCTAATGCGCACTATACTCTTGGATATGCCGTGGGGGGGGGGGGAGAGGGACCCTGCACTTTTTGGGTATCCTGCCCGGCCACTCCAACCCTTGTAGTTTGCCCATTTTTAAATGAATTGAGCTAACAGTGCCAGATAATCATGTCTTGTATAAAGGAAGAAGACACTGTCTAGGCTGCTCATAAGTGTCACAAGAAGCCACATCATGACAGTGTCACTGGGGTCAGATTTACGGCTTTCGGTCCACGATTTATTTATTTGTAGTGGATCTCTGCACAAAGTAATGTTATTACTGATGCCTGTTATATAAAAATGCCTTCACTCAGTCTAGTTTTCATTTGCTGATAGTTTTTACATTGTGCTGCCCTGTACACAACTTTAAAACATGCTGTTACAAATTACATCTAAATTTCAAATCACTGCTAGTTATTGTAAGATGCAGCATAAAAGGAGTGTGAATTTTAGCTAAAGCATCTAATCAGTAACAGAAGATTATTTACAACTGTGAAACTGTACTGCTAACCCCTGTGACACTGCCATGACGCGGATCCCTGTGACACTTTCAAGCAGCCTAGAAATTGCCAGTAACACCACTGCTTGCAAGTAATGACTCAAAAGTATATGTCTCTATTGCAAATCTGAAAACAACAAAGTCAGTCTCCTCAAACTCCTCTGAGGAAGACATGACCTATGGACTGGAAGGAGTCAAGTCGCACTGATTTAAAAACAATATACAGTTTACCACTACAGTTATTCACTTCCTGTCTTTCCTATGTGCACGGTGCATTCAATATAGCGGGGCTATTCAAAACTCTCGTTCCAAATTGACCTCACTGCGCATCTGCTGCTTAAGCTGCATGCTTCATAGAAAGAGTGCTGGTGTGAGCACCTATAAATGTTTATAAGTTGAATTGTGTCATAGAGGCAGATATATGGCGGGCAGTTTCACACCACTTAGTCGTGCTTGACTGAACACAGGACAGTGCAGCACAGAGTGTACCCATACAAAACTCAATGCCCCGCTGTCTGTCTGTCCATCTCTCTCTCTCTCTCTCTCTCTCTCTCTCCTCTCACTGTCACAGCATTCATTTGGGGCATACTGAAAACTACAACTGTGAACTAGGACTGAGCGCCAGCACTGTGAAATAGTGCAGTGCTGCGGTCAGTGGGGACACCATGGGCAGACTGTTTCACAGAGGCAGAGGTGTCTGACATTATCAGACATGTTAGTTCAGAAAGAATGTGGTGTCCTTATTCTCAAGTGATCCCAAAAGAAATACAGGTCTATGCCCACTGCAGCCCTGAAAAAAAGCCATTCTTTTTAGTAGCCTGCCTGAAATATCTGTTTTATTATCTTGCATCTGTTAAAGTGTCTAAAGACGGCCAAACGGATATAAATTGTGCCATCCTGCGTGACTTACCTACATTCTTGCCTATTGTATCATTTATCACCCACACTTCCATAAAGTCATCTCAAATTTTACATAGGGGGTGGGATATTCAAAGGGGTTGCACATGGCACAACAGTGTTGCACCTTGCGCAACCAACTGATGTGCCCCGGCGCTATATTCAAAAGGGGATGTTGCGCCGTGCAGATGCCAATGCGCCGGGGTGCACCAGTAATGTATGCAGTGCAAGTGCAGGGGGCATGCTCATGCATATTCTGCACATCCCGATATTCAGCCTGGGATGTGCAGCGTATTTGCTGGTGCAGCCCCTACTTGCACCGCACACTAGTGCTCAAAGTTGCACCTAAAAGAAATAAGAGCAAGGGCTGGCCACCCACAGGTGAGCTGCCAAGTTGCAGGGTGCAACACGGCAGCCACCAGCTGTGGGTGGCCACCCGAGCTCTGGGGCCAGGGTCTGTTGACATCACAACCCCCATGCCCAATCGCGGGCATTAGTATATTTACAAACACGTCCAATATCCCTGGTGGTCCAATGGACCTCTTGCAGCCCGATCACGGGCATTAGTATATTTGAAAACATGTTAAACTATCCCTGGTAGTCCAGTGGACCACTTCCAGTGCAATCGTGGGCATTAGTATAGATAAAACATTATACCTTATTCCTGGTGGTCAGCTGTCCCCCTTCCACCCACCCACTAAGCCCCCACCACCTCCCACCGGTCAGTGGCGGGTGGCAGCTCCTACCCACAAGCCGCCAGGCCGCCTGCCAACTGACTGCACACAGTGCGGCTGCATGCCCATTGGTCCACAGCGTGGCCAGTGGGTGTGCAGAGCATCATACTACACTAGTCCCGATATGTGAATGGAGCTATTCACATACCTGATCAGGTGGCAGCATGTCTGCACAACCTATTGGCCTACGCCAGGGACCAATGGGTGTACAGCTGTACTGTACGCAGTCAACCAGTAGGTGGCTGGGCAGCTTGCAGGTGGGGAGGTGCCGCCTGCCGCTGACCAGGGGGAGGGTGGCAGGGCTCAGTGGGCGGGTGGGGAGGTGGGCAATCCACTATTCACCAGGGCTAAAGTATAATGTTTTTATATATACTAATGCCCGTGACTGGGCTGGAAGCTGTCCACTGGACCACCAGGGATATTGGACGTGTATTTACATATACTTATGCGCACGATCGAGCATTGGGGCACTTTGCAGCAATTTGCAGGGGGAATCAGTCCCCGATGGCTGCAGCCTGGCAGGGTGCCAGGCACAAGTCGAAGGGATTGGCGCACCTGCATGCAAATGGGGCCATAATGACATGCTAATGGCCCCAATTGCACCTTGCATGCATTATGGCACCATTTGCATATCCACCGCTGAATATCACGGCTCCTGCATCTAGCGCAACCGCATTTGCACTGGCGCATCACCCTTCTCCACTTTTTCCACTTGTGCTGGTGCAGTGCCACTGCGCTATGCGCTATGCTGGAGACCAAGTTGCAGTATTCAGTGGTGCTGAGCCATGGCACAGCTCCGTTGAATATTGCCCAGTCCACGCCCCGGTGCAACCCACTTGCGCTGCATCCTGTTTGCGCCCCTGCCAGACGAATTTCTTAATATCCTACCCATAGCATACAAACATAGACAATGTCAGCAGAAAATAACCATCAGTCCTTTCAGTCTGCCTGTAATACCATATTTGTCCTTTTTCTCCTTAAATGTAGTATCATTATGCAAAAAAACCCAAAAAAAACATAAATAAGCTAGTCAAATGTGGAAGCAATGCTACCGGACATTAGCAAATATTTCATCTTAATAGTCAATTTAAAAATAAATTTAGCAAAAGGAATCTGAACACATCCTTGCTGGAGCCACTTGCAACACCCTATTGCCCTTTTTAATCAATGGATTGATTTTTTTGGGGGTAGCGTCTAGCTCCCTCTCAGTTTGCCCCCATCACACCATCCCCCAGGACTTACCCTCTGCCCCGGAGTGCACCCTGGCTTACTCCCCAGGGCAGGGCTGGTGAGGAACTACTCCCTGACTGGAGACTGGGTGTGATCTGGAGTCAGAGTGCCTTTGGCTGCTTTGTGGGGCTCAGTGGGGCGGACGTCCTCTTGTGTGGCACACTAATTTTTCAAGGTTTTCTTGTTGGTGGGAGGCATGGTATGCAATGACTCAAGGCGCACTTGTGCTGACATCTGGCATACCTCCCCAGCTAATCGAGCCCCAGTTGTTGCCTCCCAGTTGCCACCGGGGGTAATCAAGCACCAGCTGCTTCCCCACCCTCCCCTCTGGAGGAAGAGAACAGTCCACTGGGCATTTGATCCTCCACCCTCTGGCCAGCCCTCCAATTCTTGGGTTCATTCCTGAACCATGGTCATCGACGTCACAAGTGGAACTGCTACCACTGCACAGGTGGACCAGTCTCAATGGTTTAATTTATTAAACAAGGGATAGAAGAGTATTCTTATTTTTTTGCAAAAAAAAAAAGTTTACCAGAGCAGAGGTAAAAGTACATAGAGAATACTGTATGGGCAACTATGCACAATCAGTGTGTTCTGCCACAGAGGGGTTTTTATTCCCTCTGACCTCAAGAGCAAAGCTTAAGAGGTCCTTGGGAATCAGAACCCTGAGGTGGCAGAACTCACTGGTTGTGCATAAAGTTGGTCATCTTGTATTTTTTATAGTGTATAGTATTATGTGAAATGTGTGCACTGTGTTTTTTTCCTCTTTCAGAATGAAACCGACTTTTGCAGTCTCCAGAGGTTCTAGAATGCTGTTCTACCACAGAAGGATAAAATCACATTCCTTGACCTTTGAGCTGTGGTACAACAGCATTTTTAAAAGGATGTATTTCTACATAGAACAATGCTCTACTATACACTAGATAGGGAATAATGGCTAGTCACCTGTCTGTAACAAGCTGCTTAGTGTGGCGAGAGGTTGCCTTGGTGATCACATTAACCTCCAGAGCGACGCTCGAGAGGTTCAGTTGCCAATGGCAACCACGAGATGCACAAACCCAGCTTGTTGCCATAGGTGACAAGCCATTGCTTTTTATAGTGTATAAGGGCACCAATAAAATTAAAAAAATGTCTAGATATAGTGTATAAAAGTAACAGACACACACTAAGACTTTTTTTGAATAAATTTACTTACTTTACCAACCTAATTTGCCGCGTCAGTTTAAAACTAATGGGAAAACTGCCTAGCCCTTCTGACTGGAACAGATACTGTGACAAGTCTGCGAGTGAGGGACTGTTCTATTCTGTTATGCTGCTGTACATACTTCGTTACTGCAGCATAACAGATAGAACTGACATCCATGGTACAGCATAACAGCATTTAGAAATTAATGGATTTTTACATATACTATATCTGGTTTGGGTAATTCTATAAGTATTAAAGCAGCTGCATAAAAACTCAACTTGCTGTGCAACTATATCACCATATCAAAAGGTTCAAACCATCTACCATTTAATTTAATTTATAAATTACATATTTATTTAAAATTTATTTACCAGGAAAATCACACTGAGCTGAGGTTTGTTTGCAGGTGCCAACCAGAATAGGCAACAATCTGTACAGAATTTCATTGAGAAATACTAAAGAAAAACAACACCAAACTCCAGATTACAAGAACACCAAAGAAATCAAGTTTACTCCATCTCTGTCTGTAGGGGGAAGCTCATCCTACAAACACAGGAAGAAGACGCGGGCCCTGGGCAGGAGAGTGGTAGTGGTGGGGGAACTAATAACTTTCAAACGATGTGATCACCATCTCAGTGCACAGTTTGTGGAACTGGTTCCACAGCTCCTTGGCTTCCAGATTAACCTTGGGATTATCCTCAGGTTTCCTTCTTGGACTACAGGCTCTTAAGGAAGCACAGGTGGACTGCCCCATGGTGGTGGCTCAGGGTCAGAATGAGCAGCCTAGTCTCAGTGATGCTGGTCCAGCTGGAAGCCACCTTTGGCTTGGCCTGAGCTCTAGGAGCAGCACTTTTGCTGGAAAGGATAGCTGGGTGGTGGCCCAGAAGATGGACATGTGGAAATTAACCTCTCTGGGATTGTGAAAGTGTGATAAGCCATGTCAGTCCCTGGGAAAGCTGGATCTCTCATCGCTGCATCCAGAGGAATTGAGGAGAATACACTACAGTCTAACCAGCGGCAGAAAGGCTACTGAAAAAAAAAGGTGAAAAATCTGTCAATCAGGTGTTGGGACTGAGGTCGGAATTGAGAAAATAGTCCGAGAATTCAATTCGACCACTACTCCAAATAAATGTACTTTGCTTTAGTGAGCTGAACAATGCTACTCCAAGCGTAGATGTGAGAAGTGTCCAGGAGTCAAAGAAAATTATGTTAAAATAGCAATTGGCTGAGGCTGGCCTTGTTAAGAGTGTTAAACTCTTGCTGTGATCTTGGAGAAACTAACTCTGACATGGGCTCTCGCCTCTGATCCCCTCACTAGTGAGCCTGGCATATTACTTTGTTTGCTTATTGTACACCTTTCAGACAAATTGTTGAGCTCCATAGTCATGGATCTTACAGCTAGAACCAAGGCAAGTCATCGTAGGTAAAGGGAGACAGTATCAGAAGCATAAGTAGCTGGAAAACATGTCAACAGAATCCAATATTAACCAATCTCAGGGACAAAAAAGTCCCAGCAGAGCTGGCCCCTGGTTGAAACTATTTTGTTTTCTGAAATAAAACCACACTACCTGTGTGTTGTACCTGAACTTTTATATGAATGCCTATCTGTTATTCGCACACCCTCTGACAGGCACCTGCGAGGGTATTGGCCAACTAAGGCCGAAAGCAATAGGTAGAGTGGCCTTACTGGCAGGCCAAAGACTCTGAGGTAAATAATAACCAGTTAGAGGACGGAGTGGTGATAACATACTAGGAGGGAAGTGGACTATTTTTTATTTTTATTTTTTATTCATTTATTCTAGGATTACAAGTACTTTTGAGCCAAGGCTCTTTTACAAAGGTTCCATGTCAGAAATAACAAATGGAAGCAACAGTGAAATAACAGTAAACAATTCATGTACAACAGTGCTATTGAAAAGGGTCAATTATAGGAAGAGTAAAGTGTAGAGGAGGAGGAGAAGTGTAAGTAGTTAGCAGAGGTAGCTATAGCAAAATGGCGAACACAGCTAGAACGCATGTGCCCACAAGGAATGGGTAGGGTCAGGCGCTCGGGGGTGGCAGAGAAACAGGGATAAGAGGAGATGGGCAAGTTAAAGATGCAGCCAGAGACATTTGTTGAAAAATAAATGGGAAGGAGTGATAGAAGAGAAGAAGGGGGCAGGGTGAGGGGGGGGATAAGTGCTATAATGGGGCAAGGAGAGACTAATGAGGTGGTATGAAGACCTAAGATTTGAAGTGGTGCCTCAGGAGATGGGGGGAAGGGAACTGGGAGGGCCTGGGATTAAGCAGTATATAAGTTACGATTAAAGCTGTGTATGTCATCATTACCTAGGAGAGGCAGTCACAGGAGCTAGAGGCAATGAGAAGGGCCCGGAGCCTGGTTTTGAACAGACCTAGTGTTGAGGCAGAGGAGATGGTGTGGCTGAGATTAAATAGGACATTTCTCCAGATGGTAAAAATAAAGATCCGATAACCCTAAGGTCCCTTTCTTGCTTAGTGACTATCAATACCTCTCTCTCACCCTATACTCAGTACCTGGGTTCCTATGTCCTAGGAGCATGATTGTGCGCTTTTTGGTATTGAACCCCAACTGCCATGCTCTTTACCACCCCTCAAGTTTCCTAATATCCCTGCACATTCTCACCACCCCCTCCTAAATTTCCACCCTATTGCAGATTTTGGAATAGTCTGCAAAAAGCAATACCTTTCCTTCTAGTTCTTCAGCATTGTCAATTACGAAGATATTGAAGAGTACCTGTCCTAGTACCGAGCCATGTGGCACCCCCTGATCACTCATCCACCATTCCAGTAAGTGCAGTTCACCACCACCCTCTGTCAGCTATCCAGTAACCAGTTTGTAACTCAGTTCACCACTTTGGATCTTACTCCTAGGCTGCTCAACTTCTTTAGTAGCTTACTGTGTGGCACAGTGTTGAAGGCCTTGCTGAAGTCCAGATAAACCATGTCCACTGCACTCCCCTGATTTATTTCCCTGGCCACCCAGTCAAAGAAATCTATCAGGTTTGTTTGGCATGACCTCCCCTAGTGAATCCATGCTGTCTGTGCTCTTGCAGCCCATTAGATTCAAGATAGTCTCCCAGTCTTTCCTTTTGCAGAGTTTCCATTAATTTCCTCACCACTGAGGTAAACCTGATCAGCCTACAGTTACTAGCCTCCTCCCTGTTGCCACTCTTATGTAAAGGAACCATGTTGGCTCTTCAGTCCTCCAGAACCATGCCTGTTCCCTGTGAGCTATTGAAAAAAGCTGTCAGTGGGGCAGCTAGCACCTCCCAGAGTTCATTTCACCCTTGGGTGTATCTTGTCCAGTCCCATGGCTTTGTCCAGCTACTAAGCTGCAAGTTCCTTCTGGATTTTTTCCTCTAGAAAAAGGACATGTGTACACCCCCTCCTGCATTCATGCTGCTTCTTGGTGGTTTGCCCCCCCCCCCGTGTGAGGACTGAGAAGTACCTGTTTAGGATATCTTCTTTTTCTTGGCCCTCTTCTGCACAGTCTCCCCCTCCACCCTTCTAATCCTCACTATTCCTCCCTTTGCTTTCCTCTACTTACTTATGCACAGTATCTGGAATTCCCTAAATAAAAACACCTGCTGCTGCAAATGTGTTCCTTCAACACCGACGGTTCCACAAGAACACCACAGCACAGCAAGTCCATCTCTGTGGGGAAGGGAGTACATTTATTGTGTTATAATCCGCTCCAATCAGCCCAACTTGGAATCAAGGAAGAGACACATTGATAGACTAGGCCATATGGTGTTTAGGTACAGTAATTCGGTAAGTGGGATTCTGACAGGGTGGAATAGGACCCTATCCCAGTTGTTATGGAAAGTGTTTGAATGCAGGGGTCTGTTCTGTTCTACTCCTTTTCTGTTTCTTCTCTGTCTGGTTGCACAACCAAATTTTCCTGTGAGACCTAGGAATTGATCACCCTGACTGTCTCGCAATTCTTTGCCTCTCACTGTCCTTCAGTCTCCTTTGCTGTTTGTCTTTTTCTCTCTTGAATATCTGCTGATATAAAAATATATGCAAGTCATTATGTGGAAATGTAACTGTTATTGGGATCCCTCTGTTTAGAAATTATACAGTGTTCATTTTTGAAATGTATGCCATTACAGTTTGAGATGATTGCAAAAAGCTATTGCAAAACTCAAGGAATTACATGAGTGCAAATTTTAAGCCTTTTGCAGAAGAGCTGTGGAAAAGGAGCCTCAGCTCAGACACACTACTTTCCTGCCCTGCACCTGCCTGAAACAAACAAGAACAGGATGCTTAAGAATGAGGGTTGGAAGGACTTATAACAGAGCTGAACTGCAACTGCTTGAGAAAGAAAAAAGGGACACAGAGATTGAAGAAAAACTCAGATGGACTTTTTCTATTTTATTTGGCCTCTGTAAATAGTTATACTGAACAAGTTTTTTTTTATGATACTGCTAGTATAAATAAATATTTTTGGTGAATTCTATAACTGCTCCTGGTTTTCCTATGCTTCCTGACCTGTGCCTCGATGACAGATGGTATCAGCCTAAGTGGGATTTACACCGTGCATACTCTAAACCAGGAGTTTTGTATGTGGGTACTGATTGTAGTACCAGGGAAGCACAGAGAAAGGTATGGATTCTGCATCTGCAAGTCCAGGAGTGGTTACCAGGAGAATAACAGCCAAGCACCTGTAAGACACTCTTTTTCCCATTTAAACTCTAAGCCTGATAAGAACTCTGGTGGGGGCAACAAATCTGTGCCCAAAGATGTTATTTGCTATAACTGTCATAAGCCAGATCATATTGCAAGAAATTGCCATAAGAAGAGTGACACTGGAGCAGATTTGTCCTTAGCAAATTGAGGCAAGTACTTAACAGATGTGAAGGTGGGGGTTAAGACTGTAAAGGGACTCATTGATTCAGGAAGCAGACAGACCCTAGTGCATGTTGAAGTGCTGGGAAAACACTGAGCAAAAGGACCATGTACTGGTGTCATCTGCATCCACGGGGATACTTGATACTATCCCACCATCCAAGTGACTCTGACCATTAAGGGTGTGTCACACCAAATAAAAGAGGAGTAGTACCTAAGTTACCTGTACCTGTGATTATTGGAAATGACTTTCCAGGATTTACTGAGTTAATCAAGGAAGGAGTAAATCCTGATGTTTCAGCAGCAGTGGTAACAAGAGTTCAGGCAAAGAAAATCTCAAATGGTGAGGACACTTTTTATTTCTGTGATTTTGATTCAGACTTGTTTAAGCACAGCTCCAAGATCCAGAAATCCAGGAAAGAAAGGCGATGCCTGAAGAAACTTTGGCAACAAATGACTGACAGACATAAAGGGTTAAATACAAAAATGCTGAAGCTAAATCGATAACTGATTGTGATTTTCTTTCAGAGCAAGCTAACAATGTTTCTTTCCAGGGTTATTTTAAGCAGCTGGAGGTGAAACCAAAACAGGGTGGACCAGTGTTTAAATTAAGCAATAAGGCATGACAGGGTGTGTGTTATGGTGGGATAACAGCCCACCTTGGGTGGGTTGAATCATGAGGCATAGCTGAGTGCTGCTACCACCCGAGAAGGGCCGTTAGCCTACCATAACACACCCCCTGGAGTGTTTTATTGCGATTATGAAATGGGTCATTTTAACTAAATTTTATGCATTTTTTAAACATATTTCTTTCAGCTGGGCCATTGTGCTGGGATAACAGCCCAGCTGAAAGCAGCTCTCAGCCAATTGGAATTCAGCATTCTGTCTACCCATTTCATAACAAGCATTTGTCAATGCCGAATGCTTGCTGGCTGATATTAGCATTGGATGTGAAGGAGTTAAACAGATGCAGATTAGGAGTGGCAGTGAAGTATTGAACTCACGCCAACCCCACCTCCACCCTGCAGAGATGGACAGGCATTGGGGTGTGCCTGTGGGTCACTGCCCATAATGCTCATGGCATTTCACCTCACCCAGTCCTGCAGACACCAACAAATGTTGAGGTGTGCCTTGGGGTGTTCGGTTTCATGGTCACCCCATTTCATAAGGACATTTGCTGAAATGGGTGCAGTACAGGAGAATTTGGTGAAGTCTGGGGCTGAAGGGTGCAAGGCACACCTCGATACCGGTCATTGGCTTCAGGGTGGGGGTGGGATGGCATGAGCATTACAGCCAGTGTTCCAAAGTTACACCTCTGATGCCTGTCAGTCTGTACAGGGTGGGACATTATGATAAGAAACCCTAATGGCTCAGGGCATGTGTTGGTATTTGCACTACAAATTTTCAACATGGTCTTTTTGTGACCCCACCTCATGAAATCATTTGGGAGCTCTTCTCATGAACAGTGGCACTGTGATTTTGTTAATGTGTCCCGAGCTTTGAGTTCCCACAGTGACCATGCCATTCTGTGCCAGATGTGTGAAAACACAGATCAGGCAGGATGTGAAGAATGACAGCTCCATAGGGAGGTGTGAAGAGATGGCAGTGTTGAAAATCTGTAGTGAAAATATTAAAAATGCTCGAAGTCCCGAGCATACATGGAAATAGTGCAACACATGCTTGTACCACAGTCATTTAGTGGAATTATTTCACCAAATTTTCAACATAGGCATTTTGTGACCTCTGCTCATGAACACTGTCACTATGATTTTCTTAATCTGTCCGAAACATTAATTTCCCACAGCAACTGCGCCATTGTGAGCCAGATGTACAAACTCATATTTCGGGCAGGTTATTAAAAATGACAGCTATACTGTTCATAAGGAGGTGTGGCAAAAAGCCAGTGTTGAAAATCTGAAATGAAAATATTACAAATGTGCGCACTTCCAAGAATACGTGGAAACTGCGCAACATACGCTTGTAACACAGTCATTTTATAGACTTTTGTCACCAAATTTTCAACATAGGCATTTTAGGTCCTCTGCTCATGAACAGTGTCACTATGATTTTCTTAATGTGTCCTGAACACTGATTTCCTACAGCGACTGCACTATTCTGCGCCGGAAGTGCAAAACACATTTTGGCCAGCATGTGAAAAATGGCAGCTATACTGTTCATAAGAAGGTATGGCAAAATGCAAATGTTGAAAATCTAGAGTTAAAATATTACAGATTCACAAAGGTACGAGCATGTGTGGAAACTGTGCAATGCACGCTTGTAAAACAGTCATTTTTTTGGATTTTTTGCACCAAATTTGCAACATAGGCTTTTTGAGAGCCCATCTCATGGACACTGGCACTGTCGTTTCACTAATCAGTCCTAAAAGGTGATGCCGCAGTGACGGCAAAATAACTTTTTGCGATTGAATAATGCCATGACAGTGGCTGAATTCACGAGGAGGGGTCCCAATAACCACATGTTGAAAGTTTTGTGCCAAAATTCCCAAAAATGCCTGAGATATGCACCAAAGTTGAAAAAACCTTGCTTACTGGCATTTCTTTAGTTTGCAGTCAGCTTTGAAGAGTGGAGACGTGTTCCCGGTCCACCGAAGATCATTGCACTGTGCTTCAGAGGTAGGTATGGGGTGAGGGGTGTGTGGGGAGGCAGGGTGCACAGAGGGTGGGTGTGGGTTCGGAGGGCCACCAAACTCAAGCGATTGATCTTTTCTGTTTTACAGGTTTAAAAAAATTCCTGAACTTTTTTTTTCAGGGATATTGACATGCTGGGATGGGCTCCCAGCTGCCACTGAGTGTTTTGGGGCTGTAGGTGACAAGGGTTGGGCACCCCATCAGCACATACCGAGGTGGGGAGAGAGCTGAGGGGTTGGGACCCTCAGCACACAACAAATTGGGGGACAATATGCAGATGAGGAGTGGGCTCCCCCATCAGCAAATTGAACTGAGAAGGGGGGACTGAAGCCAAGGGGGATTTGGACCCCCGTTAGCAAAGAAAGACTGTTGGGGGTTGCATGATGCTGAGAGTGATTGGGCACCACCTTAACACACAACAAATGGGGGAAGGGGTTACAGTATGCCGACAGGGAGTGGGCTCCCCCGTCGGCAAATGAACTGGGTCAGGAGCATGCAGATGGCAAGTTACCGCCCTGCAGTTATGGGTCACTCCTTCATTGCAGTGGAATGGCTGATGCTGCAATGATGTGGTGACCCCTGATTGCAGTGGTGAAAACATTTCAAGATGTTGGCACACTGGCTGAACTAGTGTCATCAGCAGCATGCCACTGCACTGGGGAAAGTTGGTCAAGCCTCAAAAGGCACTGGGGCCATTGGCCCCACAGTGCCGCACCTCCAAACCCCCACTTCTCTCCAAAGCTGCGCTGAAATGTTTCTTGTGCATGCATGCAAGCAAACATAAAAATATAATGGGTTAATGTACAGCATTTGGGTTAAATCTCAGACACAGGAGCAGGCAGAACAACTGGTTATACCACATAAGTATAGAACAGAGTTGTTAATGATAGCACATGATAGTCCCATGGCTGGTCATTCAGGGAGGGATCACATCCTTGCCAAACTGCTGTATAGATTTTACTGGCCTGGAATTCATGAAGATGCTGCTACCTATTATAGTTCCTGTGTTGAGTGTCAGACAGTAGCCCCAGTCACTAGAAAAGACAAGGTGCCCATCGTACCCCTACCCTTGATAGATGTGCCTTTTGAGAGAATTACAGTGGATGTGGTTAGTCCTGTAGACAAAAGTAAAAAGGGTAATAGATTTATCCTAGTAGTATGCGACTATGCTATTTGATATGCAGAAGCAGTTCCAATGTATACTGTCACAGCTTCAAAAGTGGCAGCAGAGCTTGCAAAAATGTTTAGCGGAGTGGGCATACCAAAATAAATTATTACTGATCAGGATAATAATTTTGGTGCTGCATTACTTAAGGAACTGTACAGACTACTAGGTAGCACTGCCATACAAACCTCCCCCATCACCCTCAGACAGATGGTCTTATTGAGCGTTTTAACAAAATGCATGTTAAAAAGGTTTGTAAAAGGGGAAGGGAAAGATTGGGACCAATACTTATCTTACCACTTTTTGCTTACAGAGAAGTGCATAGGCATCAACAGGGTTTTCACCATTTGAAATGCTGTATGGTAGGCAGCCAAGAGGGCCACTGGATGTGACAAAAGAAACATGGGAAGATAACCTCACTCAGAAACAATCTATAGCATCCGATATGTGTACCCTAAGAAAGAAGCTGGCAAAATATGTTAAAATTGCCCATAGAAACAGAGAAACATAGAATTTTATGGCAGATAAGGACCACTTGGCCCACCCAGTCTGCCCACTTCCCTACCTAATGGATAAGCTGCAGAGCCTAGTTAACCAGCAGCCTACTTCTTCCTGCCCCCACCCCCTAGAATTGCCTTATGACTGTCCCATGCATGCTTGAATTCCACCACTGTTTTTGACTCCACAACCTCCTCTGGAAGGCCGTTCCATGCATCCACAACCCTCTCTGTGAAAAAATACTTCCTTAAATGACCTCTAAGCCCCCCATTATCTTCAAATTGTGCCCCCTTGTTCTTGCACACCTCTTTTTTTGAAATATGCTACCCTCTTGGACTTTGTTGATTCCTTTGAGGTACTTGAAAGTTTCTATCATGTCCCCCCTCTCCCTCCTTTCTTCGAGGCTATACATATTAAGCTCCTTAAGTCTCTCTTCATTTGTCTTCCGGTGCAGACCCCTACACCATTTTAGTTGCCCTCCTCTGGACAGCTTCTATCCTGTCTATGTCTTTGCGGAGATTGGGTCTCCAGAACTGCAAACAGTACTCCAGATGGGATCTGACCAGCTGTCTGTACAGAGGGATAATAACTTCCTGTTTTCTACTGGTGATGCCTCTCCCTATGCATCCCAGTATCCCCCCAGCCCTCCTTGCTGCCCTCTCACATTGCTTGCCTACCTTTAGGTCATCTGATATGACTACTCCCAGGTCCCTTTCCATTTTGTTGTTGTTAGTATCTCACCCCCCATTGTGTACTCTTCCCTGGGTTTTTGTTTCCCAGGTGCATTACCTTGCACTTCTTAGCATTGAATCTAAGCTGCCATACACTTGACCATTCCTTTAACCTTGCCAAGTCCCTTCTCATCCTTTCCACCCCACCTTGAGCATCAACTCTGTTGCAGATCTTTGCGTCATCTGCAAAGAGACATAGTAATCAGGAAGAGGCCCCAAACCAGCAGAAGGTATATTATGACCAAGGGGTAAAAGAAAACATTTTTGAGCCAAGTGAAAAGATTTTGTTACTGTTATCCACAACAAAAAATTAACTGTTCTGGGAGCGTGGATATGTTGTTCATCCACACTTCTTGCATATCCCTTTCCACTTTAAATCTTGCTGGAAGTCTTCAAACTGGCTTCTCCCACCCACCTGGGTGGTATATACCTCGGCTCCGCCCCATTACACTTGGTCTTCCTTTCTGCTGGAAGATATAGGTTCCCTCGTGCTCTCAGCATATCGTAGGCCCTGCATTCTAACCATTGGCTTTTAGCAAAAATTAAACTTGTTCAAGTTAAGCGTGGCACTTCCGTGTCATCTACACATGGAGGAAAAATCGTCCCCCAGATTTCGTCGGTACCTCTACGGCCAGAAGATGTCACTCACCGATCCTCATCTCATGTACATTTACTGCCTAGGTGTCGGCCATGACACCTCTTCATGCAGTTATTGCCTGGCTTTCCATCCCAATGTCCTGGAAGACTGTAAGGTATGCTTGAAGCTGGGGAGACCAGAGAAAAGGAACCCACCAGTGAAATCGAAGGAGGCGAGGTGGGCGGTTTCCACAGCTGCGGGATCCACCAAACAGCTGGAACAGATGAAGGCATTCGAGGAGGAAGCGGCTTGTGCTTCAGCCAGTTGAAGCTTCTTTGTTCCACTGAACCTTGGTTCCACCTTTATGGGCTCTTTCAAGGAGTTGTGCCAGTCTCCCCCCACTCAGGGTGAGGTACCCTTGGGCTCGCACTCCTCCCACTCTAGAAAGAGAGAGATAAGGACCCTGTGTCTTCATCTCGGCTAAGACATTCTTGGGACCGATAGAGATCCAAGTCTCAGGAACATGATGTCTCTACTTTGGTCGAGATCGCATCCTTGGCTGCCGGCTTCACGGTTCTTCCATCTGGCCAGGGTACCGAGGAAGTGTCAGATGAGGTTGAAATTATCCTTGACTCGATTGACCCCCCCCTTTTTTTTTTTATTTGTTTGTTTTTCCAATTGTTTAACCAGGTGAGACACACTAAGCTGAAAACTTTTTCACAGGTGCAACCTGGGAGCACAGGGAAGTTAAGTGACTTGCTCAGAGTCACACAGTATATTCACATGTGGGCTGTGGGACTCAAGCCCAGGTCTCTAGATTTGCAGATCAGAGCCTTAAACCACTACACTATACTGCCTCCTCCTGTCCCCAGCTAACCATGACAACTCCTTGGAAAGGACTCTGGTCCTTGTATTCCCTGATGAGGAGACCCAGCCTGCTGGTGTCCCCATCAAGGACCCAGTTCTGGACACTCAGTTTTCACTGACCCTGGTGTCTCCTGATCAACTGAGTTGGCCTCCCCGATCTTGGTTGAGGTCCAGAACCCCCTCGGCTGAACAACCGAAAAAGAGCCACAAGAGTTCTAAAAAGAGGTGACGCCACAGGTCCTCATCCTCCTCGGATGAGGAGAGGCTCCATGGAAGCTCCGGTGGTGCTATGAAGACCTCATATGGCAGCAGCTGATCCTGACCAGGCAGAAGCTGGCTCTGCTGCCTACCCCAGCCATAACTTGGCTCCTGCCTCTTAGGCCGATGCCGACCCCTCCAGAACTGAAACCACCAGTTGCTCTGCCTGTGGGGCTGGCCCGTCTCCCGGTTCACCTATCCCAGTCTCTCCACTGATTTGGGTGGAACCACCACCTAAACAGCCTGAGGGAGGTGCGCCCTCAAAAGATGACTGACAAGACACAGGGCTTTCCCGACGTCTGTTGATAACAGTCACCCCGGACCACCCCCGTCAGATCTAGGATGACTTAGGCAGTAGACGTCCCTATCATGACTCTGACGTCACCCAGCTTGCACTCACATCCCAGGGATGATCAGTTGTTGGTCAGTGCAGGGATGGAGAAAGCCCCTTCTTCCTTCCAGGGCATCCTCTGCCTCATCTCCGATTCCACCAGAATGCCCCTGGAACCCATCCAGAAAAAGGCAGAGTATTCTTTCACTGACATACTCAAGAGAGGGGATACCCCTATGGAGGCCTTTCTAGTGGCCGAAGCCATTGTTGGCCCGGCCCATGAACTTTGGCAGTGTCCTGCCTCCTGCCCAGCACCATCTGCCTGCATGGCCCGCAAGTACGCAATGCCAATGGGGTCCCTTGCGGGGTTCACAAAGCACCCTTCATCCAAGAGCCTGGTGACTGCCTCTGTGTTCAGGTGTACTGGTAGTTCAGCCAACACTGACCGACCCCCCGGACAAGGAGTCCAAAAATATGGACCACTCTGCCCACAAGGTCTATGCGGCCTCTTCTCTGGGCCTTCATCGGGCCAACTCGACTGTTATTATGGCACACTTCTCTCATGCCCTTCTGGGGTCACTGGATGAGGTCCTCCCTCATCTCCCACTGGGCAAGCAAATCCATGACCAAGGCCGTGCTGTTGCAAAATAGCAGCTCTAGACAGCCTTGGTTATAGAAGATTCTTGTGCCCGCTCACTGGCAGCTGCAGTGACCTCTCACTGCATGGCTTGGCTGAGGCTTTCCTCCTTCCCGGTGGATACTCAGCATAAGCTTGCTGACGTGCCCTTCCTGGGTACTGACTTGTTCAGTCCAGGAGTGGCTGGTCATCTTCAGCGTATAGAGCAGTCCAATGCCACCTTGGATGCTACTTCTGCCAAGGGTTCTTCAGGCAAGAACCAGCAGAAGAAAAAGAAGAAACCATTTCATCACTCTTTCTCTGTGGTCCAGCAGCCCTTCTATCAAGGGGGACAGCAACATCAACAGCAGCAGCAGGCTCAAGCTTGGTGCCCTCGACCCAAGCATGGTCCTCAGCAGCCCTGTAAAGGAGGCTGAGGATCAGATCCTGGAGTCTCCTCCTCTTCTAAGCCTGACCAGTGAAGGGTTGGTGGTGGCCACCCCTACACCCATCATGCCAGCTCTGGGTCCTTCTGCCTAGTCTGCTATCACTTTGGACAGGTGGGTTCTTGAAGTGGTCAGTCAGGGACTGCCTCTAGAATTCAAGCAGTACACTCCCAGCCAAGCCTGTGCCCCTCGGGAGAAACAGATCTCTACATGAACCCAGTAAGCTCTTCAAGATGATGTGGCTCAACTCCTCCACAAGGAGGCAGTAACTCCAGTGCTGGATCTTCTGATAGACCCAGGCTTTGTTTCCAGGTACTTCCTGGTGCCCAAGTGAATGGGGGGTTGGCACCTCATTCTAGATCTCCATGATCTGAATCAATATCTCAGGTCCCGCACATTTTTGATGGTCACTCTGATCCAGATCATACCATCCCTGGAATGAAATGTGTGGTTCTGTTAACTGAATCTTCAGGACACATTCTTTCACATCCCAATCCATCCATCCCATCAGCGGTTCCTCTACTTCAGGGTCGAAGGGACCCTGTACAAGTTCTGAGCCATGCCGTTTGGCCTGTCATTGGCCATTTGGGTCTTCACCAAATGTATTGCATTGGTGGCAGCCTACCTTTGGCATTGAGGAGTCACAATCTACCTTTATCTCGATGACTGGCTCTTGGCAGGTTCCTCCCTTCAGGAGGTGGGGAGTTCCAAGGATCTGACCCTCCAAATCTGCTCCCAACTCGGCCTCCTGATCAACAAGGCCAAGTCAGAACTCATGCCCTCTTAGATGATGGGCTTCATCGGGGCAGAGCTCGACTCTTGTCAAGCCAGAGCTCAGCTCCCAGTGGACAGGGCGGAGGTTCTCTCCTCCTCCTTTGCCCAATCATTTCTGGTTGGGCACTTGCGCCCTGCCTGGGACTTACATGGCAGCATGCACCTCAGTGATTCGTTGGGCCCAGCAGCACATGCACCCCTCCATTGGGAGCTGGCCATCCAGTGAACTCAGTGATATGATCACTTTGACCAGCTGTTCACTGTAACCCAGAAGATGTGGGGGCACTCTCCATTGGTGGACCACCCCAGACCAGTTGCAGAAAGGGATCCTGTGTGTCTGCCCTGAGCCAATGGTCATCCTTATGACCGATGCCTCTCTCATGGACTGGGGAGCCCACATGGGGGACAACAGGGCCAACGGGTTCTGGACCCTCGAGGAGTCCCGATGTCACATCAACCTGTTGGAGCTTAGAGCAGTCAGATTGGCATTGTCAGCATTCGCTCCTCAGCTCCGGGGTCAAGTGGTTCAAGTCTAGATGGACAATACCACGACCATGTACTACCTCAACAAACTGGGCAGCATGCACTCCCCGTCTGCTGTGCAAGGAGGCACTCCGCATCTGGACCCTCGTAAGCCAGCTGGAGGTGGATCTCCTAGCCATCCATGTGCCAGGAGCCTTGAACCATCTGGCGGATGCTCTCGGCTGCACAGGCCAGACATCCCTTGAGTGGTCTCTACATTCATGCCTGTCTCCCTCAGCAGGGCTCACTGCAGGGGGATGCCTTCTCAAGGCTGTGGACCCCAGGCCTCCTCTACACCTTCCCTCCATTTCCCCTGATCCACAAGGTGTTACTCAAGGTGAGGAGGGACAAGGCGAAGGTGACCCTGGTAGCCTCAGATTAGCCGCACCAGTTCTGGAACCCAGATCTCCTAAGCCTCAGCTACAGGCCCCCAGAGCGGCTTTGTACATGCCCAGACCTGATATCTCTGAACCAGGGGAAGGTTTTCCATCTGGACCTTCAATCCCTGCACCTCACAGCCTGGTACCTGAGCAGCTAGAGTTCCAGCCTCTGGGCCTTTCCGAAGATGTCTACACCGTGGTGGAGGCATCCAGAAAGGAATCAACCAGGAAATGTTACACCCTCAAATGGAAACATTTGTACATTTGGTGCCAGAGTAAGGGTCTGGACCGCTTATCCTGTTCTGTGGCTAACATTCTTGACTGCCTTTGGTCTCTCTCCAAAGGGAGTCTATGGTCATCAACCCTTAGAGTCCACCTGGCAGCCATTTCTGCTTACCGGGCATGGACTGGTCAACTGACATTGGCACAGGAGACAGTGGTAGGGCACCTTTTCAAAGGCCTGGATCACATAGCCCCTCCGGTGTGTGAACCTCCACCTCCATGAGATCTGTTGCTGGTTTTGGCAAAGCTCATGGGTAAGCCATTCGAACCCATGCACAAATGTAAGCTTTCAATCTTGTCATGGAAGACGGTCTTCCTGGTGACTATCACATCTGCCAGAAGGACAGGGGAGCTCCAGGTGCTTTTGGTGGACTCCCCTTATCTGGTCTTTCACAGGGACAAAGTTGTTCTGCGCCCCCACCTGAAATTCCTTTTGAAGGTGGTGTCAGAGTTTCACCTTAACCAGGTGTTGATTCTTCCAGTTTACTACCCTAATTACACCTCAGATACTGAGTACAGGCTCCATACCTTGGACCTGAGATGTGCTCTCTCCTACTACAAGGATAGGATGGCAGAAATTCATGGAGAGGTTCGCCAGCTGTTTGTCACCTACATTGAAGCCACTTCTGGCAGACCTGCAGCTAAACAGACCATAGCAAGATGGATTACATCATGCATAGGTCTGTGCTATGAGTTGGCGGGCAAGGAGCCTCCCAGAGAGATAAGAGCTCATTCTACTTACTATACTGCTGCATCGATGACTGCTTCCAGGGACATCTCTATCCAGGAAATCTGCTACCTGGAAGTCAGCAAACACCTTTATTACCCACTACCACATTGACCTTGAGTCACGCCAGAATGCTGGTTTTGGGACCTTGGTTCTCCAATCTTTATTTCCTAAGTAGTGGGGTGTGCGCCTTGCCTCCCTCCTCCCAGAGAACTACTTGGAGTCTGCCAAGAAGTGTCGATGAACAATATATCCATGATCCTAGAAGAACAGGTTACTCACCTGTAACAGTAGTTCTAGGAGTGGTACATGTTGTTCATCCACACACACCCACCTGACCTCCCTGGCTTCAGGTGCACTACCTTGCTTCCAGCGGGCTAAAATCTGGCATAATGGGGTGGAGCCAAGGTATGTACCACCCGGATGGGTGGGAAGAGCCAGCTTGAAGACTTCTGGCAAGATTTAAAGTGGAAGAGAACATGCCAAGAAGTGTGGATGAACAACATATATCACTCCTAGAACTACTGTTACAAGTAAGTAACCTGTTCTTAATGAAGTGGCAAGGGTCTTATAGAGTACTTAGATATACTGGCACCGTTAGCTACGAGACTGAGACCCCTGACAGGAAAAATCCTACAAAGGTATACCATGCTAACCTTCTCAAGAAATGGGTTGAAAAAATGCCAAAAGCTGCATTGCTAGTTTTGCCAGAAACTGATAACGAAGATATTGATATAGCTTATGACAGACTGGAACAAACTGTAACTGCCGATGCTGTAAAGGTAAATGTTTCATTAACCTCAGAACAAACTGCAGACATTCGTAATATACTAAAGACATTTAACAGTACTTTTACTACAGTACCAGGCCAAGCAAAATGGGTTGAGCATGTTACAGGGACAAGGAATGCTCGTCCTATTAGACAAATGACATACAGGTTGCCAGGGTGGTTAAGAGCTGACGTGGTTAAGGAAATACAAAAAATGAAAGAATTGGGTATCATAGAGGAGTCGAGGAGTGCTTGGTCATCTCCAATGGTAACTGTAAACAAAAAAGAAGGGGGTGTTAGAATCTGCCTTAATTTTGGGAAACTTAATCAAGTGTAAGAATTTGACAGATATCCTATGCCCAGAATAGATTTGGTGGACAGACTGGGGAGTACAAAGTATATCAGTACTCTCGATCTCACCAAGGGTTACTGGCAAATACCTTTAGCTAAAGAATCCAGAGGCAGAACTGCATTTGCCACTCCTGTTGGATTCTATCAGTTCACCACCATGCCATTTGGGTTACATGGTATGCCAGCTACATTCCATCAGTACATGGATGTAATTTAATCCCCTCACACTGGTGATTGTGCAGCATACCTGGATGATGTTGTGGTGTACAGTCCGGACTGGAAATGCTACCTGGAACACCTACGAGCAGTTATCCCAGCTATCAAAAATGCAGATCTGACTAGTAATCTTACCAAGTGTGCATTGGGCATGCAGGAAACAACATTTTTGGGTTATGTGTTGGGAAATGGAGTAGTTAAGCCAGAAATTTCTAAAATAGAAGCTATAGCTAATGGCCCTGTCCCTAAAACAAAGAAACATGTCAGGTCATTTTTAGGGCTGGCTGGTTATTATCGGAGGCTTGTTCCCAACTTTGTCGAGTCAGCTACTCCCATCACTGAACTCGTGAAAAAAAATGGTACCCAAATAATGTGAAATGAACTCCAGAGTATGATGAAGCTTTTCAAGCCATTAAGGCTACATTATGTTCAGCCCCTGTTTTAAGAAGCCCAGATTTTAAGATACTATTTTTGTTACAAACAGATGCAGCCAATGTAGGCCTATGTGCAGTGATGAGTCAAAATATAGATGGGATGGAACATCCTATTCTGTACATAAGTAGGAAGTTGCATGACAGAGAGAAAAGGTACTCCACAATTGAAAATGAATTTTAAGTAGCAAAATGGTCATGGAGTCCCTTAAGTTGTATTTACTAGGAACTGATTTTGCACATATAACAGATCACAATCCTTTCTGTTGGCTTAATCAAATGAAAGATAAAAATTCTAGAATCACAAGGTGGCACCTGGCACTCCAGCCATTTAAATTCACGATGATATCATAAATCTGGGAAAGAGAATTGCAATGCTGATTTTCTATCAAAATATGGATCAGGAATTGAGGGTTCTGAAGGTTGAAAAACAATGTGTGAGTTAAAATTTTACTGTTTGAAGTACCGTTATAGAAAAACAGATACTACACATGTGCTTAATTTCTGAAAGCAGTAAATTTTAGTTGAGAATTGGTAGAAAGTTTTGGAAACCTGTCTGATAAAACAGGCTCCCTCTTAAGAAGGTGAGTGTATGTGCCAGGGTGGAATAGGACCCTGTCCAAGTTGGTATGAAAAGTATTTGAATGCAGGAATCTGTTCTGTTTTACTTATTTTCTGTCTCTTCCTGTCTGGTTGTGCAACCAAATTTTCCTGTGAGACCTAGGAACTGATCACCCCAACAGTCTTGCAGTTCTGTGCCTCGCACTGTCCCTCAGTCTCCCTTGCTGTTTGTCTTTTTCTCCCTTGTATATCTGCTGATATAAAAATATATGCAAATCATTATGTGTAAATATAACTGTTATCAGGACCCTTTTGTTTAGAAATTGTATACTGTAGTGTTAATTTTTGAAATGTATATAATTATAGTTTGAGATGATTGCAAAAAGCTATTGGAAAACTCAAGGAGTTACCTGAGTGCCAATTTTTAAGCCTTTTTTGCAGAACAGCTGTGGAAAAGGGGCCACAGCTCAGGCACACTGTGTTCCGGCCTTGCACCTGCCTGAAACGTACAAGAACAGGATGCTTGTTAAGAATGGGGGGTTGGAAAGATTTATAAGAGACCTGAGCTGCAAGTGCTGGAGAAAGAAAAAAGTACACAGAGATTGAAGAAAAACTCAGATGGACTTTTTCTATTTTATTTGGCCTTTGTAAATAGTTATACTGAACAAGTTTATTTTTTTTATGTTACTGTGCTAGTGTAAATAAATGTTTTTGTTGAATTCTACAACTGCTCCCGGTTTTCCTATGCTTCCTGACCTGTGCCTTGATGACAAGGGTCTACTCAAATCATTTATCACTGTATGTTAATGCACCCCACAAATGCTGGAGAGTTATGTTGTTCTGGAACTTTCCTGAAACATTTTGATAGACAGATACACCCCACAGTTAGGCACTGCCCCTTTAAATGTTAACCTTGGGTCACTGCCAGAGATAAGTTAGAAAGCACCCTTCAGCTGAGCAAAACATACAAAGAAGCGAATGGAGGATAATAGCTAATAGTGTTGGAATTATACTTTATGAGCTAGGGAGGCCTATAAGGGCACTATCTTTAAATTGAGCCCCTCTTCCCATTATAAGTCAATGGCAGTGATGCACAAACTACCAGGGCTCACCTCAGAGCTAGGGGAGCTGAGCCCTGGCAAGACCCCCTGTAAGTCCGACACTGATAACAAAATTGCAGTGTGTGCTCAGTGGCCATCCAAATGCTTCAAGAACATTTTTAAGGGGAGGTGAAATGAAAGCTTACTGCTTTTCTCAGAAGATCATGTTTGTATTTTATTGTTTTCTTCAGAAGGACTGTGTGCACTAAACGTATTCTTTGCTACGTTCATTTTTAAGTGGTACTGTCTTTGCACCAGGTAAAACATTGCAGAATATTTAAACTGTTCTTAATAATATTAAAGTAGAAGATGTTGTTTAGTTTCTCACAATACTGCCAAATGTTTAACAACCCACCTGCTGGCCCTTGCCCCCCCCCCGACCTTGGATCCACCCCTGATTTTCCACTCACCCAACTGTGCCTCCTTCCGCACTGCGGCCTCTTAACCCCCACTGCATCAGTACCATTCTTACAATATTCCTACAAATTCCTAGGATTATTTAATCAAAACTGCCTTAAACAATAACTAGCACACTCTCCACAATTACTATTTGTAATTCCAAATTAGAATGATCAAGTTTAGAAACAGGCACACTGCAATTGGGAAAGGTGCTTTGAAACTAAAACTGTACTCAAATACATACATACAGTACATACTTCTTAGTCACAGGTCATCCAATTCTGGAACATGCTATAAAAGATAAAATAAAAATCTAGAACCCTGTGGAAACTTACTAATGCCCTTGTTTGTGCAAAGTTTATTTTTGATTTAATATCACAGTGCTTTACGGATTTCTGCTTTAAAGTCTTATCTTACTGTACCTTGGTCTGTGTGGGCAGCAGTGAGCAGCATCTGCTAGTGTGATGAATGTGGGGCAGAGCAGCTGTGATTAGTAAAATGAAGGATGTCCTTCATAATGTAGGACAGTTGAGAGGTACACTCACAAAACATGTGAGTAGGCCGGCCTATATAAACCCCTAGATGCAGAAGATCAAATAAGGCAATATTTTCTGACCTCATACATAAAATGAGAACCCACCCTGGCCACCAGCCATTGGCCCACACACACATAAATCTATTTTTTTTTCCTCATTCTGGCTTTAATAACTACTGACTTGTTGTCCTTTTCGGTGAGGGCTGTGTGGGCTCAGACAGTGGTGGCCTTAGATTTTCAGTTTCCCAGGACAGCAGGTGGGGTTGGCAGATAGTGCAATCTCTGGTGGTGGACTAGTGCTCAATGAACTTGACAAGTCAGGAGGACGATGGTCAGTCACTCAGTTGACTACACTACTTTGATTCTCAGACATTGTCTGTACCTACTTCCTGGCTGACAAATCCAGCACCCCACTTTGTTCACCATGTTCATATTCTCCGATTCCGAGTCCACCCACTCTGATCTGGCCGCTGCCTCTATCAGTGTTTCCTGATGACTACAACAATGAACATCTCTACCGAATGACATACTGTAGAGACATAGAACAATTTGGGCAGATAAAGACCAGCAGTCAGTCCAGTCTGTCTGGTCCCTATCTCACTCCGGGTGCCAGTCTAGTACTAGCCTGACTGTATTTGCTTTGATAACCCAGATCTGGGAGCAAGCTCAGGTTCATGCTTGTCTGGAGTTCCAGAGAGCAGAAGTGCTGCCATCTGCAGTACCCTTTTAACCCCCAGTACATGCCAAGGAATTGCTCAGGACATATGCATCTCCTCTTTCTCCGCAGGAAACCTATGGGTGCTAAGTGGTTTGCAGCATCAGTGGGTGGGGCAGGCGGCGAGAATTGGAGCATGCCCATGCAACACTGGCAGCCTCAGGGATTCAAAAAAAGTAAAAATGAGGCTGGGAATAGGATGAAGGCTTCTCTCCTCTAACCGGTCCTGTCCTCCTGCAGCCAGATGAGGTCTCACCTAAACCAGGAAGCTTTGCCAAGTGTGGTACATGAAGGCTGACTGTAGGGGGACATGTTGTTCTTGGGAGATAGGGATGGAAAGCCAAAATAAGGTCACCACATCAGTAGAGAAAAATCTTAATGAAATCACACTGACTTTAAATTGTCTGTTGGAAGCTGAGAAAGTAACTGCAAAGAACAAACCAACTCCATTTAAACCTGGAAACCTGATTAAGGCATAATACTGCAGA
Source organism: Neoceratodus forsteri (assembly GCA_016271365.2). Classification (NCBI taxonomy): domain Eukaryota; kingdom Metazoa; phylum Chordata; order Ceratodontiformes; family Ceratodontidae; genus Neoceratodus; species Neoceratodus forsteri. Next base: position 235,963,317 of record CM057449.1, on the reverse strand, counting down.
GCATTTGGTAAGAAAAGGGAGCTACGCTTTCTACAAAAATGTTTTATTTTTATTTTTCCTTATTGGCATTAAGCAGAGAATTGCAGGATTCCATTAAAAGTGTAGTAATTTTATAACCAGAGGGAGTGAGATACAACTGAATTTGCTTGAGTGCTGGGATTGAGACCTAGAATTTGGAAGGATATTTTTGTAACATTTAAAGTGTCCTGCTGGCTGAGAAGTTAAGTTTTTTAGCCCTGGTTTCACTGAAAGGTTTTGTGTATTGGAATCAGACATAGCAGGCTGCCTGCATTGAAAGGCCTGCTTACATCACAGGTGTCACTAGTCAATCAATTGGCTCTGGGTGGGGTTTTCATCACTGCTTGATCTAGGCATCCTTCACAGTTAAAAGCCAGTCACACTGACTTTAAATTGTCTGTTGGAAGCTGAGAAAATAACTGCAAAGAACAAACCAACTCCATTTAAACCTGGAAACCTGATTAAGGCATAATACTGCAGAGCATTTGGTAAGAAAAGGGAGCTACGCTTTCTACAAAAAGTTTTATTTTTATTTTTCCTTATTGGCATTAAGCAGAGAATTGCAGATTCCATTAAAGTGTAGTAATTTTATAACCAGAGGAGTGAGATACAACTGAATTTGTTGAGTGCTGGGGTTGAGACCTAGAATTTGGAAGGATATTTTTGTAACATTTAAAGTGTCCTGCTGGCTGAGAAGTTAGTTCATTTTCATCCCTGGACGCAGTAAGAGTGGTTTGTGTAGGGCCGTGGTCTAGTAAATTGTGGTGTGTGTTGTATTACTATAAAGGACAGTACTTACCAGGGTGGTGGAGCAGTTGTGTATTTGATTGTTTCTAACAGTCACCAGTGGCTGTGCACTACCCACCCCTTCCCTCCCCACCCCCAGGCATGGCATTTCCTTTATAGACACAGTTCTGACATCACTTCCTCAACAGTTCTTGGGGCAGAACTGTCATATTCCTAATAACCCTGCAACGGACATAAAGAGTAGGTACACAAAACAAGTAGTAATACATATATAATTACATATTGTATATAATAAGGGAGCAGGACATGTGGGGAGTGGTGCAATGCACTGGCTGTGGGGCAGCAGTTTTCTGGGAGACATTCTGGAAACTGCGTTGCTGTCCTATTTGTAGGCAACTGTCAGCTCTGAGAGAGGAGGTTGCCCACCTCCAGGCTGAACTAGCAAGGACTAAGGAGGCCTCCCCTCGCCCAAAGAGCACCACTGCCACAACCACTGAGTCAGAGGTTTCAGAGTATGAAGAGTAGTTGGACCACAGTGGGTTCTGGGAGGGTGCAGGTGGTGGACCAGAGGCAAAGCCCCCCAGTTGTACCTCTACACAAATCATATGCCATTCTGGCAGAGCAAGGTTCCTCTATGATGAAACCCTCAGTGGAGACCCAGAAGAATGCTGAGGACATCCACAAGGAAGACTCACAAAAGGGTGGCAAGGGACACCACAGGGGAAGGAAACAGCTACTGATAGGGGACTCAATTGTTAGGGGGGTAGAACTGGGGAAGGGAGAGAAGGAAGTAAGCTGCCTGCCTGGTGCCATGGCTTGGAGGGACAAGAAGTGAATCCTCACAATTGCAGAAGCAGCATCACAGGAGAGTAAACTAGATATCATTGTCCACCTTGGGACAAATGACCTAGCTAGGCATGGGACCAGTGCAGTGCAGAATGAATTTGTGGAGTTGGGGAGGGGCCTCAGATGGGTATCAAGCACAGTAACCTTCTCAGAGGTGCTACCAGTCCATGGCAGGAGTGAAGCTAGGGTACTACACATCATGCAGTTTAATGAATGGTTGCAAAACTGGTGCAGAGCACAGGGCTTTGGCTTCATTGGGGACTGGGGGTCCACCTGGAGAGATAAAGGTCTATACTGGTATGACGGTCTGCATTTGTCCACAAAGGGGACCGAGCTCCTAGGTGACAGGTTTAAATGCTTCTCCTTGGCAAGCTTTTAAACTAGAAAAGGGGGGAGGTACTGATAAAAGGCAGGACAAGTCAAGCCTCCCCTCACAAAACATGGCAGGTAGTAGGGTAAACACTGAGGTACAGAGCTCAACACAGGGCAGGATGGGGGTAAATGGTAAAATAGATAAGAGCAATAAGAGCAGGGATGGGGGAAAAAAGTATAAAGCCAACATTAAATGGAGGGCAATGACTACCAATGCCTGTAGTCTGGGAAACAAGCTTTCTGAGCTAGTAGCTTTGATGGAAGATGAACAATTGGATATTGTGGCAGTCATAGAAGCATGGTACACTGAGAACCATGACTGGGATGTCAACATACCAGGGTACACAATCGACAGAAGGGACAGGGAATGCAAAAGAGGAGGTGGAGTAGCTCTATACATAAGGGAAGGGATCAAAGCTACAGAACTAAAAAGTAAAGGGGGAGGACAAGAGGCACTTTGGGTCACCTTGGAGATGGGGAATGGCATCACAATCCACACAGGGGTTGTATACAGACCCCCATCTCAAGGGGATGAAAATGGACAAGAGAATGATAGAGGACATTCTCAAAATGGCTGAAAAAGGGGAAATACTGTTGATGGGGGACCTGAATATGCCAGATGTTAACTGTAGGACTTGTACTGCAGCCACATCCAAGAGCAGGGTCATTCTCGATGCCCTGCAGGGGGCAGAACTTAGACAGTTAGTGCTGGAACCCACTCGGGAAGGAGCAATACTAGACCTGGTACTCTCAAATGGAGAGAGGATCACAAATTTAGAAGTTGGTAGACATCTGGGAACAAGCGATCACTGCACAGTGTGCTTCACAATGAGCACAACCATGGAGATGAGCCATACAAAAACAAGGATACTGGACTTTAGAAGAACTGACTTTGGCAAAATGGGTGAACACCTGAAGAATGCACTAGCAAATGGCCAAATAGGAGGGTTGGAAGAACAATGGAGAAAAATCAAAACTGCCATCATAGAGGCAACAAGTCTTTGTGTAAAACAAATAAAGAAAACAAAGCAGAGGAAAAAACCCACTATGGTTCTCAAAAGAGGTGGCAGGGAAGGTTAAGGAGAAAAAGGCTGCATTCAAAAAGTATAAGGAATCACAGAAGAAGCACGACAGAGAACTGTATCAATTAAAGCAGAAAGAAGTAGGAAAAGCAATCAGAATAGCAAAGGCACAAACCAAGGAAAAAATGGCCAACTCGGTCAAAAAGGGGGATAAAACCTTTTATAGGTACATTAGGGAGCATAGAAAGGTTAAGGGAGGGATAGTGAAGATTAATAAAGGAGAGGGGAGGTCGGCAGAGGGAGACAGTGAAAAGTCAGAGATACTGAATGAATACTTTTGCTCAGTATTCACCAAAGAAGATGAGGAGCAGTTACCTAAACCAGACAATAGAAGCACTCTGGGTAGGGTGTTGACACCAGTCCATTCACAGAAGAAAGAGTACTGAAAGAACTCCTAAAACTCAAGTGGACAAAGCAATGGGGCCTGGACGGGATTCACTGCAGAATCCTAAAAGAACTAAGGGAGGACCTAGTGACACCACTGACCACACTTTTTAACAAATCATGGCAGGATGGGATGGTACCTGAGGACTGGAGGAGGGCAGATGTGATTCCCCTTTACAAAAGTGGAAGCAAGGCAGAAGCAGGAAACTACAGACCTGTAAGTTTGACCTCAGTGGTAGGGAAAATGATGGAATCACTTCTGAAAGAAAGAATTGTTGAGTACCTAGAGGCCAGTGGGGCACAGAACCCAAAGCAGCATGGATTTACAGCAGGAAGGTCATGTCAGACTAATCTAATTGATTTCTTTGACTGGGTGACAAAGTAATAGACCAGAGAGGGCTGTGGATATGGCCTACCTAGACTTTGAAGGCATTTCACACAGTCCCACACAAAGATTAATAATCAGTTAGCCAGCCTGGAGTGGGTCCCAGGGTGGTAGCTTGGGTAGCGAACTGGCTGCACAACAGGACACAGAAGGTAATAGTGAACTGAACACATTCTGAAGAAAGGGGGGTTACTAGTGGAGTACCTCAAGGCTCAGTACTGGGTCCAATCCTCTTTAACATCTTTATAAGTGACATTGCAGAGGGTCTGGAGGGAAAGGTATGCCTCTTTGCAGATGACACAAAGATCTGTAATAGAGTTGATACACAGGGGGTAGAAAAGATGAGAAGGGACTTGGCAAGGTTGGAAGAATGGTCAGACATATGGCAACTTAGATTCAATGCAAAGAAGTGCAAAGTAATGCACCTGGGAAACAAAAACCCAGGAGAAGAGTACATATTAGCAGGGGAGGTACTAACAACAACAAAAATGGAAAGGGACCTGGGGGTAGTCATATCAGATGACCTAAGGGTGGGTAAGCAATGTGAAAAGTCGGTATGGAAGCCAGGGGATACTGGGATGCATAGGAAGGGTATCACAAGTAGAAAAGAGTGGTTATCCCTCTGTACAGACAGTTGGTGAGACCCCATCTGGAGTACTGTGTGCAGTTTGGAGACCTCATCTACGCAAGGACATAGACAGGATGGAAGCAGTCCAGAGGAGGGCAACTAAAATGGTGCAGGGTCTACATCAGAAACCATATGAGGAGAGACTGAGAGACTTAATATGTATACCGTTGATGAAAGGAGGGACGGGGGACATGATTGAAATGTTCAAGTACCTCAAGGGAATTAACAAAGTCCAGGAGGGTAGCATCTTTCAGAAAAAGAGATGTGTAAGAACAAGGGGGCACAGTTTAAAGATAGAGGGGGGACGGCTCAGGGGTAATGTGAGGAAATTGTTTTTCACAGAGAGAGTGGTGGATACATGGAACAGCCTTCCTGAGGAGGTCGTTGGGTCTAAAACAGTGGGGGAATTCAAACATGCATGGGACAGGCACAAAGCAATTATAGTGGGGGGTTGCAGGAAACAGGCTATTGGTTAACTAGAATCTGCAGCTTATCCAGTAGGTAGGGAAATGGGCAGACTGGGTGGGCCAAGTGGTCCTTATCTGCCGTCACAGTCTATGTTTCTATGTTTCTATGAAGTAAGACACATAAATGGTAGACAGTGGCAAGGCAAGACATTTTTGATTTATATAGCACACTATCCCTAGGGCTTGCAGTGCTTCATAATATTAAAAAGCATAGAAGGCACACAGTAATAGTTTATACAGGTATTTACTATAAACCAAGACATAAAACATCAAAAAGTTGCTACCCTCCAGGGTTGGCTAGCCCAGCACCAGCCAGACGTTTTTTCCATTGTTGAGATCTGGCTTTCTAAGGACACCCCTGATTCAGCTGTCTCTATTCCCAAGTACACCCTCTTCTGTGAGGACAGAGTTAGGAAGCACAGGGGAGGCTGTGCTATTTACACCCAGGACTTTTTGCAGGGCCATGCACTCCCCCCCTTCCCAGCTGGATTTTGGTGCCCATGCACTCTCTCAGAAGATCACCACTAGCACGGCCAAGACCCCCCCCTTTATATCTTCTATCTATATCCCCAGGAACCAATTACATGTTTCAGTCTCTACTGAATTACATCTCCTTCTGCCCCCCCAAATTGAGATTATTGCTCAGGGACTTCAATGTTAACTGCTATTGCTTAATACTGCCGCCCCCCAAGGATGTCACTGCTGCCCTGGATCTCTCCCAAATCGTAACATGTTCTGCTTGTTTAAATCCCAAAACTGGAACCTCTGCCTTAATTGACCTGGTACTTACCAATTGCCCTAATAAAATCTCTGGTGTCTCGGTCCTCCCTGATGCCCTGAGTGACCACTCGCCAGTTACTCTGTACCTGGTCCTGTAAGACAAAAAAAATCCACCCCAAAATCATTCTTCAGCATCGGCTCAAACTGGGTAAGTTGGGTCACCTCAAAAACTACCTGGCCCACTGGGACTGGTCATCCCTTGGCCTGGCTCCTGACATCGACACGGCTCTTCACTACTTTATACGTACCTTCAACACTGCCTGCAGCATATTTGCCCCTCTCACTAAATGTGTCATCAAAGGCCCCCCATCACCCCCTGGATATTTCAGGCTCTTCTAGATCAAATCCGCCACAGAGACACTCTGTGGCACTTAGCCTTTGAGTCAGGCAAACTGTCTGATAGACAACACTATCGGACTGCTAGGAATAAATGCACCTGGGACATATGCAAGGCCAAAGCTGACCATTACAGGGAAGCCCTTGCCACCTTCTGGGACTCTGGCCACAAGTTTTGGGATAATTTGAAGGAGCTCAATGGGAAAACTGTATCTGCTCCCCCCCACCCAGCTCTCTATCAATGGCAGTATCTCCACTCACCTACAGGCCATTGCTGACTCCCTCAATGCCTCCTTTTCTGACCTCAGTAATGTACTCCCTCAAATTTCTTTGATCTCCATATCTCACCCCTCCCCCTGTCCATCCCTCCACCCAGGGACACTAAATGCTCGAACACCAGAGGTCTTAAGCCAAACCCAGGGGTCTCATGGATGTTCCAAGGGTTCAGCTCAAGACCTCTGGTGATCGAGCATTTAGGGTCTCTGGGCCGACTCTGTGGAACATGCTTCCAGCTGCAGTCCAAGAGGCCCCTTCAATTGATGCTTTTAAGCAGAGGCTTAAGGCCCATCTCTTCTCTCAGGCTTTTGGGGATTAAGTCTTCTCCCCCCTACTCTCAGTTATTTCACATTTTATATTTAGAATTTTAAGAATGCTGCTTTAAAGTTTTTACTGCTGCACAAATGTTATTTATGTATTCTGTATTTTTGTTTTTATTATGTACGGTGTCCAGGGCCTCCAGGATTGGGCACCATAGAAATAAAATTGCCTTGCCTTGCCTTTTCTCTTCAAAACCCTCACTCCTTGTGAGGCTAAACCTTACATCCTAAAAGCCATAGGTAAGCCACGTTACAGTAGCGATTCACTGGACCTTAGACTCCTCCACATGAGGGAGGCACTGATAAGCAGCAGGAAAATCTCAGCCTCTCCCTACAAAACAGGGTGCTAAATGAGAAAAAGACTGAGGTAGACAGATCAGTGGGGGATGCTGCAAAAGAAGGTAAAGCCATCAAAAAATGGAGAGCAATGAGTACCAATGCCCATAGTCTCAGTAACAAGCTTCCTGAATTAGTGGCCTTGATGGAGAAGGAACATCTGGATATCATGGCAGTCACAGAAACATGGTACACACAAAACCATGACTGGGACATACACATACCAGGATACACTATCTACAGGAGGGACAGGGAGGGTAAAAGAGGAGGAGGAGTAGCCCTTTACATAAGGGAAGGAATCAAAGCAACAGAACAAAAGGGAAAACAGGAGAGGAAGAAGCACTGTGGAGTAAATTTGGAAGCAGCAATGGCACCACAATCCGCACAGGGGTTGTATACAGACCCCCTTCTCAGGGGGTGGAAATGGACAAGGAAATGATAGAAAGAATACTTAGAATGGCAGAAAAAGGGGAGATATTGCTGATGGGTGATCTGAATATGCCAGATGTTAACTGGAGTGCAGTTGCAGCAGCCACTACAAAGAGTGGGGTTATTCTAGATTCCGTACAAGGGGCATGCCTTAGACAACTAGTATTGGAGCCCACTCAAGAGGGAGCAATCTTAGACCTGGTTCTCTCAAATGGAGATGAAGAGAGGATCACAGATGTAGAAGTGGGTAGCCATCTGGGAACTAGCGACCATCGAACAGTATGGTTCTAATAAACACAGCAATAGAGTCAAGCCATACAAAGGCAAAGTACTGGACTTTAGCAGGGCTGACTTTGCAAAATGGGTGAGTGCCTAAGGAATGCACTAGCAAATGGGCAGGAAGGAGGGTGGAAGAACAATGGGGAATAATAAAACTGCCATCACAGAGGTAACAAGCCTTTGTGTGAAGCAAATTAACAAAACAAAACGATGTAAGAAACCACTATGGTTCTCAAAGGAAGTGGCAGTGAAGGTTCAGGAAAAAGAAAGCATTCAGGAAGTACAAGGAATCACAGAAGGAGCAGGACAGGGAACTGTATCAGTTAAAAAGAAGGAAGCAGGAAGGCAGTCAGAACAGCAAAGGCCCAAACCGAGGAAAAGATAGCCAACTCAGTTAAGAAGGGGGATAAAACCTTTTATAGGTACATCAGGGAGCGAAGGAAGACCAAGGGAGGGCTAGTGAGGCTTAATAAAGAGGAGAGAGGGTGGGCAGAGGGTGACTGTGAAAAGGCAGAGATTCTAAACAAATATTTTTGCTCAGTATTTACAAAGGAAGTGGGGAAGGTACCTAAAACAAACGGTAGAAACACTCTGGATACAGAAGTTGATACCAGCCCATTTACAGAAGAAAGGGTTCTGAAAGAACTCTTAAAACTGAAGGTGGACAAAGCAATGGAGCCTGATGGGATTCATCCCAGAATTCTAAAAGAAAAGAACTAAGGGTAGAACTAGTGACACCACTGACTACCCTCTTTAACAAATCATGGGAGGATGGGGTGGAGCCAGAGAACTGGAGAAGGGCAGATGTGATTCCCCTTCACAAAAGTGGGAGCAAAGCAGAAGCAGAAAACTACAGACCTGTTAGTTTAACCTCAGTGGTAGGGAAAATGATGGAATCACTTCTGAAGGAAAGAATTGTTGAGTATCTAGAGGCCAGAGGGGCTCAGGACCCAAGGCAGCATGGATTCACAGCAGAAAGGTCATGCCAGACAAGTGTGATAGATTTCTTTGACTGGGTGACCAAAGTAGTAGATCAGGGAGGGGCTGTGGACATGGCCTACCTAGACTTTAGCAAGGCATTTGACACAGTCCCACACAAAAGATTAATAAACAAGTTAGCCAGCCTGGGAGTGGGTCCCAAGATGACAGCCTGGGTAAAGAATTGGCTGGAGAATAGGACACAGAGAGTAATAGTAAATGGAGTCCACTCTGAAGAAAGGGGGGTTACTAGTGGGGTATCGCAGAGTTCAGTATTAGGACCGGTCCTCCTCAATGTCTTTATAAGTGACATTGCAGAGAGACTGGAAAGAAAAGTATGTCTCTTTGCAGATGACACAAAGATCTGCAACAGAGTTGATGCACAAGGTGGAGTGGAAAGAATGAGAAGGGTCTTGGCAAGGTTATAGGAATGGTCAAATGTATGGCAGGTTAGATTCAATGCTAAGAAGTGCAAGGTAATGCACCTGGGAAACAAAAACCCTGGGGAATAGTACGCAATGGGGGCTGAGATACTAACAACAACAAAAATGGAAAGGGACCTGGGGGTAGTCATATCAGATGACCTAAAGGTGGGCAGCAATGTGAGAGGGCAGCAAGGAGGGCTGGGGGGATACTGGGATGCATAGGGAGAGGCATCACCAGTAGAAAACAAGTTATTATCCTCTGTACAGACAGTTGGTGAGACCCCATCTGAGTACTGCAGTACAGTTCTGGAGACCCAATCTCTGCAAAGACATAGACAGGATGGAGGCTGTCCAGAGGAGGCAACTAAAATGGTGCAGGGTCCCAGACCGGAAGACAAATGAAGAGAGACTTAAGGAGCTGAATATGTATAGCCTCGAGGAAAGGAGGGACAGGGGACATGATAGAAACTTTCAAGTATCTCAAGGGAATCAACAAAGTCCAAGAGGTAGCATCTTTCAAAAAGAGGTGTGCAAGAACAAGGCGCAGAATTTGAAGATAGAAGGGGTGGCTCAGAGATAATTTAAGGAGTATTTTTTTCACAAAGAGGGTTGTGGATGCATGGGCAGCCTTCCAGAGGAGGTTGTGGAGTCAAAAACAGTGGTGGAATTCAAGCATGCATGGGACAGTCATAAGGCAATTCTAGGGGGTGGGGGTAGGAAGAAGTAGGCTGCTGGTTAACTAGGATCTGCAGCTTATCCATTAGGTAGGGAAATGGGTAGACTGGGTGGGCCAAGTGATCCTTATCTGCCGTCAAAATCTGTTTCTATGGCCCTGGATGTAGTCCTCACCCCGCTAACCAAGATTCTTAATCGCTCCCTCTGCCATGGTGAATTCCCCTCAAAATGGAAAAATGCTGTTATTACCCCCATCCACAAAAAGGGCGACCGCATTTCCCCCGGGAACTACCACCCCATCTCCATTCTCCCCTCCACCCACAAAGGCCCTTGAAAAATTCTTCTCTGATCAACTCACAGACCACCTCACCAAACATGACCTACTCTGTCGGGAACAACATGGATTTCACAAAGGGCACAGCACCACTACTGCCCTGCTGGAGTTCTCCAGCGCTATCCATACTGCCATGGACAGAGGGTGTCTGGTCGGCTCAGTCTTTGTGGATTTGTCAGAAGCATTTGACACCGTGAACCACTCCCTTCTTTTATGTGCTCTGTGCCACATGGGTCTCTCCCAGGATGCCACCCAGTGGCTTGCTGACTATCTGGCCAGTAAATCCCAACAAGTTAAAATTAATGACATAATCTCCTACTGCCTCCCAGTTAAGTAGGGGATGCCCCAGGGTTCCATCCTGAGCCCCCTCCTCTTTAGTCTATTTCTGAACATTCTTCCCAAGGCCTGCTCTGAGCAATTACTCCTATATGCCGACAATGCAGTTCTTCTCCTCTCCACCCACCCCGATCCACACTCACTACAACTATTCCTCCAGAAGTCCATCACAGATGCCAGATCCTGGTTTACTTACCACCACCTGGTTCTAAACCACAAGAAAAAAAGTTATGATGTTCACTCACAACCAGAGCTGACACAAAGGCTACCCACTAATTATTCACAACTCCCAACTATTACCCATTGAGCAGGTTGAAAATTTTAATTACCTTGGGGTCACCCTTGACTCGGCACTCAACTTCCATGAGCATATACACAGCCTTAGCTCCGCTGTCAGTGTCAGAACTGTTCTGCTCCACCAGCTGAAACATTGTCTCCCCCCAAAAGCCCTTCAACTAGAAGTCTCATCATCCATCTTGTCCCTTATTGATTATGGGATCCTGGTTTATGGGTTGGCTGATACCTCTGCCCTCCACAGAATCTGTGTTTCCCTAAACAAAGTCTGTCACCTTACTATGGGCTGTTCTGGTTTGACAAACACTTGTGCTTTGTACAGTCTTGCCAAATGGCTTGCCCTTGATGGGAGTCTTAGGTACCAGACATGCCTCCTAGCCAAAAAGATCACCAACAGCCTAGCCCCCCTGGCCTCTCCAACCTGGTACAACCTGCACCCTTGGTGATACCTACTCGCAGCTCCACCAAACCCTCCCTCCCTCCTGATTCCCTGCTGTTGAACTACTCAAGGCCAGAGATCTTTCTGCTATAGAGCCCCACTCTGGATGAATGCCCTGCCCAATGCCGTCTCCTCTGAAAATAAAATAGGCCACTTTAAAACCACCCTCAGGGAACACCTCCATTCCTCGAGCATCTGCGGCTGCTTCTATCCCACCCGCTGGTGCTCCTGCCAACCATAGAATATATGACTTCTCCAGACATGTCTCTTTCCCCCTTGCTGTTCCCCCCTTCCCCTCACTCCTCTTACGGCATGAACCTGGGCCTTTAACCTAAGTCTTTGAGTGGTTTTGAACTACAACAAAGGATCTCCATCCTGCTAACCATCTGATCATTGCAGTCCTACTGTTTTCCTCCCACAACTTCTGAATACCTGTATTTTACTTACTGTTTGCTAATGTATAGCTGTATATACGTGCAATTACTGTTCCATCACTGCCTCTGTATTGTACCTCTGAACACTATTTTGTACTGTAAATGAGTCTCTGACTCAAAGGTTTAAATTCCGATACCTCTTATAAATAAATAGTTAAATAAAAAATGCTGCAGGAAAGGTGGAATGGTCATTAATCTCCTAAGGCTGATAAAAACAAGTAGTATTTCAGCCCATCCTAAACACCTCCACCGAGGGTGACCTCCTAAGATGGACAGCTCCAAATAAGCGGGGCTGCCACTGAGAATGCCCTACCACCAGACAGCTTTAGATGTGAGCTTGGGATGACTAAAAGCAAAGTCACTGTGGTGCTGAGTGAGTGGCTGGGAGTATACTGAGCCACGCGGTCTTTAAAGTAGCAGTATTTGCTAGTCAGCTAAAAATTTCATTACATAGTTTTTTTAGAAAAAAATTATTTCTGACATTCTAAGATTCATGTTCAGTAAATTTTTAGTTTTCTCAGATACTGTTGAAACAGCTTTTACAGTAAATTTTCTAGTTAATGACTCATGTTATTAAAGATGGCTGCCACTTGCAATTTTTAAAATTCTCTGCCACTGAGTTTCCCTGTTAAATGTACATGCCAGATTCATATTATAGATGTATTGGGATGGTGCTGCCACAAATTTATGATGGTGAGCAGCACAATACTGCACCAAGATGTTTAACTTTTTCATGGCATGCATGGCACAGGAGTGGGAACTTTTAAAAACTTCAAAATCCCATATCTTTGTTCAGGAATGAAAGAAAACAAAAAAAGCGTATATCTTAATATTTTTGCTAGATACATTATTGTTGAAGAAAACAAAACTATATGGTTGCTAACAAATAGGTGGGCGGTATTGGGCTAAACCAGACCTCTCAAGAGCGTAATGAGACACAACACTGAAGGCAAAGCGCCTTATAGCCCCCGTGGGGTCTGGTATAGCCCCTAATGCCCACCCTGTAGGGTATTATTACACTTACAAAATGGGTTACGTGTGACATTTTTATGGAATACTTACAAAATAAAAATGGAGTAAAAATTTATTTAGTCAAGTTTCTTGTAATGCTGTCCCTCTGCTGGTATTCTTACTTTTTGTCTCTGTTTCATGGGAAGATGAGTAAAGGTGAGTGCAGTTGGGAACAGAGTCAGGAGTTGGACTACAGTGCTATTGGGTATTGTGGCTGAGAGATGGAATTTGTGGCCACAGATGTTGTGTGCATGGTAGCTGAGCATTACAATAGTCAAGCCTTGGAGTTATGAACGGATGTGCCAGGGTCACTAGACCCTCTTGCATCAGACAGGGCTTAATCTGAGAGATATTCTGTAGTTTGAAAACTCCACAGCAGACCACAGCTGACCACTGATGCTTGAGTGTCAGATCTGGGTCCACAATGAAGCCATGATTTTCACCCTATCCACAGCTGTCAAAACGATGCCATTTAATGAAGGTAACAAAGTGGCATCTTACCTGGTACCTGACCTACAGGTATATAGAAACATAGAAACATAGAAGTTGACGGCAGATAAGGACCGCAAGGCCCATCCAGTCTGCCCGTTTCTTTTTCTACCTTATTAAATGTGCCATTGGCCTTTGTCAGTGACCTATCTATTCATAGTCATTTGTATTGCTCCCTTATGCCTATCCCATGCATGTTTGAAGCCCTGCACTGTATTCATAGCCACCACTTCTTGTGGTAAGCCATTCCATGCATCTACCACCCTTTCTGTGAAAAAGAATTTCCTCACATTCCCTCTTAATCGGCCTCCCTCAATCTCATGCTGTGTCCTCTTGTCCTGCTATTTTTCTTATATTTAAACATGTTAGACTCCTTCACCTTGTTTATGCCCTAAGGTGTTTGAATGCCTCGATCATATCACCTCTCTCCTCCTTTGCTCAAGGGTATACATATTTAGCTCCGTTAATCTGTCCTCATATGTCTTCTGATGCAGTCCCTGCACCATTTTGGTTGCCCTTCTCTGGACTGCCTCAATTTGGTTAATGTCCTTTTGAAGGTGTGGCCTCCAATACTGCACGCAGTACTCCAGATGGGGCCTAAACAATGTCTTGTACAGAGGGATTATTACCTCCCTCTTATGACTTGTGATACCCCTACTAATACACCCTAACACCCCCCTAGCCTTACCTACTGCTTTAGAGGTCTACTTGGATGATTTCAAGTCATCAGTGATGATGATGCCCAAGTCTCTTTCTTCCTTTGTGACTGCTAGCAACTCCCCTCCCAGCCTGTAAGTGGCTTCAGGGTTTCTCTTTCCTATGTGCATGATTTTGCACTTCTTTGCATTAAATCCCAGTTGCCACTCTTCTGACCATTCTGCTAGTTTATCCAGATCTCTTCTCATTCTGCCCACCCCATCTGGATCATCTACTCTGTTGCAGATTTTGGTGTCATCTGCAAACAGACAAGCCTTACCCTCTAGTCCATCTCGAGGTCACTAATGAAGATGTTGAATAGGACTGGCCCCAGGACTGATCCCTGAGGTACCCACTTGTGACTTGCATCTCTTCTGACTGTATACCATTTACCACCACTCTGTTTTTCTGCCAGTCAACCAGTTTGCCACCCAGTTGACCAACTTCTGACCCACCCCAAGCCTACCTAGCTTATTTATCAATCTTCTATGTGGAACAGTGTCAAAAGCTTTGCTGAAGTCAAGGTAGGCGACATCAACTGCTCCCCTTGGTCCACCACTCTGGTTACCCAGTCAAAAAATCTATGAGATTAGTTTGACAGGACCTTCCTTTGTAAACCCATGCTGTCTTGGATCCTGTGCCCTATGGATTCCAGGTGTTGCACTATCCTTTCCTTAAGAGTGCCTCCATAATCTTGCCCACTACTGAGGTAAGACTGACCGGTCTGTAGTTCCCGCCTCCTCCCTGCTACACTCTTGTGGAGTGGGATCACATGAGCCCTTCTCCAGTCTTCTGGGACCTCTCCTGTGCTCAGAGACTCACTAAAAATTCTGCTAATGGCTCTGCTAGTTCCACCCTTAGCTCCTTAAGTACCCTGGGATGTATGCCATCAGGTCCCATTGCCTTATCCACCCTGAGCTTAGCAAGCTCTTGTAGGACCCTTTCTTTTGTGAAGGGAGTAGTGCTCACCTCCCTCCCCTGTGTCCATGATGCTGAGCTGTGGGCCCTGCCCTACCTTCTCTTCAGTAAATACTGAGCAAAAGTATCTATTTAGGATAGATGCCTTTACAGGGTCCTCCTCCTCACTTGCTCCCTTTTCTCCATTAAGCTTAGCAATACCCCCTCTGGACTTTCTCCTTTCACTAATGTATCTATAGAAAGTCTTGTCACCTTCTTTTACTGTTTGTGCTAGTGTTTCCTCAGTTTGGGACTTTGCCTGCCTTACTGCCTTGCCTGCTTCCCTTAGGGCAGTTTGGTATGCCTCCCTATCTTCATTCTGCTGTGTTCCCTTATATTTCCTGAAGGCCAGCCTTTTGGCTCTGACCTTTTCTGCTACTGTATTTGAGAACCAAAGTGGTTTCCTTCTTCTTTTGCACTTCCTTTTCTGTCTAACACAATGGGATGTTGCTTCAAGTATTGCATCCTTAATGCTTGCCCACTTTGCCTGTACCTCCTCACCTGTGTTTCTTTTTGCCAGGGCTAGCTTAACTCTGTTGGCCATCTTATCAAAGTCAGCTCCTCTGAAGTCCCATATTTTTGCCTTGGAATGGGATGATTTAGATGTAGTAGCCAAATTGAACCATACCATGTGATGGTCACTGGCCCCCAGGTGACCTTCTACCTGGAGATCTGTTTCCATCAGTATCCACTCCTTCTTGGTTGGATTTAAGTTTAGACAGCTGGAGGCTACCCAGTAGCTATTTCTAGAAGGCATTGTTCCAGCACCGAGCTTGTCACATGCCTGTTCAGTGTAATGGACAGGTACAGCTGAGTACCATCTGCATAGTAATGAAAACGCACTCCATGCTTCCTAATGGCCTGCCCTCATGGTAGCTTATACACTGAGAATAACATGGGGACAGAACTGATCGCTGATGAGCACCACAGGTGACTTATGATGGCCTCAGTAAGTAAGTACTCATCAACCTTCTGCGAGCTACATGACAAGAAGAAATCAAACCATTTCAAGGCTGTCCTGGCAAGTCTCACATATTACTCAAGGAACTCCATCAAAACCCTATTGATCCATAGTGTCAAATGCCACTGAGAGGTCAATGAATCACAAATGACTGCCCCCCTTTATCTCTCACCAGCAACAGGTCGTTAAACACCTTGACTAGCATGGTCTCAATGCTGTGATGAGGCTGAATACCCAACTGGAATGGTTTGCTGATGCTGTATTTCTGGAGGTAAGCATGAGTTGCATCACCACCAACCTTTTGATGACCTTCCCCAGAAAAGGAAGGTTTGAGACAGGCCTGTAATTCCAGGGGAGGGATTGTAAGGCTGAACGAGGAGGGAGAGGAGCAGGATAAAGCATCAATCCTGAACAAATATTTCTGTTCAGTTTTCACGGGAGAGGAGGAAAGAGTAGGGACCGCAGCTAAGAATGAGGGTGGGGGGAGGTGGACAACAGCCCATTCAAGGAGAAGAGAGCCCTAGAAGAACTTAAAAAACTGAGGGTGGATAAGGCAATGGGATCAGACAGAATTCACCTTAGAATATTAAAGAAGTCGGAGGAGTTACTGGCAGCACCACTGGTGGACCTATTCAACAATTTACTGGAAATAGGGGAGGTTCCAGAGGACTGGAGAAAGGCTGATGTGGTCCCTCTCCACAAAAGTGGAAGCAAGGAAAGCAAGGAGGAGGCTGGGAACTATAGCCTGTCAGCCTGACCTTGGTGGTGGGTAAAATTATGGAATCTGTGCTAAGGGAAAGGATAGTAGAGTACATTGCATCAAGTGGAGCACAAGATCCAAGGCAGCATGGATTCATGGCAGGAAAGTCATATCAGATTAATCTAATTGATTTCTTTGACTGGGTCATGAGGGAGGTGGATCGGGGGGAGCAGTGAATGTAGACTACCTTGACTTCAGCAAGGCATTCGACTCCATTCCACATAGGAGACTTTGAACAAGCTAGGCAGCCTGGGACTGAGACACAGGGGGGTGAACTGTGTTAGAAATTGGTTAAATCACAGAACACAGAAAGTGGTGGCAAATGGGGCTAAATCTGAAGTAGGGGGGCTGACTAGTGAGTGCCACCGGGGTCAGTTCTTGGATCAGTACTATTTAATATCTACATCAAGGTGTGTCTCTTTGCAGATAACACAAAGATTGTCAATACAGTAGACAGTCGGGGGGGGGTGTGTGTGTGCAGAGAATGAGGAGGGGCCTAGCTAAAATGGAAGAATGGTCCAGAGTTTGCAACTGGGATTCAATGCGAAGAAGTGCAAAATTATGCACTTGGGGCACAAGAATGAGGACTGCATGATAAAGGGGGAGATATTGGCAGCCACAGAACAGGAAAGAGATCTGGGGGTCATCATATCTGATGACCTAAAGTGGGCTAGGCAGTGTGCCAAGACAGTGGGGAGAGCTAGTGGAATACTGAGGTGTATAGGTAGAGGTATCACTAGCAGAAGAAAGGAGGTCATAGTGCCACTCTACAGGACATTGGTGAGACCTCATTTAGAATTGCATCCAGTTCTAGAGGCCACATCTCTGGAAAGACATAGACAGGGTGAAGACAACTCAGAGAAGGGCAAAATAAATGGTACAGACCCTGCACCACAGGTCATACAAGGAGAGAATAGAGGAACTCTATATGTACACATAGGTACATAGACAGTGTCAGCAGATGAGGGCCTATGGCCCACCCAGTCTGCCCATTTGAGCTTGTAAGTTCATGTTTATGTTTATGTTTTCCTAGAAGTCCGTCGCCCTTTACCCCCGACCTCCAGAATTCCTTTATGTCTATCCCATGCATTCTTAAATCCCGTGATCGTTTCAGCTCCCACCACTTCCTCTGGCAGGGTGTTCCACTTGTCCACCACCTGTTCTGTGAAGAAATTCTTCCTCACATTTCCTCTGAATCATCCTCCCTCCAACTTCATCCCATGCCCTCTAGTCCTAGAACATCTTTTTCACTTAAAAATAGTGTATTCCTGCACCCTGTTCCTTCCTGTAAGATACTTTTATGTCTCTATCATATCCGCTCTCTCCTTCCTCTCCTCCAGGGAGTACGTGTTCAGTTTCTTCAACCTGTCCTCATAGGACTTGTGATGCAATCCATGCACCATCTTTCTTGCCCTCCTCTGAACCTTCTCTACCCTGTCTATATCCTTACGTGGGTAAGGTCTCCAGAACTGTACACTGTACTCCAGGTGGGGCCTCACTAGTGTCTTGTATAGTGGAATTATGACCTCCCTTTTCCTGCTGGTGATGCACCTGCCTATGCATCCCAGCATCCTATTTGCTTTACCTGCTGCCTTGTCACACTGTTTCCCTACCTTGAGGTCATCAGAGATGATAACCCCAAGATCCCTTTCCTGCTTGGTGCAAACTATATCCTCACCCCACAACTGATATATTTGTGCCAGGTTTTTGTGCCCCATATGCATTATCTTGCACTTCTTTGCATTGAATTTCAACTGCCAAACCCCTGACCATTCTTCAAGTTTCTGCAGGTCCCTTCTCATTCTGTCCACACCCTCTGGTGTGTCTATATTACAGAGCTTTGTGTCATCAGTGAACAGTGAAATTCTGCCTTCTAGGCCCTGCGCAATGTCACTGATGAAGATGTTGAATAGAACTGGTCCCAGCACTGATCCCTGTGGTACCCCACAGGTCACTCTTCCCTCTGTGGAATGACAGCCATTTACCACCACCCTCTGTGTCCTGCCACCCAGCCAGTTACCTACCCACCACACTACTGTCCTGCCCACACCCATATTCCCCAGTTTGTGTAATAGTCTTCTATGTGGCACAGTGTCAAAGGCCTTGCTGAAGTCCAGATAGGCTATGTCCACTGCCCTCCCCTGATCCACCTCCTAGTCACCCAGTCAAAAAATTCCAACAAGGTTGGTCTGACATGACCTCCCCCTGGTGAAACCATGCTGCCTTGGGTCCTGTAGTCCACTGACAACCAGATGTTCCACCAATCTCTCCTTCAGTAGTGCTTCCATGATCTTCCCCACTACCGAGGTGAGGCTGACTGGTCTGTAGTTCCCCGCTTCCTCTTTGTTCCCACTTTTGTATAAGAGGACTACATCTGCTATCCTCTAGTCTTTGGGTGCCTCCCCTGTTTCCAGTGATCAGCTAAACAGGATAGCCATAGGTTCAGCCACCACCTCTCTTAGTTCTTTAAGGACCCTGGGGTGCACCCCATCTGGCCCCATTGCTTTATCAACTCTTATTACTTCCAGTTCCTTCAGGACCCTTTCTCATGTAAACAGACTTGTGTCCATTTCTGCACCATTCTCACCCCTTGTACTCCCTTCAGACCCATTACCCTCCTCTTTCTCAGTAAAGACTGAGCAGAAATACCTGTTCAGTATGTCAGCTTTACTGTTGTCATCCTCCATGCGGCCCCCATCTTCCCCTTCAGTCTCACTATCCCTCCCTTTGCCTTTCTTTTTTCACTTATGTACCTGTAAAAGGTTTTGTCCACTCTACCCACTGATTTTGCAATGTGTTCTTCTGTCTGAGCTTTGGCTTCCCTTACTGACCTCTCTGCCTCCTTTTGCTTCTCCTGGTACTTCTCCCTATCCCCTTCTGCCTGTGTCTTTTTGTATTGCCTGAATGCAATCTTTTTGGCTTTCACTTTCTTTGCTACCTCTTTGGAAAACCATAATGTCTCCTCTTCCTTTTCCTTTTGCTAACCTGCTTAATACATAATTCTGTTGCTCTTGTAATTCCCATTTTAAATACTGCCCTCTGTTCCTCAACCCCTGATTCCTGCCCCATTCCCCTTAATGCCTCTTTCAAGTATCTCCCCATTTTCCCAACGTCTGCCCCCTAAAATCCAGGATACGTGTTTTTGTGTGGTTTGGTTCTGCTCTTTCTGTGATTTCAAACCACAATGACTGGTGGTCACTGTTTCCCAGGTGCTCCCCCACTGTTACCCCCATCACACTGTCCCTGTTTGTGAGCACAAGGTCCAGCATTGCTTTCTGCCAAGTTGGTTCCATGACCAGTTGCTTGAGGAAGGCACCCTGAAGGGAGTCCAGGATAAATCTGCTCCTAGTTGATGCTGCTGCTGGGATGCTCCAGTCCACGTCTGGAATATTGAAGTCTCCAACCAGTACTACCTCACCCTTGTCTGCCATCCTTTGGATGGCTAGCATCAGCTCTATCTGTTTCTTCCTCCTGGGCTGGTGGTCTATAAGACCACACCTGTGCGGATGGCTGGCCCCATTTTCCTTTCCAGCTTAACCCACAGTATCTCTCCCCCATTTTGTTCATCCTGGATCTCTGTGGCCCTTATGTAATTTTTCACATACAGTGCCACTCCTCTTCCCTTCCTGCCTGCCTGTCTCTTCTGAATACACCCTGGAGAAGAGAAGGGAGATGGGGGACATGATAGAGACCTTCAAGTACCTCAAGGGGATTAACAAGGTACAGGAGGGCAGCATCTTCTGGAAGAGAAGCTGCTCTAAAACAACAAGGGGACATGACATGAGACTGGGGGGGTAGACTAAGGGGCAACGTGAGGAAGTACTTTTTCATGAAAAGGGTGGTGAAGGTTTTGAATGGCCTGCCCCAGGAGGTGGTGGAGAAAACACAGTGGGGGGGGGGTTAAACATGCATGGAATAGACACAGGGGAACCCTAGAAGGGGGAAGGAGAGGCGGTAGCTGGGGACCAAGTAGGGTCAGCAGCAGCTAATTAAATGTAGGGTACACGGGCAGACTGGATGGGCCTGGTGGTCCTTATCTGCTGTCAATTTCTATGTTTCTATGTTTCTAGCATGTCTGGGTCCAGAGATGGTTTCTTCAGGAGAGGTCTCACTGAGGGGTTTTTAAGTACCTTGGGAAAATATCCTGCCATCAGGGAATACCTATCAATGCCAGGAGTGGATTACTACCTAGGGAGTGAAAAACTGGAAGCCTCTAAACAGGAAAGGGATCTGGGAATAATTATAACAGATGACCTGAAAATGACCAAGCAATGCGAGAACGCAGCACTGAGGGCAAATTGTATGTTGGGATGCATAAGCAGGGAGATTACCAGCAGGAAAAAGAAGTTCATCCTTCCACTCTATAAATCAATGGTGAGGTCACACCTGGTGTGCAGTGTACAATTCTGGAGATCACACCTCAAGAAGGATATTACCAGACTGGAAACAGTGCAGAGGAAGGCTACTAAAATGATTCATGGATTGCACGACAAATCACATGAGGAGAGGCTGTGTGACTTAAACATGTACTCCCTGGAGCAGTGGAGGGAAAGAGGAGACATGATCGAGACCTTAAAATTCCTAAAAGGAATAAATAAGGTACAAGTCCATGACCTGTTCCATATCAAAAATCATTCAAGAACCAGAGGGCACAACATGAAGCTAGAGGGGGTCAGATTCAGAGGCAACACACTCAAGCTCTTCTTCACCGAGAGAGTGGTAGATCCATGGAACTGCCTTCCACAGGAGGCAGTAGAGGCAAAAACAGTGGAAACTTTCAAGAAGGTGTGGGATAGATACAAGGGCATCATAACTCTGAAAAGCAATTAAGGGAAGGGGTAGGATTATGGGCAGACTATATGGGCCTCATGGCCCCCTTGTGCCAACACTTTCTATGTTTCCAGTAAACACTGGGTTGAGGGCCTCATGACAGCCTACCAACAGATGTGCGAGATATGGGTCCAGGTCATAACAGGTGGGACACAAACTGATCACTTCTAGCACCTCCGCCAACAGTACTGGCTGAAAGTCAGTCCATAACCCTATAGTGCCCCCTATACTTTTCAACTCGGCTACCACTTGCCCTTAAAAGGCCACCTGTAGAGATCCTAGCTCTAATGGATGACACCTTGCCCAGGAAGAAACAGCAAAACTCATCACACTCATTGGTCTTGTGACAAAATACCCCCGGACTGCAGACAGAGTGGGTGAAATCAGCCTGTCTACTTCGAAGAAGAGTTCAGCAGGCCTGTTATCACCTGAAATCACAACCTGTGACAGAAATTCTACCTTTTTCAGAATTTTTACCCTTTAATAGTCCTTGTAATGAGACCTCAAATCAATCCGGTCATACAACAGGCCTACCCTCTTCTAGGAATGCTCCAGTATCTACCATGTTGCCTTCAGCTTCCTCAGCTTATCATTATACCATGACGATCCTCAGCAGGTCAATGGACAGAAACAGATTGGTGGGATGAAGTCCAGCGCCATCAAGACAGCTGAATTTTAACTCTTAGCAACTGCCACTGACACTCTGTCACACACTGCTTCCATACTCGTGATGTCCAGTATGCCCAAGAGCTTTTCTGGCTCCAGATTACGTAAAGGGCAGTAGGACCATCTCTGCAAGGGGAATATTTTTCAGGGGGCCTTGTTAGAAACTGAACAGCATAGTGATCCAACCACCCTACTGGATCCAACCTGGCATCCCAAATATACAGCCCCACAGAGAAAACAAGGTGCATAGCATTAAACAAACAAAAAATCAATTCAAACAGGAATGTATGCAAATTAAGAGATGAAACTGCCTCAGCTATTATTCTGTCCTTCTATATCTCCAAAAATCTAAACACAACCCATTCTGCACAGAATCGCCGCTGACAATAAACACCACCACCACCTCTGAAAATTGTACTGGTGTAACAAACTGGAATGTACAAATCACAGACCACAAATAACTAAACAGTTTCTACAACAGCAGCAGCATCTCTAAAGAAGGGTGACAACATTTATCAGTCAGCTCTGTCAGAATATAAGTGAACCGTCAATTGTTCTGTGTCACCTACACCTAACTGAGATTAATTTGTTATGTTAGCATTGTCCCTGAGATTGTAAGAGGTTGGAAAAGCAAAGCTGGCTGCTGTTAGCAAAATAATGCTCCAGACATTGATACAGTGCCATTTTTGTCTCTCCTTCCCCAGGGACATTTAAACAGTTCGGACTTCCCCTTGGCAGTACCGAATACCAATACTAATAGATCAGATCAGCTTCTGTCTCCTTCACCCCAGGCTGACAGCTGTCACAATCACTGCCTGTTATCAAATGGTTTGATACTGAACTCAGATAAAGCAAGTCTGCTGGGTCAGATTTTGGGGGGGGGGGCAAGGAAATTAGTTGGAACAGGGGGTAAAGTCAACTGTTGGCAGTCAATTTGAGGATGCAGTCAGAGAAAATGGAGAGGTAGTGGGAGTGAAGGGGGTGTAGCGAAGTAGGGGGTTAGGCACAGGGTGAAGGAGGAAGTTAAAGTGCTCCTGCTAGTAGACTCCATGATCAGGGGAATTAAGTGGGAAGGGGGAATTGAGGGGCTAGGCTGTGCTGTCAAGGTCAAGAGTATATTCGGCTTGATTGTACACAAGGCCAAGCACTTGGTCTATGCTCTGGTGAAGGAGTGTGGAGGATCCACTGACAAATTAGTGCACCTAGGCACAAATGACTTAGAGGGAAACAGTGTGGAGGAGATTCAGGCATGGTTCCGGGAGCCAGCCAGGGTGTGTCATGCCATGGGTGCACAGTCTCTTTCTCGGAGGTCCTCCCAGTGCCTAGAGCTAGTGTGAGAAACAAGCAGAAAATTGGGGAGGTAAATGAATGACAAAAATCATGGTGTGTGGCTAGAGGGTATGGGTTGGTTAGAGACTGGAGTGCAACTTCGGAGGACAAGGGGTTGTACACTAGGGATAGGCACCACTTAAATTTGGGGGGGGAGGTTTTGAAACTAAAACTGACCTAGTTCATCAAAGTTAGGTGGGGTTTAAACTTGTGAAGGGGGAGAGCTTGGGCTTGAGGCTGTTGCAGACAGGTACATCATGGGAGGACTTAGCCGTCTCCCACCCCCAGAAAGGGGAAGGGGTACTCAACAGGAGCACCTGACAGTGCTCATGGGAGCGGGGACCTTCAGTTAACTGGGGGATCTCAGGGAGGGGAGACAAGAGAGGGCAATGGGCAGGGATGGAGGGTGGTCCTGATTAATGCCAGAAGCATGGGAAATAAGATGCTCTGATACCAACTGAAGGGGACGTGGATGTGGCGGCAGTCACTGAAACTTGGGCTACTCTTCAGCATGATTGGGGCCTAAACCTGGTAGGGTACACCATGTTCAGGAAGGACAGGGCCGTTGGCAGGGATGGAGGGGTGGAGTTCATCATTAAGAATGGCATCAATATATGCAGGGTAGAGGGGGCAGAGGGAAACATAGAGGCATTATGGGTTGCCTTGCAGGCCCCTGGGGGTAAGAGGGTCAGCCTGGGGGTGGTTTATTGGCTGCCCATGCAGGCTGAGGAACTTGAGGAGGACCTGGTGGGGAATCTAAGGGAACACTGTGGGTAGGGGTAGGGTAAAACTGTGGTGCTGGGAGACCTTAACATGCCATGGACTGGCTGGGGCACTTTGGCATGTTTATCAGCTGGGGAGCAATGCTTGCTAGACATCTTCTGAGATACCTTCCTAACCAAACTGGTGACTGACCCGACAAGGGAGGGTAGCATCCTGAATGTGGTCCTGTTGGACTGTTATCTGGTTAGAAACCTAGGGGTGCGGGACCCACTGGCGGGGAGCGATCATGCCACGGTGTGGTTTTTCCTGGATCTGGGGGGCGGTAGTCGTACTAAATTGGTGGTGGTTGACTTTGGGATGGGATGGACTTTAAAGGTATGGAGGGGATCCTCAAGGGGCATTTGGAGGTGATCAGAATGGATATGGATACAGAGAACAGGTGGGAAATTATTAAAAGAGGGCTCCTGGAAGCTACCAAGGCCTGCACGAAGGTTCAGCGCAAGTTTGGTGGGGCCAGGAAGCCAAGCTGGTGGACCAGAGAGGTCCAGGAAGTGGTGAGGGAGAAAACGGCTGCTTACAAATTAAATCAAATTAAATCAAATCAAATTTATTAGTAAAAGCGCATTTCAAAGGACCAAAGCACACGTACAATATAAAACACATTCAAACAAATAAAACATATGAAATAAAAAAGCAGCAATAATAAAACTAGACATTATCCTCAAAATGCCAGGCCAAATAAATATGTTTTTAATGAGGATTTAAAGGTCTCGGTGGACAGGCACTTTCTAATCCGATGAGGTAGAGAGTTTCACAGGGTCGGGGCTACAGATGAAAAAGCCCTAGCACATGATGTCTGAAGACGGACCCTGGGAACCTCTAGCAATCCCTCATCGGTAGAGTGGAGTGGGTGGAGGGACAGTAAGGCAGAAGGAGGTCTTGCAAGTAAGCAGGTCCCTGTCCATGTAGGGCCTTATAGGTCCGCAATGTGACCTTGAAGGGTGATCCTCCATTGCACCGGCAGACAGTGCAGTTCATGCAGCACAGGAGTGACATGGCTAGTTCTTGACAATCCTGTCAACAACCTGGCCGCAGCATTCTGGATCAGCTGCAGGCGATGGAGATCCACCCCCGGTAACCCTAGGTATAGAGCATTGCAGTAATCAAGACGAGAGGACACAAAGGTGTGAACCAACATAGGAAGGTCCTCAGATGGAACAAGGTGCTTTATCCAGGCGATGTTCCTCAGATAATAAAATGAGGACTTGATGACTGCCGGCACCTGTAATTTTAGCGTCAGTTTGTTATTAAGCACAACATCCAGATTCCACACCCTTTCAGAAGGTCTCAACTGGTTACACCCTAGCACAGGGCCAGATGGTTGCCCAGAAGTCAACTTCTCTATCCGCTGACCTGGGTCCACCACCAACACCTCAGTCTTATCCGGATTCAGTCTCAACCAGTTAGCACTCATCCAGTCCTAAATCTCAGCGAAGCAGTTGTTAAAGACCAAGATTGCACTGTTCTGTTCGGGTACAAAAGACAGGTAGAGCTGTGTGTCATCTGCACAGCAGTGAAAACTCAGCCCATACCACCTTATAATGTCTCCCAATGGCAACATGTGCACCATGAACAACATGGGGGACAGCACAGAACCCTGCATCACCCCACAAGGCAGGGGGAAAGGGGCTGAGGAAGTAATCCCCAACAACATCCTCTAAGTCCTATCTGTGAGGAAAGAATGGAACCACCTGAGGACTGTCCCCGACAGTCCACAGAGTAGCCGCAGGTGTTCGAGAAACACCCCACGATCCATGGTGTCAAATGTTGTACAGAGATCAAGGAGGACCAAGATCGAATGACTCCTCCGATCCTTCGTTCTTAGGAGATCATGAAGTACTCAAACCAATGCCGTCTTGGTACTATGCCTCTTCCTGAAATTGGACAGGAGAGGATCATAGACGTTACGGGTGGTAAGAAAGTTCTCGAGCTGCAACGCGATTACCTTCTCAATAACCTTACCCAAAAAGGGCAGGTTAGAGACAGGTCCGTAGTTTGCAAGACAGTCTGGGTTGCAGGAAGAGTTCTTTAGAAGGGGTGTCACCACAGCCTCCTTCAGGGGGTCCAAAAACACCCCCTTGTCCAGCGAGCACCAGACTATCTCAGAAAGGATCGGTCCAATGACATCCATACACCCCACAAGGAGGTGGGTGGGACCAGGACCCAAACTTCAGTAAGTCGGTCGCAAGCCCCGAACAATCTTCACGATATCCACGATCGCTGGCTGGTCGAAATCTGCCCAGACAGACTGGGTACCTGTGCCCTCTCATCCACCGCCGCCGTACTCATTTGAATGAGTCAAGCAGATCTCCGATCTGATGGAGGACACCTTATCTGCAAAGAATTGAGCAAACTCATCACACTTAGATTGTGAAAGGCTCTCCGACCCTGAAGGCTGGCTGAATTGCACAGCCTGTCCACAGTTTGAAAGAGCGGAGCTGGTCAATTCCTTGCTGCAACAGTCTCCCTGGACAAGAACTCTGCCTTCTTACAGGAGATTTCTGATTGATAGTCTGAATAATGGGCTGTCAACCTAAGTCTTTCCTCCTCTAGGCCAGATTTCCTCCAGCAACATTCTAACCTTCACCCCACTCTCCCCAACTCCCTCAAAGTCCCATCAAACCAAGGAGACTGAGGGCAGAGAGGGAGAGGGTGAACTCAGATAGGAGCTATGGAATCCAAGGCCCTCAGCACCACACTATTATAGTGCTCTACCAGGTCTCCTGGATCCAAGCTTTCAGATGGCCTACTCGATAGGCCCAGCACCACCATCAGACTCTCAGGGGTGACACCCTTCCAAAGGCAGTACTGGACCATCACCAAAGGGGTGGATCTCACAGGGGGAGCTGCAAAACTGAACCTTATTGAATGATAGTCCGACCATCCAACTGGATTCACCACCAAGTCAATGGCCTCCATCTCCAGGAGGAACACCAGGTCCAAGGAGTGAGCCTGAATATGGGTTGCAGCAATAACCACCTGTGTGCAGCCCAATGAGATCATCAGTTGGAGGAAGTTCTGACCAAAATGCAAGAGTTCATCATTGACCTAGGCATTGAAATCCTCCAGGACCAACCACCTGGAGGATTCCAACACCATGTCGACTATGAAGTCCGCAACTTCCTGCAGGAAAAATTTCTCTTCTCCGGGTGGATGGTAGATGAGAAGAATCCTACTACCCACACCTGCTGCCATGATGCACTCGAAGGATCTAGTGGTCCCCACTGGAACCTCTACAAGGCCAAGTTCCATCTTAAAACAGATGGGTACACCCCCACCCCTACGATCCAGTCTCGGGTGGTGTATCACCGAGTACACAGCCGGAACTGCTGTCTCCAATACCGGACCAGCATTCTCGTTCATCCAGGTCTCAGTGATGCAAACCAGGTCAGATGTCTCAACAAGATCAGCAATCATTGCTGTCTTGTTCTTTATTAATCTGGCATTGCATAACAGAAGATATAAGCGCTCACGATGGGACATTGACAAGTGGTAGTATGACAGATTAGCCAGAAAGGTAACCAGGATGGTGACAACGACCATGGTGAGGATGGAGGAGAGGCTAGCACAAGGGATCAGAAATGGGGAAAAAGGGTTCTTTAGGTACATCATGGAAAGGAGAAAAGTGAAGTGGCAGATTAGCAGACTGAGGTCGGGGAGGGGGTGGGCCGGAAGGCCAGGGAGCAGGCAGAGGTACTTAACGAATACTTTGCCTCGGTCTTCACAAGAGATGATGGGGGGACATTACCAGAAGGGTGGAGGCAGGCAAGAAATGAAGAAGGGGGGAGCTCTCAGACATTGAAATTCCTGTTGATAGGGTGAGGGAGGCCCTTAAGTCCCTGAGAATGGATAAGGCACCGGGTCTGGATGGCCTTCATCCCAGGTGCTGAAGGAGATAGTAGACAACCTTGCTGCACCTCTGGTGGACCTTTTTAACTCCTCCCTACAGACAGGCTGGGTGCCTCAGGATTGGGGGATGGTGCATGTTATGCCTATCCACAAAAGTGTCTCACGGGAGGAGCTGGGTAACTACAGGCCTGTCAGTCTGATGTCGATGGTGGGCAAGATGATGGAAGCCATCTTGAGAGAGAGGCTGGAGGTGTTCCTGGAGACACGGGACCATCTGGATGATCACCAACATGGCTTCGTACTGGGTAGATCATGTCAGACTAACCTTGTGGAGTTGTATGATTGGGTGACGAAGGCGCTGGACCAGGGAAGGCCAGTGGATGTCCTCTTTCTTGATTTTATCAAGGAATCTGACTCAGTGCTACACCCAGGATTGCTGGACAAGTTTGGGGATTTGGGGGTAGGGAACGGGATGGTGAGGTGGATAGGGAACTGGATAACTGGGCAGACCCAGAGGGTGGTGGTAAGGGTGGAGATATCATCTCCAAGGAAGGCCATTAGTGGAGTCCCGCAGGGGTCAGTGTTGGGCCCATTCCTGTTTAATACTTACATCACAGACATCAGAAATGGTATCAGGAGGGAGATGAGTCTCTTTGCGGATGACTTGAAGCTGGGGGTAGTAATGGACAGGGAGGAGGGTAGAAAAGCCCTACAGGGGGACCTGGAGACTCTGGAGAGGTGGTTGCACACTTGGAAATTGAGGTTCAATACCAAGAAGTGTAGGGTTCTCCACTTTGGGCTTAGAAACCTAGATCATGAGTATTTTCTGGGTGGAGAGAAGCTGCAGGTTTCGCGGAGGGGGGATCTTGGGGTGCTAGTGGATGCCAAAATGAATAACTCTGAGCAGTGTAGGAGGGCTTTGGCTAAAGTGAATAAAATGCTCAGGTGCATAGCTGGGGGGTAACCTCAAGGAGACGGGAGGCACTTCTCCCTCTGTATAACTGCCTGGTTAGATCGCACCTAGTGTACTGTGTGCAGTTTGGCACCCTTACTTAAAAAAGGAAATTGCACTTCTGGAGAGGGTTCAGAGGACAGCGACCAGGATGATGCAGGGCCTGGGGAGAGATCATATGAGTAGAGACTTGACGAGCTGAACTTGTACTTCCTGGAGGAGATGTGAGGTTTTTAAATATCTTAAGGGGATGAACAGGGTCAGCCTAACTAGGGTGTTCCAGATGAGGAGGAGGGGGCCACCAGGGGGCATTTCATAAGGCTGGTTGGCAGGATGCTCAGGGGGGAGACTAGGCATGCTACTTTCCCGAGAGAGTGGTGGACCCATGGAACACACTTCCTGTGGAGTTGGTGGTGGTGGATACAGTGGAGGGATTCAAGAGGGCTGGGACAGATACAAGAGGAGGGTAAAGCTGAGAAATGCCAGATCTGGAGGTGCAACTCTGCTGGGTGATGGGGTCGGGGGATTTATGAGGAAGGTAGGGAGGGCAGCAATGGTGTCCTGACTGGGCGCTGATTTTCGATCACTCTCGATAGACCTTTTGGCCTACTCTGCTGGCAACTTATTATGTTAGTATGCTAGTAAGTCAAAGTTTTGCACAACTTTTTTAATCCTTTGGTAACCAGGTAAGTCCCACTAGGCACAATGCCTATTTTCAGGGGTGACCTGGGAGTATGTGGAGAGGTTAAGTGATTTGCTTAGAGTCTCACAGTATGGAAGTGGAGGTTGTGGGAATCAAATCAAGGTATGATAGATGTACCAAGTTCTTTCACAGCCTGTTACTCTAACCTCTAGGCTATACTGCCAGCATCCCCTGGTTGTAATGGCGGCAAATAAAGTCAGTTCATTGATGAATAATCCACCAATGACCAGGCAAAAAGGATGAGGGGGGCTGCAGAGACTCCCAAGGACTGAAGCTACAGACACCCTGCATATTGGTGGTGGTGGGGGGGGTCTGAATTATCAATGTAAATCACAGCACATGCCTGCATTATTGGGGAACAAGTGGTGACATTTGAGGGGGTGAACAATTGGGCTGCATATTATTTTGACAACCTCTGTACTCTAGGCCATTATAGTTCACATCGGCATGTCATTGTTACAGCAATGCTGTGAGAGTGAGCCAATCCCAGCGACTTCAATACAGCAGCTGCAGTGTGAGTGAGGTGTTTCTTTTGCCAACAGGTGTATTATGTCATCAGCTACTTATTAGGATCGGTTATTAGGGTCGACAGGTGTGTTATCTGAGGTAGGTGGTGTGGTGGGACCGGTTTACCTATAGTGCTTCCACAGCGCTAGCACCGACATCCCCTACAGCGACTGCTGCAATGCCGACTGTTGGCATTGTAGCCATGGGGATGCCAGCACACACAATCAGGGGGCTGTGCCCCCCCACACCCCCCGGTCTCTAGGATTCTAACTCGAGTTGAGTTGGAACGGGGGGCAAACACCCGCCGAGACAGCATATCCGCACACAGACCACCACAGTGATGGGCAGGTTTTGCCCAATCCCTGTCGCTGTGGTGATCTTCACTGTAACAGAGTCACTGCAGTAACGGTATACCGGTGGGAGCATAATAGAGTGGTGGAAGTGTGGTGCTTGTGCCGCCAACAGATGGAGTGTCAACCGGGTCATTGTAATGCCATTGGAGTTAATGGATAGTGCCCAGGGGAGGTTGCCAATAAACTGCACATGAGCATGAATCTGGTGTTTCCTTTTTACTCCATGACTTGTGAACCGTGGAGTATGTTGTATTAATTTATAGGAATGTGGGGGCAGAACCACCACATTTTTACATAAAGTATCTTGTACGTTCAGCGGTTGTTGTCGGTGTTGTGGTGTTTTGCTTGTTTTGGCTGGCTGTGTGGGGGCTGTCGGGGCAATGTTGTCTCTGTACTGTCCGTTGTGGTTGTTACTGTTGAACTGGCTTGGTGGAACTGTTCACATCTGATGCACCACTTTATTGCAGTTTAAATCTTGTATGATGTGTGATATATTTGGGAGCCTCAGATCCTGATGGCTCTGAATTAGCCGATGTGTTTTTTAACTAGTAATATGTCAAGAAAAGAGGACTATCTGTCTGAAGCAGTATTCTTCTACTTCAACGTGCAACAGTTTAGTGTGGACTGTTGGGTGCAAGGAGTGCAACAGATGTCCCACTCATCTCTCCTCGCTCACTGTTAGTTAAAGCCCAAACGTCAGCTGGGTGGATGACTGAAGTTTACAAAGGGGACTCTGGAAGGACCAGGCAGGCATAGACAGTGAACAGGGGAGAAGACCTGTGCTCAACACTGAGAGGCATAATGGTGGGGATATGGTAAACAGTGGACCCCTTCCTCTGCCACAGGTCTAGGTTGGGGGAGCAGCTGGCCAGCACTCTCTGTCCTATCTCCCGACCCGACTCTCTTGCTTCTTACCCTGGTGCTCCCGGTTCGGCTGCTAACAGTTGGCCAGTACACTCCATAAGCAATTATCCAGCATCATTGTGTCTGCATTGCCCAAAGTGGACTGTTCGGTTCGATGTGATGGTACAACATTAGTCTGAAGTCCATGGGAGGTGGAGGAAGGGGGTGCTGGTACAGGCAGCCATTGATAGGAGCTGTAATTAGGGAGAGAGTCATGGGAGTGACTTTGCCAGAACAGCTGATGCTGAAGTTTGGGCAGGCATGCAAGAGGGAGGGAGAGTCACAGGAGTGACTGTACTGGTAGAGCCAGTGTTGCTGTTTGGGCTGGTGGGTTGGAGGAAGAGACCATCATGGGAGCAACTTGCAGATAATTTGCTCCTAGCAAGGTTGCCAGTATTCTGTGGAATAGAAAATGGTAATGGCAAAGAAACTGAGGTGGCGAGGAAGACAGTCACGTGGGGGGCATTGGTCACAGCATCATCAAAATGGCAAAATCCAGCCCATTCATTGGAACAGGCAGGAAACTCCAGACCTGTCAGTCTTACTTCTATTGTAGGAAAACTGATGGAATCACTGGTCAAAAAGGACTTCATGGACTACTTGGAGAGCAAAGGTCTCCAGGATAATGAGTAGCATGGATTCATGGACGGGAGGTCTTGTCAGACTAGCCTGATAACATTCTTTGACTGGGTGATGAGGGAATTGGATAGGGTCTACACTGTCGGTTTGCTCTACTTTGACTTCAGCAAGGCTTTCAACTCAGTACTCTACAGATGCTTGCTAAAGAACATGGAGGATCAGGGTGTAGCTAAGGTCATTGTAAACTGGATAAGTAACTGGCTAAAGGGGAAGCAGCAGAGGGTAGTGGTCAACAGGGTTGAATCAGAAGGGAAGGAGATCATTAGCGGGGTTCCAAAGGGATGTGCCCTGGGTCTCGTTCTCTTCAACATGTTCATCAGCGACATTGGTGAGGGGATCTAGGGTAGGCTGTGTCTCTTTGCAGATGACACTAAGCTCTGAGTGAGGGTGGATAGTGACAAGGGAATAAAGGAAATGCAGAGAGGCTTGCAAAAGCTGGAGGAGTAGTTAAGGATTTGGCAAGTAAAATTCAATACCAAAAAATGCAAAGTGATGCATCTAGGGAACAAGAACCACAGAACAGAGTATTGGATGGGAGGGGTGAGACTTGGTTCCATGGCTGAGGAGCAAGACCTTTGAGTTGTCATCCGCAACTCCCTAAAGCAACTGATTCAGTAAAACAAGGCTTATAGCAAGACTAATAGGATACTTGGATTTATCAGGAGGACAATTAACAGCAGAAAAAGGAAGGCAATACTTCCCTGTACAGATCCTTGGTGAAGCTGCACCCGATGTATTGTGCCCAGTTCTGGGGTCCTTACCTCAAAAAGGACAGAGATAGGCTTCAGATGGTGCAGTGCAGGGTAACAAAATGATTCGGGGCCAGCAGGGCATGTCCTATGAGGAGAATCTCAAGGCACTGAACATGTACTTGCTGGAAACCAGAATGGAGAGGGGAGATATGATAGAGATCTATAAATTCCTAAAAGGAATTAACAGGGTGAACTACAGAAACTATTCAACTTGAATACCAATTCCTGGTCACATGGTCATGAGTGGAAGCCAGCAAGATGGAGTCTCAGGAGGGATGTAAGGAAATGCTATTTTACAGAAAGAGTGGTGGAGCTGTGGAACAGACTGTCAGCCAAGGTGGTGGGTGCATAAACCATTAGTGGTTTTAAGCATGGCTGGGACATAATGAAAGGCACAGTGGTTGCTCAAGGCATCAGAATCAGGGAGGAGAATGGAGAGGAGGTGAGGAGGTCGACAACCCCGGAAGAACAGTAGGGACCCAGGGCTACATAGGAAACTTGCGCAGACTGGATGGACATTTGGTCTTTCTCTTCTGTCAGTCTATGTTTGTATGTTTCTGTAAGTAGTGAAATGCCTCTGAAAAGTATGCTTTTCTGTGGAAAACCTGCATCATCAGCCAGATCAACCACTATTGGCTGCAGTCTGGTTACCAGACACCTCACTTGCTCACTGCCCAATATACCTCTAAAACCTGCTGTTCTCCACAAAAAGTTATACCTTACAAATATGCTTGATTTGCATTCTGCAAACATAAAAAAAGAGCACAATCATGTGCTAACCACCACAGGAGAATGAATGGTGAAGGCTGCAGAAAAATTGAGAGTTTTGCTATGCTGCAGCTGGAGACCGGCACTGGAAATAGTTTTTCTGGGAAGCCACCCAGCTAGTACCACAGCTCAGTGCTAGTTCTTGCCACGCACTAGGGACTGTCTGACAAGACATGGTGTGTGGGGTGGACAGGATCAGGTTTTCACAAGTGGAGTTGCCCCTGTGCAACAGGGACTAGTGTATGGAATGCTGAGGTCAGTAGAAGCTTGACCTGGACTGGTGGAACAGGTAGTATAACAGCCAACACCAGAAGCTGTCACAGATGAGGAGAGGGAAGCCTGCTAGAGAATTATTCACTGAAAACTGTGCCATTACCCCCCCCCCCCGGTCTGGGAACTGTGAATAAATTCAAGGCTTATCCTGCAACCACAGTATTGTATCATAGTTTGGGAAGCATTTAATAGACTACTGTAAGCCATCCAGTTAGGAGTTACATATATCCTTAATGAGCATTTGGGCTTGGGGGGTTTTATTTGCAAACATTGCTATTTTTTTTAACTACACCACCAGCCGATCTTGTGCAATATCATCAGGCCTACACTGTTTCTATGGCTGGGTACCCAGTGAAGCCCTTGGAGCTCCTATCGCAGAAAGAGTTTACACTTGTACCAGAAGGAAGAGGAAAGTACTCTGTACAGGTGGCCACAAGTACAATATGATGGTACTGCGCATGTGTAGTCAGAGTGCTGGCATGGTTAGTGGGCTCAGCCTAGATGAGCAATTAAAGTACAGCCCCAGCAATGTGTCTATAAGGGGGCACTTGTCTGAGTGGGGGGAGGTTTAGAGCAGTGTACCACAGGGGGTCTATCCTTGGTCCCACTCTTTTCAATTTGTATGTACCATCAATGGGAACAACAGGAAATACTTGGATGGCAAAGTCTGCAGATAATATGAAGGTGGGGGCTGTGCTTAGCACAGAGGTAGACATAGACCAGCTATGGAAGGAATTAAGGAATCTTGAAAAATGGGCAAGAGAACATCAGTTGAATTTCGATGTAGATAAGTGTGCTGTGTGCAGATGGGACAAAGGAGTAAAAAAGCACAGTATACACTCTTGGGCACGGTAATAAAATCAACAGTAGTGGAAAAGGGCCTAGGCATTCTTATAACTGATGAATTAACATCTGACAAACACTGCAGTGAAGTCACAATGAAATGTCATAGAATCCTGATGTGCATTAGAAGTAACATAGGCAGTAACAGGGAGGTACTGATGCCACTACATGGGCTCATGTCAAGCCTCATAAGGAGTACTGTACAGCAATCAATTCTGGTCACCTCAAAAAAATAAGGGAGGCATCAAAATGTTGGAAGGAGTTCACAGAAAGGCAACTAGAAGGGAAAGGGGATTGAAAGGTGTACTGTATGAAGAAAGAACGGAGAGACTGAATTTGTACTCGGTGGAATTTCGCAGACTCAGGGCTGATCTGTGTTTAACTTTCATGGACTTTAAACCTTTAATGATAGGAATCTATGAGACAGCCTGAGATTACAGTTGAAGGATTCACCACGTTACTAGAGGTCAAAACTTGCAGTTGAAAGGGGACATAAAGTATAGAGGACTAAACAGAAGGGTTTGTGGTGTACACAGAATGGAGAACATTTGGAATGAATTGCCACAGGATGTAGTACTTTGCAAGAGCATGGATACATTAAAAAGACACCTGGATGAGTACCTAAATAACTAGAAAGGATATGAGCAATAAGAAATGGCTAGCCATTGTGGGTAAATTAGTATCATTCTATCAATATGAATGAATTCCTCCCATCTGTCTAGGCTTGACACCATGTGTAATGCCTTCTGCAGGTCTGCATTATGCTGTCCCCAAAGAATGTATCACTGCAACCTGCATAGCAAATTAGGTTGGTACTCACTAAATCCCCACAAAGCATCTCTTCCATGGGTATCATTCATGTCCAGATCTGGTTGTCTGGTATCTGGCTGCTCTAATAGCCCCATTATGATTGTCTGAATACATACCCCAGGCATTAAGTGCAAGATGTTTCCATCTCTTTAGACACTCCAGTGTCACAGATCAATCAGCCTTTTCATATGAGCCTCCCAGGCAATGGAACTCTCGCCTGATGAAGTTCAGAAAAGCCAGTTCCTGCTATATCTTCACACAATTATTACACACTCACACTGTGTACAAGTGTACCTGCTAACTCAATTCTCTACACTGCAAATCCAGACTAAACACAATACCTCATAGTTAGGATATCCCTGGAAGTCATACTCACTGCGTAAAACAAGTATCTGTGCTCAATTGCTTGACTGTAAAATGTGCTAATACTCCTACATTTAGCATAATGTTATGCAACTGTCATCGAGGCACAGGTCAGGAAGCACAGGAAAAGCAGGAGCAGTTGTAAAATTCACAATGGTTTCATTATTAATAACAGCACAATAAAAAAATAAAATTGTTCTGAATAACTATTTACAATGGCAGTAGAAACATAGAAAAACAGAGTCCTTATGAGTTATGTCTTCTTAATGTCCAATCTCAGTCTCTCAGTCTCTGTCTCTCTCTTTTGTAAAACATTGCAACTCCTTTCTATGTCTGTGCCAGAGCTCGTTAAGCAAAAAGCATGCTTCTCACACAGTGTTCTTGAAAGATTCTAGTGTTCTTGTCAGTTCCAGCAGGTGCAGCAAAAAGCATTGTGACCCAGAACTGACGTCTTGTTTACGTTTTCTGCAAAAGGCTTAAAAATTGTATCTCAGGTTAACCTATTGAGTTCCAAACAGCTTTGCAATCATTTCAACAGTATAACTATATACAGTTTTAAACAACAGAATCCCAGTAACAATTACATTTCCACAAACAGATTCACATATATTTTTATACCTGCAGATATGCGAGGTGGACAAAAAGACAGAACAGCAAGTGAGGGTAGAGAGATAGCAAAAGGCAGAGAATTGCAAGAGCATCGGGGTGATCAAGTCCCAGGTCTCACAAGAAAATTTGGTTGAGCAACCAGACAGAGAAGAGACAGAAAAGGAGAGGCTAGAACAGACCCTTGCATTTAAACTCTTTCTCCATAACAACTGGTACAGGGCTATATTCAACCCTGCCACATAACCCCTCTTTAAGAGGGAACATGTTTATAAAAACAGGTTTCCAAAACATTCAAGTAATTCTCATCTAACATAAGCAGATAACCTTTACAGTTCTGTGAGTATGCAGTATTCCTTTTCCCATAGCAACAGTACAGCAAATAGTGAAGCTTAAACTCACACATTTGTTTTTTCAGCCTTCAGAATTCTCAATTCCAGATCCAAATCTAGACAGAAAATCAGCATTGACATCCTCTTTCCCAGATTTGTGCACCACTTTAAATTTAAATGGCTATAGTGCCAGGTACCACCGTGTGATTCTAGAATTTGCATCCTTCATTTGGTTAAGCCAACAGAAAGGACTGTGATCTGTTAAAGTACAAAATCAGCACCTGGTAAGTAAAACTTAAGGGACTCCATCTGCCCACTTTGCTGCAAGGTATTCCTTTTCAATGGTGGAGTACTTTTCTCTCTGTCATGCAGCTTCCTACTTTTATATAGAATAGGATGTTCTTTCCCATCTAAATGCGGACTCAAGACTGCACCTAGTCCTACTTCTGATGCATCTGTCTGTAACAGAAATTGTTTCTCAATGCCTGGGCATCTTAAAACAGGGGCTGAACATAATGCAGACTTGATGGCTTGAAAAGCCTCATCACACTCTGGGGTCCATTTCACATTATTTGGAAATTGTTTCTTTGTGAGTTCAGTGAATGGAGTAGCTAACTCAGCAAAGCTGGGAACAAATCTCTGATAATAACCAACCAGCCCTAAAATGACCTGACATGTTTCTTGGTTTGGGGAGAGGGCTTTTAGCTACAACTTCTATCTTGGAAACCTCTGATTTGACCTCTACATTTCCTAAAACATAGCCTAAATATCTGGTTTCCTGCACGCCAATACACACTTGGTAGGATTAATTGTCAGACCTGCCTTTTTGATTGATTGGATAACTACTCGTAGGTGTTTCAGGTGGCTTTTCCAGTCTGGACTGCACACCACAACATCATCCAGGTAAGTGGCACAATAACCAGTGTGAGGGGATAAAATTACATTCATGTACCTCTGGAATGTAGCGGGTGCACCATGTAAACCAAAGGGCATGGTGGTGAACTAATAGAATCCTATAGGAGTGGCAAATGTAGTTTTGTTTCTGGAATCTTTAGCTAAGGTGATTTGCCAGTAACTCTTGGTAAGATTGAGTGTACTGATATACTTAGCACTTCCCAGTCTGTCCACCAACTCATCTGTTCTGGGCATAGGAAAACTGTCAAATTCTGACACTTGATTAAGTTTCCTAAAATCAAAGCAGATTCTTAAACAACCTCCTTTTTTCTTTACAATCACCATAGGTGATGACCAAGAACTTCTCAACTCTTCTATGATTCCAAATTCTTTAATTTTTTGTATTTCCTTAACCACGTCAGCTCTCTTAACCACTCTGGTAATCTACATGTCTTTTGTCTAACAGGGCAAGAATTCCTTGTCACTTTTACGTTCTTGACACCTTTTGCTCGGCCTGGTACTGTGGAAAAATTACTGTTAAATGTCTTTAGCAAGTTATGAATTTCTGAGGTTTGTTCGGTGGTTAAGGAAACAATCATCTTTACAGCATCAGGAATAACAGTTTGTTCCAGTCTATTATAAGCTACATCAATATCTTCTTCATCAGCTTCTGATAAAACTAGCAAAACAGCTTTTGATGTTTTTTCAACCCATTTCTTGGGAAGGTTAGCATGGTATATCTTAACAGGATTTTTCCTATCGGGGGTTTCAATCT
Organism: Neoceratodus forsteri; assembly: GCA_016271365.2. Lineage (NCBI taxonomy): Eukaryota > Metazoa > Chordata > Ceratodontiformes > Ceratodontidae > Neoceratodus > Neoceratodus forsteri. The sequence continues at coordinate 235,924,913 of CM057449.1, read as the reverse complement.
CATAGTTAACTGCACCAGTACGTCTGAGCACTTGATGAGGCCCTTACCACTTCATTAACAGTTTAGTTTATGTAGTGGGTAATAGTAGCAAGACATTTTCACCTGGTTCAAAAGCTTTTTCTTTTACCCTAAGGTCACAACAAACATTCTGCTGGTTTTGGGCCTCTTCCTGATTACTATGGGCAATTTCAACATATTTGCAAGCTTCTTTCTCAGGACACACATATAAGAGGTAATAGATTGTTTCTTTTAGTACATCTAGCGGCCTTCTAGGTTATCTACCGTACAGCATTTCAAATAGAGAAAAACCTGTTGATGCCTGTGGCACTTCTCTGTAAGCAAAAGGCAGGTAAGGTAAGTAATGGTCCCAGTCCTTCCCTTCCCGGAACAAGACCATCTGTCTGAGGGTGATAAGGAGAGGTTCTTATGGCAGTAATACCTAGTAGTTGGTACAGCTCCTTTAGTAATGCAGCACCAAAATTACTACCTGATCAGTAATAATCTCTTTTGGTATGCCCACCCTCCTGAAAATTTTGCCAAGCTCTGCTGCCTCTTTTGGGGCGTGACAGTACACATTGAAACTGCCTCTGTGTATCAAGTAGCATAGTCACATACTACCAAAATTAATTGATTACCCTTTTACTTTTGTCTAAGGGGCCAACCACATCCATTGCAATTCTCTCAAAAGGCACATCTATCAAGGGTAGGGGCATGGAGGGCACCTTGTCTTTATTTAGTCACTGGGGCACCTTTCTGACACTCAGCACAAGAACCACAATAGGTAGCAACATCTTCATGAATTCCAAGCCAGTGAAATCTGTATAGCAATCTGACAAGGGTGCGATCCCTCCCTGAGTGACCAGCCACAGGACTATCATGTGCTACCTGTAACAACTCAGATCTATACTTTTGTGGTATAACCAATTGTACTATCTGGTCCTGTGTCTGAGTTTAACCTGATTTCTGTCCAGTAGCCCATTACATTTTTCAAACACAGGTTCACTCTGTTTTACATTCGCCCCCAGCTGCTTAAAATAACCCTGGAGAGAAACATCATTAGCTTGCTCTGAAAGAAAATCACAATAAGTTATCAGTTTAGTTTCAGCTTTTTCGTATGTTAACCCCTTATGTTCTTCAGTCTTTTGTTGCCACTGTTTCTTCAGGCACCGTCTTTCTTTCCTGGACTTCTGGATCTTGGAGCTGTGCTGAAACAAGTCCAAATAAAAGTAAATGAAAGGAAGAGTCCCCATCTCCTGAGATTTTCTTTGCTTGAGTACTTCTCACCACAGCTGCTGAAACGTCAGGATTTACTTCCTCTTTAATTAACTCAGTAAGTCCTGGAAAGGCATTTCCAATAATCACAGGTACAGGTAACTTAGGTACTACCCCCACTTTCACTTGGTGCAACACCCCATTAATAGTTAGAGTCACTTGGCTGGTGGGATAGTATTGAGTGTCCCCATGGATGCAGATGACACCAGTACCTGGTCCCTTTGGACATTGTTTTCCCAGCACTTCAATATGTACTAGGGTCTGTCTGCTTCCCAAATCTATAAGTCCCTTCACAGTCGTATCTCCCACCTTCACATCTGTTAAGTGCTTGCCTCAATTTGCTAAAGACAAATCTGCTCCAGTGTTACTCTTCTTACTAAGGCAATTTCTTGCAATATAACCTGGCTTATTACAGTTCTAGCAAATAAAGTCTTTGGGTACAGATTTGTTACCCCCACCAAAGTTCTTATTAGACTTGGAGTTTAAATGAGAAAAAGAGTGTCTTACCAGTGCTTGGCTGTTCAATAGCTGCTCTGGCATCTGTCTGGCCTTTTAGAAGTCTTCAGCCAAAGAAACAGCCTTTTTGCTACTTTCTGGTTGGTGTTCCTTTACCCAAAGCTGCACATATGCAGCCAAAATGTTGATGAACTGCTGCACTGTAAATGTGTCGATGATCTGTGGGACTGTTTTGCCCTCTGGTTGGAGCCATTTCATAAGGAGTTCTCTGAGTCGGGTGAAGGCTTCTCGAGGATTGTCGACTGAACTGTACTTCAGAGACCAAAATCTCTGCCTGTAGGTCTCTCCTGAGATGTCATAACTTTTCAGGATTTCGCTTTTTACCAGGTCATAGTTTTCTGACTGTGCAGTGTTCATATTGCTGTAAGCAAGTTGGGCTTTTCTTTGTCAGATAAGGTACCAATCATATTGTCCATTGCTGCTTTGGCCACTGGCAGGCTGTGGCAACCCTTTCAAAAGTTGTCAGGTATGCTTTGATAACATCTGAGGGACACATCTTTGTAAGTATAATGTATTTTAAGTTGTTTGTGTCCTGTTGCTCATCTGGATCTGTGTCAGAACCTTTGCCTTTGATAGCCAGCAAGGCATCCAGCCACCACTGCTCCTGTCATTTCTTTTCTTCTCTTCTCTTCTCTTCTCTTCTCTTCTCTTCTCTTCTCTTCTCTTCTCTTCTCTTCTCTTCTCTTCTCTTCTCTTCTCTTCTCTTCTCTTCTCTCCTCTGTTGCTTGAGTTGTTGCATTTCTTTTTTTCTCTGTTTCTCCATCTCTTTTTGTTGTATAGCCCACCATTTGAAAAAGGCAGCCAGGCTTTCAGGTTCTGTCACTGCCTGTTCTTTTACTATAACTGGTGCTAGCTGTACAGTCTCAGCTTGGATTTCTGTCTCTGCTAGGTTGGCTGCCATTCTCCTGGTAACCACTCTTTGGCTTATACTAGGAGATATAGACATACAGAAAGCCGAGGCCCATATAAGTATATCTCCAGCCAAGTTGGCATGTTCCATGTTTATCTTAACAGGATTGAATCAAGTTTATGTTTAAAGATTGTATGATCTGCGTTTTCTAACAAAATAATGGGTAGTGAATTCCAAAAGGTAGTTATTCTCTGGGTAAAGTAAAATCTCCTTTTATTATTTTTAGGGTATGTTAGAGATAGCTGATATCTATGACTTCTTAAATTACATTTGTGTTTATTATATGATAGGTTTAATTGTATGAGTAACTCTTCCTCCTTATATATTTTATGGATCGAGGGCCAGATATTCAAAAGGGTTGAGCCTGCGCAAGTCTGAACTTGTGCCATTCTGTGATATTCAGCAGGAGGCAGTTGTGCCCCTGAAAACATGCTGAGCAACAGTGCAATGCAAATGAATGCATGCTGAACTGGAGGGGGAGGAACCATGCATAAACTGCACAGCCCGATATTCAGCCGGGCTGTGCAGAGTTGTGCAGGCGCAGCCCCCAACCTTCGCCTGCACAACTTTGAGCCCCCCAAAAAAAGGATCAAGTCGAGGGCCACCCACAGGTGAGCTGCCACATTGCAGGGCACAACACAGCAGCTGCCACCTGTGGTTGGCCCCCAACCCACTCCTGTGCCCCTGACTGTGGCCCGATCGTGGGCATGGCTTGATCCCCCCAGCCCGATCGCGGGCAGCAAGTATCCCCAAATGTGTCTCCTGGTGGTCCAGTGGACCCGATAAGCCCGATCGTGATTCATTCTGGAATCTGGACTGCCTTATACGTTATGGGCTGCACATGCCCGTGGCTCTTACTCTGCACAATGGGCATGCAGCCTACTAAACAGTCAGTCGGTGATGGCGGGCAGCAGTGGGTGGGATGCTGCCGCCTGCCGGCTGTGGGGGGGAGCGGGGTAGTGGGGCTTCATGGATGGTGGGGTGAGGGGACACTAGATCACCAGGGATGTGTTCTTGGGGGGGTGTTTTAGACATTTCCAGCCCACGATTGGGCTTATCAGTCCACTGGACCACCAGGGATATGTTCAGGGGGATGTTTTAGACATTTCCAGCCCATGACCAGGCTTATTGGTCCACTGGACCACCAGGGATATGTTCGAGGGGGGTGTTTTAGACATTTCCAGTCCACGATCATGCTTATCGGTCCACTGGACCACCAGGGATATGTTCGGGGGTGGTGTTTTAGACATTTCCAGCCTGCGATCAGGCTTATCGGTCCACTGGACCACCAGGGATATGTTCGGGTTGGGGGGACACTGCTGCCCGAGATCGGGCTGGTGGGGGGGTTATTTCAGCTTTTGCCCACGATCAGGCTGCAGGGGGTGTCAGTTCCTGATGGTTGCTGCCTGGCAGGGCGCCAGGCACAAGTCCTCAGGGATTGGTGCACCTGCATGCTAATGGCATGCAAATGGGGCCATAAACAGATGCAAATGAACCCCCCATGTGCCTTGCATGAATTATGGCCCCATTTGCATGTCACCTTTTGAATACTGGAAATTTGTGCATGGTGCAATTGTACTTGCACCACCACAAGTTGAATGCACCACTCTGACCACTTGCGGTGGCGCAAGTTCCACTGCGCCATGCACAGTTGCTGTGGCTAGGGGGTGATATTCAAAGGAGTTGCTCAGGGCGCAACTCCTTTGAATATCCTCCAGCTCCCACCCTGCACAAGCTTATTTTGTGCAGCTAAGGGCTTAGCCTCAAAATAGCGCAGTTTGAATATCTGGCCCAAAAAGTACATCTCCTCTTTTTTTGCTCCATGGACTACATCTCCAGTTCCCCCAGTCGTTGTTCATAACTCATACTTGATATGTCTTCCACCATTTTGGTAACTCTCCGTTGAACCCCCTCCATTCTATTTACATCCCTCCTCAAATATGGGTTCCATAAAGGGGAGCAGTAATCTAAATGAGGCCTCACATAGGCCCTATAAAGTGGAATAATGCATTTTCTGTTTCAAGAGATAAAGCTTCTTTTTATGCAACCTAGTAACCTGTTTGTTTTATTAATAATACTATTATAATGTGCTTGGAATGTTAGATCGGGAACTATTATTACACCTATGTCTTTTAGCTGGTTTACAGTTTTTATTACTTGCCCTTTTAGTGTGTATTCGTAATGCAGATTATTTTTCCCAAAATGCATAGCAACACACTTATCGGTACTAAAGGTCATTTGATTTTTCTCAGCCCATATTTCAATTTTTTTAGGTCATTTACAAGCTTTTAGTAATCTTCCACAGTATCAACTTGGGCTGTTAATTTAGTATCGTCAGCAAATGTTATAACTTGACTATTTAGATTTAATGTCATATCAGATATAAATATATCAAATAGAATCTGTCCCAAAACCAGTACCTGAGGCACACTGCTAGTCACTGACCTCATTCCTGATACATATCCTCTTATATAAACTCATTCGGTACGATTTTTTTAGCCATTCTTCTACCCATTTTATGATTTGATTGTCAATACCAAGTTTACCCATTTTCTCTATTAGGAGTCCATGTGGCACTTTGTCAAGTGCCTTGCAGAGATCAAGATAGATTACATCCATAGCTTTGTTGTTTTCTATACATTTACTTATATATACATAGAATACCATATTGCTTGTTAGACAAGGTCTGTTTTTTTGGAAACCATGCTGTGACCTATCTTCTAGTCCTCTTACTTGTAGGTAACTTTCAATCCTGGTTTTTAATATTGATTTGAACATTTTACCTACTATACTTGTTAAACTAATAAGTCTATAATTTGAAATATGTGATTGATTTCCCTTTTTAAAAACAGGTGTGACAATTGCTGTTTTCCAATCTTTTGGGACATCCCCAGTATTTAATGACATGTTAAAGAGTTTATGTAGTGGATTTACAATCCACTCTTTAATTTCTTTTAGTAACCTAGGATGTACCCTGTCTGGACCAGGTGATTTATTTATGTTTAACTTGTTTAGATTATCCATAATCTCTTGTTTAGATATCTCATTTATGGTGTCTTTTGGATTTGTAGTGACTGTTGACTGGTGTAATGAATATGACTTAGTATTAAAGACTGAGCAAAAATATTTACTGAATTCTTCTGTATTATCTTGAAGTGATATTTCGTTATTATCTATGACTATTGGCCCTATATTTCTTGAGTTTGTTTTTTTGTTATTTATACAGGAATATAAACTGTTTCCACTGTCTTTAATATAGGCAAGTTTTGTTTCAAACTTTTTTTCCCAATTTTAATTTTAGATTTACATCTTTTTAATGAAGTCTTGTATTTCCAAATATTATAATCACTACTATCTCTTCTCATGGCTCTATAAATTCTACGCTTTTGTTTAATTAATGTTATAATTGCTGGAGTTATCCAAGATGGAATTTTACCTCTTTTATTGTACATAGTTCAATTTGGTATATATTTATTTTCTAAGTTTATGATTTTATTTTTAATTTTAATCCATAGTGCATTACAGGAATTTATGTTGTTATCCCATTTCCAATTTGATAGTTTCTGTTTAATTTTAACAAAATTAGCTCTGTTATAATTTTTAACAATAGTTTTACCCACTACTGGTTTTAAACATGTAGAATTACCAAAGGTAATTATCATATGATCACTACATATTAAAGGAGGTTTAACCATTATGTTAGTTATTTTATTGGGCATGTCTGTTAATACTAGATCCAGTATATTGTTGTTTTGGGTGGGCTGATTGATTACTTGGTAATCCATTTGTTATACATGTGTCCATAAACAGATTTTCACTATTGTTACTACCTATATTATCTTTCCAATTTATTCCTGGAACGTTAAAGTCACCCATTAATATTGTTTCATTGTAATTTGACTTATCATTTATACCTCTTATTATTTCCTGATTTACTGTTAGGGTAGAGTCTGGTGGCCTGTAACATAGACCAATGAGTAATTTCAGTAAATTATCGCCTAATATTTCTACCCATATGATTTCACTTAGTGTACTGTCTATTAAATCCATGATTTGTTTAGATTTTTGTCTTCTTTAACAAATAATGCCACTCCACCTCCTTTTTTGTCCTTTCTATTTTTATAATATGTTGTATATCCCGATATATTGTTACACTATTCTGAACTTTCATTCCACCATGTTTCAGTTATAGCAGCTATGTCTATTTTTTTCATTTCTTAAAATATATTGAAATTCAGTCATTTGAGCACCATGTAGACTCCTTGCATTTGTTAATAGGAAGTTTAAACCTGTTTTCATTACATGTTTACTTTCTTTCTTGTTCACCTGTTTGATTGATTTTGGATTAGGTATCACATAATTACTTGCTCCTGCAGAATCCATACCTTTCTTCTATGCCTCTCTGGTACCAGGTCTAGTGCCCATTCACAAAACTCCAGGCTTAGATTATGCACGGCATAAATCCCACTTTTCACATCATCTGTTGTTGAGGCACAGGTCAGGAAGCATAGAAAAACCAGAAGCAATTGTAAAATTCACAACAGATGTTTTATTATTAACAGCAAAATAAAAAAATAAAATTGTTCAGAATAACTATGTACAATGGCAGTAGAAACATAGAAAAACAGAGTCCTTATGAGTTTTTTCTTCTCAATTTCCAATCTCAATCTCTCAGTCTCTGTCTCTCTCTTTTGCAAAATGTAGCTCCTTTTTATAAGTCTGTGCCAGAGCTCATTAAGAAAAAAGCATGCTTCCCACAGTGTTCTTGTAAATTTCAGCAGGTGCAGCAAAAGAGTTGTGACCCAGAACTGACCTCTTGTTTACATCTTCTGCAAAAGGCTTAAAAATTGCATCTCAAGTTAACCCCTTGAGTTCTAAATAGTTTTGCAATCATTTCAACAGTATAACTGTATACAGTTTTAAACAATGGAATCCCAGTATCAATTACATTTCCAGGAAAAGATTCACATGTATTTTTATACCTGCAGACATGCAAGTGGGAAGAAAAGACAGAAAAGCAAGTGAGAATAGAGAGATAATGAGAGGCAGAGAATTACAAGACCATTGAGGTGATCAAGTCCTAGGTCTCATGAGAAAATGTGATTGCACAATCAGACAGAGAAGAGACAGAAAAGGAGAGACTAGAACAGACCCTTGCATTTAAACTCTTTCTCCATAACAACTGGGACAGTGCCATATTCAGGCCTGTCACAGCAACTTGCTTTTTATTCTGTTATACTGACACACTGACGTACTGTATTAACAGGAAATATTCACTGTTTCTTTATTTTTACTGTATTCACTGGTTCCATATTAGAGTGAAAATAAAAAAACAGTGAATATTAAGTAGATCACTATATATCACAAACATGAAGGATGCGGCTCAAGTCATACCAGCCAGAGCCACGCTGAAAACAGCCAAGGCAGAAAAAACAATTGAGAAACGACCGGCTCGTGTACAGCCAAAAGGATAAAACAATCCTCACTCTAGGACACAATACATAACTGTTTTAGTATTTAAAAAGCAGTATAAAAAAGGGGGCAGTTGTCCTGAGTACAAAGTAGTGGTGACACATCCCTCCAGACATCAACATTTCACATTACTGATAGATGCTTTTTCAAGACCATACTGACACACTGACATAATGTATAGCAGGAAATATTCACTGTCTCTTTATTTTCACTATATTCACTGGTTCCATGTTAGAGAAAAAATTAAAAGACAATGAATATTAGACAGATTGCCTTATATAGCAGCACTAGTATTCTGCCAGTGCTGCTTCTGTGGTGTGGAGGGCTGAGGCTTAGCGCTACTAGGCCAGGTGGCAGTGGAGACCAGGGTTCTAATCCTGATTTCCTTAGATTTGAGGCAGTATAGCACAGTGGATTAAGGCTCTGAGTTGCAGATCTGGGGACCTGGGTTTGAATCCCACAGCTGCTTAGGTGCATACTGTGTGATCCTGAGCAAGTCATTTAACTTCCTTGTGCTCCCAGGTCACATCTGGAAACAAGCTTCAGCTTTGTGTGCTACTCCTGGTTAAAAAAGTTCCCCTAAAATAAGAGGAAGTGAACATATAGGGGTGTGCTTGGAGCACTAAATATAAAGGGCATAAATATAAACTGCTATACAGTATGTTAATCTTGATTTGTTGTACAGTATTCTGTATGTTGTGCTATATGAACAAAAAAAAAAGTAAACTTTGCATTGTTGTGCATATATAGGAAATGCCTACTACTTCTGTTACAGACCCCCACCTGACGCACCTGGAAATTAGTCAGTCGTACCCTAACATTCCCCAAAAAGTCTAAATAAAAAAAACAAAACACTTGGAAACTTCTCTGTTTCCAAGTCCTGTGTTGCATGGAATTGGCTAACTTCTACAGTCAGAGATAACATTTTAGGGCCCCATTACTGAGCAGGTTTCTGACCAAATGACTGGATCCATGGAGCTGTTACTATCTCCAACCCCATCAGGAAAACAAGGTCCAATGTGTAGTAACCCAGTTGACTAGCAACCGAAAATTCTTGTATCAGGCCCAACTCATCAGTGAGCTGAAGGAATTTGATAGCAAAGGAATCTGAGGTGTCATCAGCCATAACAATAAAAATCTCCCCCTCAAGAAGCCTTGAGAAATCCAAGGCTAGATATCATATTTTCTGAGCAAATTCTTGAAGGGAGTTTCTTCCACCACTTGGGAGCCACTATGGTTCTCAAGAGAGGTGGCTGTGATAGTCAGGAAGAAAAAGATAGCATTCCGGAAGTATAAGGAAACAGAGAAGGAGCAGGACAGAGAGCTGTACCAGTTAAGGCAGAAAGAAGCAGGGAGGGAAGTCAGAATAGCAAAGGCCCAAACTGAGGAAAAGATAGCCAACTCAGTTAAGAAGGGGGATAAAACCTTTATAGGTACATCAGCGAAGCGTGAAAGACAAAGGGAGGGATAGTGAGGCTGAATAGAATGAATGTGGTGGGCAGAGGGAGACAGTGAAAAAGCAGGAATACTGAATGAATATTTCTGCTCAGTATTCACAAAGAGGAGGGAAGTGCCTAATCCAATTAACAGAAGCACTCTTGATAGGGGGCGATCCCAGTCCTTTCACAGAAGAAAGGGTCTGCAAGAACTCCTAAAACTGAAGGTGGACAAAGCAATGGGTCCTGATGGAATTCACCCCAGAATTTTAAAAGAATTAAGGAAGGAACTAGTGAAACCACTGGCTACTCTTTTTAATAAATCATGGGAGGATATTGTGGTACCCGAGGACTGGAGGAAGGCAGATGTGATTCCCCTTCACAAAAGTGGGACCAAGACAGAGGCAGGAAACTACAGACCTGTCAGTCTGACCTCTGTGGTAGAGAAAGTGATGGAGTCACTTCTGAAGGAAAGAATAGTTGAGTACCTAGAGGTCGGTGGAGCACAAGAGCCAAGGCAGCATGGGTTCACAGCGGGAAGGTCATGTCAGACGAATCTAATAGATTTCTTTGACTGGGTGACCAAAGTAGTAGACCAGGGAGGGGCTGTGGACATGGCCTACCTAGACTTTAGCAAGGCATTTGACACAGCCTCACACAAAAGATTGATAGTCAAATTAACCAGCCTGGGAGTGGGTCCCAGGGTGGTAGCCTGGGTAAAACATTGGCTGGACAACAGGACACAGAAGGTAATTGTAAATGGAGTCCACTCTGAAGAAAGGGCGGTTACTAGTGGGGAATCACAGAGGGTTCAGTACACGGGTCCAGTCCTTTTAATGTCTTCATCAGTGACATTGCAGAGGGACGGAAGGAAAAGTATGCCTTTTTGCAGATGACATAAAGATCTGCAACAGGGTTGATACACAAGGAGGCGTGGAAAGGATGAAAAGGGACTTGGCAAGGTTGGAGGAATGGTCAGACGTATGGCAGCTAGGATTCAATGCAAAAAAGTGCAAAATAATGCACCTGGGAAACAAGAACCCAGGGGAAGAATACACAATGGGTGGGGAGGTAGTAACAACAACAAAACAGGAAAGGGACCTGGGGGTAATCATATCAGATGACCTTAAGGTTAGCAAGCAATGTGAGAAGGCAGTAGGGAGGGCTGGGGGTATACTGGGATGTATAGGGAGAGGCATCAGCAGCAGAAAACAGGAAGTTGTTATCCCTCTGTACAGACAGTTGGTGAGACCCCATCTGGAATACTGTGTCCAGTTCTGGAGACCCCATCTCCGCAAGGACATAGACGGATAGAGGCAGTCCAGAGGAGGGCAACTAAAATGGTGCAGGGTCTGCAAGAGAAGCCGTATGAGGAGAGACTAAAGGAGCTTAATATGTATACCCTTGAGGAAAGAAGGGAGAGGGGGACATGATAGAAACTTTCAAGTACCTCAAGGGAATCAACAAAGTCAAGAGGGTAGCATCTTTCAGAAAAGAGACTTACAAGAACAAGAGGACACAATTTAAAGATAGAAGGAGGGCGGTTCAGGGGCAATGTGAGGAAGTATTATTTCACAGAGAGGGAGTGGATGCATGGAACAGCCTTCCTGAGGAAGTTGTGGGGTCTAAAACTGTGGGAGAATTCAAGAATGCATGAGACAAACATAAGGCAATTCTTGTGGGGGGCAGGAAGATATAGGCTGTTGGTTAACTAGGATCTGCAGCCTATCCTGTAAGTAGGGAAATGGGCAGACTAGATGGGCCTAGCGGTCCTTATCTGCCGTCAAAGTCTATGTTTCTATGTTTCTATGGGACATAGTAGATGAACACTATCCTATACCTCAGACCTGCCACACGTACCAGAACTAGCCACTCAGAGAACGCTGCCTTCTTGGTGGGAAACACCACACATTCCTAGCTCAGATCTAAAACAGATGACTAAACCACTGCCCCTGCACTCTAATCTGAAATGATCTATCACAGAGTAATTACAAAGGACCATGTCTACCAGGACTGGCCTGGGAGAATCATCCATTCAAGTCTCTGTGATATTACTGTAGGCCAAATGGTGGATGTGAGATAACATTCCTGGTGATAGCTGGCTTATTTATGACCAGCCCAAAACTCCAGCGCATTACACCGAGTGAAGAGGCCTGGTGGAAACACGCACATATCACCTACTGGGACAAACATCACCTAGGCACTGGGATCAGGCAGGACAAATTCCTGCTCCCTTGTATATTCTTGGGCTAGTGCCTCCTGGCCCTCCCAAACCTGCAAGACTCTCGTCCCTCATTACATCAGCCCCCCCAGAGCATACCAAAAACATGTCATCATTGCAACATGAAGGTGGCGGTGGGGGGGAACTACTTGGAGACATTCCCTGAATGGGCATAGCTGTATAACATCTTGTGAGGAAAATAAAATCTTACCCAAACACATGATAACTGAAATGTACCCACTCCTCCCATATGCAATCCCACCAATAAAAAGTAACACCTGGTGCCTAGGAGATCGCAGAAAAACTGGGCGAATGATACTAATGCAGAGGTTCTCCTGCTAGGTTCAGGGTATACACACCAGGTCTGCAAGACCAAGGAGGAGTCAAGCCCCTGTAAGACCCCCCCCGGGGCCACTTGCATGGGACTACCTAAGGCTTGTTGGCCACCTCTGGAAAGTGACCAGGTCCCTCTTCCATACTGATGTAATGCAGTGCTTTTTGTCCATTGTTGTGTAATGTGCATCCACAGTATGAATCCAGCATGTAAAGTCACCTTGATGGAAAGGATTTTCAAGAATTGCTAGCGACTGCCACTGTTAATTACAGCATTTACTGCATAAGATATCTGAAGGCAATAACAAACAATACACCAGTGAAGAATCTAAGAATGACACAATTAAGTTTTTGCTGACAAAAACATGATAAACATTTTTGATGACTATAAATATTGTTGCTTTAAATTACTGTCACATGCTGCATTAAGTGCATGAGGCTTCCTGAAACAGACCATAATGTATACTGGTGATGAGTAATAAAAAGTGGAAGTCATTCAAGGCAGCGTTCAGGGAAAATAACCCCTGTATATTTAGATTTGGAATTAGTATGTGCAGGGGAGTGATCAGCATGCAGAATCTGAACATCAGCAGTGCCAACTTTTGTAACATAAGGGTGTTATGTGTGAGGAGTTTGTTGGCTGGGGAAATGGGGTTTGATGATATCTGGGTTAGTGTAACGTGTAGCAAAAGCACCTCCTCCCTCAATATATATTTTTTTCCTTACAGGTTATGAATTGGTTATGATGCTTAAATGGGGCTTGTAGTCACTGAGTAATGAAAGAGTTAATGTAGCAAAGTAGTAAAGTCTAACCACTGAAGGGAATGGGGTGGGGTTAAGTGCACACTGCACACTAGCAGATTAAAGATAAGCAGAAAGGAAGGCCTCTGAAAGTGTGTCTGTTCGCTCTTCTTTTAACAGGTCAGTACTTTAAATGATTGCAATTGATTGAATGGATCAGTGCTTTAAATTATAGCACTTGATTATACAGAAAAGTAAGTTAAAGTACTTATGATTATTATACTACTTCCCTGTTGAGCAAAAAGAATGCCAGTATAGACATTAAACCACGGCAGACCATGGTTCTACTGAGGAACCATGTTACAAATATGTTTATTTGCTATGCTCTAGCAAACTAATAAACTGTACTGTATGGAACTAATGCTCTGTTGCGTGTAGACTGATTCATAGCTGATGACTGAGGAAACATTTTGAAAGAAATATTGTTTTTTATTGGGATTTTAGCTACACATAGAGATAAATTCAATACTTTTGATGTAACTTTTTTTATTTATTTGCCATGTGTGGCCAAGAAATGCCCTGGTACACAAAGCTATGGACAGTTCATCATGATCAGGTACATGGGGGTTGGGGGATGGAGGGAGCAGCCTCAAAACATTACAAACTAGGTAACAAAAATGCTGGCCTGTGACTGACTGACACCACTGTAATGGAACTGCTTGTGCGGGCCCATCCCCAAGCTCAGAAACAATAGAGGGGACTCCAGCAGGCTTATGGGGAAATGAGGGGCCCCATTTCTGGCACTCTTTCTCTGTACTGTGGGCTGTCAAGTTCCTAGAATGACAGCCCCCGGCACAAATGGAGACAGACTGTGAGTAGGTCCTATAAAGGCAGGACTGTGCTTTAGGCAGGCAGATCTGGTAGAGTTGTTGTGGTGGAAGTGCCTGGTGTGCTGGGAGTGGGTGTCAGCTGTGCCATTCCAGGCCTGAAAAGCAGTCAACAAGCAGTCATTGTAGCAGGCACTTCAGCATGGTACTGGGTTTCCTTTACTATCTATGTAATCCAGGTGCTGGGTATCAAGAGATACTACCAGGATGAGGCATATGGGTTCCTATTTTAGATTTAAACTGGTTCTTTCCCAAGATAACATTATTGCTCAGTGTCTCCACCCAGCATATACTTTCAGTGGGTCTGGATAATACCTGGTACAATCCCCTGGGATGCTGTAACATACTTCCAGTCTTTCTAGTAAGTAGTCTTTTACATGCTGGTAGACTATGCTTCCATACTCTAGAATTAGGAGCAGGGGTTGGGTGACTAGAGCCAGTCTGACTTTTTGGGTATGGTGTAGATAGACGGGTGAAGTGGCCCCAATTTGCTCTGAGAAGTGATTCAGGGAGTGAAGACGAATTCGCGAAGTGCTCTGTAACGTAAAGTGGAGTACTTCGCGTTAGAATGAGTAACGTGAAGTCCATTGAAAATAATGACTTCACATTACTCCGCCTTCCCAAACCACTACTTCCCCAATTCTTAAGGCGAAGTACATTGAAAACAGTGTACTTCACCTCACTTTGCCTTGTTTTTAAGCTCCAAAGGTGAATTTTGCAGTGATTCATGGGATTTCAGGTCACATGTGCTCTAGTTTGTTCTGCACAGCCTCAGTTTGGGGTAGTGTGTGTAGGAAGCTGTAGGAGATGATCTGCTCAGAGAGCTCTCTGCAATTTAAACCTTCTAAAAGCTGTTAAAAAAGCCTTTTTGAGTCATTTTTTTTGCTGAAACTTTAGTTCATCAATTATAGGAAACCCTCCTGTGCTCATATCAACGAGCGTTTATTGTTTGTGTGTGGATTTTGAATGTTAATGTACAACATTCAGTCTGTGTACTGAGAGACAGTGGAAGTGTGCTTTGAGGGAGGGGCATATCTGTGGTGTAGGTAGATTAACTTGGAGAAAAAGACAGTGCTTTCTGTTTTGGTGATATTTTTCTTGTACAACTGTGTTAATGTACACACAGTAATATTTTCAATAATTCTTGCCACTTTTTTGCAGATTGTTGTGGTGCAGCAGGCCATAATTTCAGTTTGTTTAAAATATGTGGTTATATTACTGAAGTTTTCAGTTTGCTACGCATTACTTAGTGTGTGTGTGTGAGTATGTGCGTGACGTGTGTCATCAAATCAGACACCTTTTATTGTGTCACATAATTTCAGCAATGTGAACCTGCTATCCACTGCAGTGATGTGATTTTTGTACTTCTTTCTGTATCTTTACTGGTACTAGTACTAGTGACTGTTACTGCAGCAGTGCAGAACACTGCCTTCCCCAGCAGCCCACCCCAACATGCAAGGGTATTCTTTTCCAGATTTGAATTTCTGATGATGAGCACTGATTAGGTGTTGTGCCTTTGCGTCTGCATCTCTTCAGTGTGCAGTGCAATCTTAATCTGTCTGTGTATTTGCATCTCTTTAGGGCCCAATCTCCATCTGCAACTTAAGACACAGTTGTTTCTTTGGCTTCCCTCCAGAGTACTGGACAGGTGTGGTGCATAATTCTGCATGAACACTGTACTCATTAATATGCGTTTTTAAGTCAGGACCATCATCACGAGTCACTCGTGATACAAATCACGTTCTTCATCATCACGGTCACAAATGCAGTCACAAATCACAACATTAATTTTTCTACTAGTTACTTGGATATATTGTAAGCATGTTTTGTAGTATCTCTCCAGGCTTCACCACCCTGCCATTGTACTCATTAATGAGCGTTTTTAAGTTGGGGAGTTTGTGCTACAGCTCATCGGGGAAGTATAGCTGTAGGCATTCATGTTTCCAATACAGTTCCATATTGGTTATCTCACACCATTGACACCGAATCACATTCTTCATCATCATGGTCACAAAAGCAGTCACAAATCATGATTCATGGTCACTTTATGAATCGCAGCATTCATTTTTTTACTAGTTACTTGGATATATTGTAAGCATGTTTTGTAGTATCTCTCCAGGCTTCACCACTCCACCATTGTACTCATTAATAAGTGTTTTTAAGTCGGGGAGTTTTATGCTACAGCTCATCGCTGTCATTGGGGAAGTACAGCCATAGGCATTCACATTCCTTCCCGTACAGTGCGAGTTACAGTGCTGTAAGTAGTGGTGGGCGAAGTGGCCTCAATTTGCTACGTGAAGTAATTCACTGAGTAACATGGTATCCGCAGAGAACTCCACAGTGTGAAGCGGAGTACTTCGTTTCATAATGAGGAATGCAAAGCCCATTGAAACCAATGACTTTGTGTTATTCTGCCTTCCCCAAACCTCTTTTCCAACAATTTTAAGGTGAAGTACATTGAAATCAACGTAATTCACCTCACTTCGCTCTGTAATTGAGCTCCAAATGAAATTCTGCAGTTATTCATGGGATTGCAGGTCACGTGGGCTCTAGATCGTTCAGCACAGCCTCAGTTCTGGACTGGGTAGTGTGTGTGCAGTGTTTGCTGGAAACAGTTTGCTCTCAGGGCTCTGTGATTCAAAACCTCTAAAAGCTGTTTAAAATGCCTTTCTGAATAATATTTTTTGCTCAAAATTTAGTACATCGATTGTAGGAAACCCTTCTGCACTCATATCATCGAGTGTTTATTGTTGTGTGTGGATTATGAATGTTAATTTAGAACAGTCAGTCTGTGTACTGTGAAGTGTGCTTTGGGGGCGGGGCATATTTGTGGTGTAGGTAGATTAACTGGAAAAAAAAGCAGTCTTTCTGTTTGGTTATATTTTTCTTGTATAACTGTGTTAATGTACACACAATAATATTTTTAGAAATTCTTGACATTTTTTTGTCGATTGTTGTGGTGCTACAGTGTACAATTTATCTGTTTAAAACATTTGGTTATATTACTAAAGGTTTTCAACTTGCTATGCATTACTTGAGTGTGTGTTTGATGCATGCCATTACAGAGACCTTTTATTGTGTTACAGAGTAATTGCAGCAGTGTGAACCTGCTATCCACCGCACCTGCATGAATTTTTTATACTGCTTTGTGGTATCTTTACAGGTAGTAGATTGTTACTGCTGTGCACTAATCCCCCAAATGGCAAAATGTATTATTTTCCAGATTTGGATTTGTTACTTGTGAGCACTGGTTAGGTGATGTTGTGCCCTTTTGTATGCATTTCTTGACTGTACAGCGCACTCTTAATCTGTCTGTGTGTTTGCATGGCACCATTAATTCTGGGAGACTGCATTTCTCGTTATGCTCTCATTTCTCTTCGTCAGCACTGGGGAATTTTCTGGACACAGGACAGTAGCATTTTGGGGATGCACATTAATTCTGGTGACTTTGTGTGTGACCTGAACACTGCACACATGACTGAGTGCGCCATTAATTCTGGGAGACTTTGCATTTCTTGTTACACTCTCATTTCACTTCATCAGTACTAGGGAGTTTTCTGGACACAAGACAGTAGCACTTTGAGGATGCACATTCATTCTGGTGACTGTGTGGGTGGGATGCTGCCAGTATTGTTGTCGTTCTGCCTTACTTCACATTTAAAGCGGAATGACAACACGAAGTAATAATAACAAGGTGAAGTGAGCCTTTCCTATAGGGCACTCCACATAGCGAAGTGCTAAAGCAAAGTGGCCACTATGTGTTCACTTCGCAGGCGGATTTTAAATTTGCTGCATCTCTCGGTGTAGACATTGTGGTGGAGTGTTCCCAGTCTGGTATTCGCTTTTTGGACCATCAATTTAATATTGTTCTCAAAGCTTAGGCTATTGTGGATTTCCACTCCTAAGTATTTGTATCCTTTGACTTCTTTGATGGTAGAGCTGTCTAGGAGCTGGATTTGTAGCTCTCTGGTGTCTCTGATTTTTTTACTTTTTCTTGTGGAAGGACATAGACTGGGGTTTTTTTCACACTTGGCACCATCTTTGTAGAGACAAACCGATTTTGGAAGGTATAAAAATCTGATTGGAGTTATTTCACCATTTGGGAAAATTCTGTCACTCTTGTGATGAGGACTGCATTGTCCACGTAGAGTTTTGGAGTGATGTATATGGCTAGACAAATTGTTCATGTAAACCAGAAATAACAAGGGACCCAGTATCAATCGGTGGGGGATCCCTGAACAGGTGCCCCACACCTGACAGTGTGTTATCTACAGTGACTGAATGACTGCAGTTGATTAAGTAAGATGTGGATCACGAGTTCACTTCTGCTGCAGCTCTTATTTTCCTAGATTCTTTTTTTTGGGGGGGTTGGAAGCCAGGACATGTAAGTCAAATCAGGGCCTCAACAGTCTGAAATGAATGGAAGGAGGTCGGAAGACCCTGT
Source organism: Neoceratodus forsteri (assembly GCA_016271365.2). NCBI lineage: Eukaryota > Metazoa > Chordata > Ceratodontiformes > Ceratodontidae > Neoceratodus > Neoceratodus forsteri. The sequence goes on along the minus strand of CM057449.1, from coordinate 235,906,681 downwards.
AACCAGTGCGTAAGGTAGTCAGTTCAGCATGGAGCAGAGAGAGGAAAGCCTGCTTGCATTGTAGACACTGTGGGGGAGCAGAGATCATGTGGACTGCCACATCAGAAGGAGCCATCCGGTTCCAGGAACCGTAAGCACACCGCAGTGCAACATTGTTTCAAGGAACAACACCTGTTGTTTTACCGTGTTTCATAATCTGGAATATGAATACCTTGTTTTGAGGGGGTTTCTGCCATTTAAGAAAATGCATAGCCTGAGGGGTTTGATAGATTGAGGCTGTTGCTCTGTTTGATGTGCACTAATGCTGGACAATCTGCAGCAACATCTATGGGCCTGTAGAAATTCTACACCTGCTGTAACCAGAGATCAAGTTAAGGGAGCTCCTATTTGGGTTCGTTTAAAACCTGTTACAAGATAGAAAGGAGTAGATCTGGTCTGCCTAGGAGGGCATCTAAAAGGACCATGTTTAAAGTTGATGTTTACACTAACCTTTTTTTCTTTCAGATAGTTTGCTGTTAGTAAAACTGTGTTATTCTGTTAAACTTCAGCTGGTTATTGACTCTCCATGTGGTAGAGAAGTTAGTGATTTCCTGACTGAATCCATCAAGAGCCCTTATGGCTCTGTTGATTAGAATGCTTCTCTCACTTGCCTCTGAATCGCAACTTATTGGACTGCATCGGTTTACCAAAGGTGGTGGCACCGCCATAGGCGCATCTTGGGAACACCTTGCCATGGGGTCCATTACAGCATTCTCTGCCCATGTGATTATCAGGCAACACCATCTGGTTAAAAAAAAAAAGTGCTGGTATCTGGATCATATGGCCCTGCTCTCTTACCTCCCAATTTGCAGTGCCAACACTGCAATCCTTCTGCTTCTGCCCATTTCATTGGCAGTCACAGCCGGACACTGGTAGCACCATACTGTTTGGGCATATATCATACAACAACCCAACAGCCCATTTTCTAAGCATGATAAGACTCTTCAGTGTGTACGATGCTCTTTGATACCTGCCCATACAATGACTACAAAGGCCCTGGAGTGGGCAGAAATTAAACAACATCCCACACCCTGTTGGGTCTTATTGCTTACATAGTCTATCAATAGCTATTACATTATCAGCTGGTTTTACTATGTGAGCAAGTGCAGGAGTGTCTCCATTCAGAAGAAGGTGGCTGGCCATGGACTGAGGTGGGCAGGCTGAGATGGTTGCTTTCTTCCTTTCTTGCATGCAGTTGTGGTGGGGTGGATACTTTGTGCTGGGTCCTGGCTGCTATAAGTGTCCGACTCCTGCTACATGGGTGCTGCTTCCAGGTAGTGGGAGGGGAGACAATGCATGAATGAATGCTAATGCAAACTAGTGCTGATGAATGTTGGCGGTCAGCCATGGAGGTAGGCAGGTTATGTCAGCTGTCCATCTTGGAGTTTGTCAGAATGTGGGTGCTTGGGGGATGAGATGGGGTATTTGGGTGGTAATTGAGGGTTGGGGATGGGAGGCTTCTATATTTAAAGGATCTGGGCAATGGAGGATGGGTGGGCTGTTGGCTTTCCGTTTTGTTTTGTTAGATAGTATTTCCCAAATAGGGACAAACAGTGCTACCATTCATTATTTGGGATCTGAATAATAAGTAATGCATTATTTGTGGTATTCAGGAAATATTATTTGTTGCTTGCACACCCCATCCCCTACTACTACTCTTTTGGCTATCTTTTCCTCGGTTTGCACTTTTGCTTACCTCACTGCCTTGGGACAGGACTTAATCAGAGAGGGAGAGATTCCAGAGGAGACAAATACTTACTCTGGATCAGTCTTCAATAAGGAACCTTGGAAAGGACTACATGTAGTAGGGGGTTACTGTTTGCAAGGAGGGAAATGTATTCAAGTTGAAATTAGAGCACAGCTAGCTGCAAAGTACTTGTATACAGATGATAGAGTTAACATGATGCACCTCAAAATTGTGAAACAAATTGGTAAACTACTGACAAATTTAAAGGAAATAAGAAACAGGTGAAATTAAATTCTGGGAGATTAGAAGACAGCTATGGGTAATAAGAAACAGGTGAAGGGGGCGTGGCCAGCAGCCGACAGGAAAATATGTTCCTTTTGCAGCTCCCTGCTCACACTATTTTAAACTGATTAAAACTCAACTTTTTGGAAATTACTGAAGCTAATCACTTATCCTGTTCAGTAGCAGTGACCATTTGGCCAAGATTGAGGAACTTTGCAGAGATTACATTATGGAGAGAATGAAGCAAGATCCTCCAAAAGACTTGGGAAAGGGCCTGTTAAACCCATCGACTGGTGCCAAGGGCAGTGCAGTGTCCCATGAACATTCTGGGATCTGGAGGCCAACATCCATGCTATCCTGGAAGCAGTAAAACAGATCAACATAAAGTCTGATACCTTTAACAATCACCTGATCCTTAAGCAGAAACGAAGATCACTACATTAGAAAACAATTACACTTTTATTACTGACACAGTGAATAAATCAGCAACAGCAGTAGATGGCTTGCTGAAAAAAATAAACTGCTTCAGAAATGGTTAGAATATCTACAGAATTGGGCTCGGGCATCGCACCTCCGACTCTTGGAGACTCCTGAAGGCCTAGAAGGAACGGAGCCACTTAAGTATATACAAACTTTAATTTCTGACTTATTTCAACTGCCAACTGACTCACTTATTCATTGGGCCTACAGAATCACCCCTGATGGAAACCCAACAATCCAGACTTACCACGTACTTTTCTGATTATCAGCGATGGGGTCTATGTCTGTGACCTGCTCCTTAAAAAGGCAAGAAACGCAGCTCCATTAGCTCTAAATGATGGGACCAAAATACATTGTTTTCCAGATCTCAGTTACACTACGTGGATGCGGCGCTGTGGTTTTGATGCCATCCATGCTGGACTACGTGAGCTGGGAATAAATCGTGCCCTCCAGCTCCTGGCCTGTCTTAAGATAATTTATGTAAGGAAAGTCTTTCTCTATAATGATCCCTCCGATGTTGTTCACAAGCTGGAGGTCAACCGCTTGGATTTTGCTACTCAACCACCTGAAGCAGACTTCGGAGCAGGCATGTTTCAGATCTGAAACATTGCACACTATGGTTCTGTATGTCTCGAGAAAACCATTCACTGGACCCTCTAAAGACTGTTAGCCTAAACTGTTCTGTTACATTTATGGCAGGGTAAATATAAACTTATAGACACGATGGTGCATTGCTGTTGTTTGCTGCTCTATCAGTTAAGTTAGCGTGTGGAGCTGTGACACAGTTTGTTACGTACAGCTTTAAATTCTTAAGTTACCAATATATTATATTAAAAGTATTAGTTTTAATACAGTGTGTTACCTTATATAAAAACATATACTGTTTTTTCAAGTGTATAGGATCAGTAGGAGATGTAATAGGTTGCTTCTAAAATATTTATGAGGGGTTAAATCTCTGTTATATTGTTTTGTCATGGACTCCAGGGTTGTGTCTGTGACACTGGCTAGTCTAAATAGAAGGATTCTCTTACCTTAATAGTACACACTTTCTTGTTTGGCTGTCCATGGTCTTGCTGCAAAGGCTATTTTGGGCTTTTATCATGAACGATTTTCAGGACATATCCATAAACACCAAAGTGCTGTGACAATAAAAGATGGGCTAAGTATTACTATCATAACAATTGTTTATTGTATTGTATCCTACACCTGGAATCAAGCGTTATATATTAAGTTCATGTGAAAATGAATACACATAAAGATGAAAAAAAAAGAAACAGGTGAAATGAAGTTCTGGGGGATTTGAGGACAGCTCATGTGACCCCCTTGTTCAAAAAGTAATTTGGGGTGGGGGCTGGGAGGTAAGACCCATTTGTATGACTTCAGATGTATAACATAGTAACATGGTATTGTAATGATGGAAAGGCCGTATGTTCCATCTTGTGTCTGCCCTGCCTGCCACATGATAGTGAGTATACACAATTTTAGTATATAGGATACACATTCTAGCTTCACAACCAGAGTTAGTCATACTCATGACATGCTACACTCAATGCCCTGCTCCCTCAAGGATCTGTCTAGTCCTGCTTTGAAAAGCCAGAACATTGTTAGCTTCCACAACATCAAGTGGTAGTTTATTCCACATGCTAACTGCCCTCTGTGTAAAAAAAAAAAAAATGTTTTCCACTGTTTCTTCTTATTCAGCTCTCCTCCCCTCTGTTTGAGTGCATGCCAGAGTTCTAACTGCAATCCCATCTGTGTATATTTCCACCTCCATCTCTATGTCCTTTAGTATTAGGAAACAAGTGATCATCTCCCACCTTACCCTTTTTCTTGGCTGAATAATTTGAGTGCATTCCATTGTCCTTGTAGCTCTTGCCTGCTTAGTCACTAATCAGCTTGGTTGCCCTGTGCTGAAAATTCTCGAGCTCTTTAATGTGCTTACACAGAAACAAAGAAACATAGAATTTGTCGACAGAAAAGAAGCGCTTGGCCCACCCAGTCTGCCCTGATGGTGCCTGCCTAGTCTGTCTCCACAGTCCCTAACTGGTCTCCAGTGACTCTAACTCCTCCCTGTCCTTTACTGATATTCCCCTATGTCTATCTCACACATGCTTGAAGCCCTGTACTGTTTTTGTCTGCACCACTTCTGCTGGCAATCTCCTTCAAGTGTCCACCACTCTTAGTACAGTGGTGACCAGAACAGGATTCTCCAGGTGTTATATAACCAACATGGTCTAATCTCAGGATATTCTTTTAATTGAGACATTGGTCTCATAGAACCTTATCTTGTATACAAAGTTTGAATAACTAAAGAAATAAACAAATCAAGGGGCTGTGTAGGGGAAGAACAGCTGCCCTAATCTGTTCTTTACCCACTTCCTAGAGTATCTCAGCATTGTGCCTGCTTTCTTGACTGCAGCAGCACGCTACCTGAATGACTTTAGCTTATTGCCTATGGTTACCTCTCAATACGTTTCTTCTGTTGCGCTGCCTACTGAAACACCACACAGGCTCTATGCACAACAAGAGTTCCTTGCCCTTATGTATAATACCTTGCACATCACCACTGAAAATCTAAGCTCTGATTTTCAGGGGTCACGCTTTTCTTTTTTTTGCACTGGCCCAGCTGGGAAAGTGGTACCAATTTGCACTGACAGCCCAAGATTTGGGGAGAGGGAAGGGCTCTGTTTCCTCACCTCTTTCCATTTATTCTCTGTTTGCCAGTAGTACCCCTTCCCTCTCCTCTTTCCCATAAGCATTCATTGTTGTCTAGTGGCACCCCCCACTCTTCCCGTAAGTTCTTCTTGGTGTCTAGTGGCACTGCCTCCCTCTCCCCTTCCCCATAAGTCCTCCCTGGTATCCAGTGGCACCCCTCCTTCTCCCCTTCCCCACGTGTTCTCCGTGGTGTCCGGTGGCAGCCCCCTCCCTCTTTCCTTCCCGATAAGTTCTCCTATGTGTCCAGCGGCAACCCCAACTCCCCAGAGTATCCCAGCCTCACACTAGTCCCTGACAGCGACTGAAACAAACTCTCCCCTCACCTTTTTGTCCAACCACTGTCTGACTCTCACAACTAATGTAAAAAAAATCTTCTGCACCCATGTCAGCTCCACCACCCTCCCTCCTGATGTCTCCTTAACAAGTCACCAAAAGTTTGAAAGTATGTGAATAAAATCCTTAAACAAGCATGTCACCTATAGTAATTTAACAGTTTCAATGGAGGTCCTAAATAGCAGCACTCTCTCCCAGTAGTGCTTTACAATAACACCTGAGAGAGAGAGAGAGACTGCTGGCAATTAAGCCCTGTGGTGACACTGTTAAGATACTATCAGCAGTATGGTTTCTTAAGGATTTTATTTGCATACTTTTGAACTTTAGGTGAGTTGCTGACTAAGGGACATGGGTGAGATGTTGTAGTCTGGCATGGGTGGGGGTAAGGCTTATTTTTTTACACTTGCCCCATCGTGCAAGTCAGGGGGAAATCACACTGGCCCGAGACAGCTTCCACTATGCCCCAGGCCAGTAAATTAATGCTAAGCATGAACCCTGATTTCTCAGCCCATGCCCCATATGTGTGCAGGTCCCCCCCATTCTGTGCACCCTGCCCCTCTGCTGTGACCAGTCTTCCTACCAATTTAGTTTTATCAGCAAATTTCAGAAGGCTTGTTGCTGATGCCTTCCTTCAGATCATTAGTAAATAAACAAGCTCAGCACCTACCCCTGGGGTACTCCACTCAGTATATCCCTCTACTCTGAATGGTGACTGTCCAGCACCACCTTCTGCTCTCTACCTGTCCATCGGTTCAACATCCATCTCACGTGCACTTTGTTGAGTACATACTGTGCTTTTTCCATGGGTTTTTCATTCAGTACAGTGTCAAAGGCCTTGCTGAAGTCCAGATAAACAGCATTAGTGGAGATCTACAGATCCACTTACACCACTTAGGGTTACATTTTGTATGGCAATGTAGGTTATTTTGTCAATTTATTTGAGTTAGGGGGCTTCACCCCCCATGTTAAATCAGAATAGACATGTGGGTTGTGTTGGGGTGAGGAGAAGCCCCCAGACTGAACCAAACTGAAACTCTGTAAAACCATACCAACTACCCTAAGCAGTGTAACTAGTGTAGTATATCTCTATGATATGGTATGCTAGTTTTGTGCTAGGTGGACACCTAAAAAGACAGGGCTTCTCAGTGCTATCTTGTGTCAATCGGGAGAGGAGCACTGTTCATATTTTCAGCTGTACGAGGCAGCAGTCAGGAAACTGGGTAAAATGACCTCAACAGTGAGGACACTGGTGCATAAGGAATCAGATACTGGATGTGCTAGTGAAAGCAGAACACCACACAGTACACACAGTGTGACTTACAAACTGAAACCAGATTGGGGGGGTATGGGATTGCATCAACAGAATGGCAAACCTTAACCTGGCAGGTGGAGGAGGTAAAGGGATGGCATCAACAAAATGACTGTCCCAAAGCACAGCCCTTTCAGCCTACAAAAAAAAATCCTGTACTGCCAATGCCAGCAGTGGAGGGACTACGTTACACACATTTTTTTTTTCATTCATTTCTGTAAATGTTTAACATTTCCTTTTTATTTTTTGTAAACATTTTTAAGCATCTTTTCAGATGAGTAACCTAAAAAACAATTTCTAAGCACAATAATACCCTGCAGGGTGGGTGGTATTGGGCTATACTGGACCTTCTATGGTCTATAAGACCCTCCGCCTGTGGAGTTGGGACTCATTATGCCCCTGAGCAGTCTGGTATAGCCTAGTACTGCACATCCCATCAGGTATTATTGCTTACATAAACTACATCCACCACCCAGCCTCTGTCTACCTCCCTAGTCAGGAAAGTAGCCAGGATTTTAAAAACAGAAGGCACAAACATAGATACATCCAGTTTGGGCCATATCTTTATACATGGCCAGTTGAGTTCAGGCATATTTGTTCAAAATGGTTGAATCCAAATGAAGGCCTAGGCCTATAGGCTGTGGCCTGGCTACTCCCCTTCTAGTGAAGGCAATCAGGTGTATTTGGCAGGATCTACCATCTGTGAAACCATGTTATGTGCTAGAGAACAGCCAATTTTCTATCCATGTGCTGAACTACCTTATCTTTTATGACTGACTCAAACACTTTGCCAAGCACTAAGGTAGGGCTCCCAGACAAACAGAGTCAGGTGCACCCCTTCCCCAATGTAAATCTTTAAAAAGTGACGCTTTTCTTCTGCCTAAATTGACCCTCTGAAAAGTGATATCTTTTTTCTATATGTTTAGCCAGGATAGAATAGCAGACAGGCAATATGTAAGCAAAAAGACATGAAAGGGTGTGCATGGAACATATTTTACTGCACTACCAGGGGTGTAGGGATGAGTGCCTTGAGCCCCTGGTGTGCGGTAAAATATGTTCCACACACACCCCCTGGTGAGTCTTATTGCATTTATAAAATGGGCTCCTATATTTATTTTAATGTTTACAGTTAGAAAAATCTTGCTTGTATGTAGAAAAAAGATTAAATGTTGCTCATCTATGATAAAATAGTCATTCTGCAGATATTGTGTTAATATTCATGAGCTCATTTGCATTTATGTGACTCCAGGATGCTATGTGTAGTGTGCACAGCCTGTACTGCAAACGAGTGCTGAAGCATTTTTTTAAATGATTGCTGAAGGGTTTAAGACTGGACTATGCTAGCCCGAGTCCATGTACCTTCCACCTGCAGTTGTTTCTATGTGCTTCCCTTGGCCCTTGTGCCCACACATGCACGGTCACTCCCCCTCCCTTGTCGACTGAACCTTTCTCTTCTCCCTCCCGAATGGAGACGTGTTACAAGAATTAGAATGATTGTTCGTGGGGGAAGGCAGGAGGTAACGAGTGATTGGGAACCTCTTCTCTCCGCTGGCCAGATACAGCATCAGATATAGTGCAGCTCATGTGGGTGACCAGGACAGCAGTTTGTCTCAGGGACTGTAGGGGGATACAGCGAAATGGGACAGGAGAAGAGGGAAGACCCCAAGCAATGGACTTCATTAATTTCTCAGACTTTCAACACAGCTCACTTTCATTAATGTTAACATGTTTCCTCAAAGGCAGGTTCGGTGGTGTGAACTAAAATACGAGTCTAACAGGAGTGTTAGCCAGAGAATAGAAGATGGCAGCATTTTAGTTATTTATTTAGTTTTTGTTGACCAGGTAAGTGCACTAGACAAAATCTTGTCTATTTTCAGGCATGACCCAGGGGGAAGGGGATATAAATGAATGCCAACTGACCTTGAACCAGATTAAGCTGTTAGTGGTATTTTAGTGAACCGGGGAAATTTAGCCAGGGTACCAGGTAAATTCCCCTACACTGACAGCATGGGGCTTGACTTCCTGCAGAGTGGAGGAGCTCAGTTTGGAGCTGGACGGCAGAAGATGGATGATGTAGAAGATGAAGGATGTGAGGTGGAATGAGAATCTAGCAGGGCTGCTGCTAACTTGCCAAACTCAGCAAGACCTAATGGAATGGAATCTGAAGCTAGAAATGCTACTTTTAATGCAGAAGACAACTCTACCCCCCCCCCATGGTGCCTCTCATTCAGGACAGAAGGGATGTACAAGGTACTGACTTTAATTAAATTCCTGTATCTTCACCTGATCTTTCTCAAGAGAGCTTAAGACAAATCTTCAATGTGCATAGGGAGTTTATGAAGCAACTGGTACAAGAGGAAAATGCCTGAAATGTTGATATACCAGAAGCAACTTATTCTGCTGCTGCAGGATGCTCTGCTGAAACTATTCTCACACCCTGTAATGCTGAGACAAACATTTCTGATGAGACTTCTAATTGACCTGCCTCTTTAAACTTAAGGGAGATGAGCAGGAATCGGCACGACTTCTCTACTGCTTGGTCCCCTGCAGTTGCATGAAAAGCAGCTGGATGGCAAAGACCTAACGAAACAGATCCCTGGTTCTCACTGGGACCTGTCAGCACTGCGGATATAATCTCTGCAGCTCAACCAGCCAGCCAAACTTCTTGCTCGACAGCAGCCTCCTCGCAACAACCCTCTAAAGATTCCAGGAGTGCTCAGGACTATTCTAAAATAGCAGAAGGATATTTACAGTCTCAGGATTTACCTTCCATGGGCCCCAACAGTGCACAACTGGAATCTTCTTCTGCTGAAGACAAACTGCCTCCTAAACTTACACAAAGACTCATTCTCTCAAGCAGGTACCGGGAACACAGACAAACCATTCAAATTAAGTGACTTGTTTACAGCTGTAGGACAGCCTGCTCAGCGGCATAATGCTGTAAGGCTGAAGTATTTAGGAGATGTGTCCACTGCTCCAACCAGGAAAACAGTTCTCCACAATATGCTGAAGGACATGTTAGTATTAGCCCATCTGAACTGTTCGCGTTTATTCATGTACATGAGGAACTACTGTAACTTATGATATTAGTTTCAAAACTGTGACAACTTTGGAATTATTTTGGGCAAAGTATGAGCTAGTGAAAACCTCTCCTTTGTGGTCTGCTTTTCTCCTTATTCTCCTTACAAAGTCTGCTGTGAAATTTATCACACTGTTGTTTAGGAGTGAGGGGGGTTAGCATTGCTGATGTGTAGTACTGGCTGCGCCAGAGGTGTGAGATTCTAGATACCTCTGACCTATTTTGGATGATGATTTTGTGTGGACCAGGGGGTGGAAAATTAAGGTCCAACTGCATCAGAATGAGAGAGGCATTGTACATCTCCCCAGTAGTTTTTACATCGGGAGGGATAAGGGCATTTGTTTCTACCCAGGGCAGCCCCGAACTTGCCATAAGTGTGGGTCTTGGTCTCACCTTTTAGTTACTCCTGCAACAAACCCCATTGCACTTTATGTTTGGCCTATGGACAAGTTAGTTTAGGCTGCCCTAACCCCCTACTCTGCAGTCTGTGCAATGAACAAGGTGACACGTATCAGCAGTTCCCATGGGCTGACCATAACAGGTTAGATGGGCCCCACAGGACCAAGGGCTCTCATCTCAGATTCTCAGACACAGGCCCTCAAATGCAGAGAAGAGTCAGCATCTTTAACTGTAGCCCCTCCAGCCCAGCAAGACACAGACACCTGGCACCTCAGCTTCTGAACCTGTGGCTCTACCCCACCTCCCCTCCTGCCCTGTAGCAGTTAAGGAAACAGAACAAGATGACCCCCTCACTGGCAATGAATCAACCCCCATAATAGAAGATGTTGTTTCAGATCAGGGCCATACGCAACCCCCCCAGCCCAGGGATTTACCTCGGTGAAGAGCTCTAGGAGAGGGAAGGGGAAAAAGCAAATCTGATGCCCGCACCCCTAGGAAGACAATTCTAACCAGAAACAAATTCCAGGCTCTAGCAAAAAAGCATAAACAATGGGGGGATACTGAAGAGGAAGAGTACTCTGACTCCTCCAGGGTGTCGTGTTCCAAAATGGAGGTCCCCCTGGAGGAACAGGATAAAATTCCCAATGTTGAGAAAAGACTCCCTCCCAAAAGGTGAAATTTCCTTTCATTTTTTCCACTCTGCCTAACCCCTTATGCATACTGCCATTAAAATAAGGTGTCTCACTTTAAATGTATGCAGTATTTATTTATTTATTTTATTTATTTATTAGAACATCAGTTTAACAACCTTTGAGCCAGAGGCTCATTTACAAAGGTCCCTCGTCACAGTGAGGACAAAACAGTGCAAGAAACAACATCAAGGCAGACAAAAGATCGGAGTACATTTAGGAATCAGCCAAAAATACAGGCATTTGTCAAACACAGTATAAAACAGGCTTGCAAGTGCGCTTCACAGAGTAGACAATATACAGTAGTTACATGGAGATTGATTCAGTGGGCAGGTAAAGGTAAGGCTGAGTGGAAGACATCAGAAGAGGAGTGTGGGGAAGATAGCAGCAAGTAAAGGTAGAGCTGGACAGAAGGTCAGAGGAAGCTCAGTGAGCCTTGTCTGGGAGGATAGGAGGAGGCTTAGAGCAGGGCAGCTGCGTTGAGAGCAGGTGATTTCTAAGATTAGTTTTAAAATAAGATAACAAGGCGGCATCAGTGACTCCGGTGGGGAAGGCGTTATACCAACAGGGGGCTCTGTAGGAGTAAGCCCTTTGACCTTGCGAGGTTCTCGCCCTCGGTATAACCAGTGCAGTTTTGCGGGATGTGCGGGTATGCACTGTAGGGTTTGCATGGTGGATAGTGGTTGACAGACCCGCTGGGGAAAGCCCAAGGAGTGATTTTTTTGTTAGGAGGCAGGTTTAGTATTTGAGGCGCTCATCAAGGTTGAGTAGATTAGCCATGGTGTACAGACGGCAAGTGTGGGTTAGACTAGGAGCCCCAGTTATGAGCCTGCAGGCCCTTGTTTTAAGGTTCGGCGGACCTTGTGCAGGGCAGTCTGATCTGCTGCACCATACACAGGTAGGCCATAGTCTACCAGAGATAGAACAGAGGATGTGACAGCAAGTCGGAGGGCATCCGTGGGGAGGCAGTTTTTATGACGATAGAGGATACCCAGCCGAGTGTTAGAGGCTGAGGCAAGGGCAGAGATGTGGGCATGAAAAGAGAGGGCAGGGTCAAAGGTTATACCTAGGTATTTATAAGAGTGAACTAGCTCAATAGGGTGTTTAGAGATGGAATGGACTGTGAGAGGATAGTTACTGGATTTATTTTGAAGGTGGGCAAAGAGCATGGTTTTGGTTTTCTTTAGATTAATTATGAGCCTGTGCTCAGTATGAAGTCCTTCCTCAAACAACTTACAACCATACAATTTTTAGCAGACTTACCTCATGACATCTACCTGCTACAGGATGCCAGAATAAAAACAATGCATGAAATCACACAAGCTAAATTGAAATGGTCAAGGGGTCCCTCATTTTGGGCTCATGTGGAGGATTTATGGGATGGGTTAGGGACTCTTTTTTCTGGATATCACTTTCACATAACTAAAGTGCTGGATATTCTCCCTGGGCAGGCTATGCTTCTTGATTGCCTCTTTAGGAAACTAAAATTAAGAATCATTAATGTATATGCCTCCCAGAGTATTGCTGCCAGGTCAGAGCTTTTTCACCTAATCCAACCATACCTGCACACCTCCAGGCAAGTAACCTTGGGAGGCGACTTTAACTGTGGATTATCCCTGAGTGATAGAGGGGGTACTACAAATAAAATCTTTGGGGACTCTGCTGCCCTGAATAAAATGTTAGCTACTGCTAAAATAAATGATGTAATGAGTGCAATACATCCAAAAGGAAAAAAAAAACATATTATAGGGGCACACATGCCACAAGAACTGTCTTTCTTTATCTAATAGCATTACTGTATCTCATGGGACAGTTATTCCTTGTGTGACCTTGGACCACATGGCAGTCTCCTTAACCTGCTCTCCTGCAGGGCAACCTCTGCCTTATAACCTGTCTCCAGATGTAATTAAATAATACCCTGTTTGCAGACCCTGGTATAGATGCAGCATGTTTAGAACTTTTAAGGGCCCAGTGCACTGTTCTGGATGCCTATCCCTCTCCCCTAAGTTGGTGGGAGGACACGAAATTGGACTTAAAGAAATTATTTCGGAATAAGGCTAGGTCCAAAACTCTGTCTGCATACCTTACTTACTCAAAACTAATACAAAGGTTACAAGATCTTATTTCCTATGCATACGAAAATCAGGTTGAAAATGCTCAGGCCATAAAGAGGTCAAAACTCAGATAGAGGCCCAGCAATATAATAGAGCCATGTCTTTAAAAATGGAGGCACAGTGTGGCACTCAGAACTCTAAACCCTTCTTGGATTTATTCAAGAGATGCTCAGATAGAGTGGCAGCCACCCACATAGAGAGTTTAGTGCATCCAGACACGAATACTCATTTTACTACACTACCTTATATTAAAAAAGTAGCACAGAAATTTGGAGCATATGTTTGGGGAAGTGTCACCCACTAAGGGACCTTTTTCCCTTCTTACAAACATCACCATACCAAATATCTCTCAAGAACAAGTATCTTCCCTTATTGCTTCTATTTCTGTATTAGAAACTAAACAGGCAATTTCCCGTCTGAAGAAACTTACCTCCCCAGGACAAGATGGCCTCACAACTGACTTCTACCAGCATTACATAGAGATAGTTGCTCCTATTCTGACAACAGTGTTCAATAATTTATTGCTATCACACTGACTCCACATGCATTTTTCTGATGCTATTATGATTTTATTATTTAAAAAAGGAGATAGGGCAGACATAAAAAACTGGAGACCACTTAGTTTACTCAATGTTGACAATAAAACACTAGCTTCCATTTTGCTGACTAGAATATTGGCAGTGGCTCCTCTCCTTCTGGCTGAGTCCCAAACATGTGCAGTCCCACTTAGATCCATTAAACAAAACCTTTCCTTAGTAAGAGACATTTTATATTCTTCCTCTACGGCTAATCCTGCAATGCTAATCTCCCTAGATGAAGAGAAAGCATTTGACCAGGTCAATCATAACTACTTATTTTGGGCTTTGCAGCATAACCATATTCCACAAACATTTATTCAGTGGATTAAACTACTATGCCACACTGCCTGGATCACCCCCTCATGTAAATAACTCCCCTGGGTCACCATTTTTAGGGCAAAGAGGGGTACGCTGAGGCTGTCCTTTGAGCCCCATACTATATTCATTTCAAATAGATACCCTACTGTAAAAGATTTGACAGCACCCCAGAATCCCACGCATACTCTTACCAACAGGCAGGGCCGGATTAATATGCATGCACATGATGCCATGGCATAGGGCCCCGTTGTTCAGGAGGGCCCCCGGCCAGGTGCCCGACTGTATAGTGTAATCAAGTGCAGTGCTTATTACATTATTTTTTCCTCCACCACATCCCTAACTATTTTTCCTCCACACGGACCACCTCCCGACCTTGCTGTCTCCCGCCGTGTGTGACTGTTTTGAAATGGCAAGCAGTCCCCGATGTGTGTTTTGAAGCAGTTTCTCCACCCAGCAAGCGAGCCTCTCTCACTTGGCTCTGCCTCTGCACTGAATACTTTTGTGAATGACAGATGGACACACACACACACACACACACACACCAATCACTTCAGAATGTGTGGCAAGGAGGTGTGGCAACTGAGGAGCGGGAATTGTGGGGCAGCCTGGTGGCAGTGCATGTGTTTTGCATCTCATTTGGTCAGTCAGGGTCGAGGGCTGTGTGGACGTCCCTAGTTGTTTTTAAACTTGAGAGACAAGGAATCAGGAGTAGGAGGAGAGATAGATCAGCATTTTAGAGCCTAGCAGTCTCAGTCAGAGAGTGAACAACCTGCTTTTGACAACCAGAGCAGCGATAGTCGATGCAACGGGAACAGTGAAGTGAGGTGATGAGCTGCGGCTGCCCTGGGCCCGCAGGCCATAGTGCAAGTTAGTCGAATGATTCAACTCAAATCATTGATTCATCAGTGAGCTGCAGAGTGTTGTCGGTCGGTCGGTCGGAGTCCTCCCACTCCTACATAGTGAGTGATGAGTCGTCGAGAGGGAGTGCCTCTTTGCTTTGGGCCACTGCCTATGGGTGAGGGACAGGGTGGGAGAGTCTTCTAGACTGAGTCTGTGATGACAGAAGAGAGAGAGACAGAGCCTAGAGGAGGTTGATGACAACAGACAAGGTAAGTAAACATCTAAATACTAGACAGATACTACTGGGTTAGTAAACCTTTCACACACCTTGTGACCTGAGACAAGGGTGTATACTTTTTATTTTGCTGCCCATCATACCTTAATTGTTAGGCTAGACTTTTTTTTTAATTAACAAACAATGTCTGCAGGGGCTACACACATGTGAACTGTAGCCCAGGGTCATCTCGGACCATTCCCCAGTTGCCCTTACCCTGCAACTTGATCAAAGTATATCACAAATATGGAGACTCAAATAAACAAAAACAAATAAACAAAACAAAGCAAATAAACAAAATGAAATGAGGTAAGAAACCACTATGGTTCTCAAGGGAAGTGGCAGTGAAGGTTCAAGAGAAAAGAAAGCATTCAGGAAGTACAAAGAATCACAGAAGGAACAGGACAGAGAACTGTATCAGTTAAAGCAAAAGGAAGCTGGGAAGGCAGTCAGAACAGCAAAGGCCCAAACCGAGGAAAAGATAGCCAACTCAGTTAAGAAGGGGATAAAACCTTTTATAGGTACATCAGGGAGCGAAGGAAGACCAGGGAGGGATAGTGAGGCTTAATAAAGGGAGGGAGGGAGGGAGGCGGGCAGAGGTGACTGTGAAAAGGCAGAGATACTAAACAAATATTTTTGCTCAGTATTTACAAAGAAAGAGGGGTTGGTACCTAAAACAAACAGTAGAAACACTCTGGATACAGAAGTTGATACCAGGCCATTTACAGAAGAAAGTGTTCAGGAGGAGCTGATCAGGCTTGTATGTGTTAGGAAAAAGACAAGAGAGAAGAAAGCTCAAGACCTGCTTGCTAAGATTAGGCAGAGAGAAAAAACATTATCCTGATTCACTCCAACAGAGACGTGGATTGAGCTGAACTCCCTCAGGGCAGCCTACATGGAACTCAACAGGAAGGTGGCAGTACAAACTATATACAGATCAAAAGTCAAACACTTTGACCAGGGAGAAAATGCTGGGAAATTGATGGCTCTCCCTATTTGACAACAAGAGGCCTTCCGTATGGTCCAGGGCCAACTGTCTGGGCAACTGGGCTGGCACAAATAATTCTGGCCGGATGATCACTCTCTCAGGGATCATGGCTGGATGTAAAAATAAAATGTAAAATAAGCCACGGTCTAGCAATGAACAGTCTCCACGGAAACAACGTACACTTTGACACTAGATCGTGGCCAGCTTTGTTTTGCAGCAGGTATAGAGCCAGCCACACTGATGAAACCATATACATATTTTTTAATGCCACAATCTGGTGAAATAGATGCAAAATACCCTCACATGCTCCCTAAGGGCATGGAGGGGCTCCTGTTCAATATATGGTGCAGTTTCCATTTGTTTAGGGGGACTTCACTAGGATGAGGATGAGGAGCACCGTCAGTTTGGAAGACATGAAAGAACCAGAAGTTGATGGCAGATGAGGATTACTAGGCCCATCTAGTCTGCCCATGTTTCCCTGCCTACTATAAAAGCCACAAACCCTAAGGAGAGCCTTCTAATTCTACCCCTGCCTCAGTTGTTGGCCAGACCTTTTGGTGCAGTAAAATTGGGCAACCCATTTGACCCTAACTTGTTTGCTCTATAAAGGATTCAAATCATCTTTCAGTTTTATTAGTTTTCAAGTTCCACCAAAATCAAAGTATTTTAAAGATGGCCACCACATTTTGGCTAGAAATAGCATTTCTGGCCTGGCAAGGTTTAGGTTTGACAAAATTAAAAACTCAGAGTGAATTAACCAAAAACAAACCTAAAAATGGTGCAGCATTGGAGCTACCTAGAAAAAGCGGGTTGGACAGATGTTATTATTTTTATTAATCCTAGCTAAAATAATTTTTTTTTTTTAATAAAACATTTTTTGTTGTACTGCTGCTTTAAACCACAAACTTGGTGGTTTCCTAGTGACTATATTATTTGCAACAGAAAAGTGAACCAGCCTTAATTACTGTATATCTCAGTAGTAGAATAATTATTATGTCTTTTAGACTGATATAAATAATTCGCTGGGGATCACTCTCTCTGAGACCTGGTCACTACTCCCCCCCCTCCCAGTCTTTAGTTTTCAAAGCAGCTGCCAGCAATGCATGAATGCATGTTCAATAGCTAGCTAGTCTAAGATGACAGCTGTACTGTATGTAGTACCTCACTGGGCATTGGGTAACGAGGTATTGTTCATAATAACATATAATGTATTGAGTGACTGTACATGTCATGAACTCATACTCTGTATTTTTCAATATTGGCTGTCAACTATTAGGAGTATGTAGTGTAGGGCAAACCATTTAACATTATGGCGTTAAGGTCACAAGGTGGGCTACTACTTCCATCTGAGTCGCAGACAGACTAGATTTGACCCCACATTTTTTGTGTAATGGATAGAAACATAGAAAATGATGGCTAGTAGGCCTGGTGTCCCACCGCCCGGTTGTCTGCCAGAGTGTCTAACTGTGGAAGTGTTTTTGAGAGAGTGTGTCCATGGTCATGTTAATCCTCCCTAATCCTGTCCCCGAATCTGCCCCTTATGCATTATTGCTTTCCTATTCGTGTCCCTCCCATTCCTCTGCAAGCTTGTTCATCACTTTCTGTAAAGAAAAAAAAAAGGCAGGGTGGCTGTAATGCAGTTAAACACTCCAGCCATTACAGTTTAATAGTTATCCCTGGTGTCTAGTGTCACCCACCCTCCCAGTCACCCATTATAATAAAATATCCTTGGTATCTATTGGTACCCCCATCTCGACCACTCAATCCATGAAACAATGGAAGGACGTCACTGGAGTTTAGCAGTACATTTCCTCCCCTCCACCCAACATTAGCACCCAATCTACAGTATGAATGTAAAGACATCCTTGGTGTTCAGCGGTTCCCCTCCCAATCACCCATTTACAAAAGGAAAAGGAATCAGTAGTGGTCCAGTGACCCTCCTCTCCCATCCTGGGTGCTCACATACTAGCACCCCACACCCAACCTCTTAACTGGGTGTCCATTGCTCAGGAAACCCTGCTACTACAGTAACTGGCATAGCCCTCTTCTCACCTCCTTGGCTGACCACAATACGAGCAGTAAGTGAGAGCATGTATAAATAGTGTTAAACCTTGTTCAGCATATGATTAGGCTGTACATGTATGTTAATCAAAGATTAACATAGGGCTGATAGAATGTTTACAACCAATCAGAAGGCTGTATTTCTCAGACCCTTTTCATAATAGGCTGTTATACATACCTGCTGCTTGGACTGATGCTAATTGTGTTACTGCACTTGTATGTACTGCTTAGATCTCTTTGCAGAATTTCGTATTCTTTTTTTAACCAAAAAATATTAAATGATGCAAACTGCATGCAAAACTAAAAACAGTGAAGGCATATATACAGAAGTAAAATATAACGCTTCAGTCCAAGCATCCATGTAGAAAAAATCTTTCGTATTTTTTGTATTTCTGAGATGTAATACATCATTTGGTGTGTCTACATTACCGCGAGTGATAGCTTTCAAAGGATATTGTCAAAGGTGAGTTAATTTATGATTTTGTTGTCAGTACTCTTAATTGTATTGTTTATAATGGCATGTGACATGTCAAGTTATGTGGCATAACACATAGCATTAGTGTAAATGACATCCTGCTTGAGTACCCTGGTTGTTGTACCCTTGCCGGCATGGCACCAAGGAAGAGTGTAAAGTTCGCATTTAGGGGCCCCCGAGCCATGAAATATAACTTGGAGTAGGGCCCCCAAATCCATTAATCTGGGCCTGCCAACAGGGGCACCACTGCCAGCCATTACAGCCTATACAGTCGATCTATGCATTTGTACCACTTCCTCTCTCAGAGATTCTGATCTGACAGCAATTATCACTACTTTTGAAAATCAATCTGGGTTGCATCTAAATTATAACAAAAGTTCTATGTTATACATGCCATCAGAGTCAGCACCTGCACAAGCCAGTCTGTTCTCTGGGATACCTGTGGCTACTGGCCCTACTAAAATATTGGGGATCTTCTTTGGTAGTAATGATGACTCTTCCCATAATTGGATGCTGGCCATTGAAAGAGCAAATAGGACAATAATGTCCTGGAAAGGTAGATCCATATCCAAAAGGAAAAGAGTATTTCTAATAAAAATGCTCATTCTGCCCGAATTCTTATATGGAGCCTCAATATACCCATTGCCATTGGCACTAGAGGCCAAAGTCTACAATGTGTTCTTCCACGGATTTTAGGGCAGCAGGTTAAACCCTGTCAAAAGGCAGTATACCTACCCTGACTATTGTTTTGGGGGAGTGAGGATGATAAATTCCATAGTTTTTCTTCATACCTTATTTTTTTCACATGGCGTATTGCATATTTTACAGGCCTCCTTGCCATTCTGGTATCCCATAGTTAAACATCTAAAAACTGCCCCTCTACTTTTGGCATGGAATCAAGAGCCTTTTGAGCTCCCTAGAAATTTCAGGAAATATGTCCCTTTATTGTATATGATCCCAGCATTTTTCAAAATTCGCCAGTGGCATATTTCCCCAGATAAGTTACTCACATCAACAAGAAAACAGATGAATCATTATATATTAGATAACAACTTTTCTGAGACCCCCTGATTAAAGACCCACAAGGAAATTGTATAGATCCTAACTTAGTGTTTCAGCAGCTCACTGACCATAGAGTTCCCTTGAAACTATGTGATGTCAGATGGCTATCATGCCATGGGAGCCTTGGTGTTCAGGGTAACCTTAAACACAAATCCGTGGAGGAGAGAATGAGTCCCCAAAATACCTGCCATGAAACTTTGGAGACAATGTATCATTTTTTCACAGAATGCCCATTCAGTGCATCCGTATGGACCCTATTACTGCACAAATGGAAAGACAAGTATCTGATCCTCATATCCTATGAAACATTAGTGTATGGTGTCTTTAATTATAACATATCCTCATATCATCCTAGCACATTACGACTCATATTTGCCTTCTGTAGGTTTTACTTATGGCAAGCACGATGTGCATTTCTGCTGCAGCAGAAATCTTATCCTGCAGAACAAGTTTTGGGTCAAATTCAAACACAGTTGCAAACTATTTATCACACTGAAGAATCCAAGCTCCCAAGAGTTATACACAAAAAATACTGGAAAAATTGTGGGTGGATTTTGGATTAATAGTCTATTAATTCAAGGACTGAAGGGTTAAGAGGTTTGGTTCAGGGTGAAGGTGATGACTTTATGTACACCTTTTATGTTTGTTTTAATTTGTTTTGCCCCAATATTATTCTGTTACACGGTATTGTAAATATGATTGTAAATAGGAAATCAGCTTTTGTTATTATCTTGCATGTTTGACAGATGTTTATGTATTGTGTATTGAGAAATTAATTATTGATTTGATTGTACAATTTTCTTTTTGTTTAATAAAAAATCCCCCTACTCTTTTTGAGAAGTGCCATAGGATCTTTAACATCCACCTGAACAGGCAGATGGGACCTCAGTTTAACGTCTTATCTGAAAGACAGCACCTCAGGAGTACAGCAACCCCTCATGCTGCACTGCAGTGTCAGTATTGGGATATTAACCCAAGTGCCTGGTATGGGGATAGAACCCACAGCCTTATAATCTCCTGGCCTCAGAGATGAATGTGCTACCTGCTGAGCCACTGACACTGCAATGCCAGTTGGCTAAATGCCAATGTTCTACGCTCCTGATTTCTATTGGAAATGCAGTTCTGCTTCTCAGACCCTTTTTTACTCATGCATGGAACAGATTTCATGCATGGTGAGCTAGATCTCTGATTGGCTGGTTTAGCCTACCCATTTTAAGTTGGGTCTTGCTTTTACCAGTTTTTACACTGTTTTATCCAGGATAGCCCAGTTGAGAAGTAATATATTGTTTTCAGAAGGGTCCTGCTTATAGCCATTTGTACACTGTAGTTACCCAGGATTTATTTATTTTTAATTCTTTATTGAAATGTTTCACCAGAAAGGCACACTGAACAACAAGTTGCTTATCTCCCGGTGCAACCTGGAGGGGTAGAGGAACATGAGGATTGACTACAGAGATTCGATACAATATCACAAATTAATTATTAATTTAAATATATACAACTAAGAAGGACGTGGACTGTAAAGTAGACAATGACTGAATGGAATGCTAGCATTTTTGATCTAAGAAACATGAGGATAGACTACTGAGATAGATACTGTAGCACTAAATACACATTTGAATGCAAAACAACTGAAAAGCTCATAGACTGTGTAGGTAAAGAATGACAGACTAGAGTGCAAGCAGTGTTGGTCTAAGGCAGGCAGTATGCAGTTACACAGGCAGTACAATTAGCTATGGTAAACTAGTAGTGCAAATAAACTACAAGTGCAATAGAGTTTTAGGAGCAATCAGTATTAGTGCAGGATAGTGGGGAGGAGGAGGAAGGAGGAAGGAAGGAAGAAAAGGGAGAAGAAGGGGAGGGGAGGGGAAGGGAAGTGAGAGACATGCCATGAATCCAGCCCCTTCAGGATGCTGAGAACCCTGCCAGGGGCCGAATCAAGACAAGATAGAGGTGGAGTTGAGTTCAGAGTAGGGACACGGGGAGGAGGGAGATAGAAAGAGGGTGGATGAAAGGGCAGGGAAGGGAGGTGAGAGGCTTATCAAGATCTAACCTCTTCAGGATGCTGAGAATCCTGCCAGGGGTTGGAACAGGCTGAGATAAGGGTGGAGTTTAGTACAAAGTAATGGAGAGTGGGAGGAGGGAGGTAGAAGAGGGTAGGAGAAAAGAGGGAGGGGAGGAGAGGGTAGTCCAAGATTTAATCCCTACAGGATGCTGAGAACCCTACCAGGGTTGAGACAGGCAGAGAATAGAGGTGGGGCGGGAGATAAAGGAGGAGTGAGGCCTGCCAAGATCTGACCCATCCAGGATGCTGGGAACCCTGTTAGGGGGTGGAGCACGGCAAAGGTAGGGGAAGGAATAGCAGGTAATGGTAGAGAGGACAGGGAGGAGAAAGAAAGGGTTTGTAGGGAGATGTGAAATAGAGGTAATGGAGATTGGATATGAATAATAGGAGAGTAGGGGATGAATAATTATGGAGCAGAATTATAGGGGGAAGTTGAAGTGGATTATAGCAGGAACAGCTATAGAGGAGAGGTAGTTGTGTAGGGCAGATCTGAGGGAGTAGGAGGAGTGGCGTATTTGTGGGGGGAGGGAGTTCCAAGCTTTAGGGAAGCTATAGGAAAAGGCAGACTGGTCTATAAGTGTGGAACAGCAGGGGACTGCCAGAGTATGAGCATCAGAAGATCTGAGGAAGTGGGGAGGTAAGGGTGGGGTGGAAAGAGAAGTGGTGAAGTAAGAAGGGAGTTCACCCAACCAGTATTTGGAGGTGAGTCTGGCTCAATAAGAGAGGCACCTGTTAGCAAGTGATGGAAAGGACAGGGCTGATAGAGTTCACAATGATGGGTCCAGGAGGGAGCATCAAGAGTGAAGCGACAGAAGGAGTTAAAGAGAGTGTCCAATCTGTCCAGGGAGGACTTGGGACTGGCACCACAATCTATGTCACAGTAGTCAAAAATGGGAAGAATCATCTTCTGGACAAGTTCACTCCTGGCTGTAGGAGGGATGCTACTACGGTTCCTATATAAAGCACCAAGCTTAGAGCACAGTTTTTTTTCAGGATGGCATCAACATGACTAGAGAAGCTGAGGTGTTGGTCCAGCCAGATCTCAAGGTATCTAAATGAGGTGGTATTCTCTAAGGTTGTCCCATCCAGGGTGTGGAAGAAGGGCAGATGGGGAGCCTTGAGAGTCTCTGCCTGGTGCCAGAGGTCATGGAAACTGTCTTCCTGGCATTTAGAAAGCACTGATAGGAGTCAAACCAGAGCTGAACCTGGTGGAATTCATGCTGCAGAGTGGTTGCAACATCAGCTGGACATTTGCCGGAGGTATACAAGACAGTATCATGAGCGTACATGTGAATGGAGGAAGAGGGGGAGCAGACTAAAGGAAAGTTGATTAGGAAAATGGAGAAAAAAATGGGACTAAAGCACTGAGCCCTAAGGGACTCCGGTGATGATAGGGAGAGGAGGGGAGGGGAGATGGAATCCTGGACCTTGACAGATTAGGTTCTACCTATAAGGTAGGCCCTCAACCAGGTTGATGCAGGTGTGGACAGGCCAGCTGTCATGAGGGAGTCAAGCAGCAGCGCATGGGAGACTGTGTCAAAAACCTTAGCGAGGATGACAAAGATGGCAGACGTGATGAGGCCATTGTCCATCCCTGTAAGGATGGAGTCAGTGAGCCTAGGTAGGGAAGTAGTAGTGGAGTGATTTTTCCAAAAGCCAGATTGGAATGGGGTGAAGAAAGAGGAGTCAGTTAGAAAGTAGGTGAGCTGGGAGAGGACCTAGTGTTCTTGGAGCTTTGAGAGAGTTGGGTGGAGATAGATAGGGTGAAAATTTCCAAGAGAAATAGGGTCGCCACTCTTGGGAAGGAGGAGGACCACTGCATGTTTCCAGGATGTAGGGACGGTTGAGGTCGAGAACGAGAGGTTGAGGATTAGGGATAGAGGAAAGGCTATAGCTGAGGCTGAAATGTATGAGTTTGGGTCAATGTCATCTGGTTAGGAGCCTTTAGAAGGGTTGAGTGAGAGCAGGGCATCCAGCGTTTCTGCAGGGGAGAGTGTTGAGAAAGAGAAAGGGGAGGGATAAGTGCCTAAAGAGGGGATGTGGGGGAGGCGTAGAGGTAGGAACTTTAGAAGGACTGAGATGCATGATGTGTCATAAGAGTTAAGTTCTTAACCACAAGCCAGGGTCAGATACAAAGGAGTTGTTTATATTTAGCACAGGGGATGAGATGTGGGTGAGAAGAGTGCTTGATCCACTTTCCAGAATTTGGAGGGGGTTGCTGATATAAGTGAGGAAGGCTGATCTAAAATACTCAGACTTGGCTAGTCTGGTTGCTTTACTGCATGTGTTTCTTAGCCTGCGGTACATTGTGTAACCAGTATAGAGTTGGGAAGCTGGGAAGGATAAACCAGATGAGATGAAATACCTCATTTTCAGTATGGTTTGCTTTCTTTGATTTTTACAACGTCCGTATCCAGGATAGCCCAACTGAGATGCAATATCCCATTTTCAGTGGGGTCCTGCTTTTACCTATTTTTACAGTGCATTTAACCAGAATAGCCCAGGGGAGATGCAATATGCAATGTCAGTGGATCAGCAGGTAGCACACTTGCCTTTGAGGCCAGAAGAGCAGAAGGCTGTGGGTTCTATCCTCATACTAGGCACTTGGGTTTAATCTCAATACTAACACTGTAGTGCAGCATGAGGGGGGTGTTGCACTCCTGACATGCCGTCTTTCAAATGAGAAGTTAAATGGAGGTCCCATCTACCTGTTAAGGTGGATGTTAAAGATCCCATGGCACTTCTTGAAAAGAGTAGGGGAATTTGTTATTTAAAACCAAAAACACACATTTACAGTTTGTACATTATTACTTACATACACATTACTTTCCAACCTCTTCACTTTTACCTAATCCCAGATATTTCTTTCCACATTTCTTTTGTTGTTTCTTCACCAAATTTCTCACATTCTTCCTGATATATTCTATTTCATCTTGAACTTTAAACAATACATCTTGTATTGATGTTTCCTTGTTCTGCAAAACCCTTTGACATCTATTCTGCCAAATTGCCCATCTACATACTGCTAATATAACATAAATTGTGTGTTTATTCATTTTTCCCCATGCTTCAAGTATTTGTTCGTACACTAAAATCTCATACGTCATGTTCCTGAAACATTGCATCTTGCAAAAGCCTGCCAGTGCATTCCAGAACAGTTTTATAAAAGTACAATAAAAAAAAGTCTCATATTTTCTTCTTGATTTCCACAATTCACTTAACCACAGATCCTTTCTTCTACTTTCTTGTGTTTCTGATTCCTTTTAACATTTAGCTTTCCAAGACTGCACATCCATACTAGTTCTCTCATTTTTTGGGGTATTCTTTTTATGTTGATTGCATGCATGCATAAGAAACATGTTGCATCAGCTTTCTCCACAAGCAGGTTGTGGAGGTGTGGCACTGTTGTGCCCAATGCCCCCACAGCCTGCAAAGGCTTGTCCCCCATCCCCCAATGCCGTGGCATGCTGCTGCTGACACTAGTTCAGCCAGTGTGCCACAACTTTCTGAAAAATCAGCTGCTGCAATCAGGGGCCACCTCGTCATTGCAGTGTCAGCCATCCGCTGCAAGGAGGGAGCGACCCGTTATTGCAGAGCGGGATGTAGGATCTGTGATATTGTTTATGAACAAGGCTGCAGCTTGCTGCCATATTCATAAACAATATGTACCCCCCCATGTTTATTTGCTGATGGCGGAGCCCACTCCCTGTCGGCATAATGTAACCCCCCCCCCAGTTTTATTGCCTGCCGACGGGGTGCCCAATCCTCGTTGGCAGAAATGAATTCCCCAACCCCCTTTTGTTGTTTGCTGATGGGAGTGCCCAATCCCCCATCGGCTACAGCTGCCCCTTCAAAACAACTCTGCTGGCATGCTGGGAGCCCACCCCAGCGTGCCACATGCCCCTTTTGTTGTTTGCTGATGGGGGTGCCCAATCCCCTGTCGGCTAGAGCTGCCCCCCTCCAAAACAACTTCTGTGGCATGCTGGGAGCCCACCCCAGCATGCCACATGCCCCTGTAAATGAAAAACAGTCCCATGAGGTCTTTTTTGGGTTTTGTACCTGAAAAAAAGGAAATGGTCCCTTGTTGTCTCTCTGCCCCCCCCCACGATCCGCACCCACCCACTGCACACCCTGCCTCCCCACACACACCCATACTTACCTCCTGAGCTTGGTGTGACGATCTTCGCTGGACTGTGAACACATCTGCACTCTTCAAAGCCGACCGCAAATTGAGGAAATGCCGGTAAGCTGTATAATATAATAAATAGGTTTTTTTCAACTTTAGTTCATATCTCGGGCATTTTTGGGAATTTTTTCACCAAAGTTTCAACATGGGGTGTTTGGGGCCACTCCTCATGAATTCTTGAACTGTCATGGCGTTAATCGGCCCCAAAAGGTGGTTTCGCGGTCACTGCACGGAATCACCCTTTGGGGTTGAGTAACAAAACGACAGTGCCAGTGTTCATGAGGTGGGCTCTCAAAAAGCCTATGTTGCAAATTTGGTGGAAAAAATCAAAGAAATAACTGTTTTACGAGCGTGCATTGCACAGTTGCTATGTATGCTCATAACTTCGTGAATTTACAATATTTCCATGCCAGATTTTCAAAATTGGCATTTTGTCATACCTTCTTGTGAGCAGTACAGCTTTCATTGTTCACATCCTAGCCGGAATGTGTTTTCGCACTTCTGGCGCAGAATAGCATGGTTGCTGTGGGAAATCAGTGTTCAGGACAGATTAAGAAAATGACAGTGACACTGTTCATGAGTAGAGGTCCTAAAATGCCTATGTTGAAAATTTGGTAATGATACTCCATAAAATGACTGTGTTATGAGCGTGCATTGCGCAGTTGGCACACAGGCTCGTAACTTCGTGAATTTCTAATATTTTCACTCCAGATTTTCAACATTGCCATTTTCCCAGACCTACTTATGAACAGTACAGCTGTCATTTTTCCCATCCTGGCCAAAATGTGTTTTCGCACTTCTGGCACAGAATAGATCGGTCGCTGTGGGAAATCACTGTTCGGGACAGATTAAGAAAATGAGAACGGTACTGTTCATGAGCAGAAGTCCTGAAATGCCTATGTTTAAAATTTCGTGATGATAGCCCATCAATTGACTGTGTTACAAGTGTGCATTGCACACTTTCCACGCACCCTTGTAACTTTGCAGATTTGTAATATTGTCACACCACATTTTCAACAGTGCCATTTTTTCACACCTCCTTATAGGTAGCACAGCTGTCATTTTTCACATCCTGACCGAAATGTGTTTTCACAGTTCCGGCGCAGAATAACATGGTCACTGCGGGAAATCAGTGTTTGGGACAGATTAAGAAAATGACAGTGGCACTGTTCATGAGCAGAGGTCCAAAAATCCCTATGTTGAAAATTTGGTGACAAAACTCCATAACATCACTGTGTTACAAGAGTGTGTTGAACTGTTTCCATGCACCCTTGTAACTCCGCAGATTTGTAATACTGTCACGCCACATTTTCAACAGGTGGTATTTTTTTACAACTCCTTATGAACACTACACCTGTCATTTTTCAAATCCTGGCTACAATATGTTTTTGCACTCCTGCGGACAATAGCATGGTCACTGTGGGAAATCAGTGTTTGGGACAGATTAAGATCGACCGAGTGGGGGGGGGAGTGACCGAGCTCAGCTGAGCTCCGTCAGGACTGCTGCGGATTTGTTTGTGGCAGACAAAGGCCCCAACACAAGAGCCCAGTACAAAAGGGCAGCCTGCAGCACTGGGAGAAACAGAACGAGAGAGTGAGTGAGGGAGGGGGAGTGAGCAAACTCACTGACGCGTTGTCAGGACTGCTGCTGATTTCTTTGTGGGCAGAAAAAGACATCAATACAGTCAGGGGCCCAGTACAAAAGGCCAGCCTGCAGCAGTGGGAGAAACAGCATGAGTGAGTGAGACAAGGGGACTTAGTGAGCTCAACAGAGCTCTGTCAGAACTGCTGGGATTTCTTTGTGGGCAGAAAAGGGCACCAATGCAGGCAGGAGCCCCATACAAAAGGGCAGCTTGCAGTGCCAGGACAAACAGAATGAGCAATGAGAGAGGGAGACTGAGCTACCTCAGTGGAGCTCTGTCGGGACAGCTGCAGTTTTCTTTGTGGACAGACAAAGTTGCCAACACAGCCAGGAGCTCCATGCAAAAGCGCAGTCTGCGGCGCCAAGAGAAAAAGAAGGAGCGAGTGACAGAGCGGTAGTGAGTGAGCTCAACGGAGCTCTAGTGTGACTGCTGCAGATTTCTTTGTGGGCAGAAAATGTGGCAACGCAGGCAGAAGCCCAGTACAAAAGGCCAGCTTGCAGCACTGGCAGAAACAGAATGCGAGAGTGACAGAGGGGGAGTGAGCGAGCTCAGTGGAGCTGTGTTGGGACTGCCTCAGATTTCCTTCTGGCCAGAAAAAGACTCCAATGCAGGCAGGAGCCCAGTGCAAAAGGACAGCCTGCAGTGCCAGGAGACACAGAACGAGCGAGTGAGGGAGGGGGAGTCAGTGAGCTCAACAGGGCTTTGTTGGGACTGCTGCAGATTTGTTTGTGGGCAGAAAAAGGCAGCAATGCATGCAGGAGCCCAGTACAAAAGGGCAGCCTGCAGTGGCAGGAAAACCAGAATGAGCAAGTGAGTGAGCTCAACAGAGCTGTATTATAACTGCTGCAAATTTCTTTGTGGGGATAAGAAGGCAGCAACGCAGGCAGGAGCCCACTAGAAAAGGGCATCCTGCAGTGCCAGCTCAACAGAATGAGCGAGTGAGAGAAGGGGAGTGAGTGAGCTCAATGGAGCTTTGTTGGGACTGCCATAACATGACTGTGTTACAAGCAACCGTTGAACTGTTTCCATGCACCCTTGTAATTTCACAAATTTATAATACTGTCACTCCACATTTTCAACACTGCCATTTTTTCACAACTCCTTATGAACACTACACCTGTCATTTTTCACATCGTGGCTAAAATATGTTTTGCACTCCTGCCAGACACTAGCACGGTCACTCTGGGAAATCAGTGTTTGGGACAGATTAAGATCGACCGAGTGAGGGGGGGGAATGACTGAGCTCAACTGAGCTCTGTCGGGACTGCTGCAGATTTGTTTGTGGGCAGATAAAGGCCCCAACACAAGAGCCCAGTACAAAAAGGCAGCCTGCAGCACTGAGAGAAACAGAACGAGAGAGCGAGTGAGGGAGAGGGAGTGAGCGAACTCACCGGAGCGCTGTCAGGACTGCTGCAGATTTCTTTGTGGGCAGAAAAAGGTGTCAATACAGGCAGGGGCCCAGTACAAAAGGGCAGCCTGCAGTGGTGGGACAAACAGTACGAGTGAGTGAGACAAGGGGACTTAGTGAGCTCAACAGAGCTCTGTCAGGATTGCTGGGATTACTTTGTGGGCAGAAAAAGGGGCCAATGCAGGCAGGAGCCCCATACAAAAAAGGCAGCTTGCGGTGCCAGGACAAACAGAATGAGTGATGGGAGAGGGAGACTGAGCGACCTCAACAGAGCTCTGTCAGGACAGCTGCAGATTTCTTTGTGGACAAAGGTGCCAATGCAACCAGGAGCCCCATACAAAAGTGCAGTCTGCGGCACCAAGACAAACAAAATGAGCGAGTGACAGAGTGGTAGTGAGCGAGCTCAGCGGAGCTCTAGTGTGACTGCTGCAGATTTATTTGTGGGCAGACAATGCGGCAACGCAGGCAGGAGCCCAGTACAAAAGGCCAGCTTGCAGCGCCGACAGAAACGGAATGCAAGAGTGACAGATGGGCAGTAAGCGTGCTCAGTGGAGCTGTGTTGGGACTGCTTCAGATTTCTTATTGCCAGAAAAAGACACCAATGCAGGCAGGAGCCCAGTACAAAAGGGCAGCTTGCAGTGCCAGGAGACACAGAACGAGCGAGTGAGGGAGAGAGAGTCAGTGAGTTCAACGGGGCTTTGCTGGGACTGCTGCAGATTTGTTTGTGGGCAGAAAAAGGCAGCAATTCATGCAGGGGCCCAGTACAAAAGGGCAGCCTGCAGTGGCAGAAAAACCAGAATGAGCGAGTGAGTGAGCTCAACAGAGCTGTATTGTAACTGCTGTAGATTTCTTTATGGACATAAGAAGGCAGCAACGCAGGCAGGAGCCCAGTAGAAAAGGGCGGCCTGCAGCACCGGCAGAACAGAATGAGTGAGTAAGAGAAGGGGAGTGAGCGAGCTCAATGGAGCTTTGTCAGGACTGCTGCAGATTTCTTTGTGGGCAGAAAAAGGCGCCAACAGAGGGAGGAGCCCAGTACAAAAGGGCAGCCTGCAGCGGCAGGAGAACCAGAATGAGTGAATGAGATAGGCGGAGTGAGCGACCTCAACGGAGTTCTGTCAGGACAGCTGTGGATTTCTTTGTGGGTAGAAAAAGCCACCAACACAGGCAGCAGCCCAGTACAAAAGGGCAGCCTGCAGCACCACGAGAAACAGAATGAGCGTGTGAGACGGGGGGAGTGAGACACCTCAATGGAGCTCTGTCGGAATAGCTGCGTATTTCTTCCTCGGCAGAACAAGGTGCCAACGCACGCTGCAGCCTAGTACAAAACAGCAGCCTGCAGCACTGGGACAAACAGACTGAGTCAGTGACAGAGGCCCACTGCGCGAGCTCAACAGACCAACGCAATTAACATTCGGCATTGACAAATGCTTGTTTTCAAAGTAGCGTCTAATATTTCAATAGTGCTTATGTCTCTCTCTACTTTAAACACCAGTGACTCAAAATAATTCCTTTAAAGTATACGTCTATAAGCTTGTTTCCTATTTTTCCTAACTAACATTTCTATTCTTACTCTCCACTGTGTTAGACACTTTCTACTAATCTCCATATACCAAGGTATTTCATGTTTCCCTTTTACATTTCCTTTCTTTCCTGTATTATTCAGCATAATAGGGCTCCATTTCTGTACTTGGGATATCCATATTTTCTTTTCCCCTTTCAATATCAGTACTATATTTGCATAACAAAAATATTTTTAAGTAAAAAAACTATTGGCTGTATCATATTTAGACCTCCTTCACTTATGGGTCTATATGTAATGCTTCTCTTAACTGGATTTAGTTTACACCCCCACAACAGTTGAAAAAACAGGCTTACTATTTTGGTTTGCATCTTTTATGGTATTAGATATATATATATATATGCCATGTACAAAAATATTGGTAATATGAAAGTTCGTAATAAATAAATTATTTTTTCTTTTGTCATTCTCCACTCTCTCCACCTCTTTTATCTTTTTTTGTGCTATACTATACTTTTCCTCCCAATTTGTTGTATTGCCTCCTCTTCTCCAAAAAGTATCCCGAAAATTCTAATATTACCTTGTACAATCTCTAGCTCTCCTTCTTTTTCTAGGTTTACTTTCCCTAATGGATATATTTTGCTTTTTTCTTTATTTTAATGTCTGTGTATTCACTATTATTTTCAACTACTTCTATCAGTTTTTTTCCCTGCCTCTTGAGCTTGTACTAGAACCACACAACCATCTGCTTTTGCACGTTTTCTTTAACGGTTGTCCCTGCCATTCAGTATTTCCTATGTTCTGTCATTCTCAAGTTTTCTCAGAAGAGGGTCCAGACATAAAACGTATAACAAAGGACTTAATGGACATCCCTGCCTAACTCCATTTTTAATAAACATGGGGAAATCCTAAGTGCCCGTTCACCATTGGCTTTATTTTTGCCTCTGTGTACAATATTATTAGTTTAGTTATATTTTCTGGAAAATTATATTCTTTCAGTGCATCCCACATATCATTGTGTTGAATTACATCAAACGCTGTCTCCTGCTCCAGCACATATAAATACCCTTCTAATCTTTGTTCTGGACCTTCATTTATAATCTCTCTTATATATACTGTAATACATTTTGTTTTATATCTCTGCCTGGCGCAGCACACATTTGTGTTTGCATAATTAGTTGGTCTACAAAGCCCTTTATCTAATTATTTATTATTTTTGCTAATATTTTATAATGTGTTGTTAATAAGGTTATGGACATCCAATTTTTAATATTTGTCTTGTCCCCCTTTTTTTTATATAAAAAAACAGTTACTCCTTGCTACATAGTTTCCATTAATTGTCCCTCTTCCAGCATTGCATTACATACTTGTGTTATCATAGCAGCAACTTGATCTTAGTATATTTTATAAAAGGTATTAGGTATACCATCTATGCCAGGGGCTGTGTTCATAGTTAATGTTTTTATTGCCTGTCTGACTTCATTCTCTTTAATATTCCCATTTATTGCTTTAGCTTCTGCCTTCTTTAATTTTGGTGCCCTTGCTGTCTGGAAAAAAAAATCTTCCTTTACGTTACCTATTGGCTTTTGGTATTTCTGTTTTAGAAATGCTTGTATGACACCTTTTATATTTCCTGTATCTGTATGTAAAGTGCCCCTACTGTCTCTTAATTCATACATTACCCTGTCCTCAGTTCTCTTTTTATTACTATCAAATGGATTAGTATGCTGTTTATTCCCTTGAGTCCCACTATTCTGTTTCATTATGAGAGGCTTTACTCTATTATATTGATAATTTCTCATTTTTTCTTTGATTTCTTCCATTTGTTGTGATTAGTCCACTTTTTTCCTCCTGTCTTGTAATCAGCTTATATAATTCTGCTCTTAGACATTTCCCATACTTCGTAGTTTCTGCTTTTTGTCCTTCTGCAATCATCACTTCTTTTATATTCCACTTAGTGTCTTCCCACCACTCTAATACATTATCATATAGTTTTTTTACTGTTTCCTTTACTTGTACTAGCTCTTTTATTTCTACCCCACACTTTTCATCTTGCAACCTTTCCACATTCAACCTCCAGTACCCGCTACCAAATTTCATTCTGCTTCCTAGGTCCATACTTACTGTATTTTAACAG
Organism: Neoceratodus forsteri; assembly: GCA_016271365.2. Lineage (NCBI taxonomy): Eukaryota > Metazoa > Chordata > Ceratodontiformes > Ceratodontidae > Neoceratodus > Neoceratodus forsteri. The sequence continues at coordinate 235,874,001 of CM057449.1, read as the reverse complement.
CCATATGATCTGATGTTTCCATCGGTATCACCCTTATATCTTTAATACTTATTCTGTTTGGTATCATCCAGATATCTATTCTTGTTAATATTCTACCTTTATAAAAGGTATGGTCCCCTTTCCTCCCTGCTATCTTATAGGCATCTTCCAGTCCTGCATTATCTAATATTTTCATTAAATAGTTTGAGTCACAATATACTTTTGTAGTTTTTCTTCCCCAATCTGCCTTAGTTAGGCCACAGTTGAAGTCCCTCCCATATAACTAACTTTGAAGTGTATAAATATGGCTCTATAATACCCATTGTCTTACTTCTTTCTGCTTCAGTTAGTGGGTTATAAATAACTATTACCCTAAAGGCGCTTTTACACACAGGCGAGTACAACGGAATGGCCGTTACCAATATGCCACCGCTGTACTCTGTTCCGTTTGTGGTTCACTTTACACGCAGAGGGTATTCTGGCAACCCCCCTTCTCCGTTTTCAGTATTTGTGTTTCGGCTTCCCCATGCAGTGTGGTGCTCTATGGCTGTGTTTTTACTGGTGCCGGAATGGCCATTTTACACAGCCAGATGAAACGGATCACAAAGGGATGAACCGAGGTAAGAAGAGATTGCTTTTCCGGAGAACGTTCACCAATGTAACGGAACAGATGCATTTTACACACAGGGGATGTAACGGTATACTGTTTCTGTAACAGTCATTCCGTTGCAGAAACCTGTGTGTAAAAGTGCCTTTACTATTGTTTTTTTAATTACACCATCTATAACAAAAGCTCTTCCATGCACGAGATCTACTATTTTCAAGATTTGTACCTCATTTGATGTAAAAGCTACCCCACCCCCAAACATCTCTCTTCCCTATTGACCATAAAGATGGTCCCCATCTCCAATCTTTCTGAGCTTGCCATAGCTCCTCTAAAGAATGTAATCTAGTGTCTTGAAACACAACAATATCACTTTTTAGTTCACTTAAAATTTTGAAAGTGACTAATCATCCAGAGTAGTTTGTTTTGTGATTTGCTATTTTCTTTTTTTTTTTCAGATTTTGGAATTTACTATTTTTAACAATGTTTAATTGTACCCAGCAAGTTGAGTCTGTAGTTAGCCAGCAATTTATTGTGCTGAGTTCTCATTGTTCCTCTTCTGCATGTCCTGTGATCCTCTGCCTTCACCCCCCACACACACACTCGCTCTCTCCCTCCTCCATTGTACTGACTCTGTCTGAGTCGATTTCTCTGGTTCCTCAGGTCAGACCCCCACACCCCATTTCTCCCTGCTTTGCTCTCCGCCGCTTTTAGCACCTACTCCCCTGTGTAGTCCCACCCAATCTTTTGTCCTGCTTTCATCCCAACCACTGTCTCAGCCCTGATCCCTACTATACCTAGCTGTATCTGTAATCTCTCACCCTCTCTTTCCAGTTCCTGAGCTTTGAGCAAGCCCATCATCTACAACTGTGACCTAGGCTCTATGCATAGTCAGCCAGAGTCACATTTACAGCCTGTTTGTCTGAAGATCTGAACAAGGTAGGGTCTTGCCTGATTGAAAGGCTCCCAAGTCATTGCTCCCATGGGCACTCCCCGGCTGCTTTCAGATGCTAATTGGACATTTCTGCACTGGGAGCAGCTCTTCAGTGGACAGTACTGACATCTGTGCTTAGCTGCTGCTCATTGCTAAATTGGACTTGTCCTCTTACTTGAATTTTCGGCCCACCCACCCCCGATATTTATTAAATACACTAGAACTCTGACTCATCTACTTGTTTCCACACATTGGCTTCTTTATGTTAGTTAAACCTCCAACCTTGTAGGGTCCTCAGACCTTTCTCTGAGCCACAGCTATCACTAGCTCTTCAGATTCCCATATCTTGCTAACTCTTGCTGTAACCTCATTTTTATAATTTACCACTGAAAGGGAGAACACGGTTACACCATTGGAAATACCTAAAAGCCTTTGTCGAGTGCCTAATACTACTGTTGTTACTTCATCAGAGAAATATTCACCCCAACCATGGATCTCTCCAATCTGGCATCAATGAAGTCTGACAGCTCTGCTAGTCTATCCTTGGCAAGTATAAATATCTGTAGCCTCCTTCCAAAACTCGATAGCATCACTGCCTGGATCTCCCATCACAACCCAGACATACTATTGGTCATTGAGATGAGGCTATCCCCAAAGATCCCTGACTCTGCTATTGCCATTCCTGGTTACACTGTCTTTAGGGATGACAGGCTAACTAAGAAAGGTGGGGGCTGCACCCTCTACTTTAAAGACACACTTGTGGGTCATGTTCTGGCCATACCTAGCACTGGAAATGGCATTCAGATTCTAGCCATTAAGGTACTACTAAGTGAACACAATAAGGCATTTACCATTGTGTCAGTATATATCCCACCTAAGCTGACTAATCAGGGTCTTCCCTCCCTCCTCGACTTCATCAGCTCCTGTGGGTGAAACTCAGAAGTGATTCTGTTGGTGACTTCAGTGTCAACTGGCTGGCCCTATGTGCAAGCACCTATAAGGATGCCTTGGCAGCTGCCAACCTGGCACAAATGGTACAGTCACCCACCAGGATAAACTACAGGTTGGGGACCTCCTCTTCTCTCCTGCACTGGGTTCTCACTAATCGACCTGAACACATCACTAAGACTGAAGTTCTCCCAGACACCATAAGTGACCATTCTCCAGTCATTTCCCTCTGGCCTAACAAATTCAACAAACCCCCACCAAAATTCATTGTCAGTAGAATGTTTCTACCTGGTCAACTAGATCCATTAAAAACGTACCTGCGATCACTTGACTGGTCTCCGATTGATGATGCTCAGGACGTGGACTCAGCCCTAGAATACTTTATCACTACCTTTAATGCAGCATGTAATGTTCATGCTCCATACAAGAAACAAAAGATTAGGGGATCAATAAACCCATGGGTGACTCATGACATCCTTGAACGGATGAAATCCCTTGACCAACTATGGTACCGAGCTAAAGCATCCAACACCCTAGGGACTACTCAGGCCTACAAATCAGCATGGAATGCTTGCACAAGAGCTATCTGCCAGGTGAAAGCCTCCTACTAGAGAAATGCCCTTGCAAACATCTGGAATGATGGGAGGAAGTTCTAGGACAACCTCTCCGAGGTAATTGGGGAAAAAAAAAGAGTTTCCCCTGCAATGCTCAACATTGATGGAACTATCACCCTGGATAAAGTAACCATTGCTAACGCTTTCAACTCAACATTTTGTTACCTCAGTCATGTGCTCCCACCTAACTTCTTTGATCCCATACCAACAGTAACCCATCCCACCATCCCTCAGGCAGCCCAGCTGCACCCCCCCATTTTATTTTAAGGCTATCACTGAAGAGCTAGCCACGAAACATCTACTCAGAGTACTCGAGAAGTCTAGACATAGTGCTGACTCCCTTGATTTGAAACTCATCATCATCACCTTTGATGAAGTTCTGCCACCCCATACAAAAATTCTCAAACGCTCTATTATGCTCTCACAATTCCCAAGCAAATGGAAGTCAGCTGTGGTGACTTCTATCCACGAAAGTGGTGACAAGATTCTCACAAGTAACTACAGGCCTATATCCATCCTTTCCCCACTGTCCAAGGCTTTGGAAAGGATAGTTGCTGAACAACTTGTAGACTACCTGGAAAAATGTAACCTCCAATGTTCCCAGCAGCATGGTTTTCGAAAAGGTCGCAGCACCATCACTGCACTACTAGACTTCACCTCCTTCATCCACCAAGCACTAGACCACAACCAATTGGCCAGTGCCACCTTTATTGATCTGATTAAGGTGTTTGATACAGTTAACCACTCCCTACTAACTGGACAACTATCTCATCTTGGCCTTTCACTGGATGCCACTCGCTGGTTCCAAAGCTACCTTAGTGACTGCTCTCAGCAAGTCAGAATTAAAGACACTATCTTGAACCCCCTTCCAGTCTGTTTGGGTGTACCACAAGATTCCATCCTTGGCCCCTACTCTTCAGCATCTTCATGAACGACCTGCCTGCCACTTGCCATGACCGAATTCTACTCTATGCAGACGATGCGGTCATTTTCTTTAGCCACTCTGACCCTCATCACCTCCAGCAATAGCTACAGCATAGTTTCTCAGAAGTTGAAACCTGGTTCAGGTCATGTAAACTCATCCTAAACTACTCAAAAGCCAAATCAATGCTGTTTCATGGTACTCACAACAAACACAAACTCCAACAACTGTTAATCTACAATAGTGGTGGCACTGTGCTGGAACACGTAGACCAGATCAAATACCTGGGAGTGACCCTTGACTCTACTCTTTTATACTCCATGCATATAAATAACCTAGCTAAAGCTGTGAATACATGCATAGGCCTGCTATATAGGCATAGGCACTGTCTGACAGACGAAGCATTAAAACTTGCCATCTGGAGCTCAGTCACCTCTTTATGGATCAACTACTGTTACTGCCCTCCGGCGTATGACCATAGCCTTAAACAAGGTCTGCTGGCTCCTCACCATAGCCTCTAGACTCACACACATGTGATCTCTATGAACAGGCTAACTGGCTACAACTTCAAGGCAGAATTAAGTATTAGACCTGCTTACTTGCTAAGAAGACAGTGCTAGGCCTCCTTCCACCAGGGGTTCAGTCTATACTTTCCCCTCACTGTGCCACCCGCCTTACCAGGAGTTCTAGAACACTAATCTTCACAGTTCCCCATTGCCAGACCACTCAAGGGCAGCACTCCTACAAAGTTAGGGCCTCTAACTGGTTCAACACACTCCCAGTGGATATCACCAATGCACTGAATCTCAGATCCTTTAAGCAGAAACTATGACAGCACTTGGTGGCCAGTGCCTACTGTGACTGCTACACTTAAATTCCCTGCTCGCCCTCCTGGCCTCTCCATTACTTATGCACTTTCACCACACCCCATTCCCTCCTTAACTCCTTCCAATATCTCACGTCAGCCACCTCGACCTTCTCACTTGCCTCCCCAGATTTCAGTCCTTCCTCTCTCCATTCACTCTCACATCCTTGTCCCTCCCCTCACCTATTAACCCCTGCACTTCCTAGCTTTTATATTCTTTCTCTCCGTTCTCCCCTAGCCCTCCTTAACTCCCTTCTAGTTCTTATTTCTCTCTCCTTTCTCCTCCTTGCCCATACTAACTCTTCTCTCTTCTCCACCCATCATGTTACCCCTACTTACATCTCCCATCCCTTCTCCCCTCCTCTCCATCACCACCTACTCCTCTCATCACCACCTACCTCATCCCTCCAATCCCCCACCCCCTTGGTTCTTGCCTGTCCCCTACTACCTTATCCTCTCACCAACTACCTCTGGCCATCTCATGCACTTGTTAGATCACCTGACAAAGCCTTTGGCAGCTCATACATTCTCTAATGTTTTACCTGTTCCTAATTCTTTTGTATTGTCTTGACAAAGACACTGGCAGCTCATGTACTGTAATTGTATTAAATGTTATCTACCTGCCTGTTCTTGTCTGTTCTTGTCCATTGTCCAAGATGTGGAACCTTTGTAAAAGAGCACTGTTTGCTCAAAGGTGTTATCTGAAATTGTCATACATAAATAATCTTTTTTTCTTATGTTTGATACTATTCACATTACTTGTTAAACAGTTTGATTCATCAGTTTTTAGTGATTGTCCTTTGTCCCTCAGCCCACATCGCTGGATTTTTTCCTCTTCTTGGATACTTGTGTATTGGTTATATCCCCTTCTTCTGTCCCCTCTGAGTCTGAGGAATCCGTGCTTGTTCCATTAGAACCTTCCTCAACTGTAGCCCATGCTTTGTCTTGCAAGAACGTATACCTATTCATTAGTTGTACTGCTTCCCTATCTTTTTCAAGTATTGTTTTCTGTTTAAACTGTTTTTTTCTGTTTAGACCTTGTCACCATGGTGAATTTTGATCCCTTTGCTGTTTTATTCCTTCTCTTTTCTCATGCACTTTCCCTATTTCTCTTGCATTTCTATTCTGTGGGCCTTTTCCTGCTCCTTCCTCTGTCTGAGGGGAGGGTATTTGAACTTAACCTTTTGCCCCTGCTTCACTTTTTTCCTTCACCTCTTTATTTTGTGCTCTTCTATCTTCATTAAATGCCACATTCACTGCTCTCTCTCCTGCTTTCCTTGTTCTGCTCTTTCTCCAGGGTCTGGGCTATTATGCGAGGCCCAGGGGTAATCCAGGTATATATGTCCTTCCTCTTCACAAAAGCGACATTTCACTGTATTCTTACATTCAGCCCCAAAATGTCCTAAGTTTCCTCATAGTCCACATTTAATTTTTTTGCAGGCATTACTTAGGTACCCTCTTTCCCCACACCTGTAACAGGCCCGAGGCTGCCCTGCATAGAATACAATTCCTCTGTTCCCCAAAAAAACAGTGTGTCAGTTGCTGTATTTCCCCATCCTGCTGCCTTAAGGTCATTTGATATTTCCATCCTCCTGTTCACAAGCACTCTTCATCCAGTATTGGTTCTGGTGGCCCATGTACTACGTACCTCTGTTTTAACCAAAAGGTTATATCCATCACATTCACTCCTTCATTCCTAAATAACACTGTTGCAATTTTAAAAACTGGCTTGGTTAATGGTACTGCCAAAAAATCATTCCACAATGCTGTGTGTTTCACTTGATGGTATAGTTTCCAAAACATATCTAGGCCACCCAGGTGCTTGAAACTAATATCACATTCTGTACTTCCAGGGGCATGGATCAAGGCATATATTTCATATGGGTACTATTTCATGTTATTTTTAAGCAACTGCCTTCCAATATATAGTCTGTGGAGCGTCAGCTGTAGACCCTCTAAATTTCAGTCTTACAGCGTGCCTTCTTTCGGCTTGCTGAGGTTTTGTTTCTTTTGGAAAAAAAAGTTCCTTTGTATTTTCTGCCCATACTTATTCTTTTCCTTTTCCTTTTTGTCTATTTTCTTCTTCATTTTAGAAACATAGAATTTGATGGGAGATAAGAACCGCTTGACCCGCCTAGTCTACCCATTTCCCTACCTGATGGATAAGCTGCAGATTCTAGTTAATCAACAGCTTACTTCCTCCTACCCCCCCACTAGAATTGCCTTATGTCTGTCCCATGCATTCTTGAATTCTCCCACTGTTCCTGACTCCACAACCTCCTCAGGAAGGCTGTTCCATGCATCCACAGCCCTTTCTGTGAAAAAATACTTTCTAACATTACCGCTGAGCCGTCCCCCCTCTATCTTCAAATTGTGTCCCCTGGTTCTTGCACATCTCTTTTTCTGAAAGATGCTACACTCTTGCACTTTGTTAATTCCCTTGCGATACATGAACGTTTCTATCATGTCCCCCTTCTCCCTCCTTTCCTCTAGGGTATACATATTAAGCTGCTTTTGTCTCTCCTCGCATGTCTTCTGGCGCAGACCCTGCACCATTTTGGTTGCCCTCCTCTGAACAGCCTCCACTCTGTCTATGTCTTTGCAGAGATGAGGTCTCCAGAATTGCACACAGTACTCCAGATGGGGTCTCACCAACTGTCTGTACTTTGTTCTTTATCAGTTTGTACCGTTTTCTGTTCGAGTTCCATTGAGGAATCCTCATTTCCTTCCCTTAGCAAATCCTCTAATACTTTTATATCATTTTCTTCTGTATTGTTATCTGGACCTAAGTTTTCCTCTGCTTGTTCATTTTGTTCATCTTTCCAAATTTTCCCTTGTTCTTTTTACTTGTTTAGAGGTGCTGGGCCTATTTAGGTCCCAGCCGGACCCATCCTATTTTCTATTCTAGCCTGCTTTTAATAAAGCATTAGTGACCCACTCTGGGGTGTCTGAAAAACCTGCAAATGTCTCTTCTTTCAGATGCTCCATTAATTCTGTATCAGTGCTTTGTCCTGATTGGAGGCCCTCTTGCTTACTTTCTTTTTCCTCTTGGGATTCCAGTCCATCTCCCTTGCCTTCTTCCGTTGCTTTATTCTCATTTTCTCCAATAACTCTTCTTGAGCCGAGCCATTTCCGACTCATTTTGACCATTCCTTTCCGGGTTTTCCCTTTTATGTTCTCTGTTTTGTCAGTCTTAATCTTTTCTATTTGAAAGCTGGGCGCGGCACCCTTAATGCCGCTGCATCATCTGGCCTCAGCTGTTTTTGACAGGCCTCTCGCCCATTATTCTCACTTTCCCCTGTAAGGTCTTTCTGCCTGCTATTTCCACTTGTTTTCATGCTGCATTTATTTTTAACTTATTTTCCTTTACTCACAGATTTAACATTTCCATCCTGTGTTTCCACGGAAGATGCTTCAGCTTTTTTCCCTGTATCTAGTGCCTCCCATTTCCTCTGTAGTGCTTCTTAAACAATTATCCATATTTCCTGCAGCATTCTCCAGCCTTTCTTCATCTATAATCTCTTGAAGGAATCAAGACCAGGGAGGAGACCTGCGCCCTGGCCTCCCACATGTCTGTACTCACCTGCTTCTGCAACAACACTGACATTCCTGTCAGGCCGGCATGGATCTCCCTACTGGTGAGTAGGGGAATTTCCATGATGTCCTGGTCAAATTTCCCCTTTCACTAAAAATATCACCAACAGCTTAATCTGTTTCAAGATCAGTTGGCATTCATCTATATCCCCCTCCCCTGGGTCATGCCTAAAAATAGGCAGAATTTGTCTAGTGCACTTACCCAGTCAACAAAAACTAAATAAAAATAAATAAATATCTTGTTTTTAAAAGTGATAGTGCAAACATGGTAAATTCAAAAAGTGCAGGGAACCCGGATGAGGGATACTGAAGCCAGGGCTGAGAGCTGGGGCTGGGAGAGGTAAGGAAGGTTTCAGGAAGATGGTTGGCAGGAACAAAGAAAGGAGGGCGAAGTTTTAGTTGGTGTCTGAGGAAGGGCAGGGAGGGAGAGAGAGAGAGAGAGAGAGAGAGAGAGACAGAGAGATGGATGGCACAGGAAGCTGATCCCAGAGGGAGGGGGAGATGAGAAAGCAGATTTTCCAGCTGAGAAGTGAGGCTGGGGGATGCAGAATGTGCATGGATGCCTGGAGCACAAGGAGTAGAAGAAGGAGGAGGAGGAGAGGATGAGGGAGAGAAGATGTGATAAGTGGTAGGGGAGGGACCCAAACCAGTATTTAGAGGTGAGTGAAGCACAGTGGAACTGATAATATATGGGGAGCAGGATGATGGAGAGTGAATAGTACAGTGGTGGGTGTGAGAAGGTGTATTTGTAGCAAAGCAGCAGAAGGTGTTGAAGATGGTGTCCAGTCTGGCCAGGGAAGAAGACAGGGCAGTGGGATAGGAGGTGAGCCAGGCCAATTTCTAGCAGGTACCAAAGTCATAGACACAGGTTTCTTTTGTGCTGACCATAGCTGGTCGATCTGAAACCAACTCAGAACATTATGCAAGTCATGTTGGAGCGAAACTTCCACTGAAGCAGTTAGACTGAGGTGTAGAGGACTGTGTCATCTGCAGACATGTAAATATGCAAGTTGGCGCAGGCAGAGGGGAGGTTGTTTAGGGTCCTGCATTTACACATTTTTGCTATATATTTACCAAGGATAACCCAGCTAAGAGGTAATAATTTGTTTTCAGTGGCATCCTGCTTTTACACATTTTTGCAACATATTTACTCACAATAGCCAAGCGGAGATGCAACATCTCATTTTCAGTGGGGGTCCATCCTGCTTTTACACATTTTCACACTGCATTTATCCAGGATAGCACAGCAGATAGCACAGTGGAGATGCAACATCTCATTTTCAGTGGGGGTCCTGCTTTTACATATTTTTACACTGTATTTACCCAGGATAGCAAAGCAGAAATGCTATATCTTGTTTTCAGTGGGGTCCTGATTTTACCCACTTTTACAATATATTTACCCAGGATTGCCCAGCTGAGATGTAATATATTGTTGGGGCCCTTCTTTTACACAGATTTACCATGAATAGCCCATCTGAGATGCAATACCTTGTTTTTAACAGGGTTCTGCTTTTAGCCATTTTTATACTCTGTTTAGGCAGGATAGGCCAGATAAGCTGAAAGACCTTATTTTCAGTAAGGTCTTCTTTTACCCAATTTTACAATGTATTTACCCAACATAGCCCTGCTTAGATGCAGTATCTTGTTTTCAGTGGGATCTTGCTTTTACCCATTTTTACATTGCATGTTCCTAGAATAGCCCAGTGGAGATGCAGTATCTCTTTTTTCAGTGGTGTCCTGCTTAGACCCATTTTTACAATGTACTTACATAGGATAGCCCAGCTGAGAGACAATATCTCATTTTCAGTGAGGTTTTGCTTTTACACATTTTTAACCTGTATTTACCAATGATAGTACAGTAGAGATGCAATATCTTGTTTTTGATGGGGGTCCTGCTTTTACACATTTTTATAATGTATTTACCAGGGATAGTTGGGAGATGCTAATGGAGGGTAGAGGTGGGAGAGTACCCAGTGGGAGGGGGTGAGTTGTTTTTGTTTACATGTGCAAAAATAAGAAAGTTACGATAACAGATCTGAAAAATTCAACTTCTCATCATAGCTTCTTTTATTTGACATTTTGACCCCAGATTTTCAACATGCACCCCCATATTCAAATATTTAGCACAGCTCTAATTGGGTTAACACTGAATGTTCAGCCTGAGGCAGTGCAGTGAATAGTCACTATACGCTGCTTCAGCCCTATATTCAGATAAGTAACATGCTCTGGTTGGAGTGCACTGCTGCGATATTGGTCAGAGCTTGACACATGCTCAGCCAGCTTTGAATATGGGGTCCATAGTCTTTTTATGACCTCATTTCATAATTAAGATAAGTGGAATTTTTCAAATGCTGTCCAAAAGGTGATTTTGCACTGCAACCATGAAAATATGTTTTGAAAGGTGATTTGAAAAATGACACTCTATCAGATGGGGTAAGAAACGGGCTGTGTTGCAAATTTGGGCCCCAAATCTTCAAAAACAATAAAGCTACCGCAGAGTCAGCATTGAAAAGAAATTCAATGTTTCCTCATAGCTTTGTTGTTTTTTGACAATTTGACCCCAAAGTTTCAGCACTGTCTTTTACTGCCTCCACAATATGATCAAGATAGATAGATATTTTTAGATATTGTTATTTATAAAAGCACCCATTTCCAGAGACTCTGAGCACTGTACAGCCAATAACAATACAATACAATAGTTAAAAATCATGCAAAAAATATATAAAAATTCCAACTGGGAGCATACACTTAATCTATCTATCCTAATTAAAACCACTAAATTAATTAATAAATGCTTGCTGGAGCAAATACATCTTTAGGCCCTTTTTAAAGGCTACTACCAAGGGAGCCTCCCTTAAATAAACAGGCAAGGAGTTCCACAGCATAGGCACGGCCACCAAAATTGCTCTGTCCCCAGAGTGCTGCACCCTAACCCTGGGGACTCCAAGGAGGGTTCCCTCAGCAGAATAGAGTGCTTGAGACATGTGATAGGGGACAAGGAGATCTTGCAGATAGACAAGTTCCCTTTCATGCAGGGTCTTGTAGGTCAGGAGCCCTACCTTGAAGACAGTCCTCCACCTGACCAGCAGCCAGTATAGTTTGCGGAGGACAGGAGTGATATGCTGTCATCTTCTCACCCCCGTCAACAATCTTGCCACCGCATTCTGCACCAGCTGAAGCCTGCGGGGGTTGCCTCAAGACAAACCTAGGTACAGAGCATTACAGTAGTCCAACCTGGAAGTGACAAAAATGTATACCAGCATGGTCAGGTCCTCAGGTGGGATCAGGGCTCAGATTCAGGCGATATTCCTGACCATGGCCAATACCTGAAGATCAAGTGTCAGCCCATCATCTAGGATCATGCCCAAATCTTTCACCTGTCTAGACAGGGCAAGAGGAACACCACCCAAAACTAAACCAGGGGGTAACCCCCCCCCCACTGCCAGGACAATCTGGATCCACAACTAGCACCTCAGTCTTGTCTGGGTTGAGCTTAAGCCAGTTTTGAGTCATCCATGTCTGTATTTCCTTGAGGCAGTTATTAAATATAGAGGCTGACACCTGGTTATCGGGTGCACAGGACAGATACAGCTGGGTATCATCTGCATAGCAGTGAAAACCCAGCCTGTACCACCTGATAATGTCCCCCAATGGCAGCATATACACCGTGAACAATAAGGGTGACAAGACCGAACCCTGCGGAACCCCACAGCACAGTGGCTTTGGGTTAGATGAGACTAATCCAAATTTCACCCTTTGCACTCTGTCTGTTAGGTATGACCTGAGCCAGTTGATGACATTAATGGACAGGCCACACCAGAACCACAGGTGGTCGAGTAACATCTCATGGTCCACGGTGTCAAATGCCACAGAGAGGTCCAGGAGGATCAAGATGGTACGGGCTCTCCTGTCCTTGCCATCAGGAGATCATTTAGCACCCTCACCAGGGCAGTCTCCATACTATGCCCCGTACAGAACCCAGACTGGAATGACTCATAGGTGGAGGAAGAGGCAAGATGTCTCTCAAGCTGAATGGCCACCACCTTCTCAATAACCTCCCCTAAAAATGGGAGGTTAGAGACCGGCAAGCTTTTGGCCCCGGTGTGCATCTTATTAGCCATCTGTTAGCCATTTTCGACCAATGGGAGGGCGCTGGCTGATCTCATCCCTGATGGTGGATACCTTGTCAGCGAAAAATTTCTCAAACTCCTCACACTGTATTTGTAACAATGCTCAACCAGCCTGTAGACAGGCTAGATTGCACAGTCTTTCCACAGTCCAGAAGAGCTGGGCTGGTCTATTCTTCACTGTAGCAATTTCCCTGGACAGGAACTCTGCCTTCTTATGGGAAATTGCTGATTGGTAGATCTTATAATGCTCTAGCAATCCAAGCCTATCCACCTCCAGGTGAGTTTTCCACCAGCGTCTTTCCAATCTTATTCCCTGCTTCTTCAGCTCATGGACCTCCCCATTAAACCAGGGAGCCCCTGGGCATAGAGTATGGGGACGAACACAAATTGGAGCAATGACATCCAGGGCCCCTACCACAGCCCTATTATAGGCCAGGACCAGGGGCCCTGGGTCAGTGCTATCCATTGGAAATCTCGAGAAGTCCAGCTCCATCATTAGGCCTTCTGAGGTGACCCCTCTCAAAGGACAGAACTGCACTAACTCCTTAGGGGCATGCCTATTTTGGGAAGCTGTTAAACTGAACCTCAGGGCATGATGATCAAACCCACCAATTGGCTCCACCTCCACATTGGAGATCTCCATCCCCAGCTGGAACACCAAGTCCAATGTGTGCCCTCCCTCATGGGTTGCAGAGGTAATAACCCATGACAGGCCCAAAGAATCCATCAATTGGAGGAGATTTTGTCCAAATGGTGAGAGTTCATTATCGACCCAGCATTGAAGTCCCCCAGAATTAACCATCTGGGAGACTCCAATACCATTTCAGCGATGAAGTCCACAACTTCCTTCAGGAACTCCCTCCCTTCACCTGGTGGACAGTAGATGAGATGGGTCCTGTAGCCTGTACCTGCACCCACAGGTAAGGGGGGAAGGGGAGGTGGGTGCTCAGTAGAAGAGTGGGGATTGGGGAGGAGGGATTGGGGCAACGACGAGGGACCATTTTCATTTTTACAGGGGAAAAAAATAAACATGTCAGGGGATGGTTTTCTTTATTTAAAGGAACAAAAGCACAAGTCTGGGCACACTGGGGTGGGCTCCCAGAGTGCCACATGAGTTGGGGGGTACATAATGTCGACACAGGGATTGGGCACCCCGATGTAGGTGTGGGGATGGGGAATGGAGGGAGCAGGGAGGACAGCACCAGTGGGAAGGTGTGGGAGGGTGTTCTTTGGTGCTGGGAGGGAATGGGGAGTTCAGGAGCAGTGGGAGGGTGCGGGAGGAGTGCCATCTGAAAGATGGTGGTGATGACGCAACTGTGCATGCATTGCACTCGTGCAGGCACTGTTGCGGTGAATGGCATGTTGCCATTCACAACGTGGTGGCACCAGCAGAACTGCGCATGCACGTGAGTCATGCATGCAAAGTTCTTGCCCTGGAATGTGGAAATAACAGCCGAAATAGTGCGGCTGTTATTCCGTAGCAGCCAATCATGGCAGAGTGTTTCAAATTTCGTTGGACTTTCGGAAGGATACTTCCAAACGTCCAGAGAAGGTTCCATAATTGGCCATTTTTGTAAGCTACAAGTGATCCCAAGATGGGTGTAGGCTCTGCCCACATCCATAAAAAATGGAGGCATTGCAGTACGAACGCCAGCCAGACCATGGTGAACAAGAGGAATACTAATGGCTGTGACAGGAGTGTGATTGAGTGGGAGTACACTATCTGCGGTCAGGCAAATCATGTGATAGTATATCAGGTGCTATGAATGCCACTACTGGAGTTAGACATATCTCAGGGAATAGTGTTTTTGCTTTGGGCGTGGCTTGTAAGGTACAAAAAAAAGGATAACAAAATGGCCAATTCAATGTTTACTGCATTCTTAATTGGAATGTTTGTTGTGGTTGTGGAGATTTGTTGGTAGGTGTTTGCATTAATTTTGAGATAGCATGTTTTTTACAGTGATGACGAGATAATATTGTTTCTGTTTTTTCTTAAGAAAGCTGACTGCCAATACTTTTAACAAGTTTACTTATTGAGTTTATTCACCTTGTTAAACTTTTACATTTATCAAAAAAGGGGGATTTTTCTGTGGAGAAAAAAGGAAAATGCTTTCAAGAGGCATGGATACCTGAGTGCATTCCTACTTGCTAGATTGTGTTCAATTGCAGGCTCTTGCCATGTCTATGTGCCGTTATAAAATGTGTTGAGATTTTTCTGAATCTTGATTGGCTGAGCGGATTGCAAAGCCATGTGCTTCACTTCTTGTAAAACTATGGGTTTCTTATCCTGAACCACATGGCTTTGAAATCTGTTCAGCCAATTAAGATTCAGGAAAATCTCAACACATTTTATAATGACACATAGAAAAGGCAATGACCAATCAGAATATACTACTTCACTTGCCCGTTTTCTAATTCACATTAGAGCTAGGGTAAGAAAAGTAAGAGATCCTCTTTTTCATGGAGACTAAGTAAGGAAATAGCCACTTTAGGCAGAAAGAAATATGTAACTTTAAAGATTTACCATGCAGAGGGTACATTGAACTTTGTTTGCTGACATATATCATATCCCAGTAGCATTCCTTATGAATGAATTTATTTATATTTTAACAGGTTATGATACCAGGCAGAGGCTGTTTTTAGGACCATCCTGTATACAAAGACAACTCATGTCACAATAAAACAACATTATGTACAATACGTTAAAATTCAATGAGAGACAAACCACAGTTAATTGCATTAACATCCAGACAACATGAAAAATATGATTTAAACTTTTGTGACTAAAACAAGGATAGAGTTTGCTATATTTGGAATTTGTTAAACTATGGGGAGACGTGGCGCTCCAATAGTGTGCACTCCTCTACTCATTTGTGAATTTGCTGGATGGAGTCATTTATCTAAAAGAAGTCAATTTAGGCAATGCACACCATATATAAGAAACAACTACAGGTAGTTGAGGCATGGAGGGTTGAGGCTTTGAATGCCACACCTGCCACTACACTGGTGGCTTGAGTTCAAGACCAAGCCTGGGGCATCGGGTCCTGATGGGGAGGGGGGATTGAGCCTCCCAGAAGATGCTGGTCTCCTCCAAGAAGGGAGCACAGTCATTCTGCAGTACAGTCCCTCCATCTTGGTGACCACAGGTGGCAGTGCACTTCAGAAGACTTATTGGGTGGGGGTGCTGGTACTGACGCATGGCATGCTTGTGTGCAGGTTTGCATACAACCCCAAAGCTG
This sequence comes from Neoceratodus forsteri, assembly GCA_016271365.2. NCBI lineage: Eukaryota > Metazoa > Chordata > Ceratodontiformes > Ceratodontidae > Neoceratodus > Neoceratodus forsteri. Next base: position 235,858,172 of record CM057449.1, on the reverse strand, counting down.
TCATTCCAGGGGAGAAAAACAGAGGGAAAATCCCAGACAGGGCAACAATGAGAGGTTCAACCCCATGGAGGCTCCACACCAATAATAGGGCACTTCCTCCATGAATCAGAGTCATTCTCAGGCAGGTAAGAGGGAGACTGTTGGCTCCACCATGAGGATCGGAAGCCACTGGGGAAGAATGGAGGTTGCATTAAGTCCCTGGGATGTTGGTTGACAGGACAGGGGGGTGGGGGGGCCAGGATAAGAGGATCTATTCTGGAGGAGCATGAACTAATTTACAAAAAAAAAAAAAAAAGATACAACTAAACCAAGGGAGTCCACCTTGGCATGCTTTGGTTCAGCTTAATTCACATTAGCACTCTGATATGAAAACTAAGCGACCCCCTTTTTCACAGAGACAAAGTAAGGAAACAGCCAATTTAGGCAGAAAGAAATTTGTAACTTTAAAAGATTTACCAAGGGGTGGAAGCGTTCTGGATTCTTTTTATTTGTTGAAATATGCCATATCCCAGTAGCACCCATTATGAGAAAAGTAATTTGAATTTGTGTGAATTAAAAAAGAGGTAGAATCTGCTATATTTGAAATATGTTAAATGTAGGGCTCAAAGGCCCACAGTTACCTAGGTCTGACCCAGACCCCTTCTTGAATAGGGCAATGACATCAGCTACATTTCTATATATAGCGATGATTATGATATGTCACGATAAAGAATAGTGTCATTTTATCCTAGACACAATCCATAAACTGGACAACCAAGGACCATACTTTTTCTTCATTAAAAAGACTTCTTTTAATTAAATTCCTGGTTCCAATAAAATCATAACAACTTCAACAAACAACGTGCAGCAAAGTAGAAAAAAGTGCAAACATACAGACAGACCTTACTTATTGAAACAGCACATCATAGCTGAAGCACCATTGCTTCAAGCTACTCCGACCTTACGTTTCACTCTGTCAGTGCAGAGTTTCGTCAATCTTTTTTAATGAAGAAAAAGTATGGTCCTCGGTTATCCAGTTTATGGATTGTGTCTAGGGTAAAGTAGGGTCTGCATTTGGTGCACTTTGCTTTGTTTGGGATTGGTTGTTTATTCATTTTGTTCATTTATTCTCAGATTACAATACCTTTGAACACATAACAGCTCTTTTACAAAGGTTCCACGTCAGTGGGAAGTGCAACAGACATACAACAGACAATATTACATAAAATTTTGACAAGAAGGTATTTAAAATGACATTAACATTGCAACTGAAATTAAAACTATGAATCGGAAGGAAATCAAAAATAACTAAATAAAAGGAGGCAGTCCAAGGTGCTTTGTCAAATAGGTATAGGTAGATTTGGGTGAACAAAAGTTCAGGTAAGTGAAGATAAACAGTAAATAGAAGGTGGAGGGTGAGAGGGGTGAGGTGAAAGAAGGATCGGGGAAGGATACAAGAAATAGGACAGAGCGGCTAGGGTGAAAGTGGTCATTCTCAGAGAAAGGGGGAGAAGTAGGTACACAATGAGTCGATACTGCTGAGATAGTGCCATGTCAGTTGAAACAGTCACAGGAACTGTTAGCTGTAAGATGCTGAGGAAGTGTATCTTTAAATGGTCCCAATTTTGGTAAGGAAGAGATATCTCTGGGCAGTGCATTAAACCATAGTGGTGCTCTATATGCAAATGATCATTGCCCTTGTGTAGTCCGGCATCTTGGGACAGAGAAGAATTGGTTGAATGAGCTTCACATGTGCTGGAAGCTGCAAGAGAGGTTGAGTAAGTTTGTGACACCAGAAGGCAGGAGCCTGAAGTGCCTTTTTAGTTAGCAAGTAGGTTTGATAGTGAATCCTCCCATTTAGGCGAAGCCAACCTGTTTGCGCATACAGTTCACATGTGTGGCTAAGGCGTGCTGCTCCAGTAAGAAGTCAGCATGCTTTATTGAGTGCCACTGATATTCTGTGTAGGGTAGTGGTGGATCAAACACAATGAAAGCAGAGCTGGCTCAACAACAAGTAACAGATGCCAACAAAAAAATCAAACACTCACAATATCACAGTCGGCAAACTGTAGCACAACCAGCAGCACAGTCAGATAGATGTCCATAGATGTCTAAACACTGATGCAGATCAAGTAGAAAAATCAGCTTTATTCCATAAAATCCACGTTACCAAACAGCATACAGCAAAGGGACAAATCTATGAAAGATATGGCCACCCCCTCCCCAAACGATCAAATCTCACAAGTCGAACATTTTTCCACCGAACTAGCGCTGGTCTTGAGATGCTGTATGCTGTTTGGTAACATGGATTTTATGGAATAAAGCTGCTTTTTCTACTTGATCTGCATCAGTGTTTGGACATCTATGGTCATCTATCTGACTGTGTTGCTGGTTGTGCTACAGTTTGCCGACTGTGATATTGTGAGGGTAGTGGTGGAAGCTGAGCTGTAGATAACCAGACCATAGTCAACAATGTATACTATGGAGCTATAGATAGCTAGTCTAAGAACTTCAGGCATTAGATTGTGTTTATGTCCATGGAGTAACACTATCTTGATACTGGCAGACCTGGCAACATTCTCAGTATGCTGGGCATATGATAGTGAGCTATCCACGAGTTACCCTAGATACAGTACTCGAAATGTCGAATTTGTTCAAGTGGGACACCAGAGGAGTTCCTGATTGTTAGGGCACTGGATCTGTGTTTGCTGCAAGCACTGCTGAACAACATGACTTTGTTTTTTTGTAGTTCAGAATCAGCTTGTGTTTCCTGAACCAGTCCTCCACTTCCTCAAAGCTGAGTTCAAGTTGGTGTTCCAGTGGTCCAGGGTCAATGTTGCTAGTGTATATGACCGCATCTTCTGCATGGAGGAGGATCTGCTGGTGACAGGAGTGAGGGAGATTGTTAAGAAAGATGCAAAAGAGAAGTGGACCCAGTATGGAGACCTGTGGTACTCCAGAGAGGACATGTTGATTGTCAGAGGTGACATTTGCTATCTTCACCCATTGGGAGTGGCCTACAAGATAGCTTTTGAACTTTTGAACCAGGGCACAGTATCTGCCAAGAGGCCAGTTGAGGACAGTTGCTTGAGAAGTAGGGCATGGTTCACTGTATCAAAGGTCTTTGTGAGGTCCATGAAGGCTGCACCCACCAATCTACCTTGATCCAGAGATTGGTGAATGAAACCAGTGAATTCTAGCAGCGCTGTGGTAGTGCTATGTCGTTTTTTGAATCCTTGCTGCTGGGAGCACTGGATCAAGTATTTTTCTATATATTCCACCAGCTGATCCACAACTATGTGCTCAAGTGCCTTAGACAGAGGTGGATGTATAGAGATAGGTCTATAGTTTGTGTGTATAGTACGGTCTCCACTTTTGTGAACAAAAGGTAACAAGGGTTGACTTCCAGATTTGGGGGAATTGTGCCAGTCTCAGTGAGAGGTTTAGAATCTATGTAATGGGCACCAGTACTTTTTCAATGGTATAGGCGACTAATTTGAAGTCTAAGGAATTGCTGTTATGCCTTGATTTCCCTAGCACTTTTACTAGGTATTTCCTGACCATATACAGTGGGACTTCTTTGAAGTAGGAAGGAGGTGGTGCAGGAAGTGAATCATCTGTCTGTTGTTCAGTGTCTTCAGTGATGTCCATGAAGAAGTCTGGTGGGAGGACACTGCCCAGGTCAGTGAATGTGTTATTAAAAGCATTGGCTATTGTCAGTGGGTCAAGGGTGGGGGGTCCATTAATATTTAGCATGCTGGGTGCAACCTTAGCATCTTTACCTGTTATATCTTTTATATTGTTACAAAAAGTTCTTACTGTCACCCCAAGTGTTAGCAAGCTGTTCCCTGTGATGCATGCTTTTTCGATGCAAATAGACCAGGTGCACTTATTCCTGGCAGTTTGATATTGTTGCACGTCTTCATGCTTGCCAGTAGCCTTTACACAAAACCAAAGGTGATCTCTATGATTCATCTGACTAATGTGGTTGATGGATAACCAGGGATTGATGGTGCCTCCAATTTTTGTCCTTTTCAAGGGGGCATGGATATCTCAAGCTTCATTAAAGTGCTTCATGAAGTGTTCCAGAGCTATATTTATACCATTTGTGGCATCAAGTAATGAACAGTCAATGCTACGGAGGTGTTGTTTCAGGGGTTCCAGGTTTCCCTGCTTTAGCATCCTGCTGAAAATTGTTTTGGGAGGAGGTTTATTGAATTTACTTGACCAGTTACAAGTAATAGGGGAGTGGTTGCTTAATGAGTCAGGTGGAACATTCATGTTTGTGATACGATCTGGATGATTGAATAGTATCCAGCTGAGAAGGGTACTCATACCCATCTTATAATTAGCCCTAGTAGGTGATGGAACAGGCTGGGTAAGGTTGAGTGTGGAGATTGAATCCTTAAAGGAACCTACTTCAGAGGAATGCCAGTTGACATTGAAATCACCCATAATTATCATTTCAGCATTCTGGGTCAGGTTCCTAATGTACTGCATCAAGCTATGGAAGCCTGTGAATTGGTCCTTATGTGGTATGTAGACGGACACAATTGTTAGAGCTTTATTGTGGGCCCAAGTAGAACACTGATGGCTTACACCCGAGTGGCATTGCCTAGACTGTTCACACAGTAGGTAACTTTTATTTATTTATTTTTGTTGACCGGGTAAGTGCACTAGACAAATACTGCCTATTTTCAGGCACAACCCGTGGGATGGGGATACAAATAAATGCCAACTGACCTTGAACCAGATTAAGCTGTTGGTGGTATTTTTAGTGAATGAGGGAAATTTGGCCAGGACACTGGGGAAATTCCCCTACTCTTTTTTCGATAAGTGCCATGGGATATTTAGCATCCACCTGAGCTACCACCAATCGAGGCAGATGGGACCTCGGTTTAACGTCTCATCCGAAAGACGGCACCTCAGAAGTGCAGCACCCCTCTCATGCTGCACTACAGTGTCAGTACTGGAATATTAACCCAATTGACAGATGTGGGAACTGAACCCACAGCCCTCTGATCTCCCAGCCTCAGAGGTGAGTGTGCTACCTACTGAGCCACTGACACTGCAATATGCACTATACAATAACACTGTAATGTATGTCCCATGAGTGTATCCTTGCTGCATGTGGCACAGCCACCCCCTTGTTTAGTGAGCTTGTCATGTCTAAAGATGGCGTAACCAGGTATAGCAACAGCCGAGTCAGGGATTTTCCGGGAAAGCCACGTTTCCACTATGGACAGGGTGTCAGAGTTTTGCTGCATGACCCAAGCTTGGAGTCTATCTATCTTACATAACAGGCTGCAGGTCTTGATTGATGCCAACGCAATTGAACCAGTCTTGTTTGCGTTGCTAGGTGAAGCAGATCTTGCTGGGCCGAGGTTAAGGTGCACATTTCCAGACAATAATGACAATGTTAGTATGAGTCTAAGCATGAAACCTTTCACTAGTTTGAAATTCAGCTTGTGAGACTGACATGAGTTTGGGCTTTTCCTTCTATTTATGTGCATCACAGTAAGGCAGTAAGGTTGTCTACCAATGATGTGCTGGTGCACATTTGAAGTTTAAATCATACCTGAAATGGAACACTTGAAGTTTGTACTGTGGGGATAGCAATGATTATATATAGCAATGATCTAGATAAAAAAGCATGTACACTCACAAATTCGTTTATACACAGATGGCAGTACTGTGTACTTAAAAGGACACTGTCAACCTATATTGCATCATATTACTTTTGGATAAAAACTCACATTTAATGATTGCTTACCTTCTTTAAAATTCATTGTTGTTGCTAGTTGTTTTATCTGCCTCCTTGCTTATTAGAACTGAAATGCATGGGAATGTATAACTATATCCAGTCTTGTTTTGTGTCAAATCATTAAACAGCTCTTACTGCATACTTCCTGAACATTAGAAACACCCTTAAACAGTGCAACCACTCATGGTACAATAATATCTTCTATTCCCATGGCATACTGAGTGGCTGGATTGCATTATGGGTTTTCCTGAGTCCAGGAAAGATGCAGTGGGAGTTGATCAAGAAATGTAAACAAACATGTTTTGATATGGTAACACCAGTATGGTGGGCACTCAGTTTTTCACTTTTTAAAAGAGAAATGGGATCTGAATCAAACTACCAGCTGCACCAACAGTATCTATAGGATACGAACAGTCATGAAATGTGTTTTTTAAAGTAGGACACTATGAGACCTAAGGGGATTGCCAGTGCCCCTTTAAAGCAGCACTGTAGTGCATGATAGCAGTGAACACTTTCACTTTACATTTGTATTCTATTTTGGTTTCCTCTTATCTCCCGAGACACCCTTTTTCCAGATTTGAGTCTTCTTTAGCACTTTTATTTACACGTGAAATAATAAAAGGAGCGCTGCTTTTAATATAGTTCAGGCCAGCTTTAAATCAGTAGTCTCAGCTGTTTTTGTACACCTATTGTCCCATAAAGTCAGGGAGCACTGTCTGCTGCTTGCTTACTTATTACTGTATCATGAAATGTAATCTTAAACAATGAATGTTCTGAAACAACAGAGAATTCTGACAAAAACCTGGTCTGAGCTGTATTAAAAGGTGCACTCCTTTCATTATTTAAACTTTTGAAAAAGTGGCAAAGATGACTCAAAGGCGATGGTGTAGATTAACGGGTACAGTTTATGCCATTAAATTGTCATGTAAGTTGACAAAGGCAACATCCGTAGTGACATGCAGCATCACGCAGGGTCATCACGCTACAACTTTTCATGGAGGCTGGCTGTCTGTTGCAGTGGAAGGCATCATCTGGCATACTCACACTTAAAGAGGTAAAATAATTCACACTATCACCAAATAATCACAGTACACATGTAATCTAACAGCACTTTTTTTTTGTTAAGCACAGGCCAGTGCTTAAACGGTTGGTCTAGAAATATCTGCACCTAAACAGGCAACATCATAGTAATGACATTATCTCAGTTCAGATTCAGTTTATTGCGAAGGGACGAGTATCCACTGAGCAAGCTCATTTGCAAGGAAGTGCCTTATATAACATACTTAGGAAAAAACTACAAAAGAACCCCAGAGCAAATGCACTGGGGCATTGGTTTTCCCAGAAGATATTGGTCATACAGCCAGATTTTAAAGAAAACAGAAACTGCACATACTCCAATAATGCAAAGCATCATGGGAAGCATATGCAAATGCCCACAAATTAATTTGGACTGACTCAATTTTAAGTAGAATTGCATGGTGCCAAAAGGCCTCACAATATAATCAGCATTGGCTGAGAACAGTAGACACAGACACAGACACATGTTCAGTCCTCAGTTGGACTCAACAGTGTGCCATATCTTATTTGTGAATGAAATATGAAAAGGAAAGCAATTATTTATCTTGTCAAACCTGTGTGATTTGTTTTGTGTGTTCTATATGTTTATATAAAATGATTTGAGGGGCTCTGCCCACCACACCCCCCAGTATATTTACCTTACAACAGAGGATTGTTTTCACCATTTTCTGCATCCCCAGCATAATTAGTTGCCTGGTACAAGGTTATGTTGTTAATATTAACAAATGCATCAAAACTGCACTTTCCAAACCTTTCAAACCACAAATAGGAGTCCAAATAAGAGGGGACCATGATTTTCTGAGTCCTGTTCATAACCTTAAATTGTTTTTTCACCCTCGATCAGTATACTTCCACAGCATTACTATCTACTCCAGAATCAGGATCAAATAAATGTTGAGAGTGGTTAACAGTTTTGTAAACAAAATGCTTACCATCAATGTTTTCAATTCTACTATAGGAAGCCCATTGATCAGAGTAGATGATTGTACCAGAGTTAATGTTTTTCTCTATGATAGGCAGCAAAGTAGCAGTGTCTCTTCTATCCACAATTTGCAAGATATCAATTGATTTATCTAAATCATACATTTCAAATATGCATGTATTTAGGTTATGTAAATTACATCCACGGTTGTATTTTGCTTCTGATTGCTACATTAATATTCACAAACAGATATCTCATAAAAAAGTGAAACCAGTCAATAACAGTCTTTTTGCCAATTTCAAGCTGTTCAAATGCCAAATATACAGGGCTTTTAGATGACCAATAATAAATGAGTATTAGAACTTTTTGAGTTGGGATCCTTGAACCTGAGAAATATGTCCCGTCTAAAATGCTACGTTTAGCAAGGCAATCCCTGTTCTTGCAGCACCATAAGACACCAGTTTTTCCTGCAGATGAGTCACTGGAAAACCACATCTCAGAGCTGCATTTTGAACATTGCTTTTTCTTTTATGTTGTCTTGTGCATGCAGCACAAGCAACATTTTGTGACAGCTTGCTGGAGTAGCAGGTTGTGGAGGTGCGGCTGTGTTGTGGCCAGTGGTGCCGCTGCTTTATTGGGCTGGTATCTGTGGCACCAATAAATGAGCACACTGTCTATGACAGCTGTTCAGAAGCATACCACCAACTTGAAAGAATTTTGCCACTGCAATGAGGGAGTGCCCCATCATTGCAGGGCATGCCTTGCCTGCTGAAACATTTCAATAAACATAGTGGCGGTTGCCATTGTCTGCCTCTCACAGTCCTCTGAAAGCTGACGTCAGGAGTGCCCAATCCCCCTGTTGGCATGCCTTCTTCCCAGTTCATTTGCTGATGGGGGAGCCCAATCCCCATTGGCATAATGTTCCTACTTTGTTTTGTCTGCTGAGGGGGGGGTGCCCAATCCCCCTCAGCATCTGCCCCCAAACACAGACACTTTTTCTTTGCTCATGGGGGGACCTAATCCCCATCTGCTTCAGTCCCCTGTCCCCAAAAAATACAGGTGGCACACTGAGAACCCACCCCAGTGTGCCAAAATGTCAGTGTCACATCCTGAAAGAAAAAAACCCTCCCGTAATGTTCATTTTTTTTTACCCTGTAAAACAGAAAATGGTCCCTCATGGTCATGACTGCCCCTTCCCCAAACCGCACCCACCCCCTGCACAACCCACCTCCCTGCACCCCTCACTCCATACTTGCCGCTGGAGCCTGGTGCGACAATCTTTGGTGGAGCGGGAACACATCTGCACACTTCAAAGTCAACAGCGAACTGAAGAACATCACGGTAAGCTGTATAATGGCATCAATGGGGGGGGGTTCAACTTAGGTGGATAGCTCAGCCATTTTTTGTAAATTTTGGCTCAAAATTTTCCACATGGGGTTCTAGGGACCCCACCTCATGAACTCAGTCACTGTCATTTCATTATTTGGTCCCTAAAGTTGATTTTGTGGATAGTGCATGGAATCACCTTTCGGGACTGATTAATGAAACTACAGTGTCACTGTTCATGAGGTGGGCTGACAAAAAGCCTATGTTGCAAATTTGGTGAAAAAATTCCAAAAAACAACTGTGTTAAGAGCGTGCACTGTGCAGTTCACATGCACGCTCGTAAGTTCGAGAATGTTTAATATTTTTACTCCAGATTTTCAATATTGCCACAGTTTTACACCTCCTTATGAATAGTACAGCTGTCATTTTTCACATCATGTCCAAAGTGTGTTTTCACACATCTGGCGCACAATGGCGAGGTCGCTGTGGGAAATCAATGTTCGGAACATATTTAGAAAATCACAGTAACACTGTTCATGAGTGGAGGTCCCAAAATGCCTTTGCTGAAAATTTAGTAAAAACATTCTACAAAATGACTGTGTTATGAGCCTGCATTGTGCAGTTTCCACGCACGATCATAACTTCGAGAATTTTTAATATTTTCAGTCCAGATTTTCAACATTGCTATTTCTTCACACCTCCTTATGAATGGTATAGCTGTCATTTTTCACATCCTGCTCAAAATGTGTGTTTGCAGATCTGGCACAGAATGGCATGGTCACTGTGGGAAATCAATGTTCATGACAGATTAGCAAAATCACAGTGCCACTGTTCATGAGCAGAGGTCCCAAATGCTTTCATGAGGTGGGGTCACAAAAAGCCCATGTTAAACATCTGGAGTGCAAATACCAACAAATGCTTGGGGCATTAGGGTTTCTAACTGTAATGTCCCACCCTGTAGAGACTGACAGGCATCAGGGGTATGACTTCAGATTGTCAGCTGTAATGCTCACGCCATTCCACCCCCACTCTGCAGCCAGTGACAGGCATCAAAGTGTGCCTTGGACTCTTTGGCCCCAAAGTTTACCCCATTCTCCTATACTGCACCTATGTCAGTGTATTTCCTCATGGAATGGGGTGTACGTAAGTCCCAATAATGCCAAGGCACAATGGGACACTTGTCAGAGTCTGCAGGGTGAGGTGAGGTGAAATGGCATGAGTGTTATGGCTGATGACCCAAAGGTGCACCTCAATGCCTGTCAATTTCTGCAGGGCGAGGGTGGGGTTGGCATCAGTTCCATACTTCACTGCCATTCCTATTATGCATCTTTCTAACTCCTGCACTACCGATGTCAATGCCAGCAAGACAACATTCAGCATTGGCAAAATGCTTGTTAATTATACATTTTGCTGTAGGAATTGAATAACGCTCATTGCAAATGAACATGTGGCAGCAATAGAAAATATTGTAACAGATTTCATGTTGTTTAACAATTGTTTTGCTCTCAGTGAAGTGAACATACATTGTAAAAGTATATGCTTTTTAAAATGACAGTTGGATCATGGTACTTTTATTAGGAAACGTGTATATTGGAATGTAAATGATTGGATTTAGAATGGAATCAAGCGCTATGTAAATGCACTCTGGTTACTCTGTTCAGGTTTTAAAATGACAGTTGGATCTTGATGTGCTTCTTAGGAAGTTTTGTTTATTGGAATGTTAACGGATGGCAGTATAATGGAACTGAATGCTATGTGAATGCACTCTGGTTACTCTGTTCATGTATGGGTACACGTAATCAGCATAGGCAAAACTTCTTAGTATACTTAGTGATGTCTTACATTAACATAAGTTACGGAATTTGCATATGCTGATTCAAAGTACCCATTAAACTACACTATTACAGACTCAAATGGGGGAAAAATGGGTATTTAATAGACAAGTGACAATCTAAAATAGAATAAAAAAGTATAGGTTAATATTCTCTCCACTATCATGCACTGCTGCTTTCAGTGCTGAAGACCTGGACAGCATCCAAACCAGCACACAGAATGACCGGATTCAGGATTCAACACTTCCTACAGCAAAAAAGGCGGAAACTTGGTAAGGTTTTGAACTGTACCACATACTGTGGTACCTTACCTCCATGAAACGCTGGCTGTGTATATCTTATTAAATTTTCTTCACTGTTTTACAAGTGGAAGGGGTCATAATTTTGCTCCCGCCATATCCCTTCCACTTCCCGGTAGATCGTGCCATCCCTGATCCACACCCATGCTCCGGCTTGTAATGACATGTGCCCAGGGAAATTGCAAGGACACACCCAAATAAAATCAATGGGGGGTCAGTTTCACTTATGTTTTTACGGACAAATATGGCCCAATGAAGAGCAATCAAGGGCACTGGTCAATTAACAAAGCCATGGAGGTAAGGCACCACAACATGTGGTGCAATTCAATGCCTTGGTGAATCTCTTTAAACTCAGCTTATGAGTTTTGGATCCCCAGCTACACTTAAAATAGAGGCTTGTGTATGTTAGTTATTGCCTATGGCAGTAAAGTTTTATCCTACTGCACTTCTCCTTCCCCTAGGATTCCTCTGGAAATGAGCTGTTTTCAATTCAGTATGTCTGTGGAAGTGTTGGTGCCCCCCCCCCCCATCAGGCATTCCTGGGCATTCTCTTTTCCCCTTATTAAAGTCTACTGCAGTAGCAACCTATTCCTAAATGCTATCCTTTATTTCTGTTTCTACTTCAATGGCTCGACCACCTAATGAAGTACATTCTGCCCATACCTTCCCAGCTTTGTTTTCCTTTCTTCCCATCCATAATGCCTGCAAACTAAAAAGGTACTTGTGCCTTATAATGTAAAATTCAGTTACGCTGTTGTAATGCTGCATCATATGCATGCTTTGAAGCTTGTAATTTTTGCTGAGTGATCCTCTGTTGCAAGCCTAGACCCTAGTTCAGTGCCCGGTATAGCATCCTCATCTACAACTCACTCGTTCTGCAGTCCGGACTTAATCTGGTTCAAGGTCAGTTGGTATTCATCTGTATCCCTCTCCCCCGGGTCGTGCCTGAAAATAGGCAGGATTTGTCTAGTGCACTTACCGGTCAAGCAAAAGCTAAATAAATGAAAAAAAAACAAAAAAACTGTCCGGCCAGTACCTGGGGAGAAAACGCCAGTATGTGTAGCATTGTCTCTAAGTGCCCCCCACATGAAGCAGCTCAACAGCTCCTAGAGACATGCTCTAGTTCCCAGTGTTAAGTTTCTGCTGTGGAACTCACAAGACGCACCTCGCAACTGCGCGAGAGGAAAGATGTGCAAAATGCACTCAGCGAATTGTGGGAGTGGAGCTTTCTTGCTACATGTCGCAACTCGTAAAATAGCAAATGCCAGAAGTTGAAACCACAGGCATGCAGTTACTGTTTTACATTTCTCTTTCTCCCCTCTGTATGTAAAATGAAGAAAATGTGAGTTCCTTCTTTTTATTGAAGGGGTGACAGAGAACATAAGAATGTAAACAGTGTCAAGCCTTTACAGAAGCCCTGCCTGTGGCACCCTTTAGCATTACACGACTTCCTTGCTATTATTTTCTGTTTATTTTTAATATTATTGTGTTGATTAAAAATAGAAACAAAAGCAGTGACATACTAAAGGAAAGTGCTAGATAATGTTTTGCCTTTGAATTATAATGTTTAATGCAAGTTTCACTGAATAAAAACAGAGAAACCAAAGAGCAGGTAACCAAGAGAAGATAAGGGTGTTTGTAGCCTACCTTCTACCTCTGTGTTCTGGGTGCTTCTATAGGAGTCAGTGGCCCCAACCAGAGGCTGTATTATAGGATGCCACCTGTCCACCTCTTAAAAGTGAGTGGAGTTATGAATCTTTATGTTTGTTTATTGTCAGAAATGTTTTCTTTAATGTATTAACATACTTTATGTTCATTTTCTTGTAAATGTATAATAATTGTGATGTTTTCCCTGTCCACCAGATTCACCAGACTATGTATTAGTATAGTTTTATATCAATTTATATCAGATTAGGAGTGGAGCAGGTGGATCAGGTGACCACAGATCCCTAGAAAAGTCATCCCTAGAAGATAAGCAGGGTCAGTTTGACCTGTGTTGCTGTGAAAGGAAGACCTCTGCCAGATGATTGTGGAATTGCTGCTGTTAATATCCACTCTGCAGTTGGTTATGTTTTGTTATTTCCATTTTATTTTTGGTTCTTATTTTCACTTATGTTCAAAATAAATACCTCACTACCAGTGTGTTTTACACTTTAAACATGGTGTTTGCGTCTCAGTACCCACACTCCAGTATGCTTAGTGATGTCTTACATTAATGTAAGGTTCAGAATTTGCATACGCTGATTCAGTGTACCCATTAGACTGCACTATTACAGACTCAAATGAGAAAAAAAGTGTATCTTATAGACAAGCGACAATCTAAAATAGAATAAAAAAGTATAGGTCAAAATTCTCCCTACTGTCATGCAATGTTGCTTCCAATACTAAAGACCTGGACAGCATCCAAACCAGCATACAGAATGACTGGGTTCAGGATTCAACACTTCCTACAGCAAAATAGATGGAAGCTTGGTAAGTTTTTGAACTGCAGCACTTACTGTGGTGCCTTACCTCCATGAAACGCTGTCTGTGTATATGTTATTGAAGTTTCTTCACTAATTTACCAGTGGAAGGGATCATAACTTTGCTCCCCCTGTATCTCTTACACTTCCTGGTTGATTGTGCAACCCCTGATCTGCCCCCATGCTCAGGCATGTAATGACGTGTGCCCAGGGATATTTTGAAGATGCACCCAAATAAAATCAATTGAGGTCAATTTTATAAATGTTTTTATGGAAAAATATGGCCAGATGGAGAGCAATCAAGGGCACTGGTCAATTAACAAGGCCAAGGAGGTAAGGCACTACAACATGTGATGCAATTCAGTGCCTTGGTGAATCTTTTTAAACTCCGCTTATGAATTTTGGTTCCTCAGCTACACTTAGAAAAGAGGCTTGTTTGTGCTACTTATTTCATATGGCAGTAAAGTTTTACCATACTCCACTTCCCCTTTCACTAGGACTCCTTTGGAAATGAGCTGTTGTCAATTCAGTATGTCTTTTCTGCTACAATTTTTGAAATAAACAAATAAATAAACAATAAATACTTACTGACTGATTCTGCTATGATCAGTACTGTTTCCCTTCTGCCCTGCTGCTCTGCCATAACTTTTATCCTCTCTGGCCATGTCAGGAAAGCTACAACAGCTAGCAGTTCATAGAGCCTGGTAAGCCCCAACACAGATGGGGGTGGAGTTATACAAATTCCACTCTGATTGGCAGCAACCAGATAGACAGAATATCCACATCAAGCAGGAATCAGATCTGATCTGTTTATTTTATTGGATCAGGTTTTTCTGAGATTATCAAATATTTGGCATCTGACAACTAACACAAAAAACTGTGAATAAAAAGTTTGCAAAATTCCATCCTGTCTCACAAAAACACACACAGCACTTACGCACATCTCTGCACCCCCACATCCAATGCTCCGGGCCCTCTCCAGGCCAAGTTTTAGTGATAAAAGTTTACTGTTGGTGTTTAACCCTTCCCCCACCTACTTGCGGCCAACCGCACACCACCTCACCACCTGTGCTTCCACCTTTGAGTTCAGCTGAGGCCTGATGCTCATCCTGAACAATGTGGCTGCCTACTTACTCCAACCTTGTGTGGGGTGGGGTGGGGGGTTCACCTGGTGTTGAGAAGTGCTGGCTTTTTTTTATTTACTGTGCCTTATGCCCCAGATCGGTTGCCCTGCCCTATCACCTGCTGCCCCCCCCCAGCCTCTGACCATGAGAGTTTCCCATGGTCCCCCCATCATGGTGGATACTCCCAGGTTCCCCAGGTCAGGGAGGAGTTTAGCTTGGGCGTATGGTTTATAGCCCAGTAAGCAGTGCAGGACCTGCAGAGAAGCTCAGCTTCATTTCATTGTGGTTGAGGGTTTTTCCAGTTTTCTTGTTTCCTCCCCTTGATCACCTCATGGGCAGGACTGAGCAGACATCTGCGTGCTGCTGTGCAGACATCCCAGTAGGGAGGTGCATGCCCACCCATCATGGCCCTGCTTGCACTGCCATCTTTGGCCACCCAGGGGGCAGTAATGCAGCAGAACACACACACACCCCCCTCCCCAGAGGAGGAGAGTATCCTCTGGGATGCTAAATCCTCCTTCTCCCCCCAGCAGGCCCCCAATGTCAAAAGCTTACTTCTAAACCTGGGTCACTGGTGTCACAAGGAGTAGCACTGATGCTATGCAGATGGGCCAGCTCAAGTGCTGGGTTTCATTAGTGCATGTGCATTGACCTTATCCTTGTGCCCCCTGGTGTGGTGAGGTCCTACAGAAGGCTGCAAAAGCAGCAGCAGCAGCAGCCCCCAGTCCTTCTCTCTCACTGCCACTGCCCAGTGCCTGATGTCGCTCATTCAAATGACATTAGGCACTGGACCAGTGGTGGTAAGAGGGAAGAATGGGGCTGCTGTTACTGATTTTGCAGCCTCCTATGGTACTGCATTGAAACTGGAGCATAACAATAAGTAAGCTGCACATGCAGTCACTAATACTGGCAGTGCAGCTCCAGCTTAAGGAAGCCCCCCTACTGCCATGGAGATGGATTGGAAGAGGTAGCCAGATTGTTCAAGGTATTGTTATGCCTGAGAACTGAGTAGGGGAGTGGGCAGAGCCTGCAATTGAACTGATTGCAAATGAGTTGGTTAAATGGGATTAAAAAATTAATAGCAAAGTTTTGTCAATGAGGCTATAGGCCTGGAGAGGATTGTATCTGTTTGGGGTGGTGTGGAAACCGAGACATGTGTAAGTGCTCTGTGTGTTTCTGGGAGTGGAGGAAGAGGGGGTCTTGTATACTTATTATGAAGGGGTTTATTTCATAGGAGTGGCAGATATTTTTTCAGGTTGAAGAAGTCTGATTCAATAAAAAACTGACAGATGCTGTTGGGCAGATGATGCTGTTTCCAACACAATGGATGTCTGTAAAAATCAAAAAATCTGTGGGCATCCAGTTTTCCTGTAGAGTATTCAAGTAACTTTACCTGTAACGTCACGGTCTATTGCTTCATGAAATGACTGTGATATCAGCAGGGCACTGTGATTTCAGCTCCAAAATAAGCTACAGAGGATGTAGAATGGGCAGCACTCCTGTTTTCATGTTGACTGGAATTATTTACAATCAGGTTTTCTTGGGAATGTCATGCACCTTATATTTGCTGAGCTAGCTGTGCCTTTTATTGGGGATAGGTGCTGGTTGCCTGCTCCATGTTTAAACCTTCATCATTTTATTACAGTACCTGGATTTTGCACATGTCACTGATGCTCCTAATTGGCTGAGAAAATAATAATAGGTGTATACCATGGAAAACAACTTTTCACTGTTCATTATAGTCAGTGCAAGAATTGCATTTTATGGGCTCCTTGGGGCCTCTGCCTTGAAATGAGCTTCATTCTAATAATAGGTAAATAGCAGTGATATCTGAGCAACAAGATCTCACTTCAGGGCGGGGGGGGGTGAGCCCTTGTAGGTACACCTCCCCCTGTAATTACAATGCTGATTGCAGGTGCACACATAATGCCCTTCCCCCAGCTTACCAGGGAAAAGCAGTAAATGGATGACCCGCCCATACTAACACACTCCCCCGAGCACACAGCAAGTGAGCAGTCAGGAAGGCGAAACCCTGGTGAGTCTTTCATTTCAGTCTATCAACAGTAATTAGTCCTGTTAAAGGGAAACAATGGAAAAGACAAAGCTTTCCTCAGACACTGCAGAAACTCTCAATTAGTGCTTTCAGACAGTAACAATTTTATTTAATGATTTAAAACAGCTACCCACAACTTCCACTTCCTGTTGCTGGCAGCAGCCATCTCATGAGCAGCAGTGAGCTTCCTGAGCTCACTGTATGCTAATATGCCTGTTTGACCTCTGCTATTGGTTGGCAGGACATATTAGCATAAAGTGAGCTCAGGAAGCTCTCTGCTACTCATGAAATGGTGGCTGCCAGCAATAGAAAGTGAAAGTTGAAGGCCACTGTTTAAATCACTAAAAAAGCAGTTAGAGTTATTTGTTAAAAAACTGTTACCCTCTGAAAACATTAATCAGGCATTTTTGTAGTGCCTGGGTAAAGCTGTGCCTTTTCCACTGTTTCCCTTTAAGTTGTTTTGCAGCACACACTCTTTAGACAGAGCTTGACATTAGGACCTTCAGAGGTTTTTATCATTCAGAATGTATTTGGGAAACTGAGTATAGTAAGTGAACCAACTCAAACTGAATGGAAGATTAATAACCTTTGCACAATTTCCAGAAGCATAGAAACATAGAATTTGACGGCAGAGAAGGACTGCTTGGCCCACCTAGTCTGCCCTTTTCCCTACCTACAGGTTAAGCTGCAGATCCTAGTTTGCCAACAGCCTATTTCTTCCTACCCCCCCCCAAGAATTGCCTTAAGTCTGTCCCATGCATTCTTGAATTTTTCCCACAGTTTTAGACCCCACAGCCTCCTCAGAAAGGCTGTTCCATGCGTCCACCACTCTCTCTCTTTGAACCAATCCAGTTTCACAGACCTCTTCTTCCAGACAACTGTCTGTAGCCATATTGTTAATCCTTGTACAGACAAATGAGCAAACTGGTGATTTGATGATCCTTTTCATTAGACTAAACAGGAGTTTTCAGAGGACAAGCTTTTGGACTACAAAGAGTCTTCTGTTGCTGGCAGATGGCTGTTTGCAGAAACCGCCATCACCTGAAGAATCCATGTAGCCTGAGAGCTTGTGTTCTAAAACTTTCTTGTAGTCTGGTAAAAGGAATCAAATCACTGACTTTGTTAAGCTTTAGTTATACATTCTAAGTCTCCAGCTGCTTCACTTTGTAGTTCTTGCACCCAAAGAGTTTGAGAATGCACTGTTATAAACATGAGAGACCCAGTAGCTGCATTTATTAACATAGTAATTTAAATGTTTCTTATAGGAAACAAAAATGTTTTATATTGCAGATAATTAGAAAAAACCCTGTGCAAGAAATGGACCATGCCAACTTGAATTTAGAACTTCAGAATTTTAGAATTGTTTGCATAAGCCACTTTCTTATGGTTGTTTGTTTATTTCATTAATTAATTAGTCAATTAATTAGCATTTAATGACCAGATCAGTACATTAGATACCAAGTGTGCGAATTTTCAGGTGTGACCTAGGTGGTTACATGAGAGGAAATACAGTGCAGTGCAATGCAATGATGTATGTATGTATGTATCTATTTATTTGTTATACACAAGACCCTTTAGGCTGAGCCTATTTTCAAAGGGTCTAGGGTCATAAAGACAGAGAAAGGAGGTTCAACATATTTGCAGATACAAGGTACAAAGTTCACAGTACAAAAGGGGCTTAGCTAGGTACAATGAATAAATTATTCCAAGTTAAATAATCTGTACTCACCAAGTCAGGCATAAATAAATAGTGAGATATATTGTAAATGCACATAACGTTGGGTAGAAACTGAGCCTAGTGGTGAAAAGTTCAAAGGCCAGAGGGACCTATCGAGAAGCGTGTGTGTGTGTGTGTGTGTGTGTGTGTGTGTGAGATCAAGTGATCAATGAAAGCAGACACATGAGTTGGGGGGAGTGAGTGAAGATAGGAGATGGGATTTAAAGCTGGAAGCCAGTAATTTTAAGGGATGGGGTAAGGGAGTTCCATAATTTGGGGAGTCTGAAGGGAAAAAAAGCCTGTCTTAGTGAAGTTTTCCTAAGAGGAAGAATCAAGGAGTTATGTTCTCCACTTCTTGTAGGGTAACTGGTGTACACTGGACACAGCATGGCCAGAATCCTGAGGATAACTGTCTCAGCAAGGCTTTTTTTGCCTGTGACTAGGGTATTCTGTTGTAATCTGGGAGTCAAGATTCAGCCAGCCGAGATTGTTATATAGTGGCATGTATGAGAATCTGTCTCAGGTTTATGTACATAGCTGCAGGCTTTGTTCAGCAAGCCTTTGACCTTGACCATCACTCTGTCACGGGCAGCACAATAGACCACAAGGCCAAAATCAATGAGACTGCGGATGTAGCATTTAACTAATAGATGCTTTACTTTGGGGAGGAAGGCATTCCTGTGCCTGTAAAGCAGGCCAAGTTCAGAGTTAGCTGCCTTAGTTAGTCCATCCACATGCTCTGTGTAGGTTAGACAAGAATCTAGGGTTAGCCCCAGATATTTAAAGGAGTACACATGCTCAATAGGGGCTCCCAAAGTCGAGATAATGTCTGTTACAACCCCACTCAGCAGGTTAGGCCCTCTGCTCCTATAGTACCAACCTCCCAGCGCAGTATTGTGAACAGGAACAGAACAAGGCAACCCTCTTGTCTGTTTTGTGGGTTCGAATCAACCTTTGAACTCAAGTTTCTGGAGGGATTCAAACTGTGAACCTCTTGCTAGCTTACCCAACATATAGGCTCAGATAATTCTGCTCTTCGATGGGGCCAGATATCTTTTGCCTATAGGCACCTAACCAGGTATACAAAATGAACCCTTAAAAACTTTGATAAAGACCTGAGATAACTCCTACCTTTTCCCAATTTGGTATAACCATTAAGCTCATGTACAGTGCTGTCAAATTCTTAACCATCCATAGGCAAAAACAGAAGGACTTGGAAGACACAAATAGTCTATTTAAAAATGAGATATTTACTTAAAACTAGATAAGTATGTAAAATGTAAATACAGAACCATATATCACAAAACATACAAAAAACTTAAAAGAATAGTGTTTTAAAAAGGGCAGATTCCTACCACTAATACACCAGATTTGGCAGTCGAGGAGAAGGATTGCACATCTGAGAGACTGCTCTCCTTTTCTGGGAAGGGGGGTCGCCAGTGTTTGGCGCTTGCCTGCTTCCTGGCAGAGGCTGGGGAACAGTGTGCCGATGCTGTAGTGAGAGGAGGAGATAAGGCAGACACTTGGAGAGAGCATGTGCAGATGCGTTCACGCTCTCTCCACTGACATCATTGCATGCCTCATTTCTTGGGGTGAAAACCAGGAAAAAGGCAGTTGCCATGGTGAATCATGTAGGGCTTCTCACAGGCTCCGCTCGTAGCTAGCCATGGCGCTGGCCACACTTGGCTCTGGTCTCTGGTAGGGGTTGGGGAACCCCATCGGCTTCACTGGGGGGGGACCCTAGGAGTATGTGCCAGTGCCAGATGGTAGATGCCATGGGATGGGGCTGGGGGCTCCCTCTGGAGGATGGCTGGCATCACAGAAAGAAAGAAATAGCAAAAAAAAAAAAATATGGGTGCTACCCCTTGGGCTAGGGAGGACCCAAACTCTGGCACAGTCTCGATCAGTAGACAGATTCTTTGCAGAAATAGACCTTAAGGCATAGGTCTTCACCAACAGATGATGGAGCTTTAGGCATGACTCCCAACCACTTTTGACACTTTACGTATCAGTAAGTTCCTTTCACAGACGCTTCTCAAAACCACAGATGCTGGCTTCTCACAAGCCAAATTGCACAGCACAGTCCCTTTTTGCCAGCTAGCAGTTTTCAGCACCAAACTGAACAATTGCAAAGTCCTCACAGGCAATTTTAGGTTTTCCATTCCTGTAGGTGCATTTAAACAGTCACGTCAGGCATTTCACATACACAAGACCATCACAGTCATTCTCGCATCAGATGTCCACCATATCCTTGGCACTGATCAGATGAAGGGTTCAGACAGAGATTGATAACCTCTGGCCTTCTTGGCCCCAAGAAAGTCTCTGAGTCACTTGTACATTTTAGTAGAAGTTTACTCACTTAGGATCAGCATGCAGCTTTCTATTTACAGAAATCACATAATTCATCAGCAGTCTCACTGCCGAGGCAGAAGCATGTCTTGCATCTCTTTCACAACTCGGGCAGACTTCTTGCAGCTCTCTCACAGTTGAGGTTAGCTCAGGTTTCTACCTCACATTTTCCCAAATGTGGAAAAGTGAATGCCAGCTCCGGGGATCAAGTATCTGGCAACGCCCCCGAGCAGCAGTTCCAAAGTCCATGCATCTACATTTCTCCAGAAGGGTTCAGAGCCCCTTCCTCGTGGAGGGACTCCCATTGAACTGAACAGCCACATTCTCTTTGCAAGTATGCTGAACTGAACCCAGGCTGAAAAGTCGCTGGGTTTTGGGAGC
This sequence comes from Neoceratodus forsteri, assembly GCA_016271365.2. Classification (NCBI taxonomy): domain Eukaryota; kingdom Metazoa; phylum Chordata; order Ceratodontiformes; family Ceratodontidae; genus Neoceratodus; species Neoceratodus forsteri. The sequence goes on along the minus strand of CM057449.1, from coordinate 235,836,887 downwards.
TCCCTGTAGCTGCAGATTGTCTGATTCCACTGTCTCTCATAAAAATGATATTCATTAGGCCCCCTCGATGCCAGATAGGGCCCTTATTTAGGTGCCAAATGTCCCTGCTTTTTATCCCATAAAGCTTTGACACAGTCCCAAAAGTCTCTGCCCAGAATTTTAGTATTCCTATTGGCTGCTGATTGGTCAAAGGCTGTAAACATGACTGCATTTTAGAACAGTCCCCAAGCAGTCTATACATTGTCTAACTTTACAGATCTGGTTCAGCCAGTACAATCATTTTATTTATTTCATTTTCCCCTGTTTTGAAGCAGTCCTTGTGCCCTAGTGAACACTTACAATATTTACTATTTTGGTTTAGCCCCACACCTATCACTGCTGCCAAAATGTACAGTCCCAAGGCAGCAGGCCATCACATTAATATTAACGAGGCTGGGAAAACCCAACACCCACTGGCGCTCTTCACTTGAAATACCTGGTGACTCCTCTTGTGCTTGCCAAACAGTCACCGGTCCCCTTACTGGCATCAGGAACTGGGACCTCACAAGAGACTGCTGCTTTAATGCAAACTGTGGTACTAACTGAAGGTACACCAATGCACATGTGTGGGCTTTCAACTGATCTGGGGAGCAGAAAGAACATGACAGCTCATGATCCAACTCCTCTGGCCCCTACCCACAGACTGTAGTGGAGAAGCCAGGGGCAAGGCGGAGGCTTCTGTGTACAAATTGGAACCTGGACTATGGTGGTGCAAATGTGGGGAGATCAGGGCAACCAGGAGGCAATCGGAGACTGAGGACAAATACGGTAAGCCCTACGGGGGGTACATGTATCTATAACTGGAGCCCTGTACAAAATAAGCACTTTGGGGACAGATCCCCTAAACTTTAAGGCCGCCAACATCTTGCATCATGACGAAGCCCTAATAGCACAAGAACCACGAGTTCTTTCTGGGCCTGCCCCTGCAAATGGGACTCTGTAAAATAATTTGGAAACCATTTAATTGCATTAAACCATATGGCCAAGAGCTACAAATACTTTAGTTTAAGGGTTAAGCCATTTTCGCAGTTGTATGACTTTGGGGATTTAATGAAGCAGCCTTGCTTTATTTGTTTAGATGCTCCAACAGTAGCAAACCAGCTGCAACACTGATTCCATGACTGGGTATGCAGTAACATTCTGGGAGTTCCCTTGAAAGGTTTAAAAGGATTCAACAGTGGTTTTGACTTTAGTATGGAGGGGCCTCTCATTGGAGGTATCCAATATGGTATCAGACTCAGAAGATAGATATGTAATTGTAAATGGTTTGTTGTATAGTAAAGAGGAGACTCTTCTCAACACTTATTTCTCCTTTAATTCAACAAAAGGGGTATTTATTCAGTTTTTCTCTCATCTTACATCACATTTAAAAGGAAGAGTAATTTGGGGTGGGGATTTGAATGTAGCACTCGATCCATCATTAGAGGCCTCTAATCCTAGATGTTATTGCACACTGCATTAGTTAAATGTCTAAACTGTACTTTGAAACATTTGGGGTTGGTTAATGGGTGGAGGAATCTTTATCCCAGGCACAGACGATATACCCATTATTTGGCCAGGCATAGCAGTTCGGCAAGGCTTGACTATATTTTTACCACCTTTGAGCATCTGGGTAATGTGCAGCATATTGAGTTGGGTCCCATACTTCTCTCGGATCACACTCCAATTTTGGTTACTATAGAACAAATTAGAGAACCAACTAATACCTTTTGGCACTTGCATCTGGCCTATTTAAAGGACCAAGCTCTACGGCAACATATAATACAGCAGGCTAGGACATTTCTGGAGAATAATGATATGGTGGAGGCTACAGATAGTATTCTGTGGGATACTTTGAAGGTATCCTTTTATGGGAATTTGGTAGCCTATTTATTTAGCTTTTGTTGAACAGGTAAGTACACTAGACAAGACAATTGCCTATTTTCAGGTACGGCCCGGGAGAGTACAGGAATTACAGAATTAAGTTCATAGGACAACATGATACAGATTAAGACAGATTACAGGTCAGGTAAGGCATATCTTGTACAGTATATATACACAACAGAATAACACATGTAGAAACTAAGAGCAGTACAATAGGTACAAATTGAGATGCAGCAGATACAACACTACATACAACATAAAGGCCCCAGTAAGTGGAGCCTCAGTTAGAGCAACACCCCTTTATGGTACATTATATACCCAAAAAACAACCCATATTTGTATATTCCCAACAAACAACCTATTCAGTGAAGCAGAGAGAGTGGAGGAGGAAAACATCTGAACTTTATCAGGAAGTACAGTCCCTGCAAATCAAACTGGCTAAGGGTAAGTCATCTCAAAGTAAATTATTGGAAGCTAAAGCTGATTTGCAGCAATATATTGATAAAAAAACTGAGCATACATAGTATTACCTAAGGCAAAAGATGCAGTTAGGAGGACCCAAGGGAGCTAGATACTTAGCCCATCACCTAAGAGCTCAAAAGGTGACAGTTACAGTTTTTAAACTTCACGATCTGGTAACTGGTACCATCACGTATAATACGGGTGATATACTTCTAATATTTCAGTGTTTGTACCAATCCTTTTATGCCTCTGAGTCACAAGAGCCATCTTAAGAATGGATTTCACAATTTATGACCTAAGCTAGACTACCCCAGCTCTTAAAGCAACAATCCTCTTTTCTGCTTTCTCTCATAACATATACTGAGTTGACTGAGGTAATACAGCATTCAAACGCTGAGAAAAATCCAGGTTTTAATGGTTTTTCATCTGACTTTTATAAGTTAAATGATATGCAACAGATGCTGTGTCTCATATTATTTATTTGTTTATTTTATTTATTAAAATAATCGGATTACAATCTCTGAGTCAGGGACTCATTTCCAAAGGCTCCACATCAGAACACAAAAACATACAAGGGGGATGACATTGAGCATAGTTACAGATGGGGGAGACCGAGACAACAGGGTATATGCATTAAGAATTACATATGGACAGAGTACTATAAGTAAGGCAGCGGATAGTGCTGCTAGACCTATACAGATTTGATTTGTTAGACCTATACAGATTTGGTAGCTATACATTTTTGTAGGGAGCGTGAGCACTTCAATGAGTAGTACATCAACAAATCTATGCAAGGCCTAATTGCTGGTAGGTGATGAGCTGTCGGGAAACCAACGTTGTCTTAGTACACAGTGGCAGAAGTGGATCAGGGTTATCTTAGCCCAGGGATTACTGTCTGTGGCTGATATCTATAACTTTAGTGAGGGCAGAGGCAGTGGCGGGTGGCAATTAAGTGGTTCTTGAGAGTTATGAGGGGGGTTCAGGAAGGAGAGTCTCCTCCTCCTTGGAATAGTGCGATTATTGCTGCCCTTTTAAAATTGGGTAAGGATTCTGTTCAGCCAGAATCCTATTGGCCTATTTCAATGTTGAATGCTGACTACACATTTTTTATGGCTATTTTAACAAACAGATTGGAAGGCCTTCTCCCATCCCTGGTTGACCGGGACCAGACAGGATTTGTCTGTGGTCGTTAAGTGCTTGACAATGTGAGACGTACATTTTTATCACTTGAGTATGTGAATGAATGGATGATCCCTCTGGTCCTGGCCAGACTGGACAGGAGAAGGCCTTCAATAGGGTCTTGTGGCCTTTGTTTGGTGGGTTCTTCAGGCATTTGGATTCACGTCTCATTTTATCACAGTGTTGCATCATATTTATTCTCACCCGATGGCATGTGTTCGGGTGAATAAGTTCTTAACTGCCCCATTTAACTTGGCTCAGGCACACATCAGGGGTGCCCCTTGTCTCCTTTTTTGTTTGCCGTATCTGTTAATCCCTTAGCATCCCATATGCAACTTTTAAACAAGTAGAGGATATTCCAATAGGGTGGAGGGATTATAAGGTGGCACTATTTGCAGGTGGTATGTTATTGACCCTGACAAACCCCACATCTTGTTTACAGGTGGTTTGGCAGATTTTAGAAGAAGCTGAAACTTTGGTTGGGTTTTGATTAAATAATTTAAAAACTAAGGTAATAGCTTACAGTTATACGGCACCGGAAGAAATATATGGTATATTTCCTAAACGATGGAACAAAAAGTACATTAAGTATTTGGGAGTAGGTTTAACAACATTTTCAGATCATGTTGAGCTATTGAATTTTGAGCCCCTTACCCAGGAGATTAAAAATGATTTACAGTTATGGTCAACATTGCCCTCGTCGTTTCTGAGGCAGCTGGAGGTAATTCGCATGGTGGTTTTACCAAAAATCCTTTTTTGTCTTGCAAACACTTTCTGTTTTCCCAATGAAGGCAATCTTTCATGAGTGGCAAAAATCTATTTTATATTTTGTTTGGTGGGGTGGGTGGCCTAGGGTGTGAGTGATGGTTCTTTTATCTGTTCCCAGAGCAAGATGGGATTGACTACCAAACCTAGAGTGGTATGCTAAGGTTGCATTCTTGCATATTTTGCATTATTGGACCAACCCAATATACTCTGCGTACTGGAAAGATATAGAATATTTTGAGTGATCTGCATAATGTAGGCCAAATTTTATATGCGGCATCTATCCTACAAATCCACCTTGCCCATTTTTATCTGTACTCTAGAGTAGTAATGAAGGTCTGGAATGGATATTGGAATTCTGTTTCTTAGGAACAAGGTTTATTACTAACAGCTCTGGTCTGGGATGGAGACACCCCATCTTATAAAACCGAGGTTTTTCTTAGAAGGTGGGCTCACTTGGGGTTGGAGGATTATTTTCAACTTTTTGATGCAAAGGATCATCTTTCCTTTGGGGAGGTACAAACACAGTAGGCAGGCAGATCATTTTAGGTTTTTGCAAATTGGGGTCTTCTTTGCAAACTATACCCTACCTTCACTCCTTTCCTGATATTCTGGGTGCACCAGGGACTTGTATCATAATAACAGTGCACAAAAGTGAAGAGCTTAGTCATATAATTGGGAAATAGTACACATATATACATGCTTCAAAATCGGATGCTGTCAAAACTATATTTTGTAGATGGGAACAGGAATTGGAGGAAGCATGCACATTTATTTATTTATTTATTTTAATTTTGATGACCGAGTTGACCCACTGGGACAATTGTGTCCCTTTTTTAGGGGCAACCTGAGGAATAGAGACATTCCAAAAGTACATACAGAGTAAAGAGCACTTTACAGAAGATAAACAGGAACACGTGATGAAACAATAATGATAGCTCGGTGAGCACATGCACATGGGAGGAGTGGTCCCAAATGGCACTATTAAGTTACTAGTTATTGTCCTCACCTTATATAAAAGAGTTCTCCTGGAAATGCAGGTCATGGTTCTTTCTTAGCTGATGTGGGTGGCCATATATAAATGCTTACAATATGCGAGCTGCTGGCGGGCATGTGGAGAATTGTTAGTCAATTTGAAACACATTTTTTGGAGTTGTTCAAGGTTGGAACCATACTGGCAAATGGTTCAGGGGGATTTGCAAAGATGTTTAGGGACGGTTAACACTGACTTCTAAATTGGTATTGGTATTGGTTCCCCATGAGATTCCCAAGCTCACTAGGTGTTAGATAAGGTTATTGTTGCTCTTGATCCTGTGTGCGATAAAAGCTTTAACCAAATATTGGTTACAGTCTTGGATTCTGACCCAGGATAGGTGGTACGAGGTTATACATTTTGTTTATGGTGTGGAGAAAACATATTATAAGTTTATAGATAAGGAACATTTGTGTTTAGAGGTTTGGAGGCCTTGGGTAAATTTCCAGTTGGAGGTTAATCCAGCCTTTGTTCCATAAAGATTTATGGTTTAGTCTATTTATGATCCTGGAGTGTTCTTCAGCCTATTTTGCAAAATTAGTCTAAAATGCTATCTTTCACACAAGTATAATGATTTAGTAACTAGACCCCTGTATTATAGGATGCTTTTATACATGGTTTGTATATTAGTTCTTTAAATGTCTCAAACAAGATTTAGACTGTCTTTTTTAGAGTTTAACATTTTAAGTATATGGTTTTATGTTTTTTTTCCTTTGTATTCTTTATGATTTTTTCTGTCTGGTGCTAGACGCTTGTTAATAATTTTTTATGTCATCTTGTTTGAACAATAAAGTATGATTATAAAACAAAAAAAGGATTTAACAGTGGTACCAATGGAGAGAGTTCAGTGCCCCCAGTACTTGTGAGCAGGAGAGACTTGGTACTACACACCATAGTGTGAGGGTGGGCTGCATAAGGGGGCTATAGCTAGGAAGGCATTTTCATATACATTCCAGGGAGCAGTTTATTTGGCCATGTCTGTCTAGGGCACTTAAGAGCAGCCTCCTTTGGACCCAGCCTATATGTAGGGCACCTGAAGACTGGCCAGGCTACAACTGCCTACCTCATTTATCTTGAGGCTAACCTTTCTCCTTCTTTAGGGTTGCTACCCTAATACAGTGAATCCCTTTATTTGTTCAGAATTGTGACTTATGAGCATATTGTTGGTTGTTAGCATATTATTAACAGATTAATAGAAACATAGAAACATAGAACATAGAAACATAGAATTTGACAGCAGATAAGAACCGCTTGGCCCACCTAGTCAGCCCATTTCCCTACCTGATGGATAAGCTGCAGATTCTAGTTAATCAACAGCTTACTTCCTCCTACCCCCACTAGAATTGCTTTATGCCTGTCCCATGCATTCTTGAATTCTCTCACTGTTCCTGATTCCAGAACCTCCTCAGGAAGGCTGTTCCATGCATCCACAGCCCTCTCTGTGACAAAATGCATTCTAACATTACCTCTGAACCATCCCCCTTCTATCTTCAAATTGTGCCCCCTTGTTCTTGCACATCTTTTCTTCTGAAAGATACTACCCTCTTGTACTTTGTTAATTCCCTTGAGATACTTGAAAGTTTCTATCATGTCCCCCCTCTCCCTCCTTTCCTCAAGGGTATACATATTAAGCTGATTTAGTCTCTCCTTGTACATCTTCTGGTGCAGACCCTGCACCATTTTGGTTAACCTCTTCTGAACAGCCTCCATTCTGTCTACGTCTTTGTGGAGATGGGGTTTCCAGAATTGCATGCAGTACTCCAGATGGGGTCTCACTTAACTATCTGTACAGAGAGACAACTTCCTGTTTTCTACTGTTGATGCCTCTTCCTATGCATCCCAGTATCCTCCCAGCCCTCCTTACTGCCTTCTCACATTGCTTGCCCAACTTTAGGTTATCTGATATAATTACTCCTAGGTCTGTTTTGATTTTTGTTGTTATTAACTCACCCCCATTGTGTACTCTTCCCCTGGGTTTTTGTTTCCCAGATGCATTATCTTGCACTTCTTTTCATTGAATCTGAGCTGCCACATATTTGACCATTCCTCCAACCTTGCCAAGCCTCTTTTCTTTCTTTCCACCCCACCTTGTGTATCAACCCTGTTGCAGATCTTTGTGTCATCTGCAAAGAGACATACCTTTCCTTCCAGTTGCTCTCCAATGTCACTTATAAAGACATTAAAAAGGACTGGTCCCAGTACTGAACCCTGCGGTACCCCACTAGTAACCCCTCTTTCTTCAGAGGGACTCCATTTACAATTACCTTCTGTGTCTTGTTGTCCAGCCAGTTTTTTATCCAGGCTACCACCTTGAGACCCACTCCAAGGCTGGCTAACTTGTATGTTTTGTGTGAGACTGTGTCAAATGCCTTGCTAAAATCTAGGTAGGCCATATCCACAGCCCCTCCCTGGTCTACTACTTTGGTCACCCAGTCAAAGAAATCTATTAGGTTCATCTGACATGACCTTCCTGTTGTGAAACCATGCTGCCTTGGGTCCTGTGCCCCACTGGCCTCTAGGTATTCAACAATTCTTTCCTTCAGAAGTGATTCCATAATTTTCCCTACTACTGAAGTCAAACTAACTGGTCTGTAGTTTCCTGCCTCTGCCTTGCTCCCACTTTTGTGACGTGGAATCACATTTGCCCTCCTCCAGTCCTCAGGTACCACCCCATCCTACCATGATTTGTTAAAGAGAGTAGTCAGTGGTGTTGCTAGTTCTACCCTTAGTTCTTTTAGAATTCTTGGGTGAATCCCATCAGGTCCCATTGCTTTGTCCACCCTCAGTTTCAAGAGTTCTTTCAAAACCCTTTATTCTGTGAATGGACTGGTATCGACCCCCCATGCAGAGTTTCTCTCTTGTTTGGTTTAGATCAATAGTTCTCAAACTTTGTCATAGTGAGCCTCCCCTTAGCCATGGAAAAGATCTTGAGCCTCCCCCAAAATACTGAAATATGTTTGGGCCTCCCCATGGAAAATAGCCTACTTTTCACAGTACATCAGGAATAAATTGAAACCTCTTTGCACAGCTGGCTCCCATGTTATTACGCTTATTGTAACCCCCCAAACAGGACAACCTACCTGCTCCAATATTTTGACTCTTGAACCATTGTTGTCCCTTACTGCCATACCTTCATGGGTCAGACTGCTTTTTCTGTTTCCCCTCTAACTGGAATAACCTTCCTGCCGACCTCTGCCTCTCCCCCCTCACCCTGCTGATTAGCAACTTCTCAGGGATCATTTTGTTGCCTCCTGTTCTTATTCCTAGTACCTATATGGTTAACTCTTGTATTTGGACAGTTCTGCTGCCAGTCTAATTGATCAATTGTTCCTCGCATTGTTAGTTTACTGTTCTTAATTTGTTTGCACTTTATTCATTTTGTATTGCTTGAGTGTTTTGCAGTTACATTCTGAACTGTATTCTCTCACTACCCTTCCTTGGGTACACCTGAAATAAGCCATGGCTCAGTGTATAATACCTTCCCTGGTCACCGACTTGTGAATAAATACATAAATTCACCTACTATTATCCTCTTTTAGTTTGCCTTATCCCTTCACACAAAATCTTTAAAGTTCAAAATTGAAATATAATACTTTTTTCAAGACTTGCTTGAGCCTCCCCTGGAACAGGTTGGGGCCTCCCCAGGGAGGCTGGCCTCACCATTTGAGAACCCCTGGTTTAGATAACTCCCCCTCCTCTTCCTTTCTGAATAAGGAGCAGAAATATTCGTTCAGTATCCCAGTCTTTTCACTGTCACCCTCTGCCCACATTCCCTCCTCTTTATTAAGTCTCTGTATTCCTCCCTTGGTCTTTCTTCGCTCCCTAATGTACCTATAAAAGGTTTTATCCCCCTTCTTAACAGAGTTGGCTATCTTTTCCTCAGTTTGTGCCTTTGCTATTCTGACTGCCTTCCCTGCCTCCTTCTGCTTTAACTGATAAAGTTCTCTGTCATGCTCCTTCTGTGTTTCCTTATATTTCCTGAATGCTGTCCTTTTCTCCTTAACCATCCCTGCCACCTCTTTTGAGAACTATAGTGTTTTTTTCCTTCATTTTGTTTTGTTGATTTGCTTTGCACAGAGGCTTGTTGCTTTTGCAATGGCTGTTTTGATTATTCTACATTGTTCCTCCATCCCTCCTTCTTGCCCATTTGCTAGTGTTTTTCTGAGGCACTCTCTCATTTTCCCAAAGCCAGCCTTCCTAAAGTCCAATACTCTTGTTTTTGTATGGCTTGACTCTATGGCTGTGTTTGTGAACCACACTGTTTGGTGGTCACTTGTTCCCAGATGGCTACCCATTTCTAAATCTGAGATCTTTTTCCTTCCCATTTGGGTACCAGATCTAGATTGCTCCCTCCTGGTGGGTTCCAACACTAGCTGTCTGAGGCATGCCCCCTGTAGGGCATCAAGAATGACCCTGCTCTTTTGGATGTGCCTGCAAAAAAGGTACTCTAGTTAACATCTGGCATATTCAGGTCCCCGACAACAATATCTCCCCCTTTTCTGCCATTTTAAGGATGCCTTCTATCATTTCCTTGTCCACTTCCTCCCCCTGAGATGGCAATCTGTACACAACCCCCATGTGGATTGTGGTGCCATTTCCTGTCTCCAGGGTAACCTATAGTGACTCATCAACTTCCTGTTTACTCTTTAGTTCTGTTGCTTTAATCCCTTCCCTTATATAGAGAGCTCCTCCTCCTCCTTTAACCACCCTGTCCCTCCTGTAGACTGTCTATCCTGGTATGTTGACATCCCAGTCTTGGTTCTCTGTGTACCATGTTTCAGTGACTGCCACAATATTGAGGCATCCCTCTTCCATCAAGGCCACTAGTTCAGGGAGCTTGCTGCACAGACTGCGATCATTGGTACTCATCACCTTCCATTTATTTTTTATGGCCTTACCCCTTTTAGCTCCATCCCTGTCTTTATCGCCTTTTTCTGCATTTATCCCTGTCTTGCTCCCTACTGACTTTTCTACCTTGGTGTTTACCTCTCTAACTACTGTGTTTTGTGGGGAGAGGCTGGGATTTTCTTGCTCCTTTTCAGTGCCTCCCCTCTTGGCTAGTTTAAATGCTTGTCAATTAAACATTTAAACCTATCACCTAGGATCCTGGCTCCCCACCTGGACAGATGCAGACCATCATGCCAGTATAAGTCTGCATCCCTCCAGGTGGCTTCCCAGTCCCCAATGAAGCCAAAATCCTGAGCTCCACAGCAGTTTTTCAACCATTCATTGAATCCCATGGTGCAGAATACCCTAGCATCATCCTTGCCATAGACAGGCAGCACCTCCGAGAAGGTTACCATACATGCTACTTGTCCAAGGCCCCTTCCCAACTCCACAAACTCCTCTTGCACCGCTCTGATCCCATTCATAGCCAGGTCATTTGTCCGTAGGTGGACAATGACATCCAGCTCCCTTCCTTGTGCAGCTGCTGCTCCCACAATCCTGATGATTTGTTTCCTGTCCCTCTGAGCCTTGGTGCCAGGCAGACACCTCACCTATCCCATTTCTCCCCCACTTCTACCCTCCTAACAATGGAGTCCCCCACCAGGAGTTATTTCCTTCCCCTGTGAGGTCTCGTGCCATCCTCCTGTGGGTTTTCTTTGTGAAGGTTGCCAGCATCCTCCTTGGTCTCCACTTCAGGTGCCTCCATAGAGGAACCACTCTTTGCCAGAACAGCATATGAATTGTGGAGAAGTACAACTGGAGGGATGTACCTCTGTTCCACCACCCTCTCTATCCCTGAGCCCACCTTGGTCCAACCACTCCTCTTTCTTGGCAACCTCTGAGGTAACGGTGGTGGCCTTGGTGGTCCCTGGGTGGGGGAAGAGATTTCATGAATCCTAGCCAGGTTTCACGAATCCTAGCCAGGTCAGCCTGGAGATGGGCAACCTCCTCCCTCAGACCTGAGAGGTACCTGCAAACAGGGCAGCATCGCTGCCTCCAGAATGTCTCCCTGAACACTGCTGTCTCACAGCTTTTGCACTGCACCACTCCCATCTTGGCTTATTTTGTGTCCTCCTTCCTGTTGCTTTTTATGCTTACTGTCTCCTCCCTCTATGTATTTTTACACTTACTTTCCTACTGCCTATGTGCCCTTACAACTCTCGCCCTTCCTGTTCTGGGACAGGAACTTCCTGTAGTCTTCAGTAGTCTCCTTCTTCCGTGCTTGGATTCGGACCTCCAGCGGGGGGGGGAGAAAGAGTTATTTTTTAGGTTCCTTCAGGGTTGATGAAACTAATGTGTCTCAGTGATCCTTTCCTTCCTACTGCCAAACAGGAAGTTCCTGTTGTCAGTCAAATCCAGTGGCTATAAAAGTAGAATTGGTTTTGGGTGGGAGGGTGGAGGGGTTGGGGAAGGAGGGCAATTAGTAAAAAATCTGTAGTTCTAGACTGTTGTTTCTTGCTCTGAAACCCTAGTTCTCTTCTGTAAAAAACAACAGGAAGCTGTAATTGGAGACAGCTGCTTTTGTACTGCTAAGACGCTAAGCCACACCCAAATTAGCTTCAGCCTCTGCTCTGACTCAATAAATTAAACTGATGCAACCCCTTCCTCAGAGAAATGCATAGTGACTTTCTTCGGTTTTTTTTACTTGAATGAGACCCCTTCTTCTAATAAAGTATCTGTTTGCTTAATCCAAACAGGTACAAACTCCTGTTGAGGTAGAAGTGATTTATCAGTAAAACATCTGTAGTTCTAGACTGCTGTATATTGCTCTGAAACCAAAGTTCTCTTCTGTCAAAAACAGCAGGAACCTACATAGATACATAGATACATAGACAGTGTCGGCAGATAAGGGCCTATGGCCCACCCAGTCTGCCCATTTGAACTTGTAAGTTTACTTTATGTTTTCCTAGGGGTCTGTTGCCCCTTAACCCTGACCTCCAGAATTCCTTAATGTCTATCCCATGCATTCTTAAATCCCGTGATTGTTTCAGCCCCCACCACTTCCTCTGGCAGGGTGTTCCCCTTTTCCATTACCCGTTTTGTGAGGAAATTCTTCCTCACGTTTCCTCTGAATTGTCCTCCCTCCAACTTCATCCCATGCCATCTAGTCCTGGAACATCTTTTTTGCTTAAAAATGGTATATTCCTGCACCCTGTTCCTCCCTGAAAGATACTTGTATGTCTCCATCATATCCCCTCTGTCCCCTCTCTCCCTTCTCTCCTCCAGAGAGTACATATTCAATTCCTTCAACCTGTCCTCATAGGACTTGTGATGCAATTCAAGCTCTTTAGGGCTGATAAGGATTCGAGGGGGGGGGGAGTGGTTGTATCTGGCAAATCAAAATTTGATGTTAGCAGCATTTCCTGTAAAACTAAGCCCAAGGAATATGAGATTGTCTCGCTTAAACTTCACCTTCCATCCTCAGAGTGCATCACAATCATTGGTGGCCATAGACCCCCGTCAGGAGGCAGAAAAATTCTTAACATGTTGAAATCCATAACTTTGGCTGCTAACATGGAAACAATAATCTTAGGGGACTTCAATATGGATTGGCTCATTGCTAAATCCCACTCCCTAAAAGCCATCTGTGATGAGCTGGGTCTTACACGGATAGTAACTGAACCCACAAGAATCAATGCTTCTAACTCTGCCAACAACTCACTCTTAGATGTCATCTTAACTTCCCATCCCTATAAAATCTCACATTCTGCAGTTTTCCATAATGACATGAGCGACCACAGTATCGTTGTATGTACAAGATTCCAATCTAAAACCCAGCAGCACCCTAAATTCAGAATCAAATGCTCGTTCTGTAAATTCAACTCAGTAATCTTCCTAACCGATCTAGCTACAATCAGGTGGCAAGACCTATATCTTGCCAAATCTCTTCAGTGCATGCCATCTCTGTCCTAAATGACAACCTCACCACCCTAATTAACAAGCATGCTTCTCTTATTAAAATGAAGCGTGGAAAATCGCATCCGTGGTTTACAAGAGCTCAAATCTGCACTTACCAATAGAGACAAGCTATAGGCTGGGGCCTGGCACACATAGGACCAGCAAACTGGAGCGTTTAGAACTGCCAGAAATGCCTGTGTTAAAGTGTAAGTGCTACTAAAGCAAACTTCTACATCTCCACTCTGGAGCAGGCCAAAGGGAACTCCCAAAAAATCTGGAAGACACTGAGATCCATTGAAGGCCATCCTGCTGCTTCCTCCCTTCCCACCAAGATTCTGGCCAAGGACGGAATGGTTGAAAATAAACTGCGAATCCTCGAAGAACTTAACCTTCACTCTGCCACTGCCGGGTTGGTTTTTGACTCCTCCCCATATACTAGTCGAGTGAATAGCAACACTAGCCCAGATACTACACATACTACTCCTCCTCATCCTTTCCAGTTGTGCCTGTTTAGCTACAAAGAAGCTGAAGATATAATTCTTAGCCTTGACACCAAGAAAAGTGCAGGGGATGATGGCCTTGAATCATTTTTCTTGCGGTTAGGCTATGCCCAGCTCACAGCCCCCATCCTTCACATCTTCAACCTCTCTATTACCACAGCCACTGTTCCATCCTGCTGGAAATCTGGCCATATTCTTCCTTTCTTCAAATCAGGAGATCCTTGTGACTTAAACAACTACTGTCCTATCTCTATCTTGCCCGTTCTTTCCAAAGTGCTGGAAAAACTTATATACAATCAACTAAATAATCACCTCAAAGCACACTCGCTCCTAAACCCAGCCCAATCTGGCTTCAGGTCGAAGCACAGTACCATCTCAGCCTTGGCTAAAGTCTCTAATGACTGGATCCATGCTATGGACACCAAGAAGGTTACTGGTGCAGTCTTTCTAGACCTCAGTAAGGCCTTCGACACTGTAGACCATCACCTCCTAATCACCTGTCTTGCCTACATAGGTGCCACTCCACTTGTCTTACAGTGGTTTAACAGTTATCTCACAGGAAGGATACAAAAAGTCAAAGCTGATGGCCTACTATCTGCCCCTTCCAATTTCAGAGGAGTCCTCAAGGCTCCATCCAGGACCAATCCTTTTTCCTGTACATCAACAACCTTGGCTCCCACATAAAGAACTCTAGCATACATTTCTTTGTGGACGATACGGTTTTGTACGTATCAGGCTCGTTCTTAACTGAAGTCAGGGAAGCACTCCAAGCTGACTTTATCCAGTTAGAAAGCAACCTTATCAATGCCAAGCTTCTCTTAAATGCCACAAAAACAAGGCAATGATTTTCTCGAGACTTGCCTTGTCTGGTGCCCTACCTACCTCACCTAAAAACTTCATAGTTACCTCCCTAGGTGAACCCTTGCAAGTCGTACCTAAATTTAAATATCTAGGTATGTGGATAGACAACAAGCTTTCCTTCAATGACCACATCGAGGATCTATCAAAGAGGCTTGAAGCACGCTTGGGTTTCTTCTTTAGTAATAGGACCCTCTTTTCTCTCATGACCCACAAAAGACTTGTCCAAGCAACATTCCTTCCCTTGCTTGACTACGGAGACATTATCTTTATCTCCTCCCCAACCTTGAGCCTATCTAAAATGGATGTACTCTATCACCGTGCTCTTCGCTTCATTGCTAACTCTGTGTACAGGACCCACCACTGTGATCTTTATGCAGCAGTTGGGTGGACCTCTGTTGCCACCAGACGCCTCCTGCATGCTGGCATTTGGATCCTCAAATTACTACTCCACAAACTGCCTGTCTATTTAATGTCTCTCACACACATCTCGCATAGCGCCTACTCCCTAATGAAATCCGACCTTATCCTACTAGATGTTCCCAGGACACGTACCACAGCTGGCCAAAGAGCTGTCTCATATGCCCTCCCAAACATTTGGAACCAACTACAAGCCATGCTGAAGCTAACCAGCATTGTATCAATTAACTCCTACAAAAACCTAGCTATCTCTAAATGAAAAGACATATGTAGGTGCTACTAGACCCCCAACACCAAGTCAACTTCCTAGGTACCAACTGGCCCTCTACTTATTAAGATGAAATGTGTTGCATAATTTAGGGCAAGGTAAAAGCTGGAATGTACTGCATATATAGCATAAGGACTTCTATTGTGTATATCTCTTGTATTAAATATTTTTTCTTTGTTGTTCTACATTTTATATCTCCTGTCTATGTAATTGCGAACTGTATGTGTATGTGCCACAGGACCTCCTTGTGAATGAGCTTGCTCAATGGAATCTTTCCTGCAATAAACTTGAACAATCAATGTACAATTGTTGTTGCCCTCCTCTGAACCTTCTCTGTACTCCAGGTGGGGCCTCACTAGTGTCTTGTATAGAGGAATTATGACCTCCCTTTTCCTGCTGGTGATGCCCCTGCCTATGCTCACTAGTAGGGGCAGCAAACTGATGCCATTCACTACAAAGCCAAAAGGCTAGTGGCCGCATGGCATCTTGACTCATGCTTGCTCTTGTTACATAACTCTGTCCAGTCAGTATTGTGGAGGAGGGGGGACTGACGCAATAGTAGCAAAGCTTGATTAGGTCCACGGCAGTTATGATTTGCTGCTATGTAGGTGTGGGTAGCTCAGCCTTGTTAATGTTTCATTATGAGGCTGCTCATGGTGCATGCTGAATCCTTGGAAGATGAATTTGGAAGGAAGAACTGGAAGGCGAGCTGTAGTCAAGAAGAGAGAAGATTCAGTGGTGCCCGTGAAGGTGAAATCGATCTCTGTTTGGTGACAGGTATCAGAGGAGGAGCTGGTTGCAGAAACATAGGGCTGGCAGCAGGCTGAGCAGAGGACTCGGTCCCCACTGATGGACATCTAGCACAGTTTTGATCTGTGGGCTGCAGTTATGTACCTGCATGTGTGATAGTAATTTCTTGGCAAATCTGAACCTGCAGCCTAAATGGCGGCATCAAGCTCAATTCTTAAGGAGGGTCAAATTGCCCAGCTGCAGCAGAGTTGGGGGACCAGGGTATACTAGAACTGGAGCAAGCAGGTATGGAAAAAAATTGGAATGGAAAGTTTGATTGCTGCTATACATAAGTGAAATGAGGGTCACTGCCTGAAGAACACCACAACCCTCTGAGTTGCGAGAAGAGAACATGCTAACCAAGGTTACTACAGCTTAATAAGAATGACTTGCCTGCATGTTTTATGGGTCCCCCAAAAGAAAAATCAGGAGTCAACAAATCCTACAGACACTGCAAGTTACACCCTTCTTCACTGTTATAGGAAGACAATTCCCACCCACCCCCAACATATAGATTTGCACACTGCACTCAACATGTTTGTTACAAGGCAGTTGGGGTATTCCTAATTTAAAAAAAATAATAATCTAAAAGAACATTGATGAAAATCAGAAAAAAAATGGCTTTCAAGTTGAAGTCCCTCTTTATATCTGCTAACTGTAAATATAAATCAGAAGAAATCCAAGCAGGTTTTGCCTTCAGTGTGGTTTTAATTAAGTGTGCATGTCCTCCTCTGGTCATAACCTAGGAGAACAGCAAAGGCCACCAATTTCTAGAAGAAGAACAGATGAGCCTTCAAATTTGGGGTGGGAGGGAAAATTCATTAAAAGAGAACACTGATGCCCATGGCTTTGCCAGGTTTGGGTTATTGCTGTTTAATATTTGTGATAAGAAGACTACATACTGTTAAATGGCCTGCTGTTCCGCTTTCAGTGTGGCAGAGTGGTTGCACGAAGGCAGTCAAAGGGTTAACTAAGACTTAATCCCTTTGAAGGTATGCTGTGTAGTCACAATGTATCTGCCGCAGAATGGCTGTGGAATCAGCAGTTGTTCTGATGCAGAAAGTATGAGGTCCTGCTGCAGAATGTAGGTCCACTTTGCCGCAGTAAACACTGAGTCCTAAGTTTAGACCAGTAGAGGTGGCCAAGGTTATAGGGGTGATCTCAAAGCTGAGGCACACTAACTGTGAACTGGACCGGCCCTAATACATTTCTTGATGAGATGTGTTGAGACCATTGATCCAGTGTTCATTGTCGGAAGGAGTCTTTCCAGATGAATTGAAAGAGGCATTGGTGAGACTCTTTTTGAAAAAGCTACCTCTCGATCCTGATGTCTTAGTGAATTATTGACCAATCTCCAACCTTCCATTCTTGGGGTAAGGTTGTTGAGAAAATAGTGGTGCAGCAGCTTGAGGAGCACCTTGTGACCTTTGACATCTACAAGGCTTTCTAGTTGGGTTTCAGGGCAAGGCACAGTACTGAAATGGCACCGATTAGGGTGCAAAATTACATCCTCAAGGCGAGGTATGGAGGAGATAGGTAAATTTTTGTTCTCCTAGATCTCTCCTCAGCTTTTGACATTGTGGATCACACTGTGCTGCTGGATCACCTTAGAGAATATTGTGGATTCACTGATTCTGTCATCAGCTGGTTTGAGTCCTACCTCTCAGGCAGTATGCAATGGGTGGTGATGGAGAATTTCTCCTCCTCTCTGAAGCCCCTGCCCTGTGGAGTGCCTCGGGGCTCGATCTTGTTGCCAATGTTATTTGTGGTGCATATGCTACCCCTGGTTGAGCTCATTAGGCATTACAGTTTGGGTTTTCACTGCTGTGCAGATGATGCCCAACTATATATGTTTTTTGGCCCTGGAACATGTGATGCCTTGGAAGTGCTTAGCAATTGCCTGTCAGAGATCAGTTACTGGATGTTTCTTAACTGGTTGCAGCTGAACTCAGATAAGACCGAGGTGCTAGTGATTGAGCCAGGTTGCGAATATGATGGGAGTGTCTGCAGACCAGCCTCAGGATTGGTCCTGGGGACCACTCTGTTGATGGCTTCTCCTGAGTTGAGAAATCTTGCTGTTATTCTGGATGACAGATTGACTCTTGATGCTCAGGTGTCATCTGTCATCCAAAGTGTTTTTTTACCACTAAAGAAATGTTGCCAGGATTAAACCCCTAGTACCATCAGAAGATCTGCCATCACTGTTCATGCCTTTGTTACATCTAGGATGCTCTGTATTTTGAGGTCAATGAAGGGACCCTCTTCCAGCTGCAGCTGGTGCATAACACAGTGGCCAGTTTACTGATGGACCTGCCAAGGTCTAGTCATGTGATGCTGGTCATGTGAACTCTGCACTGGCTGCCTATCAGGTGGAAGATCATCTTCAAATTGAGCTTGCTCACTTGTAAGGCCCTATATGGACTGGGCCCTGGCTACCTGTCTGATCTCTTAACACCTGCCTCCTCAGTACACTCCCTCCTTTCCTTCACCAGGGACCTCCTGGCAGTTCCAAGGGCCCAATGAAAAACATTTGGTGACCGGGCATATAAAGTTGCTGGTCCAGCCCTCTGGAACACGTTTCCTATCTTGGTCAGGGAGGCCCCAGTGGTGGAGGATTTTAAAAGGATTCTCAAAACCCGCCTCCTTTTAGTGACCTTTTCAGATTAATTGGTGCCATTACATTAAATTATGTTTTTTTTAGTTTTCATTTTTTTAGTAGTAGTTTTTTTCTGCAGGTGGCAGGCACTTTGGCCCCTCCCTCCCTCGGAAGAGGTTGATTTATCCAGTCTGGGGTCTCACATATGATTCCTTGGGGAGTCCCCCATGGGTTACCCCCCCATGATATGGCCAGGGAGATGAGAGTTGACTTTCTCCACACCCTGGAAGCCTACATCTGGTTCTCGGGGGACAGCACAGGTTCACCAACCATTATGGAGCCTGCTGGCTCAAATTTTTTTATTTTCTCCCAGGCCCCCAGATCCATGCAAAGAGTGGGTTTTGACCAACTCCCACCTCTGCAGAAGTTGCTGAATGCTCCAGTCATGGGACCACCCCTTTTCTGGTTGGCGTACCTGTACTGGCTTCCAGCTGCTGCTGGGCATCGGGCTACAGCATGCCAAATGGTCCCCCCTTCCCAAGGAAGAAGGCCAGTCTACAGATGCTCAATCCTTCCTCACCCTGGCTGACCCTCAAATAACTCAAGCCTGTTCCCGAACATGGGTCACCGGTGTGGCGCTAGGTGTTGCATCCAGTGCCTCAACCCTCAGCACCACCAGGCTGGCCCCACTAAATTATGTTTTTAAGACTGTTTTTATTTACTTTACCATAGGTTTTTATGTAAATATTGTATTTTTCTTATTTTTATTTTCCCTCCTGCTTGCTCTCCCCCTCCTTGCAGACAAGAGCCCTCTGACTGGGTGCACTCCCCCTGCAGCATGGCTTTTGCTCCTAATGCTGCCCGCATCGCCCTCAGCTGCCGCAAGGAAACTTAAGACTAAAGCCCCCTGACTGGGTGAGCTCTTCCTGCAGCACGGCTTTCTCTCCTGCCTCTGCCTGCATCACCTTCAGGTACTGCAGGGAGACTTAAGGTACAGTCTTAGAAGTTAGAGCTTAGAGGAGAAGGATCTGGGTGTGCTCATTACAGGGTCAATGAACAACTCAGCACAATGTAGGAAGGCAGCTGCAAAGGCCAACAAAATGCTGAGTTGTATTGCAAGAGGTATATCCTCGAGGAGGAGGAGGTGATTCTGCCACTGTATGGTCATTAGTTAGACCACACCTGGAGTACTGCGTGCAGTACTGGCATTCGTATCTGAAAAGGGACATTAAGTTACTGGAGGGGGTGCAGCGCAGAGCGACAAAGATGATCAAGGGACTGGGGGACTTATACGAGAGGAGGTTGAAGGAGTTGAACATGTACTCACTGGAGGAGAGGAGAGATGGGGTGACATGATTGAAACCTTTAAATACATGAAAGGAATAAACAAGACGGGTACAGAGGGGCTGTTCAAAGTAAGGGTGGGGAGGGCCACCAGGGGCCATGATATGAGACTGGAGCGAGGAAGGTTCAGGAGGGAGATGAGGAGACACTTTTTTACAGAGAGGGTGGTGGCTGGGTGGAATGCGTTACCTGCTAAAGTGGTATGCAGTAGAACAGTGGACTGCTTCAAATAAGGATGGGACAGGACAAGGGGGAGGGTTAATGAAGAGGAAGGGTGGAAGGGAAGGGCAGCTGCAGAATAAGGGGTGCTAGCTGCACATTCAAGCAGACTTGATAGACCTCTAGGCCTTTATCTGCTGGCAAATTTTGTATGTTCAAGGAAGACTGCAAAATTTTCAAATTGTTTGGTGCCCACTAATCTTGAATGGCAATTGTCCACTTTTTGAGCAGAACTCCACTGGACTGGCCTCTGCAACAAACCAAAACGACTTTTGCTTGCCCTACCTAAGCCTGTTTTAAGCTTCTCAGTAACTTATCTCTAAATGTTTAAATTCAGTACTGCATATTTTTAATTGCTGACAAATCTAGTTGCCTTCACCCTAATGTATTTCAGCTAAGGCATTAGTGGATTATTAGTGTCAGGTCAGCAAGAACTGTACCAACTGTTTAATCTGAGATTTAGACCGTGGTTGAAACTGTGTTTAAAGTGCTACTGTAGAGAAGTCTGTTAATTTTTTTTCCTTTAGCCTACTCATTTTAAATTCATTGATCCGCTCTGCAGCAGTTATTTGCTTTAGTATGTCTATCTTTCTCTTAGCCCTGTTCACTCTAATTATTTAAATTTCTCAGTACTGCTTTTCCTATTTGCTGCCATGTCTGCTGATTTCTCTCTGGCTAACCACCCTTTGAGGACAGCACTGACCCACACTGCCCCCCAGCCCTATTGTCTCTCCACCTTTTGTGTAAATCCCTGTCCCTGATTAAAGTAATATTTCCACAGGCACCTCTGGCCCCCTACTGCTCAACTAATTGGTGTCTGCTTAGCCTCCATCCCCCAACTCTACATTATTTAATTCAGCTTTCTTCTCTCTCTCTCTCTTTCTCACAGACTAGAGACCCCTGACTGGGTGCACTCCCCCTGTGGTGAGCCTTTCATTCCCGACACCACCCTCATCACTCTCAGCTGCCACAAGAAAACCTAGGTACGGACCATCCAAGGAAGACTGAAATTTTCAAAATGTTTGGCACCCATTAACCTTGAATGGTGACTAGCTGCTTGCCAAGCAAAACTCCACTGAATTGGCCCCTGCAACAAGTCAAAAGGACTTTTGATTGCTCTACCCAAGTCTGATTTTGGCTTCTCAGTAACTTTTTATCTCTAAATTTTTTGCCCGCCCCCACTCACCCATCCCCGCCACTTTTTAAATCCTCTAGCTGCACCTTAGACTCCACTGTTCTGTGCAGCTCGCCCAACTGAAACTCAGTAATTTCCCCCTGTAGTCAGTCAATCACAATTCCTCCCCCTGTATCACCTTGTTCTGTGGCTGCCTGCCAGCAAACTTAGCAGCTCAGTCAATTGTTTATTTCTGGCAAATGCCTCCTCATTCCTTTACTGCTAATATTTCTTATTTAACATTGAACACTCCACCTGGCAATAGATTTAACAGCTCAGTTAATTGTTTATTCCTAGCATACTTCTCCTCATTCCATACTGCTAATTTTTCTCACTTAATGTTGAGGACTCCACCTGTCAATAAACTTAGCAGCTGTCAATTGTTAATTTCTTGCAAACTTCTCCTCATTCTTTTACTTCTAATCTTTCTCCCTCAACATTTAACACTCCACCTTCTCGCTGCTGTCCCTGTCTCCCATACTTCCTTATCTGAGGTGCTGTCTCTTATAAGCAAGCCATTTATTAAATACACATTGTCTCCAACCAGAGGGACATTCCTATTGGCAGAACCAGTCAGGACAGCTGTCTGCCATTGGATCTTAAAGATCTGACCAGAAAAGAGTGTGAGCTGATAGAAGACATAGCCCAAATATGACACCTAATACTTTCCTCTACTGCCAGCTAGCTGGTACGCTCCTCCTTTGCCTTAACCTCCACACCAATCCAGAACAACCAGACATATCTCATTATATACAGTGCAACATGGACAGCCCTCACTGTGTAAACTTTCACCGTAGTTTGAACTCCCTCTTGACCTTTAGAAATAGGGGTGCGCTATGCATCACACCAGGCAGAACCTTCTGTCAGTCTCTCCTGCTAATTACACCCATCTGACTCTTACTCTTAAGACTTGGGTTATCCTTCTTGCTTCTATAGGGCTCTCAATAACTTGCCTTCCTGAACCTGGGACCTTCTCTAAACGCCATCTTAAAAGGGGGTGCATCGGGCTACTGAAGCTGCTACTGAATACTTTAAAAAGATTTTCTTGATCTTACTGCTATACTCAGGTGACATTGAATTGAATCCTCGTCCACTAGCCCCAATCACTTCACCGTCCAGTCTGACTAACTTAAGGGGATGAGTCTACTCCACATCAGTACCTGCAGCCTGCCAAAGAAATTCAATTCTGTACAGAACTGGCTAAGTCATGCCACCTGAGATGTACTGTTGGTAACTCAATTCTGGTTAAAATCTACTGTACATGATTTAGAAATCAACATTCTTTCTTGTAAGGTCTTCTGAACTGACAGGCATGCCGGTGGGGGGGGTAGCTATCTTTGTACATGATATATAATATCCTGTGTCTATCAACTCTACAACTGTACCTAAGGAATTTGAATGCCTCACACTTAAGATTCAGTTCTCATTATCCCAGTTGCTCCTTGTGACGGGGTGTTCTAGAGACCTCTCAGCTGGGCTCAAAACAATAAATTATATAAGCCATACACTGTACTTGATAATTCCCCCTTGGAAGTTATTGTCATGGGTGACTGTGACAAGCTGGTCTATGGTAGATGGAGAGGCAACACACTGGGTTTAAAGTTCACAAAACAAAATGTACTTTTTATTGCTTCACATGTAAGTTGTTGCTCCAGAAAAGCATAATCAGTCAGTTCAACTTCTCCAGCCTGGTCAGGTAACATAAAGTTTAACACAAAACAGTTCTTTCAGGCTGACTTGACAAAGGACTCTTTGAACCACCTATATGAGCCAGCAGTTTGTTCAATATACAGTCTCAAACAAAACAAATGGTTTGTGGGCCTGCAGTTTTGAATACACAGTCTCAAATAAAACAGACAGTTTTCCCTTTTTTGCCTTATTTGTAGGCTGTTATCAGCAGTACATTCCGCTCACTGTTTTTAGCCCAGCTGGCTAGACTGATCCTTTATCTCAGGACTCTGTATTCTAGAAATGGTCTGTTTCTCAGCTGCAGGTTTCAACTTTTTCCCAAAGGGTCTCTCCAATACTTAATCATTCTCCTTGGCTGTGTGCTCTGGTTCTTGTCTCACATTCCACCCTCCATCATGCAGGTTTCTCTGCCTAGGAGACTCTGCTCCCTGCAGCAGTTTCTAGCTTCTAACTCCTTGCTGGGTTGTCCCTGCCTTTCTGAAATCCCTCTAATTAGCAACACCTGGGGAGGCACCCCCCTTTTCCTGTTCATATTGCATTCCCTGCATTTCCTCAGCCTCAAGCAAGAGGTTAACCTCTTGTTTCCCAGTGCAGTGTTTACACTGTCATATACCTCCCCCTTTGTGCAAAGGCACTGTTGGTTGACCCCTGACAATCCCCCTCCTGGGACAGGGAGTCTGCATTTCCATTCTGGGTCCTGGCCCGGTGGGGTACCGTAAAGGAAAATGGCTGGAGAGTCAAGTACCACCTGATGATGTGGAGGTTGTCATCCTTCATCACCTGTAGCCACCTCAGCGGGGCATGATTTGTGACCAGGATAAACTGTCAGCCATGCAGGTAGTAGTGGAGGGTGTCCACAGCCCACTTGACTATGAGACACTCTTTCTCTATCACCACATAGTTTTTCTCCTGTGGAAAGAGTCTTCAACTGAAGTAGAGGATAGGATGTTTCTCCCCCTCAAACTCCTGGGACAGCACAGCTCCTAGCCTGACTTCAGAGGCATCCTTCTGCAGGATAAAGGTCCTGTTGAAGTCAGGACTGCATAACACTGGCTCTCTGCACAGTGTCACTTTGAGTTGTGTGAAGGCCTGGTCACACTCCTCTGACCATTGGACCTTACTGGGGGCAGATTTCTAGGTGAGATCTGTAAGGGGGCTGGCAAGGGTAGAGAAGTGCGGTATGAACTGGTGGTAATACCCTGCCAGTCCTAAGAGGGCCCTCACCTGGGATTTTGTGGTGGGTACTGGGCACTTGGCTATAGCTTGGACCTTAATGACCAAGGTTCTCACCTGTCCATTGCCTGTACAGTACCCTAAGTACTTTTTTTAAGCTTTGGCCAAAGCACACTTTGCTGGATAGCCATCAGTCCTACTTCTCGTAAGGACTGTAGTGCAGCTGCCACCTTGGTACATGGGACTCCCAATCAATGCTGTGGATCACCACATCATTTAGGTAAGCAGCTGCATAGTGGGCATGAGGTCACAGCAAGTGATTCATGAGCCTTTGAAAGGTTGCAGGTGCCCAATGTAAGCCGGAAGGCATGGTATGGAACTGGTATAGCCCAAAGGGGGTAGCAAATGCTGCCTTTTCCTGAGACTCTGGGGTCAAAGGGATTTGCTAGTACCCTTTCGTTAGGTCCAAAGTCATGATGTACTTGGCTTCCCCTAGTTTATCCAACAGTTCATCTACTGTACCCAGGGCATGGGGTAGGCATCGAACTTCGAGATGGCATTGACCCTGCGAAAATTAATACAGAAGTGGGTTCTTGTCTGGGTGTTAAAAATCCCTGGGTCCGGGAAAGGAAAAACTTCCCCTAGCTGCAGGTGGCTGGCCTCGCTCCATTCATGACCCTGAGACCGGGTAGTTACCAATGATAAGTCTACTTTCCATAAGGTTAACACAAAACAGTTCTTTCAGGATGACTTGATAAAGGACTCTTTGAACCACTTATATGGGCCAGCAGTTTGTTCAATATACAGTCTCAAACAAAACAGTTTGTGGGCCAGCAGTTTTGAATGCACATTCTCAAATAAAACACAGTTTTCCCTTTTTGCCTTATTTGTAGGCTGTTATGAGCAATACATTCCACTCACTGTTTTTGGCCCAGCTGGATAGACTGATCCTTTACCTCAGGACTCTGCTCTAGCAATGGTCTGTTTCTCAGCAGCAGGTTTCAACTTTTTCCTAAAGGCTCTCTCCAATACTTAATCATTCTCCTTTGCTCTCTGCTCTGGTTCCTGTCTCACATACCACCATTCATCTTTCAAGTTTCTCTGCCTAGGAGACTCTGCTCCCTGCAACAGTTTCCAGCTTCTAACTCCTTGCTGGATTCTCCCTGCCTTTCAGCATTCCCTCTAATTAGCAACACCTGGGGAGGCATCCCCCCCTTTGCTGTTCATGTTGCATTCCCTGCATTTCCTCAGCCTCACAAAAGAGGTTAACCTCTTGTTTCCCAGTGCAGTGTTTACACTGTCACAGTGACTTAAACCTTGACTGGCTAACCCCTTGTTCTAAGCCACTTAAAATAACTCTGTGACACCTTTGGACTGACTCAAATTATTACAGAACCCACACGTCCTAACAAGAAAAATCCTTCAAACAGTACACTTCTGGATATTATACTGGTAAACAAACTGTACTTGGTAACTGACTTGGGCATTTTCTTTAACTACTTTGGTGACCACTGTGCGATTGCAAGCTTTAAGTCCCTACCAAAGCCAAATTCCACACACTAGATATATTCTCAAAAGGAATCGCTGTTACTTTGACCTCTGTGCCTTCTTATCTGATCTGGAGCACTCCTGTTGGCAAAACATTTACCTTGCTCCCACCTTCAATGAAGCCTATGAGCTGTTCCAGAACATCCTCCTAGGTACTATAAATTGACATGCACCCCTTGTAAAACAATATGAACAAAAAAAACCTCATGCCCATAGTTTCTCATCCAGTCTCAAGTCTGAATTACTTCACAAAGATGCCCTATGGAAAAAAAAGCATGGATGACTAAACTCCCCTCTGTGACAGGGAGCTCCTGCCACTCTTGAGAACGATCTTTTTTAAAATCTGTTGCAACAGTTCTTCTATTTCTTAGTCTAATCTATCCTTTACAATTTCTAGTCCATAAGGTTGGCCACCTATGGGCACCCCCTTCCCTTTCTTGACTATGCTATAGTGTCCTTTTTAATTGTCCCCTCTTAGGCCTTTGTACAGGGAGGTTATTGTGGTGACCTCCGAGAGTATGTCAAACAGGTTGTGTTTATTGTTGTTGAATTTTAGTATGTAATAGCACTACTATGTCATAAAATACTTTACTGTATATACCTTATGTGTCTAAAACCTGTAGATGTTAAAAATACAATGGCACTAGGTGTTTTTGATAAAGGTAAAAAGTACTAGGTGACTATATATGATAGAAATTAAGTTAGCTGTGCTATTAAAATGCATGTAAATTGCTGTAAAATTAATAAGTCTGAAATGTCATGGTGCTTAACATATATCCCATGATAATTTGCATTGTGGAAGTATGTATGCTGTTGCATTTCTTTGAAACCTGTTGCCAATGCCCTTTGGGGTAATGCTTTTTTTCAGTGCTTCTGCACTGAGGTTCTTTGTTTTTATTTTTATTATTTGAGCCCCCACTACCCAAGCAAACAAGGCCTGCAAAGGGGTGGAGGCTGAGTTAGATAAGAGATCAGTGTCAGTAGGTGCTGGCTAAATGTAGAGAAAGGACATACATAGTCTTTTTTGCTGCAAACTGATGTACTGAAGCAGGGATATGCCATTGCTTAAGGTTATCTACTGTATTCTGAATAAACATCACACAGAGATTGTGTGTTGAACTTGAAGTTTGGTGTCTGGTCCATCTGTTATCCCACAACCCCTCCTCGCCCTCTGATTGGAAAGCCTTTAAAGTGGCCAGAAATCACTGCACAAAGCTTACCAGGGCCACTAAAACTAGTTATTACAACAACAAACTGGATGCTTCTACCAAATGTTCCTTGCTATTTTGGAAAACCATAAAAGAGGTAGAGGGCCATAGATCAGCCAATTCCTTACCTACAAAATCATGTCTGGAAATTCCACTGTCTCAGACAATGCTGAGATCCTAAATCTATTTAAAGACCACTTCACCATGGCAGGGCTGGCATTTGACTCATCTCTAGCCAACAACCTTTGAGACCAGTTATTTGATAAGGATCCAAAATTGGTTGCTCCTTCCCTTACTGAGGGCCAGACAGCCTGCTCCTTCAGTTCTGTCACACTAAAACAAGTAGAGGATTTGCTCCTTCAGCTTGACACAAGGAAAAGTCTGGCGCAGATCTCTTAGAACTGCATTTTGTTAAAAATAGCATATCACATTCTGGCTGTTTCCATTACCCACCTGTTTAATTTGTCGCTCACTCAGGGTACCATTCCCTCTTTTTGGAAAATTGCTCACATCATCCCTCTATTTAAATCAGGCAGTCCTAGTGATCCCAACAACTACAGGCCTATCTCTGTGCTTCCAGCACTCTCTAAGCTGCTTGGAAAAATTAGTCAATCAGCAAATCAGGAACTATCTAGAGTCTCACAACCTACTTACCTCAGTGTAATCTGGATTCAGGCCTTGCTGTAGCATGATCACTGCCCTTGCCAAAGTTTCTAATGGCTGGCTAAATGCCTTGGATAATAAGCATTATGTATGTGCCCTGTTCTTGGATCTAAGCAAGGCTTTTGATACGGTGGCCCACTCCTTGCTTCTGGGCACCCTCTGCAATTTTGGCCCAGATAATACAGCCCTCAAATGGTTCAATAGATATCTGATTGGATGTTCTTAGATGATAAAGGTTGAAGGAGATCTCTCCCCTACAAGAACCCTACAGAGAGGTGTCCCACAGGGTTCTATTTTGGGCCCTGACCTATTTGCTATGCATATTAACAATATTCATACAGGAATAAAGACTGCTAATATACACTTATTTGCCAATGACACTGTACTACTGTATATATTGCTGGGCCATCTCCAGAAATAACATGTCTTGACTTGCAACTTGAATTCAGCCATCTCCAGAAAAACCTGGTCCAATTAAAACTACTTTTAAATGCCAAAAATACAAAGGTAATGCTATTCTCTCCACCCTCTAAGTTCACATATCACTAATCTGGGTGACTTACCCCTGATCTGTATCATTCTTAATAAGCCTCTTGAATTTGTCACAACATTTAAATATCTGGGTGACTGGACTGACAATAAACTGTCCTTCTCGAAGCGTATAAAGGAACTCTCCAAAAAACACAGAGACTCAGCCTGTTGTTTTGAATAAAGCACTTTCTCACAGTGGAAGCAAAAACCAGACTTGTCCAAACCACATTCCTTCCACTGATAGATTATGCAGATATTCTGGATGGTCAAAGTACTAGTGCAGCCCAGTCCAAACTTGACCCCTTATACCACCGGGTGATGAGATTCATTACAGGAGCACCCTACTTCATGCATCACTGCTCACTATATGGACTAGTAGGTTGGATGTCACTCTGTTACAGACAGCAGAGAAATGCAATCCTTTGGACATACCGAGCAGTCACAAAGAAGCTTCCTCAATATATCTCTGATTCCCTATCCATCTGTCCCGCTGGTAGCTACACACTGAGAAGCCTTTTTTATGTTGGCTTGCGTGCATGCGCAAGAAACATCTTGCCACAGTGTGAGTCTTGGGGGTGCGGCTGCTGTTAGGCGAATGCAGGGCATGCATCAGTAGGTGCGTCCCTCATTCCCCAATCAGCCTGCATGACACTGCCACACCATGCATACATAATGGGGCTAGCAGATCAAAGCAAAGGACCACTGCAATCATCATATGCAGTGGTCCTTTGCTTGATGTGCTCGCCGCCATTATGGCCAAGATTGGCGAGCGGGCGGCTGCCTCACTTATGTCGACATCGGGGGTGCCCAATCCCCCTGTCGGCAACCCCCCCATGTTTGTGTGTCACGGGGAGCCAACTCCCGTCGGCATCCCCCATGTGGAATGCCGAGGGGTGCCCACTCCTCGGCTCGCGCCCCCGCTTGTGTTGCGCTGATGGGGAGCCCACTCCCCATCGGCATCACCCCCAACTGTTGAATGCTGAGGGGTGCCCAATCCTCGGCTTGCGCTCCCCGACTTTGCTTGTCGGCAGGGCTGCCCAATCCTCGACGGCAGTAACCCCCATGTTGTGTGCCGACGAGGGTGCCCAACCTCCTCAGCTACTGACCCCAAAACCCACTTAGGTGGCACACTGGGAGCTCACCCCAGCATGCCAAATGCCCTGCAGTGCCAAAACTGTCCATAACATTTTCTTTTTTTGTTTTTTCCCTAGAAACGAAAACCGTCCCTCGTAGTCTAGATCCCCCCACCTGCACCCACCCACTGTGCACCCTGCCTCCCCTCACCCACCCCATACTTACCTCCGGACTCCATCGCAACCATCTTCAGTGGAACGGGAACATGTCTGCACTCTTCAAAGACGACCGCGAACTGAGGAAATGCCGGTAAGCTGTATAATGCAATGAATAGGGTTTTTTCAACTTTGTTGCATATCTCAGGCATTTCTTGGAATTTTGGCACCAAATTTTCAACATTGTATTTTTTGGGCCCCTCCTCATGAAATCTGTCACTGTCATGGTGTTAATCGGCCTTGGAAGGTGATTTCACAGTCACTGCACAAAATCACCTTTCGGGACCCATTAACGAAATGACAGTGCCAGTGTTCATGAGGTGGCCTCTCAAAAAGCCTATGTTTCAAATCTGGTGGAAAAAATCCAAGAAATTCCTGTTTTATGAGCGTGCATTGTGCAGTTGCTACGCAGGCTCGTAACATCAACGCATTCACAATATTTTTAATGCGGTATTTTTCAGCATTGGCATTTTCTGCACTCTCTCTGTGAACAGTGCAGCTGTCATTTCCCACATCCTGCCCGGAATGTGTTTCTGCACTTCTGGCGCACAATTGCGCAGTCGCTGTGGGAAATCAGTGTTTGGGCCAGATTATGAAAATGACAGCGACACAGTTCATGAGCAGAGCTCCTAGAATGCCTATGTTGAAAATTTGGAGCTGATACTCCATAAAATGACTGTGTTACGAGCGTGCATTGGCAGATTGCATGCATGCTTATACCGTCGTGCATTTGTGATATTTTCACTCTGGATTTCCACCATTGCCATTTTTACACACCTCTTGATGAACAGTACAGCTGTCACTTCACATATCCTGCCCAAAATGTGTTTCCGCACTTCCGGCGCAGAATAGCGTGGTCGCTGTGTGAAATCACTTCTGGGACACTTTGAGGAAATGACAGTGACACTGTACATGAGGAGAGGTGCTAAAATGCCTATGTTGAAAAATTTGGTATGGCAGCCCACAAACTGCCAGTGCTGCAAGCGTGCCTTGCATACTTACGCGCCACTTGCAACTCCACAACTTTTCGTGATATTTGTATGCCACATTTTCGCACTGCTATTTAATTACATCTCCTTATGAACTGTGCAGCTGTCATTTTTAACATCCTGCCCAGCATGTTTTCCTGCACTGCACTACCAAACACCCACAGGGACACCCTAATGCCTCTCACTCTCTGTAGGGTGGGGGTGGGTTGGCATAAGTCCAATACTTGACTGCCACTCCTATGCTGCATCTCTCTAACTCCTGTACTGCCAATGGCAGCAAGACAGCATTTGGCATTGACAAATGCTTGTTTATATATCCCTTGTCATTCCAGAGTCAGAACTCATTTTGATGCAGCTTCCATAAGCCATTCCCTCCCTGCCTTATGGAACAATTTGCAAAAAGTCCTCAAACTAACCTCGCCAGTGAAACTGGCCACGTTTAAAACCCTGTTCTCCCAAGCCATCACTGAATTCTGCAACTGCAGGAAGTGATTTTTCCCTCCAAAATTAGTATTATTGCACCATCCCAGGCCTACTATGTGGCATTTATCTGTCCTCATGCCCTTCTCCCTCCTTCCTCCTTTTCCATACAGATTCTCTTATATCTGATTTAAATTACACTCTATATGTACATATGTATATTTCTCACCCATGCATATATGTTCTATGAATCTTACACTTCACTGCTGTGAAATGATTAATTGCATTGTTATGTGGGTTATTCACTATTATACAATGGCAAGAAAATTTCTAGCAACCTGATTGGTTGCTGACCCCTAGACACAGTGATGATATTAGACAATAACATCACTGTATCTATGGCAGGCACAAAAAAGACTGCATTACTACTTAAGAATTAATCCCTCCTCAATCCATCGAAAGTGAAGCATACCATCTA
This sequence comes from Neoceratodus forsteri, assembly GCA_016271365.2. Lineage (NCBI taxonomy): Eukaryota > Metazoa > Chordata > Ceratodontiformes > Ceratodontidae > Neoceratodus > Neoceratodus forsteri. Next base: position 235,805,545 of record CM057449.1, on the reverse strand, counting down.
GTGACCGTCACGCTCCCCCCCACACCCCCTCCCCCACACACACACACACACACACTCCATCCCTCGGTCCTCCTATTCCTCCTTCTGTTTTAACACTTACATTATTTTAATCACTACTCATTTTCTTTTGTGACACAGAGCTTCTGTAAGAAAAGAAGTGAGTGAGCAAGCGAGCGGTTCTTCAAAGACAGTGCATGGCTGTCAGTTTATGCTACAAATTGCGGTCGCTCAGAAATCATCATCTTACTCACTATTTGAAGCTTTACTTTAAAAGCCTTAAGTCATACAACCTTCTACTAAACAAAAAACAATAATTTCAAAGAAACAGCACATGAATTTAACTGCTCCCGCTTGGTCAGGCTCCCGTTCAGACTCGCTGCATACAAACCGCGTAAGCTAAGTGAGTGGTGCCATATTTCAAAACCTAAACGGCATCTGCAAACTGTAGCCAATTTACCTGTCTACCTGGTGGAGTGAAAAGACAGGCAGCAACAAATGAAAACAATGGCAGGCTAACACAAACAGGCAAAGAGAGACCAAACCAAGATACTGGGTAAACATGTAGCAGCAGCTCCACCAGCTGGACAAAAGGGAAACTGTGCACTATTTTTTCAATATGTATACCTACCCTAAGGAAAACTGTGGGGAAAACATTTTAAACACATTATTCTCATTTTATTTTAATTTTCAACAAAGGAGCATTAGATACAGCAATTGAGCACTAGGTGTGGTAGTAATGTCTGTGATCACCTGGTGTGGCACCGCTCACCATCTTCACTTACCCCAGGAGTGACGTTATTACACAATAACACATACCCTGTTGTGCCTTATTGCTTAATTATTACTGTATCGTTATGTTGGTTTGCACTGTCCTCATTGTCTGCTACATGTCCAAGTCCATCTTGTAAATGAGTTCTTCTCATTGATGATTCACCTGGTAAAATAAAGCTTGATTGATTGTAAGGCACCCAGAGCCCCCGAGATTAGGCACCACAGAAATAAATTTGCCTTGCCTTCTTATACCTCTCCTTCACAAATACTAAATTATCACACTTAACATTTTAAGAGAAGCTGATGCCTGTGGGAAAACTTTGGGAAACATAATATTTAGACACAAGTCAGCTTGTATTTCATATACCTTGTACAGATTTCTTCTCTCCATTAGTTATTACTGAAAAAAAATCTCACAAAAACAAGATTTTTATCCTTTAGAGTTCATTTGTCTCTATAGCTTATTCCCTGCTTGAAATCATAATGTCCTGTTGTAACATCATAGTCTGTTACATTGGGAATAACTGTAATGTCACAAAGAGTATTATGACATCAGGTTGGGAAGAAGCAATAGGAGCTACTAAACCCTCAGGAAACAACTATCCTGTTTTTAAAGCAAATGACCTCAGAAATAAGTAATGGGGATTAGGAATGCTGAGCTGATGAGAAACAGAAGCTGCTTTGTGTCCAAATACTATATTTTCGAATGTTCTTCTCGAGGTGTCGGTGGCTCTTTAAATATCTAACAAGTTATCTTATGTTACAATTTGTTATGTTATCTTATGTTAAAATTGTTGTCCATGTAGAACTTAAACACTACAGTACTTTTTTTCTATTTGATTAGCCATTTTTCCCATTTGCCCCCACCCTCATGTCGTTGCTTGCAGAAGCTGCAGTGTGTGAAGCTACTCGCATCATGCACTGCGGGATGCCCCACCCTTCCTGTTGCCCATTGCCCATCTATGCCACCACCGGACCACCACACAGAGGTGGCGGGACTGTGGGAAGGTGACTCCCCACCCCCTCCTGGGAGAGGAGAGCCATCATTTGGCAGCTCAATTCTGCTCCCAGCCTCCCCCCCCAGGTTGATTCACCGATGACCTGAGTCCATTCCTGAATGTGGGTCACCAGCTTGGTGCAAGGTAAGGCACCCAGCACCTCAGCCTTCTGCACCACTGGGCCAGCAAAAACACTACAGTACTTCAATGTCTTTGCACAGTACATAGGTTTTCAGAATCAAAATCATCATTCAGCATGTAGATTTTGAAAGCTATCAAGCAGCACATTTATTTTTGAAAACCTTTGTGCAGCATGTAGATTTTCATAGAACAAAAGAATTTATTGGCAGAAAAGGATCATTTGATCCACTCATTCTGTCCAGATGATCCCTGCCTAGTCTGTCTCTGCAGACCGTTACTGGTCTTTGGCCACTCTACCTTCTCCTTGCATATTTATTAATATTCCCCTATGTTTGTTCCTTGCATGCTTGAAGCCCCTTACTGTTTTTGTTTCTACCACTTCTTCTTGAAGTCTGTTCCAGGTGTCTACATCTCTTTCAGTGAAGTAGTACTTCCCTACATCCTTCTTAAACTCTCCACTTCCTCCAGCTTCATTGCATGCCCTCTGGTCCTGCTGCCCGCTGGGGGGGTCTTTAACTTTCCTGACATAGACTGGGACATTCCAGTGGTCAGGCACATGAGAAGTCAAGTTTTGCTTGATGCTTTTCAAGACTGCCTACTGGTGCAACTTGTAAGGGAACCCACAAGACAGGACGCTGTCCTACATGTGGTGCTCATTAACACAGATGCTATTAAACCAGTGATAGTTGGAGAACAGTTCACAAACAGTGACCACAACTCAGTTTGATTTGAAGTTGACCTAAAGCTGGAGAAAACTCACTCTAGTACAGTAGTCTAGGATGTTAGAAGGGTAGACTTTAACAAATTCCAGAGAGGTGGTTCAAAATAAAGTAAAGGGGGAGAACGAGGGGACAGAGGTTGAAGAAAGATGGAGGGTAATTTAACGGGGTCATTCTTAAAGCATCATAGTTTGCCTGTGAAATTTTTTTGGGGGGGGACTCTATTTCTACTTCCTACCTTTGGGGCATCTTCCGGGGTCCCATTCACAGCTCCTCAGATCCACTGCCCACCTGAAATGTCCTCCATGAGCTTCATCGGGCTCAGGACTTTGGTAGATTGTTCCACTGCCTGGCTGCTCTTTGTGTATATTAACCCCTCCTATTATTTTTGCGTCCTCTTAAATTTGCTGTCTATACATTCTCAGATTGATATCTTAGTGTTCCCATTCCATTTGTTTCATCAAGTCTGGATCTTTCATGATTTAAAATATCAGCAGTGGGTCATCCACTTCCTTCTATCTTCAAGTGTGAACAGATTAATTTTTTTGCAGTCTTTCCTCATATGCCAGTCTACTCGAGCTCAGAACAATTTTCATTGCCCTCCTCTGAACTCTTTCCAGTAGCTGAACTTCTCCCCTCTTGTATGGGTTCTATAGTTGTAAACAAGTAATCTAAGTGGGGTCTGACATAGGCTTTATATGTCAGATTAAACACTGTTTATCATTGTTTGATATACTGTAAATGTTCTGTTTATATTTCTAAGATATCTGTTTAGTATTGTAGTTATTTGGTTACAATCCGGGGTACATTTTAAGTCCTTATCAATTATAATTCCTAAGTCCCTCTCTGAGCCAGCCTTTTTGCTTTCCTTTTCATCGCACATACATTTGTGTTGTATATTTAATTTTCCCATATGAACAACTGCACATTTGTCAGTATTGATCTGCATTTTGTTTTGTTTTTTTATGGCCAATTTTCCTATTTCCTCTAGATAGGTACTTTTCCTGTTTTCTTTTTTTTTTTTTATGTAATACACTTTATTAAGTTTCAGTACACCACAGAGAAACAGACCATGTTACTTAGGGTTGCCACCTTTGGATGAGGCAAAAACCGGATCCTAAGCTCCGCCCCTAGCCCCACCCCTTTTCATGACTCATCATGCATTGTTCCTCCTAGAAGGCCATTTGTTATATCAATAAAAGGCAACACTTAAAGCAGCAGTTCAACAACAATGTTAAGATACTGTACTGTGCCTGTTAAAGTTACTTTCCTAGGTTCTTCCTAATTATTTATTTAATGATGTATTTATTTATTGACATTGGTTAACCAGATAAACATACAGAGATAAAAGAAACATAATTTACAGATATGATCTGGGGGGAGACAAGAGAAATACTGTAAATAGCATACAACAGTATATATACTTTATATCTTTTTCTGGCTCCATTTCCTGTTCTTGTCTACAGTACTATTTCAAAGCCAAAGAAGAGACCATACTTATTTCTTGAGGAAAAAATAATTTAAAACATTTAAAAATGCCTAAATTCTGTTAGAGATGAAAATGTTTACCAGCAAATGAAAGTGGAGGACCACTGGCTCTGTTACTGTTACAAAGGTGGGGGCAGCTGTGCTGCTATGCCACTGAAGATGCAGTGCAAAAGATTGTTAAGTAAGTGCTAATAGGGGTTAATGGCCACTTTACACCTCCCAGGGTGACTGTATTCACAAACAAAAGGCTACTTTGACAACAGAACTTGTTTGTAACCTGGACTTGTAGCTGAAACAATGAATGATATGACAAAATGTGTTTCTAAAGTATGTGAGCACTCAAAATGGCTCAAATACCTGACCAGCACAGAGCAAAACCGGATTACCTGATAGGGGCCCTGAAAACCTGATCACCAGGTAAAAAACCTGACAGGTGGCAACCCAAATGTTACCATACAATTATAATATCAGGTGTCAAGTATCTCCCCCTCCCTCCTCCCCTCCCAGACCACACACAATTATTCTTAAACATAGAGCTCAGGGATCATCCACACTATCAGGGTTTCCAGACCGTCAAAAGGGCCTCTAGGTTTCCCCACATCTCTAAGTAGGCTACTAATCTATTCTGCATAGAAGCAATATGTCTTTCCAGCTGCAGGGCAAGCATAATCTCCCTGTACCATTCCAGTGTGGTGGAGGGGATGTCATTCAGCCAATGCCTCACAATAACCAGCTTAGCTGCCGACGAGATAAGTAACAAATGTGCTTTCCTAACTCTAGGGGTATCACTGGAAAGATAACTTAACAAGCACACCTCTGGGATAAACAAAGAGTCCAATCCCAGAATGGGATTGAGTGTTTCTTTGATAGATTGCCAGAATTTTTGCACTTTATGGCAAGTCCATAACATATGATAGAGAGAACCCTTATCTTCCTTACACTTGCCACAAAGAGGAGTGGCCAACCTCCCCATTCTGAACAACTTCATTGGTGTCAGGTAAATATTATGCATCCTGTTTAACATATCTGTATATTGCCTGCCAAAGACTTCCCCATAGGACCGGATATTCCGGTATACTCAGTTTGTTAACCCAATAATAGCAAACCCCAGTTGGTAATCTGGAATCTAAGGCTTGTAAGGTTTTGTAAAACCTGGAAACCGGGTGGGACTGAGAGGCTACTTGCAGCAATGCAGCCGCTTCTACACCCAATAAATCTTTCAACGGAAAAAGGGCATTCAAGGAACTAAGGGCTTTACAAACCTGCGCGTACCTAAAGGTGTTTTTCCCAGACGTCCCAGTGATGCTCTGAAAACAGGCAAAAAGAAGCAGCCTCCCATTTACCCAGATATCCGAAACCTTAAAGCTATTCAATTGAGGCCAGAAGGAGGAAGATATCGGTGTCCCTCCAATCTTAACCTGCGGGCTGCCTATAATGGGTTGGTCCACTGATTGGCACCATCTTACTCCCAAATATTTTTGAATCTGCAAAGAGGACTTTAGAGACCATCCCGTAGGGTTATTCCTCAGGGGCTTAGGCAAGTGGGCCGGGGAGGTATATAACAGGGCCCCTAAAGAGCATTTAACTCTGTTCACCAAGTGCTTCTCTATATTGGGCCATAAAGGGGTGTAATCCGACAGCTCAGGTTCTTTATACCAAAAGGCTAATTTACTCATGTGGAACGCTATGTAATATAGAAAGAAAGAGGGGGCAGCTAGTCCTCCCCTGGACTAAGAAGCAGTCAGTTTAAAATAGGACCTACGGATACTCTTCCCCCTCCACAGAAACCTGTTCAATAACCTTTGAATTTTGGAGAACCATGTTTTGGGTAGAGAGCCCCCTAGCATTCCCATTGGATATAAAATTCTCGGCAAAATATTCATTTTTACCACACTTAATCTCCCCCACAAAGAGAAGGGGAGTAGGCCCCATCTCTCCATATCTCCAGTTATCGTTTTAATTACAGCACTGATATTATCCTTAATCATGGTTCCCATGCCTCTAGAAACTTTAATACTCAAATATACCAGTGACCTTGCTTCCCAGGAAAGCCCATAAGGAGCCAACTCCACTCTATTCACTCTGTTATTTAAGGTAAAAATCTTGGATTTGTCCCGGTTCAGCTTATAAAATGATACCTTTGCGAATTCCTCTACTTCACCTAGTATAGCTGGGATTGATACAATAGGCTCTTCAACATGAAATAAAATATCATCTGCATAAGCTGACAGGGCGATCTCGTGGTTCCCACTGGAATCCTCTAATACTGGAATTACTTAGTAATCTACGGCATAAAGGCTCTAGGTATAAATTATAAAGTAATGGAGACAAGGGGCACCCTTGTCTTGTACCCGAAAACAGCTGAAGAGCGGGAGACAACACACTGTTACACTTAACTTTAGCTGAAGGAGCGGCATAGAGAAGTTTTATCCATCTCAGGAACTCCTCAGGCATGCCAAATCGGGCTAGGGTGGCAAAAAGTAAATCCCAGGAGACCCTATCGAATGCCTTTTCCACGTCCAGAGACACCAGGGCCATAGGCATGTCGACATCTCTGGCAGAGGAAATAAGATGTAACAATTTCCCTTATATGATCTCCGGATGTCCTTCCAACCATGAATCCCACCTGTTCAGAACCTATAAGTTTACCCATTACTCTTGAAAGTCTGACAGCTATAAGCTTCGCCAGTATTTTAAGGCCCAAATTTAATAGGGAAATAGGATGGTAACTACTGCATTTAAGTGGGTCTTTTCCCGGCTTCAAGATTAGTGATATCACTGCTTCTTGAAAACTGGAATCTGATATGCCATTATCATACCAATAGTTAAATACGTCCCATAAAATTGGACTTAATATAGGTAGATACATCTTAAATAAATTATTTGGGAGTCCGTCCGGCCCCGGAGACTTATCAACCGGTAGCTGGCGGATAGTCTGTTGGATTTCCACTAAAGATATTGGCTCGCCCAAGAAAGCTGCCTGTACAGGTGTAATTGTAGGCAAGCTTACCGAATCAAGATAACGTCCAACATCTACCTTACTGGGGCACACTGACGTACCTGCAGCATAAAGTTCCTGAAAATATTTACCAAACTCTATTGAGATTTCTTTCGGGTCAGTACACACTGGACCCTCCTGACTTACTCTAATCCCTGCAATGAATTGTGAGGACTCTAGCTGCCGAATGTGTAGAGCAAGAAGCTTCTCTGGCCTCTTCCCCAACTCTAAATATCTAAATTTGGTCCTCCGGAGGGCCAATTCGGCTCTCTGGGAAATGAGTCCCATATATTGAGCCTGCAGCTGGTGTAATCTAGCCCAAGTATCTGTCGAGGAGTTCCTAGCCAAATTACGCTCAAGACTTGTAATAGAAGCCAGGAGAGACTCGATTTGGGTCTTTTGAGAGTGGGCCCTTTTTGCCGCCATTCTTATAAACTCGTCCCTCAATGAGCATTTTAGTGCCGCCCAGACCAAATCAAGTTTGTTGACCGAACCCTGATTGATAACCAGGAAGGAAGTCAAAAAGTCTCTAATGCATTCCTGGGAAGCATGGTCTCGCAGTAACTGAGTATTCAATCGCCACAATGGCGACCGTTTACATCCTGCCTCTAACCAATAACTCATAGTGACAGGGGCATGATCAGACAGAACCCTGGCTGTTATCTCCACCCGAGAGACCCCTGATATTGCCGCAGCACTTAGTAGCAGATAATCAGTTCTAGAATAGGTTCCATTTGCTGAAGAATAGAAGGCGTATTGCCTCTCTGTGGGATTGAGGATTCTCCACACATCCAGCAGAGCTGCCCCATTAAGCAACTCTTTCATGGCATGCTGGGCTGGAGAAAGACCCCAATTTTTAATAGAATCTGATCTATCAAGCTCCGCCTGGAGCACCAGATTCCAATCCCCACCCAGTACTGTTAACTTTAGAGGATTAGTCGCCACTAAGTTTAACAGATTAAGGAAAAAAGAGGGCAAATCGATGTTAAGCCCGTAAATCCACCCAAACAATACCAGCTGGGACTCTAACATACCATGAATCAGGACATAACGGCCCTCTGGGTCCAAGATTTCTTGAGTTAACTTGAAAGGGACTCCCTTAGCTAACAAAATCACCACACCCCCTTTATTTGTTGCTCTCCCCGCTCCAAAGGCTTGTCCTACCCATAGCCTTCTAAAAAGAGTGATGTCCTCCCTCTTCAAATGTGTTTCCTGAAGAAAAGCAATTCTAGCTCTCAATTGTACTAAATGTTTTGGAATTATTTGCCTCTTGACCCTATCTTTGGTCCCTTTAACATTCCAGCTTACGAACTGATATTGGTTACTCATAACCTGGGAATGAAACAACAGATGGGAAGGCCTACAGAATCAAGTTGTGCTTGCCAGCCTTGCACCCCATATACAGAATCGAACTGTGAATTCACTGAGAAGGGTGCAGTGACCCCTAAAGCCTTCCTAAACTCACAAAAATCAAAGTGTGTGGTCATATCCCATTCCCCAGCTCCTCCCCCATCCGCCTCCCAATAACTACCCTACACCCTACAAAACCCCTTAGCAAGCGATCCCCAGTTCAAAATAACTCACTCCAACCATCTACATGCCACATGATGTTAAAAATAAGCAACCTGGCATGGCTATTCATCCCCAAGGCTCTCCACCCAACAACCATTTATATCCCAACAACTTTGTAGTTCGCCACCCCATAGCTTACAGTAACCTTATATCGCAATATATTGCCCTAGAAAAACCAACACCAAGAGGGAAAAAGGAAACAAACAACAACCCCCCCACAGGGGCGTCTTCTCTATTGCCCCTCCCTGTATTCACTATAGTAAGCCATGAGTAGTAAATGATACTTTACTTCAAATTTGGTGTATTTAGCCTGTGGAGAGAGAGAGAGAACCCCCCCCCACACACACAGGCAATCAGTCTTTTGATAAGGAGGAACTAAGTACCAAGTCCATCCATCGCCTCCTGTAACACTGACGTGCAGGGCACAAGGTAGCAGTCCAAATAAAAGTTCAGTACTTAAAGAACTGTAAAAGGTCTCTTTCCTCCACTCAATCCATACCAGTGACGGCTAACGATAACTCAAAACTGCAACCAACCAATCCCAGCATCCTTACTTGCCGATTTCCTTCATCCGTAACCCACAGCAAGCAGGAATCAAAGCAGGTATGTTTTTTAGCTCCAATGCGCTATTATCCCTGCAACAAATACCCAATTTCAAAGTGACTCCCTCCAACTGTCATTAATCACATAACGAATACGCGGTTCCATTAACCATGACAGAAATCTGAACTACCGGGATTTCAGCTACATTCCTGTGGCTCTCTCATTTTTGCCCTCTCAGTAACACGAGGCAAAAAAGAAATGATAATGAAACATACTGATACCAGAGATTCGGGGCTCGTACCATCCATTCATTTGAATAGGTCAGGGAGAAGACTTTTTAATTCTTCCAGCGCTTGTGCAGGGGAATCGAAGGAGTGCCAACTATCATCCAGCTTGACCAACAAGATTGCTGGGTATTTCACCCAAAAGGCTTTACCTGCTGCCAGCAGCTTGGAAACAACAGGATGCAGCTCTTGCCTCCTCAGCCGCACCGAGTGCAGTAGATCTTGAGTAATCCGGATTTTCCGATCTTCCCACATAACTTCCTTGAGCTCTTTCACCCTGGCTAGCACATGCTGCTTATCTTGATAATTTAATAATTTCAGGATGACTGGTCTGGGTGGCTGTCCGCTTGCTGGCATCGGGTGTAGCGTTCGGTGAGCCCTCTCAATTATGTAGTCTCCACCAGTCGGGGATGGCCCCGCAATTTTGGCACAAAATTTTTGTAGGAAAGTAATTGGAGCATTCCCCTCTTCTTTTTCTGGCAATCCAACAATAACTAGGTTGTTTCGTCTACTACGCTCCTCCAGATCCTCAAGTTGATCTTCAAGTTTTTTAAGCCTACGGACAAAATTCATTGTTTCCTTTCCAGCTTTTTCCTGTTTCTTCTCTATGGATGAAATCCTCACTTCTGAATCTCCCAGTCTGGCAGAGAGCGAGGCTACCGAGCGCTTGATCGTTTGCAAATCTTCCGATATCGTAGCAACCGCGAGCTGTAACGGTTGCATAATCTCTAAGAACCTCTCTTCCGACAGCGCTGATGCTGTTGCGGGCATCTTTTGTAAGCTAGCAGCTTGCTGTTTGGGCCTCTTCGCGGCCTTGTCCTTCTCGGGTGTGTGAGGGGGAGAGTGCCGCGGAGGGGCTTTTTTCATGTAGGTTTCCATTCGAAGATGAACCGGCAGGTTCTAGATGCATTTCCCCAGTCAGAGAGTACCCAGCAGAGCAAACTTAAGTCAGAAATGTTATAAAAACCGAGAAAATAACAAACGGGAGACGGAGCTCTAGGAGGAAGCTGCTTCTGCTCAGGCTGACCTTTTCCTGTTTTCTACTGTGTCAGCTCTCCTTCCAAGCTTTGTGTTATCTGACAATTTGACTATAGACTCCTAATGAAATGCACTGCTTAACTAATAGGGTTCCTATTAGTCGAGTGGTGGCTTTCATTGTTCTTAACAGGCAGTTTAAAGTTTGTAAAATCATTCAGAAAATTAGCCCCATATGGGGCACATTCCTGCACTCTCCTGCTCCACAACACGGAGGAGCATTGGGGGCCAAGCAGGCAATTAGAAGTGGGAAGGATTGGCTGGCTGGCAACTCAGCCAGAGTTGCAATCCCTTTCCAAACCTTACAGAGCATATTAAAATTTTACTCTTGGCACAGAGGGGCTATCACTGCCACAGGGTAGTGGGCTGTGAAGCCTACAATGTAATCTTACAATTTTACTTTAATATACATTGCAATTCCTCCACCTTGTTTTTCCAACCTGTCTTTATATAGTTAATATCCATTTACCTCTCTACTCCATTGTACCTCCCAACCAGGTTTCTTTTACTACAGCTATATATATTCTACATGACTACATAATTATTTCAAGTTCATTTTTTTTTTATATTTAAACTCCTTGCATAGAGAACCAGTATTCTTAACATTTTTTTTTTTTTTTTGTGATCTGGAATAGATATCATTACTTTCTGTTCCTATATCCTGAGCCCCCCCCCCCATTATAAGTTAAAATTGCTATCAGTTACTTTTTGATATGGTTCCCTAATGTCCTACCACCATTTTTGCTTACCTGGAGACCGTCTCTGCTGAACAGATTGATTCTACCATCAGGGTTTCCCAGTGTGAAATTCATTAATGATTTTCCTCTAGTGGCCATACGTGTAACCAATTATTTAATTATTTTATTTTTATTTCTTATAACTCCTGCTCAATGCTCACCACTGTTTGCACAGAATGCACAGAGTGGTGCTTTTATGGGTCACACTAACTTCTCTAACCTGAAAGTACTCGCTTCTGTTGCACTGTCAGTTCAATCCTAAAAGTGACTTTTACAATGTAAAAATAAACAGCCCCTAGCCTCTGGGCTTCTCTCTAACAGTGCTGGGTTAGAGGGTGGTTAAAGATACTTGATTAATCAACAAATCTATCCAGTGGGATCAACACAGCTACTGCCCTGTTGCTTTCTGCTCTTCAGTTCCTTGGCAGTCTAGTAAATAATAATAAATTAATGCTAATATGTAACAAAATATGCTTCTTCTATACCTACAGGTATGCTATCCTGCTTAGAGATTCAGTGAAGTTAAATTCCACCTGCGAAGTGGATACAAAGTGGTCCACTTTGCGTTACCATCATGTTACGCAAAGTGCCCATTTTAAACCCTCACTTCACCACTTTGCATTGTAATTATGACTTTGTGCTGTTCACTCCACCTTACTTCACTTTAAGGTGGAGTGAGAATTCACAGGTAGCCCTCACATATCACATGGTCATACAGAGTAGGTCACATGCTTTAGGCAGGAAGGGACTCATGCTTGAAAGAGTTTTACTTTCACCCTGTAGTAGGAGAAAGAGGTTGTGTATGGAGATACAGAGAAGTTAAATTCCCTCAGTGAAGTAGATGCAAAGTACACCACTTCACGTTATTTTATGGCTAAGTAAAGTGCTAAGAAAGTGCTATTTTGCCACTTTGTCTTGTGATGATGGTAATAATGACTTCACACTGGTTGCTTACTCCTCCTTTAAGGGTGGAGTGAGAATTTACAAGCAGCCCACACACATCACATGGCTTACACAGTCTAGGTCACATGCTTCTGGCAAGCAGGAAGTGAATCATGTTTGAAAGAGAGTTTTACTGCAGCAGCAGCCCCTGGCTCCAACAACACCTGGGTCCCCCCACCTGTGCCTGGTCCTTCCTGCACCTCATTCGTGTGGGCGTTCTTTACTACACTGCCTGGGGACAGCAGTGTAGTGAAATGTAATCTGTGTGGTATGATGGTGCGCCGTGGCCCCAAAGGAACTCACCTTGGCACAGGTGGGCAGCACACCGACCTGTACAACCACCACCATGTACAGTGGCAGGCTAAGGTTGCAGAACAGGGCAGTAATGCACCTTCTGGCCCTGCTGGTGAAGTGGGGGGAGCATGGCATCCATCTGTGCTTGGTAGTGTGAAGCAGGGAAGGAAAATGGATCAGGTGGCTGGCTGCTCCATCACCACAACCTGCAGCAGGTGATGGTGACAACCCTGTCCAACTACCTGCCACACAGGCCAATTTGAACCTGATGTGGAGTGAGTTGGAGGCTGTTAACCATCATCTTGACAATGTTGATCAGTAGATGGAGAGAATTGAGGGGCACCCATTACAGATTATGGGGATGATTCAATTGCTTCTGTCCCATCGAAAATGTTGATTATTAGTTTTATGTTGTCCTTGCACCCACCACCCTCTGTGTGGAAAAAAAAAGGCTTTGACATTGCCTCTGATCCGTACCCCATCTATCTTCAAATTTTGAGGCCTTCCTTACGCACATCTCTTTTTCTGGATTATGCTACCCTCTTGTACATTGTTGATTCACTTTTGGTACTTGATATTTTCTATTATGTCCCCTCCCCGGGTCATCATCATCTTCAACAGGAACCGCTACATCACAACCTTTTTGAGGAATGAGGGATTTAATACCAACAGTACCAGACACAGCTACCTTAACTTTCTTTTTCTCTGGTTCCCAATCAATGTATTATAAGAACTGAAAATATATATATATATATATATATATAACTGCTGTGATTCATGAAGAATGTGATTTGTCTCGTGCTGAGTGACTGATGTGATATGACTAATGAACTGTAAGCAAATACCTATGGCTGTACTGCCCTGACCTGTACCACCCCATACTTCCTGACTTGAAAACACATATTAATGAGTACAACAGTCAAGCAGAGATGCTACAAAAAAGGTTACAGTACATGCAACTTACAACCCAAAACCTTAAAGTTTTGTAATTCATGAATCATCGTGACCATGAAGATGAAGAATGCAATTTGTATTGTGAGTGACTTGTGATGCTCGCCCTGACAAAAAAATGCACATTAATGAGTACAATGTTCATGCCGAGATATGTACCACAAGGTACTCTGAAGGGAAGTCAAATAAACAGTTGTGACTTAATTTACAGATGGGGATTAGGCCCTAAAGAGATGCAAACGCACAGACAGATTAAGACTGCACTGCACACTCAAGAGATGCAGATGCAAAGGCACAACACCTTAATCAGTGCTCACAAGTCACAAATCCAAATCTGGAAAGAATACCTCTTGCCAGCTGGTTGGGGGCAGTGAACTGCAATAACAGTCCACTACCAAAATACCACAAAGCAGTACAAAATAATGCAGGTGCAGTAGATAACAGGTTCACACTGCTGCAATTACTTTGTGACACAATAAAAGGTGTCTGATTTGATGGCACGCGTCGCGCACGCACACACACACACACGCACACACTACAAGTAATGCATAGCAAACTGAAAACTTCAGTAATATAACCAAATCTTTTAAACAAACTGAAATTATGCACTGCTGCACCACAACAATCAACAAAAATGCAAAGAATTACTGAAAATATTACTGCGTGTACATTAACATAGTTATACAAGAAAAGTATAATCAAAACAGAAAGACTGCCTTTTTCTCCCAGTTAATCTATCTCCACCACAGATACGCCTCTCCACCAAAGCACACTTCCACTGTCTCTCAGTACACAGACTGAATGTTGTACATTAACATTCAAAATCTACACACAAACAATAAACGCTCAAAGATATGAGCATAGGAGGGTTTCCCACAATCAATGTGCTAAATGCTGAGGAAAAAAATGGCTCTGAAAGGCTTTTTTAACAGCTTTTAGAGGGTTCCAATTGCAGTGCTCTGACAGCAAACTCTTTACAGTTACCGCTACACACACACACACACACACACACACACACACACTACACAGAAGTGAGGCTATGCAGAACAATATAGAGCCCATGTGACCTGCAATCCCATGAATCACTACAAAATTCACCTTGGAGCTCACAAACAAGTTGAAGTGATGTGAAGTACATTGATTTCTATGTACTTCCCCTTATAATTGGTGCAGAAGTGGTTGGGAGAAGGCAGAGTAAAGCAAAGTCATTTGTTTTCAATGGACTTCGCGTTCCTCCTTATGACGCGAAGTACTCCTCTTCATATTGTGGATTACTTTGTGGAGTCCATGTTACTCCACAGATTGCTTCATGGAGCGCATTTTGGATATTTCGTCCACGTCTAATCCTGCTCCCCCTTTTCCTACTCCTCTACAGACTCTAAAACTATAGTGATAACATTGTACTTTCTTCATCGTTGCAATTTTATTGGGTAAACAAGTTACATGAGCTGTGATCAGTGCAGGAGTTTCAAATGGTTAAAATTAAAAAAGGAAAAGACTGTCAAACTGCTTGATTGGAAAGAAATAGAATAAAAGGGAGCCTGAATCTAAAGTAAGGTAATCTAAGATAAGCAAAAGTAACGTAAATCAAACTGAACCCAATCTAATTCACTGACTACATGGCTAGATCTAACTTGATCTGTTAAAATAGATTAAAAGCAGACAGATCATAACCAGTTTTAAATTGAAAATACAGATTGCACTATTTTTATAGTTCATATGTCCACAACTTTGTCTGCTTTCCTCCACTTTCTCCATCACACTGATGCCCTGCTTTTCCACACATGTTTTGACTTACAATACAGTCTTCCAGGGGATATATCCATCTCTCTCTGCTCCTCATGGACCTGTTTTTTTCACTATGCTGCATTCCAGTCACACAGATACCACACTGTTACCACTGGGGTAGATTTCTCTTTCAAGTATCTTCCCTGTCACTTCTCAGCTCTGCTTCATTCGGCTCCTTCCATCTGATTGCCAGTCATGAAACACTGCTCCTCTGCTTATGACCCCACTGATTTCAGTTCACTCTCAAATACAAGCCTCAGGTTCTGGGGGCCTGCTCCACAATGTTTCTGCAACAAGTAAACAAAACTCAAGGCAGCACCTCAGGTAGCACTAAACTATAATTTAGAGAGAAATATCCCATACAGGGTAACAAAGATGGCTTACTGATTATTAAGATATAAAATGCCAGTTCAATTCAATTAGCTGAATTCACAGAAACAGAGTCCAAGCTTCCTTCCAGACTGAGGAACAAGGCCACCCCAGATGCCTTCTTTGAGTTGCCTGGGTAAGATTCAGTGGGTGGGGCTAGTCACTCTCCCAGTGGTTAATTCGCTATGTATGCATACCCAATTCACAAGATAACATGATGTCTTATGAGCAAAGAATAAGGAACAGTATCACTTGTTGTCTTGACATTTGTAACTTGACTGGTGTGTGTGTGTGTGTGTGTGTATAGATGCATGCCCTCCCACACATACCAGCTATACCTGTAAGATAACAAATGGCATATAACAGTAATATTTTTTGTTATTGAGGCTTCAGAGTGAGAATATTGTGATAGTGGAAAAGCATTTTATAAATAATGTTTTAATGTCCCCCCCCAAACATGGGCTTTAATTTTTCATTATGTACTAACTTCAGTGATAATCATGATTGCAATAAATAAAAAAATGTATAAAATAAATGAATGATTAAACATAGACTGTGCTGTAGCCCTGTTGCTATGATATCTGACAATACTCTATGGCCTATTGCCCTCAAATCAACCAATATCACTCTGGGCATGAGCTGTGCGTTCCTTTACCTGGCAGAAGCTCTCTATAACCACAACTGCTGTCCATAACAGGTATAGCTGCAAATGAAAAGTTACTGTAGCTTGTTACACACTGTTGCTGCAGATTAAAATCTGCTGCAATGTATTGACTGCAGCTGTGGGTTAATAGATACCTCTACTATAGTTACATAAAAAGCTGTTCAAATCTTTCATCTCTCAAAAAGGTGTAATAAAATATAGATTGCAGTTCTCTGCTAATAGTGGAAAACTATTGCCCCCAGTTGAAAAGATGACCTCCAGTAGCAATAAAGCCCTCAGCCTGTAGCTTTGAGTATTATAATCCTCTGTCTGTCACTATCTCACTTGGGGCAATAGTTTTCCACTATAAGCCTCAACTTCTGTAACTTCTTTATTTGTATAAGACATATAGCTATATAGAATAATATATGGGCTGGTCTGTGTAATATAGAGAATAAAGTATGGGTCAGTGTGTGTCATGAGAAGTTTACACACACCCGAGGGGTTAGGTGCTACATAAACCCAGATAGCAAAGCTCAAGGGTTTATGACTAGCATCAAACCCCAAGGGTGTGTGTAAACTTTCAGTTTACACACACTGACCCATATTTTATTTTATATAATTGCTGGGTTGCATTTTTTCACCTCAGCAATTATATAAAATCTGTGAGCATCAGGCTTCATCAGGCTTACTACAATTAACAACCTTAACTCATAATGTTCGTCAAAGTTATTTTGGAGAAAACTTAACAGGAAAAAAGCAGGAAACATACCAACATGCAGCATACCATCCCAACATTTGCACTATTGAAACTTCAAAAAAAAAAAATCGAACTACAAAAGAAAGGTCTGTTGCTAGGTTGTCAGGGTTGCTAGAAGAGCCTCATTACTGGAACAATGGTATCATGTGACCTGCAGAGGCAATAGTAAAGATTATCGGAGAGTAAGAGTAGTTAAGGACTGTGTGGGAAGTGCAGCCTTGTAGTTTTGTTAGGTCAAACAATGGCTGTGATGATTAGTGTTAGTCGATCGTTGGCTGTCAGGTGAGTGCGAGAAGTTTCAGTTTTGCACACAGCCAAGAGTGAGGTAGTGTTTCTTGGAGAGGATTTAAAATGTGGGAAGAAGAAACAGCTACAGTGGTAGCAAGGAAGAGTTGGTGGCTCGTGTTTTTTCCCATAGAGAAGCAGCACGTGTTTGCTGTTATAAACACTCCTTTATAACTGCAAATTATAAATGCCTTTCTCTATGGGGAAAAAATGATACCTAGTTATTATAAGAATTTTCACACACCTGAGGTGTTGGATGCTACATAAACCCCGAGACAGTATCTTGAAGGGTTTATCTAATCATTGAATACCAAGGGTGTGTGTAAAATTCTCATTACACATACCACCCCATATTTTATTTAATGTAGTTGCTGGGGTCATGTTTTTTCACCACAGCAATTCTTTAAAGTATGTGCATTACTTCAAATGTTAGGCTATTTTCTGTCAAGGAAAATGAACTTTATTTTCAAAACTTATATGAGGTAACATCAAAACTGGAGGTGAACACTTTTAAAATATTGCAACAAGGAAGCTGCAGCCAGAGAAGAAATAATGTGTAAGAAAGTGCTGAATTGTTAAACATGAAACATTTTTTTTAAAGTCTCTGTTGGTATCATTTCCTTTAGTTTCCATGGCGAATCTGCTCATGAGACCTGCAGAGGGAGGGGGAAGGGAGAGAAAGAGAGGGGGATATTTTTTCCACTTTTGTTTCTATATGTATGCCTTGTGATTTCTGGCAGACTGTGCTCCTCTGTGAAGCAATGTGAACATGAAGCAGTTTGTGGTTTCTTTCCTGTGAAGGTGTTTTGAAACACATTGTAATGCAAGCCACTTTGTGGGTCATGCTTTTCTCATAGGAAAAGCGGTGCATGCTTGCCATTATAACCAGTGTATTATAATGGCAAATTACAACCAGCATTTCCTATGGGAAAAAACACTCCCCGGTTGTTATATAGATGTTATAGAGGTGCAGTCGCTTCTTTATATTAAGGTTGCCTGGGGGTTTCATTACAAAAGTGAATTTTCAGAGGCTGGTATCTCAGTTGTTCTTAGTCCCTAGAACTATGAGATTTGGTGTGTATCTTCTCAGTTTTAGGGTCTGTTAAACCTCCAAATTTCATGAAGATCACTTCTGTGTCTTTTCTGTAGTTTAGTGCTGAATGTACATAGGTTTGCCTGGTTATCTGCCTTGATTTCTGCACACTGATAGCTATGATAGCCATAAAAGGGCAACAAGGTGAAGTATGAAATTTGAAGGTTTTGTGCTATAGATACCTATTAGAAATACTGTTACTCCTTTTAGGGGTGTTGTTAACAAAATCAGTTCATTTTAATGATAATTACAAAAACTCTCTGAGAAAAATAGTTTAAAAAAACACATGGAAGTTTTTAATGTTAAAGTTTGACACAGAGAGTTTTTTTAATTGGTAAAAGTGAAGGATGAACGTTTTGTGTTTGTGAGAGAGGGTTAGTGTGTGTCATACAATGCATTTTTTTTAAATCATTAACAGTAATTATTTATTGTTCTTTAAAATAAAAATCTTTGTACATTAAACCTTAACAAATTTTATATTTTTCTGTAAAATCTACATGCAGCACATATATTTTAAAAAGGTTGTGCTGCGCAATGGTTTTTGTCCATTGTGATAATCATGAAAGTCTTTGAGTTTATTACATATAGAATAATATATGGGGGAGTGCATTATTAGAATTTAATGCACACCCAAGGTGTGGGATACTACATAACCGCCAAGGGCGAAGCTTAAGGGATTTGTCAAAGCATTCCACACTGAGGGTGAGCATTAAATTCTTGTTATGCACTCCCCCATATACATTGTTTTATGCAAATGCTGGGGAGTGTTTTCTAGCCTGCATGATTTTATTTAAGTTAGAAATAGTTTATCCAGCAGATGGGGTTGAAGCCCCGCAAGTTAATGCGCTTTTAGTTATTCCCCCTTCCCCCAGTAGATAAAAATAAAGTTTATAGTCCACAGAGAGATTAGCACCATGGTGATACCTCAGAATGTGGAGCAGGGTCGGACATCCATGTTGGTATCTGCGGTGTAGCAGTGATTGCCGCTCATTCCTTATTTTTGAGTCTGTAGGCTGGGATTAATGGGACACAAGAAGTGCTCTCTGGACTGTAAATGTATAAGCAGGACTGGGAAATGCAGAAATGTTTCATCTGCTTTGTTCTGCAGTACGGGATGGTGAAAGCAGTCTGAGGTGGCACCTCTGGGAAGACTTATTGAGAAGAAGCAGATTTGTGCATGCACACAGTGATAGAAACCTGGTGCATGTTTGCCATTATAACCTGCAGGTTATAATGGTCAATTATAGCCTGGATTCTCAATAGGAGAAAACACTCCCCAGTCATTACATATTTATTAAGTTGTTGTGAGGTTATGTTTTATTTTTATTTTTATGTGAATGATATTTCAAAATCTTTTTGAGGCTATAACGTTTTTGTTAAAATATTCATACTGCAAGATGGTTTTGAAAGTCTATATGCTGCTCAACATTTTTTCAAAATCTACATGTTGCAGAATAGTTTTTAATATTCACCTACAAATCCTTTACAAAGCTTTTTGAAAGTGTGTGTGAAAATTTCTGCTGCAGGAAGATGTTGTCAATTTATGTACTGCTCAATGTTTTGTTTTTTTTCAATCTGAGAGCTGTGTAAAGATATTTATTTATAACACCTAGAGGCTGTGTGAAAATTTTTAATTGCTGATCAATAAAAACTTTCATATAACTTTTTAAATATCAAGGTGTTGGGTTCAGGAATAGATCAGATTTGCCCAAGGGCCAGTCTGGAAAGGGAACACTGAATGTTCCACAGCCTCCCGGGGTTGGGGTTATGTGTTCTGCCACTTGACTACCACCTGGCAGATGTCAGGTGGTAGCAGTGATGGGAGCAATAGCAGCAGGTAGGGTGCTGGGATACAACAAAACGAAATACTGGGGACTTGCCCCAACTCAATTGGACTCCCCTGTAGGTGCCACATGACCCTAAGGGCATGTCACCAAGGTGGTTGACCTGTAAGTCTTTGAGACAGATTGGAGCTGGGGCTGGGGGATGTCACTAAGACTGGGGATAAAAGGAGCTAAAATTTGTATGAAAAAGAATAAAAATAAATTATGGACAGTATTTTAATATTTGTGAGGGACAGGTGTAAGTAGACAACAAACTGGCTTTGGTATGCACTACAAAAGGCATGTATCAAGATGTAATTGAAGTTATCAGTCCATTGCCCACAGAGTTTGGAAATTAACTATTAGAATTCTTAAGTCTAATTTAGTGTTGCTCAGATAGTGTCCTACCAGGTCAGTTACTATCGGACACCATCATTTTGGTCGGATATTGGATTGCATCAGATGACATAGACATCTGACCAAGGATCTGACCTCCTAGGATCTACTGTAATGATCAAAGGTATTCATGGGTCCAACCTGGATTTGATGGATCTGACTACTGGATCCAGGGATCTGAGATTGGATCCAATTGATCTAAGGTTGGATCCAGTGGACCCAACCATTGAATCCAGGGATCTGACCGTGGTTCCACTGGCTGGATCCTAGGTCAGATACCAGTACTGTCTGATGGAGGATATTCAGATCCACAAAAGCACTGTCCAAGCAACATTAGTCTAACTCCCACTCCACTTTCATCTCCCCTACCTTCATGAGGCTGGCAGTATAGCCTAAAGGTTAGAGTAACAAGTTGTTAGTCAGCTTGGTACACCCATCAGACAAAACGGGGTTTGATTCAAGCAACCTCCACTGGCATACTACGTGACTCTAAATAAGTCATTTAACCTCCCCAGTACTCCAAGGTCACACCTGAAAACAGACACCTGTGTCTAGTAGGCCTTACTCGGTTACCAAAAGAATAATAAAAAAAAATGATACTAGGCCAGTCTACAAGTGTAGAGCCATGCATCAATGCTGCGGTACCTCATACAGGGTCAACATATTCAAAACTGGTGAATAGCAACCCTCCTTCTCACCCCTCTGACCCTAACTTTGAGATTAGGGTGCAATAACATCAGGTAGCCAGCTGGCTAATGGTCACTAACACAGTTGGTTTCACTGTTAGATTTTGAAACTTTCTGGCCAGCTGGTTACCTACCCATGGAGCAATGTTTGTGCCATTAATGATGCAGACTAAATATATTGACTTGGCTACCACATTTTGAAAGCTACTGGGCAAACTTACTTGTAATCCAAGGTCAAGCTATAGGTTCAGCACTGTGCTACAAGAACGTGGCAAGTTATGTGAATTTCTAAAGATTCAATGCCAACTTGCACAGCTACAACACAGTTGTATTTTTTTGGTGCATGGTGTTGTTGACCCTGTATATGGTGTGACATACATTTTTTTTTATCATTTAATAAGTTTTATTATTTTGAAAAAAAATAGCATCAACCAATACAGACAACATGATAATGCTGGGACAAAGTTCGATTGGTAGAATACGAATACATAAATATATAGTTTTCAGTGATGAATTACAGTATAGAAAGGCCTATAACATGTTATAGTTGTCTGCATCCCACCAACCACCCAGCCCTTCCTCCCAAACCACAGCAGTCTACCACATGCTTTTGATAAAGGACAGTTGTAACAGAATACAGTAATGAAAGATGGGTTTGGGGATTACACCCAGGAAATGTAACTGTCATGGAAAAAGGAAGTATGAGTGACTAGGATCTACTGTATTGATATAAGAGTATGCAGTGGTTCCCATCTTTGTTTGTATTTGCCCATTCTGTTACTAGCTCCTGCAATGATGAGCTCTGCTTGTAAAGCAAACATGATTTCCTTAAACCATTCCACATAGGCGGGGGTAGTTGATTCCAACCAATGCCTCAATATTACTTTTTTAGCACAGGCTGAAATGAATGCTATGTGAGCTCTCTGTTGGCACCCTTGTAGCTGCACATAATCACCCAAGATGCAAATTTCAGGGTGGAAGTTGTTGGACAGTGTAAGTAATGGGTCAATATGATTTTGAATACTGTGCCAGAAGGGGCTAATTTTATCACAGGACCATAACATATGAAGTAAATCAGCAGGTGCTTGTTGACATTTAGGGCATTGGTTAGAAGGTAACACCCCCATTTGGTGGAGATTAAGCAGTGTATAATATAGATTATGATTGATATGAAATTGCATGAGTCTATATCTGTCCCATTTAATATACTTAGATAAGTGAATCCAAATATTAGACCAAATTCTGGAGGGAGAGTCGGTGGCAAGATATTATCCCACCAATAGAACCTCTGACCTTCTAAAGTAGCAACTTTTATTAAAAGGAATTTGTATGAGTAGGATATTACATGAGATGTGGGAATGGAGCTGATATATGGGAACAGAGTAGACATAAAAGAGCTGTCCCAGGACCCTGAACCAAAGTGATGTGCCAACAGGTGGGATATCTGAAAGCATTTGAAAACATAAGTAGCAGGCCAGTTAAAAAGGTAACGGACTACGTTAAACGAGAGCAATTTTTGTTTCTGAACCAACTGGACCACTCTTTCAACACCCATGTCTAGACAAAAAAGGTGGGATTTAATTATCTTACCCGAAATTAAAAGATTAGGATTTGAAAACAAGGGTTGGGCAATATCTCTATATGCATCCATTTTAAGGAAGGTGGTTAATTGATGTTGTGTATGAAGCAGAGAGCTTAAAGGACTAGTCCACCCAGAATGTGCAAAAAACATATGTTATGTAGAGTGTTTTGATATGTATGTTAACTCCTAGTGTGTCCTTCCTTCTGTCTGATATTTGGAGTTTTTCCTAGATTTCCTGCTAGCTGTATGGTAGTTTTATGACCCCTGGGGATCTCCATAACAAATAGTTTTATTAGCTTTCTTCTCTCAGGATGCCCCCTGTCTCATGTAACAGTGATGTATACATGCCCTAGATTTAGTATGTATATTGCTTTAAAATTGGTTTAGTAACAGCAGAGCCTTGTAACTCTATTCAGGAGCACAATAGCAACAGCTAGTTTAGCAGATACCTGAGAGCAAGCTAACTGGGGTTTCTGTAAGACAACATTACTAAATAGCTCTGATTCATTATTTGTGTTTTTGATGTGAAACCCTGCTAGCTAGATCTGATGCACAGAGAAAACAAAATAATGAATCAGAGCTATTTAGTAGCTGTTGTCTTACAGAAACTCCAGTTAGTTTGCTCTCAGGTATCTGCTAAACTAACTGTTGCCATTTGTGCTCCCTGGATAAGAAGTTACAAGGCTCTGCTGTTGCTAAACTAATTTTAAAGCAATACACATGCTAAATCTAAGGGCATGGCTACATCACTGTTACATGAGACAGGGAGCATCCTGGGAGAAAGAAAGCCAATAAAACTATTTGTTATGGAGTTCCCCAAGGGGTCGTAAAACTACCATCCAGCTAACAGGCAATTTAGGAAAAACTCCAAATAGCAGACAGAGGGAAGGACACACTAGGATTTAACATACATATCAAAACACTCTACATAACATATGTTTTTTCACATTCTGGGTGAACTACTCCTTTAGTAGTGTATCCTGCAGGGATTTAGGAAGGTTCTTTCTGACAGTAAAAGGAAGGGCCTTGGGGTCGATGCCTTTTTCCGAACAGAGCGCATGTTCGATTCTGACCCAGGAGGGACAATAAGCGGAGTCTAGAATAACCTCTGAGGGTTGCAACCAGTATCTAATTCTAGCCAAGTGAATAGCTAAGTAATATATGTACAAATTAGGGGCTTGAAGACCGCCATCAGTTTTTTGACGCGTAAGGTTATGGTAATTCCATCTAACTTTTTTCCCCTGCCATATGAAAGTGCTGAGAATTCTATGTATTTGCAAAAACCATGATAATGGGAGAGCCCAACTGAACATTTGTAGGGGGTATAAAACACAGGGTAGTATATGCATTTTTATTATACTCATATGACCCCACACAGAGAGAGGTAGTTTGGACCAGCGGTTAAAGTCATCTGTTAGTGTATTAACTAGAACATCTAAATTGAGGTTTTTCATGATACGGGGAGAAGGGTGAAGGTGAATACCTAGAAATTTGAATGTATTGTTGTTCCAGTGTAGGCCCAGATGCTCAATATCTGTCCTCAGTGTATATTTATTAAGGGGAAGGACTTCCATTTTTCCCATGTTTAACTTATAGTTCGAGATTGCCTCAAACTGGGATATGATTTGAAAGGCAGCAGGGAGAGATTGAGTAGGGTTAGAGATGTGCAAGAGTATATCATTTGCATAAGCAGAGATTTTGTACTCCGTGTTACCTATTGGTATACCAGATATGAGTACCAAGTTTTTAATTTTCCTGATAAAGGGTTCTAGATACAGATTAAAGAGGAAGGGGGAGAGGGGACAGCCTTGGCGGGTACCCAGAGATAAATTGAAGGAGGTAGAGAGAACACCATTACATTGAATTTGGGCTGTTTGAGAAGTGTACAAAATTTTGATCCATTGTATGAATTCCATCGGGATATGATACTTGAGTAGTAACATAAAGAGATAATCCCAAGAAACCCTGTCCAAGGCTTTTTCTGCATCAAGGAAAACAAGAGCCACAAGTGAAGAAAAGTCCCTGGACACAGAAGAGAGGTATGCTACTTTCCTGAGGTGGTCAGATGAAAGTCTCCCTTTAATAATCCCGACCTGTTCTATGCTAATGAGGGATTCTCAAACCTGACCTAGTCTGGAGGAGAGAATTTTAGCAAGAATCTTGAGATCCACGTTGATTAGGGAGATTGGTCTATAGTTGTGAATAAAGAGAGGATCTTTGCCATGTTTAGGAAGAACAATTATAATGGCCTGGGTCAGAGAGGTGTCAGATATACCTTTCTTAAAGATATAATGAAAAGTGTCTAAGAGGATAAGGACAATTGTCTCTTTAAGTATTTTTAAAAGTTTGTTGTGAATCCATCTGGGCCAGGTGATTTGTCCTGGGAAAGGGAGTCTATGGCATCACAAACTTCTATTAAAGTAATAGAAGCTTTCGGGATATTTATCTGGGAGTCTGATAACACTGGGAGATCGATGTCTTGGATGAAATTATCAAGTTGTTGGAGCAAGGAGGGGAGTGCAGAGGTTGAATATAGTTGCTGATAATAGTCTTGGAATGCATTCACAATATCTGGGGGAGAGGTGAGAAGGTCACCCGAGGTTGAGTAAATAGAGGAGACTATTTTGTCAGCAATTTGAGTGTGAAGACGAAGGGTCAGGACTTTCCCCTCTCTATCCTGGTGGCCAAAATAAGATATTTTGGAATGGAGCATGAGGAATTCAGTTTTTTTGGATAGTAATTGGTTATATTGGGAGCGGAGAGATTCCACTTTTTCCCACTCTTCTATAGGAGCGGAGGGAAGGAGGTGTCTCTCCTGATATTCTATCTGGGCCAAGATTGAAGAGAGAGCTGCGCTCTCTGCTTCTTACGCTTAGTTGCAAGGTAAATTAATTTGCCTCTCAGTGCACACTTCAGGGACCCCCACAGAAAATCTTTTTTGGACATGGATGGGGCATTGAGTTCCATAAAATTAGAAATGAAAGTTTGGAGGAATTGTATTTGTTCTTCACATTTCAAAAATTTGATTGTTCAATTTCCAGATTCTATCTCTATGTATATTGAGTGAAAGATTCAAGTGAAGGTGGGCAATATGATGATCTGAGATGACCTTAGAGGAGTAATAGGCCAGGGAAACAACCAGAAGGTGGTTGACTGTCATAAGGAAATGGTCTATATGGGAGAAAAAGTGATGGGGAAGGGAGTGAAATGAAAACTCTTCACTGTCTGGGTACATGAGCCTCCAAGGGTCTGTGAGGCCAAGGGAGTGCATTAACTCATGAAGGGCTTTTTGTCCTGGTGATAGTTTTTGCCTGACCTAACCAGTTCTATCTAGTTTGTTAGATCATACCTGGTTCCAATCCCCACCCAGAATTATTGGGAGCATGGTCCAGGGGGAAAGAGTGGTCATAAGTTTAGCAACAAATTCTGAGTCCTCACTGTTGGGTCTGTAAATGGATCCTAATACCAATTCAGAATGGCCAAAAAAGGGCCCTCAGAATGACAAATTTACCTTCTGGGTCAGCAATTTGTTGTATGAGGTAAAATGGAATTCTCTGGGATATAAGGATAGCTAACTCTCTTCTACAGGAATAGATACCAGAACTGAAAACCTCACCAACCCAGTTTCTACATAAATAATGAATATGATTGGCCAAGAGATGTGTTTCTTGCAAAAAAGCTATGTCAATTTGCAAACTTTTAAGGTGGAGTAGAACTTTGGTTTGATTGGCTGGAGTCTGAGTCCCTTTTATATTCCAAGAACAGTACTTAAGGCCCGCCATCAGGATTAGTAAGGTATAGGAGAGTAAAGTGTGAGTTATCAAGAAACAACCAGTCCTGGAAATCTGGAATAACAGCAACTGCCACCCTCCCAGTGGCAGACATCCCCTTTATTGTTACCCTTCCACCCCCTGCCCCCAGCTATTTAAGTCCATGTAGCCAAAACCCTGAAGTCCCAAGCCTGACCCCACAACATACCTTTAAAAACTAAGGTGAGAGAATTCCCAAACTGGGATAATGGTGTACGAGGTTCAAACCCCAATGTCTGATTCATGACTGCTTCCCCAACAACTAGACAGTCATGTACTCCTCCTCCCATGCCAGTGATTAAATATTGAATTAACAGTCAACAGTTAACAAAATTCCAAGAACAGGTACATTAGTTAAACTCAGTGCCTACGTACGGCCAATGAACTATAATTTTACTGTAAGAATAATACTAAAACGATACTACCACATATAGTCATTAATTAATCACTAATTAGTGAAAGGTTGTCTGAACCAAGCCAGCTAAACCTGTACGTTCTAGTGGCATATAAAGGAGCCCATAATGAGAGTTCTTAACGGTGAAGTGTCCTGGTAAAAAAAGAAATAATATTAGAAAAGACAAGCATGAACTTGAGAGGAAAAAATAAAGAACATCTGTAGGGAACTAAACACAGTTAGGCCATCCTGTGATACTATTTCCATTATTGTAGGTATGCCAGGAGAAATTGAGAAGCACCTTGAACTATTAAGACTAAGGTCAATAATGTAAACTTTTAATAGAACTAGTGGTAACGTTAGTAAAAACTAAATCAGCAGTGTGAGCCATATACGAATACGGCTCTGGCAACAGCACGTCTGATTTATGTGTTAGTGAAGAAAGTAAAACCAAGCCAAAGGAAACATTCCTAAGTTGAAATTATTATGTCGTGCTCGGTTAGGGATGAAACAAATGTTATTACTTAGTGAGTGTATAATCCAAACTGAAGAAAGACTTTCCGACAGTCATGGTACACAGCTGCAGAAATTCGCACAGTCATGCTGTAAGTCTATGGATGTGTGCACCCTCGAGCAGGTCATCTAGATGTGTACTTGCATAGGTGGACAATTAAAATCAGGAACAGGGCTACAATTGGAGCGGTTAGGATCTCGGCTAAACATTTCAAACTGGATAGCGTCCAGGAGGCCAAGCAAAAGTTCAGAGAATTGGGAACAAGATAAAAGTATGCAAAGTTAGCGCCCAAGGAAAAGGAGCCTAGAGGACATCCAGAAATACAAACAGAAACGGCAGTTCAGTTATCTCCAGTTCGAGGGGCAAGGCAAGAGGGAAGATACCAACAACAAGCCAAGTAAGAAAAACCCTTAGGTTGCATCAAGGAGACAGATTCAGCTTATATAGGGAGCACAAACTGAGTAAGCCAAAAAGGCTGTTATTGTAGTGAAGACACCGAACCATTTGGAGAGGTAGGATCAGCGCTGGCTGAATAGTTCAGGAAATAGAACTGTGAGGTCTCAGGCAGCATTATCAGCATTATCGAAAGACTTCCATAGGCCTTGATGTAGTACTGATAGTCTAGCCGGATACAACATATGAAATATAATGCCAGCAGTGATCAATTTAGTAATGCTGGGGTGGTACTCAGCTCGTTTCTGACATGTGGCTACTTGGAGGTTTTGAGAAATTCTGAGGCTTGCATCTTCCCACGTGATTGCTTGTAATTCTTTAACTGTAGACAGGACATGCTGGTGGTCAGTATAGCTTAAGAGGCGTAGAATGAATGACCTAGGCTTAGATCCAGGTGGTGGCCTAGGTCTTGGGGATCTATGGGTCCTTTCAATGATGTAGGAGACAGAGTGAAGTGGAGGGCCTGCAAATCTTTTGTAACAACTTCTGGGCAAAAACAACTGTAGAGTGCCCCACAGCATCTTCTGGAAGGCCAAAAATGACCAGGTTATTACACTTGTTTTGGCCCTCCAGATCTTTCAGTTTGAGCTCCAGCTTGCTGAGTTTTTGTCATGTTGTAGAGATGTCAGGCTCAACCTGGGATTGCCATTTTTCAAGGGAAATGATATGTGCTGAGATGTCCATGAGAGCCAGGTTGGTATCTCTTGATAGATTTAAAGTCTGTGGCAAAGTCCAGGAACACAGCTTTAACTGGGCCAGTTCTGCCAGAAACTTGTCCTCTGATAGTGGTGTAGCAGTCGTTGGGAGGCTGTGAGGTCTTGCCAGAAGCAATGTTTTCTGTCTTGGGCTGCTTAGACTGTTAGGTGTTGCAGGCAGCGTACTCACAGGAAGGGCCTGTTTCATTTTGGCCTCCATTCTTCTGGTATTTCCCAGTTTCTCTGGATAACGTTAGCACCGGAGATATCCTGACGCAGTTAGCAAATGTTAAGCTTGATTTAGGCGGCAGTGAGTGCAGAAATTTAGGTTTTAAGTAGAATTAATAGCCTTGAGGTGGGAGCGAGGTACACAAGCATCTGTCTACAAGGAAGACATCATGTGATCCCGTGACATATATTTAAGAACAATATTTTATGGCATATATTGTCAAGTACCATATGATACGTAAAATACAGTTGTAACTTGTTTTATGGTGCTTCAACTGGTATACATGTCCAAAATGTATGATTTGCTTTGACTATTTCCAGGTATGAGTGCTAAAGAAAGCAAATTAGAATGTGAAAATGTACAATTTGCATAGTATTTACACATTTGAAACAATTATACTGCTTCATGCAGTGTCTACAATATTCTGTACAATGTAAACCACGTGTTATGAATAGATATAAACCTCTGCAGGTGTGCACCCCAAATTACTCTAATTATGGATCTAGAATTCATTGTACATGTATGAAACATCAGCCATGTATGGCATCACTCTGGACATGCGCATTGTCCATCTATCACAAAATTAGGGCTAGGATTGGGGTTGCTATTTGCCAGTTTGGAATATTTTTACTCTGTATGAAGTACAATACAATTGACTCATGCCAGTACCTGTAGACTGGCCTTGAATTATAAAGGTAGTGGAGATCGGAGGGGGTGGGAGTTAGGTTTAAGAATCCTAATAGCACATTCCAAATGTTGTGGGCATTGCATTGACAACTCTTAAGAGTTTATTTCCAACCTCTTGAGTTTTGCACAGTATCAACCCTAATGACCATTAATGTGTGTGTGCATATGTGTGTGTGTGTGTATATGTACGTATATTTATGCAGTAGGTGTGGAGATAAATAGTGTGTTATAAATCCATTTATCTGAGTCACTGTGTGTATAAATTTATTTATAAAATGGGTAGGTAAATTGCTTGGGACTTATTGGACCTTGACCATCACATGACCATGCGCATATCAGAGCTCAACCACACACCTGCACTTTTACCCCCTCCAAAACAATTTTGGCACTTTATAAGATAGATAAACCACTCTGAGGTATGCGGTCACACTCTGATATACACATGCCTTGGTTGATGCACTCAGCCTGCGGCCTCATGCGTAACAATGTGCACCAAGGCGCACGTATATCAGAGTGCGACCGCACACCTCAGAGCTGTTTATCTATTACTTATACACCCTGTTACTCATTTATACACACTGTTACTATGTTACAAATCTCTTCGGAATTAATTTAGAATGTTCAGCCTCAGTAGTAGTACTAACCATATTCAAATGGGAATAACTTTCAAACAAAAAAAAAAAGATAGCATGGTACTGTGAGCAGGAAAATTGTTTAGCACAAAATTAGCTACAAAATGAGTGGCATTTCATTTATAGTTACCTAATAGATTTTTTTATAATTAGCAAAAAAAAAAGAGAACATTTAATTTTGTGTTCACTTTTTTAACAAACAAATGTGAATAACTTTAAAACAAAAAATGATAGCATGGTACTGTGAGCATGAAAAATGTTCAGCACAAAAATATCTACAAAATGAGTGATGCTTCATTTACAAATAACTTAGTTTTTTGTTTTATAATTAGCAAAAAATATTATAAAATTCAACTTTCTTTTCACTTTTTTGACAAATGTGAATAACTTTGAAATGAAAAGGTGAGCATGGCATTTGTTCAGCAAGACGTTTTCTACAAAATGAATGGTGTTTCATTTAATAGCAACCACTATGTTAGGTGGACAAACTCTAGGAAAGTTAACCAAAACTCCTAGAAATAATAATTAAAAAAAAGATAAACAATCAAAAACAAATGTTCCTGCACTAATAGAAAGCATCTCTTTTGCATAAATAAAATATACAATGGTGAGCTGTCCGATAAATGATTTATCTACACTTGTGCTGTTTGACTTCGGACACCTCACTCATGGCTTACAACACTCGTGAGGTTGCACGAGGTCAAACAGCACTTATGTAGATGAATCATTTATCTGACAGCTCACCATTGTAGACCACGCATACACACATATACATATATATATATATATATATATATGTATGTATATATATATATATATATTACAGCCAAAAAACTCCATTTAATGCATCAGTTAGGGTTATTCCTCAGCGACAAAAATGAGGAAATTTGGTATTAGCGTTGAAAGCCCCCCTGGACTCCTCCAGCCCAACCCCCAACCAACATTGGGGTGCGCATTGGGGTCATCGGCCCTAACTCTCACCCCATCACATGTGTAAAGAAGCTGATGAATAGGAGAATGGGGTGAAAGTTAGGACAGGTGACCCCAACGTGCACCCTGATGCCAGTTGGGGGGTTAGGTTGGAGGGGTCCAAGGGGGGCTTTCAATGCTAACACCAAATTTCCTCACTTTTGCCGCTGTGGAAAAACCCTAACTGATGCATTAAATGGAGTTTTTGCCTCTAATTTCGCTTCTTTTTGAGAATGATGATGAGAAATAGTGAATGTAATGCAGCGACAGGAGTGCAGGGCCCTTTGGGCCCCATGCTCCTGCCACGTGATGTCTTGTAACATAGTAACAGGAATAGCTATGCAAACAGAAGCACCAACAGTGGCACATATGGTAACAGAAATGTAAATGGTAAAGGAAACGTTAATAGAAACTCAAGTGCAAAGTGACTCCGAAGCGAACAGTGACGCAAACGGACATTGAAGCAGATATGGAAATGCAACTGGTAACATGAACAGTGATGGCAGCTGTATTTTAAATGGAAATGTTAAGTATCACAGCAAAAAGAACGTGAAAGGGAACAGAAATGGAAATGCGAACGCAAGCACACATGTAAATGCAAACTGTCATGCGCACAGGCACGGTACCACAATTGTAAATGCAAATGGTAAAGTTAAGATGAAGAATAATGGCAAAGGAAACAGAAATGGAAATGGGGAACAGAAGCGTGTACAGAAACGCAAACCGAAATGCGCACAGGCACAGTACTGCAATTGTGAATGCAAATGGTAATGGTAACTGCAACAATAACAGCAAAGTAACAGAAATGCAAAAGAAAATGCAAGTGCATATGGAAACGCAAACCATAATGCGCATGGGCACAGTAACACAATTGCAAACACAACTGGTAACAGTAACAGCAAGAAAGACGCAAAACAAAAGAGAAACGGAAAAGCAAACGAAAGGGCTGCCGGAAACGCGAATGGCAATGCGTACAGTGACGCAAACAAAAACGCAAGAAACAGTATTGGAAATGAAAATAGTAACAGTAATGAAAATGCAAGCACAAATGACAATGCAAAGGGTAACTCACATGCTGGCATACACGGGAGCGGTAACGCAAACGGGGACAGAAGTGCAAGTGGAAACAGTAACTGTAACAGTAACTGAAGTGCACACCATGTTTTTGCTGAACAGGTGCATAGAGAAACACAGTGTGTACAAAGAATGTATGCATTGTAATGGGCATTGAAGTTTAAAACAAGCATTGGAAGTACTTAATTGCTCATACCTCAGCAACCGCATGACGTAGAAAAAAATATAAATTTCACAAAAATCATGATTTTCCTGGCTAGTTTTTTTTATTAGATAGCCCAGTGGGCTACGCAAATCACAACAAAAAATCTGTATCTCGCATCGTTTATGAGATATGAGCCCTGAAAGGCGTGGCTTACACCACCATGTTAGTCTACGGGAAAAAAACTCCAAATATGGAGTACCATAACTTGGCAGCCGTGCAAAATGTTTTCACCAAACCATGAAGCAGCACATCTGTGAGATGTTGGCTGCCTTCCCTCCAAATTTCAGCCTAAAAGACCAAACCGTTCTTTTGCAGCAGGGTGGCAAAGAACTCCTGTTACTTGGCCATAGTCTGGAAAAGTAGTGTAGCAGTTTGTGGCAATTTTCTCAAAAATTTGTGAAAGTGTCACAGGTGCGACACTACTTTGTGACAATACTGTTTCCAGAAATTTGAAAAACATGTATTTCTAGGGTGTTTTACCCCAAAATAAAGATACGGCTAACATCCTCAGGGTCCGACTAGGTGAACACAGAAAGAATTGTGTCCCTAGAGTGTCCCAATTTTAAATGCCAAGCATTTTTCTGATCACTAACTGAAAACAAAGTGGTGGATTTGTGACACTACTAGAGCCATTTGCGACACTGAAAAGTGCATTTGTAAAAGTGTTGCACTTTTTGAATAACTTTTGAACTGTTTAATATTTTTTAATGAAATCTTCAAAAGGCACATCGGGGACCTCTGCCGCACATTCTCTGAAGTTTTCGGACCAGTCGTGCAAACCCTGAGACCTGTAGGTGAGAGCAAAGAATTCACAAAAAAGTGTAATTGCACATTTCATTGTCACTTAATAACTCCACAGCCGTATATCTGACTGGTACAACAGTTGGCAGATCCCAAGATCTACCATGCCCAATTATGCATAACAAATTTCAGGCAAATCCATTGAACAGTGGCAACGTTATTAAGGTGCAAAATTTGACCCTTTAACCTTAAAAGTGCTACTCAACCCTAACTATGGTAGCACTACCATGCTACCATAATATATACAGTATATATATAATATTATATTATATATATATTATAGTGGCACAGTCGCGCCACTATAGTTAGGGTTCAGCGATCAGTTACATACTAAAGTCAAAAGTTTGCACGTTAATAACTTTGGACCTGTTCAATGGATTTGCCTGAAAGTTGGTACATGTGGTGGGACATGGTAGATCTTTTGATATGCCAAATTGTGTTTTGGTCAGACGTACGGTCTCTCCGTACAAAAGCGCTGAAAAATGCAAAATTATCTGTTTTTGGAGGCAGTTTGGGGATTTTGTACGTGATCCTGCATGGCTGTTATGTGGTGTGCTGCTCTGCAAGATGCCTCATTTGAAAGAGCTTTAGTGGCCGAACATGCCACTCTTTGTTTGGTGAAAAAATATTAAGGCATTCAAACGTTATGCCACTTTTAAGTTCCCATTATAAGTCAATGAGAACATTTATACAGTATGTATGTTTTGCGAACAAAGAATGGGGTTTTGGCCATCTGTTCCCACCAGGCAATCAAAGAATTTGCAGCATCGTGGTTTGAGAATCTTTGTTCTCAAGGATTTGCAAAATTCTTTGATTGCAAGGTCCACCATTTTGTTTTTAAATTTCCGATCGGAAAAACACAAATATCTCAGCTCAGGGTTCACTTCTGAAGTAAAACTTGGATGGGTTTTACTCAGGGGGCTCCGATCTATCGAGCCATGCCTTTGGTTTCATCCAACCTGGTCAAAAAATAGAATTATAAGCTTTTAAAATCTTAAGTCACAGCTCGGTAATGATCTTTGATCGCGAGCCTGCAAATTCTTTGATCGTGAGATTCTTTGATCGCGATCTTGCATTGCGACCTAAAAACACAAATATCTCGGCTCAGGTGTGGGCTAGGGTCACAAATGAGGGTGGGTTTTGCTCAGGAGGGTCCGTTCTATCAGAGCATGGTGTTGGTTCACTTCAAATCAGTGGAAAATCCATGTTTCACCATTTTTTATTCTTTGATCGTGAGCATGCAATTTCTTTGATAGTGAGCCTGCAAATTCTTTGATTGGAAGATTCTTTGATTGCGATCATGCATTGTGAGTGAGGGACGAGATGGCCAGATTAAAAAATCTATTTTCTCAGCCCAAGGGTGTCCTAGGAAGTCAAATGAGGGTGGGTTTTACTCAGGAGGGCTCATTCTGTCAAACCATGATGGTGGTTTACGGCAATTCCTTCAATTTGTTTTATAAGATTTAGAAATTCTTTGTTCGTGAGCCTGCAAATTCTTTGATTGTGAGATTGTTTGATTGCGATTGTGCATTGCAATTGAGGGATGAGATGGCCCAATTTAAAAATCAATTTTCTCAACCCAAGGGTGTCCTAGGAAGTCAAATGAGGGTGGGGTTTACTCAGGGGGCTTCATTCAGTTTGCCGCAGCTTCTTCAGTTTTTTGATTTATAAGGTTTTTAATTCTTTGTTCGTGAGCCTGCAACTGCTTTGATAGTGAGCCTGCAAATTCTTTGATCATGAGATTCTTTGATCGTGATCTTTGATCGCAAAATAGGGACAAGATGTGCAGATTTTTTATAATGGAATAGATAGAGAAATTTTACTAATCTTTGACGTTGAATGTCTCGGAAATGGTTTGGTCTTTTTACTTGAAATTTGGAAGGAAGAAAGATAACATCCCACAGATGTGCCTTTTGGTGGCTTGGGCCAACAATATTACAAAGTAATAGTACCAGCACTATGAAGTTGATGCTTTTTCCCATAGGATAGCATTGCGACGTCTGCCACATTACAATAATTCTTTGCTGCCCTGCTTCAAAATAACAGTTTGGTCTTTTGGGCTGAAATTTGGAGGGAAGAAAGCCAGCATCCCACATATGTGCCTTTTGGTGGTTTGGTGAAAAAATATTGCAGTGCAGCAAAGCGATGGCACTCCAAAGTTGATGCTTTTTCCCATAGGATAACATTATGGCATCTATCGCGTGTTTAAGGGCCCGTATCTCAGAAACGGTGCGAGATATGGTCTTTTTGTCAAAAAATTGCTTAGCCCCCAAATCAGGGCTAAGTACAAAACTAGCTAGGAAAGTCATAATTCATATGAAATTTAAATTTTTTTCTACGTCATACGGTTCCTGAGATATAAGCAATTTAGTATTCCAAGACCTAATTTTCTGCTCCAAGGTCAATTAGTATGCATACATTCTTTGATTTCACTGTGTTTTTTAATGCAGTTTTTGGGGAAAAGAAGGGTGTGCCCATTCATTACTGTGCCAGTTAGCGTTTTCAGTTGCACTTCCGTTACCATTCGGATCACCATTCCCGTCTACACCACGGTGTGCTTTACGGTCTGCATCTTTGTTTGCGCTTGCGTTTCCATTTCTGTTTTGTTTAGTGTTATTGTTGCTGTTACCATTACCATATGCATGTGCAATTGTGGTACCATGCACATTACAGTTTGCGTTTTCATATGCGCTTGCGTTTGTGTTTGCGTTTGTGTTTTCTTTGACTTTATTGTTGCTGTTACCATTACCATTTGCATTTACAATTGCTGTACCATGACCATGCGCATAACGGTTTGTGTTTTCAGACGCACTTGCATTTCTGTTTACTTTGATGTTATTATTGCTGTTACCGTTACATTTGCATTTACAATTGTGGTACCATGACCCTGCGTGTTACAGTTTGCGTTTCCGTATGCGCTTGCGTTTGCGTTTCTGTATCTGTTTCCTTTGGCGTTATTCTTGTTGTTATTATTATCATTTGCATTTACAATTGTGGTACTGTATCCATGCCTGTTACGGTTTGCATTTCTGTATGTGCTTGCGTTTGAGTTTACGTTTCCATCTGCTTTGGCATTACTGTTGTTCTTACAGTTAGCATTTGTGTTTCCAATTGCGGTACCATGAATGTGCACATTACCAGTTGTGTACCATACGCACTTCTGTTTGCATCTCCGTTTCCTCACTGTTCGCTTTGGCGTCACTTTGCACTTGCATTTCTATTACTGTTTGCGTTACCATTTGCATGTGCGTCACCATGTGCATAACCATTTGTGCTTTTGTTTGCGTTGCACTTACTGTTATTATGTCACACAAAATCACATGGTGGGGGGCCCCATGCTCCACCAACTTGCGCAACTATCTACTTTTCTATTCTTTCTTAGAAAGTAAGGAAATTCTATGCAAAAGCTCCGTTAATACATCAGTTACAAAAGTGAGGAAATTCAACATTAGGGTTCCCACCCTTTGTACCCCACCTCCATGCTGCCTCCACTAACAGGCATCGGGGGTGTGTGTTGGGGTCATCGGTCCTAACTCTCACCCCATTCTCCTACACTGCACCACCTCAACTTGTTTACATATGGGGTGGGGTGAGAGTTAGGGACAATGACCCCAATGCACACCCCATTACCTGTTGGTGGGGGCAGGGTGGGGGTTGGGTGCAAAGGGTGGGAACCCTAATGTTGAATTTTCTCACTTTTGTCACTGTAGAAGAACCCTAACTGATGCATTAATGAAGTTGCTTGCATAGAATATATATATATATAGATATATTATGGTAGCACGGTAGTGCTACCATGGTTAGGGTTGAGGAGCCCTTTTAAGGTTAATGGGTCAAACTTTGCAGCTTAATAACTTTGGCACCATTTAATGGATTTGCCTGAAATTTGGAATGCATGATCATGATCATGAGCCATCCACCTTGGGATCTGCCAAGTTTTGTACTGGTCACCTATAAGGCTGTGGAGTTATTCAGCATAATCTGTGCATGCATTTATGCTATTTGGTGAATTATTTGCCTTTGCCTACAGGTCGCACGTTTTGCGCCAATGGTCTGAAATCTTCAGGGAATGTGCGGCCACTGCCCGATGTGCTATTTGAAGATTTTGTGAAAAAATATTAAACGGTTCAAAAGTTATTCAAAAAATAA
The DNA here is from genome assembly GCA_016271365.2 of Neoceratodus forsteri. Taxonomy (NCBI): domain Eukaryota; kingdom Metazoa; phylum Chordata; order Ceratodontiformes; family Ceratodontidae; genus Neoceratodus; species Neoceratodus forsteri. The sequence continues at coordinate 235,768,036 of CM057449.1, read as the reverse complement.
GTTCCCATTATAAGTCAATAGGAAACATTAACAAAAAGTTCGACACTTTCGCAAATGCACTTTTTACTTTTGCAAATGGCCCTAGTACTTTCACAAATCCACCATTTTGTTTTCAGTTGGTGATCAGAAAAATGCTTGGCATTTAAATTTGGGACCCTCTAGGGACACAATTCTTTTTGGCTTCACCTAGTCGAGCCCAGAGGATGCTGCCGTGTCTTTTGGGTGGGGGGTTAAACACCTCAGAAATATGTTTTTCACATTTTTTTAATCTGTAGTGTCGCACTTGTGACACTTTCATGATTGTTTTTTGAGAAAGTGTCGCAAATCACGACACTACTTTGCAACACTATGGTCAAAATGACAGGAATTGTTTGCCACCCTGCTGCAAAAGAATGGTTTGGTCTTTTGGGCTGAAATTTGGAAGGAAGAAAGCTAAGATCTCACAAATGTGCCTTTTGGTGGTTTGGTGAAAAAATATTGCAGGGATGCAAAGTTACAGTACTCCAAATTTAAAGCTTTTTCCCATAGACTAACATTGCAGCATCCACCGCGCCTTTCGGGGCCCGTATCTCAGAAATGATGCGAGATACGGACTTTTCATCAGAAAAATGCTTAGCCCCCCACTAGGGGGCTAAGTGCCAAATTAGCCAGGAAAGTCATGAATCACATGAAATTAAAATATTTTTTATTCGTCGTACGGTTCCTGAGAAATAAGCAATTTAGTATTCCAAGAGGTCATTTTCTGGTCCGAGGCCCATTATTATGCATACATTCTTTGTAGTTACTGTGTTTCTCTATGCAGCTGTTGGAGAAAACCCAGGTGTGCACTCCAGTTACTGTTACACTTAGCATTTCCACTTGTGTTTCCATACCCATTTGCATTGTTGCATTCCATGTATACACGTACAGTGCATTACCCTTACGTTTCATTTGTGCTTCTTGCGTTACTGTTACCATTTGTGTCTCCACTGCTGTTTGTGTTTCTGTTTCCATTTGCATCGCCATGCGCATTACCATTTGCATTTCCAGCCACCCTCCCATTTGCATTTACATTTGTCTTTCATTTTGTGTCATTGTTGCTGTTACCATTACCATTTGTATTTCCAATTGTGTTACCGTGACCATGCATGTTACGGTTTGCGCTTCCATACGTGCTTGCATTTGCATTCCCGTTTCTGTTTCCTTTGGTGTTATTGTTGCTGTTACTGTTACCATTTGCATTTACAATTATGGTACTGTGACCGTGTGTGTTACGGTTTGTGTTTCTGTACACACTTGCATTTGCGTTTCTGTTTCCTTTTGCGTTACTGTTGCTGTTACCATTACCATTTGCATTTCCAATTGTGGTACCTTTACCGTGTGCATTACAGTTTGCATTTCTATATGCGCTTGCGTTTGCATTTCCATTTCTATTTCCTTTGACGTTATTCTTACTGTTACCGTTACTATTTGCATTTCCAATTGCAGTACCATGATCATGTGCGTTACCAGTTGTGTTTCCGTATGTGCTTGCATTTGCATCTCTGTTTCCATCAGTGTTCACTTTGACATCACTTTGCTCTTGCGTTTCTATTAACGTTTGCTTTACCATTTACATTTACGTCACCATGTGCGTAACCATTTGCATTACAGTTACCATTACTATGTAACAAACAATCACATTTGGGTTGTTCCACAGAGTCAAAAGTGAGGAAATTCGTTGTTAGGGTTGAAAGCCTCCCCTTGCACCCCAACCGGCTTCGCAGTGTGTGTTGGGGTTGTTGGTTCTAACTCTTACCCCATTCTCCTATTCTTCACCACCTCAGCTTGTTTATACATGGAATGGGGTAAGAGTTAGTGTATGACCCCAACACACACCCTGATGATGGTTGGGGCAGAGGGGTGTGGGTTGGCTTTCAACCCACACAGAATTTCCTTGCTTTTTGTCGCGAGGAACAACCTTAACTGATGCATTAAATGGAGTTTTTTGTTATGATTATTCATGGTCCTGATTTGATGCATCAATTAGGGTTTTCCACAGTGAAGTGGCGAAATTGCTGAAGCCTCGCACCCCCACTCCAGCCCTCAACCGCACGACGGTGCGCGCACAGCCGGCTCAACTCTCACCCCATTCCATGTGTAAACAAGTTGAGCTGGTGAACTATAGGAGAATTGGTGAGAGTAGATCAACGACCCTACCCATACAGTGATGCCAGTTGGGATGCAGAGTGAGGGGTGCAAGGGGCTTTCAACGTAACATCGAATTTCTCCTTTATCGCTGTGGAACAACCCTAACTGATGCATTAAATGAAGTTTTTTGCCATGAATTTCCCTTCTTTTTAAGAATGAGGACTGGTGTTCGTGAGGGCCATCATGGGTCCTGCCCTCCCCCATACCGCATCGAAGCCAAATTCAGATGGTGGTTTTGAGGGCCATCATGGGTCCTGCCCTTCCCCATACCGCATTGAAGCCAAATTCATCTGGTGGTCATGAGGGCCATCGTGGGTCCTGCCCTACCCCCATACCGCATCAGAGCCGAATTCAGATGGTGGTCGTGAGGGCCATCATGGGTTCTGCCCTTCCTTCATACTGCATCGGAGCCAAATTCAGGTATGACACCACGCCACACCAGGGTCTTAAGTGCCTGCTTTGAATCTCATCTGCATTTGTGTTCGAACAAAGGATTTGATCTTTAAGCGCCAATTTTAAAAGTCCCTGTCAGCAGAGCAGTGGAGATAGTTTATTTTCCCAGCTGACTATACTATTGTTAAGTGTTTCTCCCCCTCTGACTGGGGTGCTTTAATTCAACTAGCTGAATTTAAAGGCTGTCTAACCATTTTGCAGTTTGTCTTAATCGGGACTTCTGCGTGCAAACACTATCCAGAACCTGATTAATTTAGCCAGGGCATGAGGACTCTAAGTAACATTGCACTCTGATTATTTAGCCAGGGCTCCACTCTGTATGTTCTATTAATTAACACTGTAGTATCTTAAATGTTCCTGTAGTATTCAGTAGCCCAGTGCTTACACCAGCAAATGTGATCTTAAATTGTTTTAGCTGAGCTTAAGACCTTAATCTGAATTTAACTTTTACCTAATGTCAATCACAGTTGCTGAAAATTACAAATGTCGGTGGGCCTAGCCCCTCCTCCTCCCTACCTGATAGAGCCCGTCTGTTTTTCTCTGCTTGCTCCACAGCTGGTGGTTGTAAGGGCTATTGTGAGTCCTGCCCTTCCCCCATACCGCATCAGAGCTGAATTCAGGTACAATGCCACGTCACACCAGGGTCTTCAGCACCCGCTTTGAATCTCAACTGCGTTTGTGTCCCCGCTGGCGCTAAAGTGCCGACTGCTCCACCACCCCCATCACCACCCTTGGTTGGCTCAGCTGAACAGTATATAGGCTGAGTCATGTGATATTAACAACCAATCAACCTACTTTCTCCTTAGCAGCTTATACTGTCTCTCCACTAGTGGCCGCCCTTTCAGCATCCCTGCTGAATAAAACCCAGCAACACAACATGCTGCCTCTATCTCTTTCTGTATTAAGCCTACTTACCCCCCTAGCATCCCTTCCTTCTGCCACCTACCCTGAAGCTCAGCTGAACCCCCAGACATTCGGCACATGGGCAACTATGCCAAACCTCCACTCTTCCACCACCACTCGCCATTCCCTACACTCCACAATAATTAACTGGGACTTAGAAGCTCTCATCCTGCCGCCCTCCTTTCATGCAGGGCTGTCAACCTTACACTTCCTTCCCAGAAGCAATGCTGCACTGTCCACCCAGCAGCCTTCACTGCTCCGAAAGTCGAAATGGGCAATGCATGTAGCTAAACAGCTAAGAACTCTTCTGTTTCTCCTAGCTGCAGACGTCGAACTAAACCCCGGGCCAACCACCCCCTTCTCCCCAGCATTCCAATTACCTCATGGCTTCAAAATAATGCACCTTAACATATGCAGCATCCAGAATAAACTGACCTCACTTCAACCAAGTGTTCTTTCCTTGTGTCCCGATATTTTAATTATCACTGAAACCTGGCTGAAACCCCATAACTTGGATGCTGAACTGTCAATCCCTGGCTACTCCATCACTCAGCATGACCACCCTGGGAAGAAAAAATGGGGTGGCATTGCCATGTACATCTCCTCCAAGATACAGTTCACCCCTGTCCTCCTCTCCCTGCCCACAAAGTCCCTAGACTCCCTTCTAATCAAAATCTCATTGCCACACTCCATTCCACTATATATAGCAGGGTTCGACTGTCCCTGTACACCCCCTCACAAGCCATCCTAGACCACCTTATCACCCTAAAATCAATTGCTTCTGGGGGCGAGTTACACATCCTTGGGGACTTCAGTTTTAACTGGCTCTCCAACGCCAGCTCTAAGCTTCACAGCCAAGTGAATACTCTAAATCTGTCCCAACAAATAACAGACCCAACTCACCTAAATCATAAGTCACAGAATCACTACCTCCTGGACTGGACCCTTACTACACACCCCCATCAGATCCTAGAAGCAGGACTCCTGCCTGACTCTTAAGTGATCACCACATGATATACATAGTGAGGAAAATATTCAGGCCCCGGGCACCTACCCCACTACTTACTAGGTCATACAAATCACTTTACCTCACTGGACTCTTACACGACCTGGCAAATACTGATTGGTCTTACATCCCACGCACATCCTCCATCGACTTGGCCCTGGAACTTTTCAAGTCCAAATTCCTCGCAGCCTGGGATTTCCACACGCTGCTCCAGAGGACTCGGGTAAGAGGTGCCCATCTACCCTGGGTCACTGCAAACATCGTAGATCAATTCCACACCAGGGACAAGGCTTGGAAAATGTATAAGACAACTGGTATCCAGGTGGCACTCCAACTCTACTGCCAACTTCACAATTACTGCACTAGGATTACACGCCAGGCCAAAGCCAACTATTTCAAGGCCTCCTTCCACAGAAATCTAACCCACCCTGTGAAATTCTGGAAAACAGTCAAATCACTATTCTCCCTACCCAGCCAGCCACCATCCCTTTCTCTAAACATAGCAGGCTCCATTGTCACTGATTTAGGTGAAGTGGCCTCAGCTTTTAACACACTATCCATGAGTTGGACATCCTCTCTCCTATCCTCTACCCTGCACCTTCCCACGAGCGACCCACCCTCACTCCACCCATCCCCCTATGATACAGCTTCTCATTCTGTCGGTTCACCCAGTCAGATGTGCTAAAAGCCCTGTGGGCTCTCAACCCAGCCAAAGGTAAATGCCCCTCAGGTTTGGACTCCAAAATGCTATACCTATCTGCCCCTGCCATGCTTCCCCTCTGACCGCACTCTTCAATATCTCTTTCTTGCTGGCAGCAATTCCATCTGAATGGATGCATGCCATAGTCATCTCTCTCCTCAAAGAAGGTGACCCCCTCCTCGCCGGGCAACTACTGCCCTATCTCCCTGCTCCCTATTCTGGCCAAAGTTCAGGAGCAACTTGTGCCCTCCCAACTATCCTCCTTCCTCGACTCTTCTTCCTTCTTTTCACACTACCAATCTGGATTTTGGAAATCACACTGTACCATTACTTCCCTGTTAATGCACACAGATGACATCCTTACTAGCATGGATAATGGGCACACCACCTCAGCTATCTTTGACCTAGCAAAGGCTTTCAACACTGTCTCTCATCCCCTTCTGCTAAATAAACTCTCCCTCACTGGCCTCTCTGGATCTGCCTCCAGCTGGTTCCTCTCCTACCTGGCAGGCAGGTCACAAATAGTAAGAATTGGCCCACACACTTCTGTCACCCTTCCCATCACTTCCAGAGTCCCCCAAGGCTCGGTCTTTGGCTCGTTACTCTTCTTCATTTTTCTAAATGACCTGCCCTCAGCATGCCCACACACTTCCATTTATTTGTATGCCGACGACACAGTACTGTATGTAACAGGTCCCACCCCCAGTGAAGTGGTCTCTAGGCTCCAGCAGGACTTCAATGCTATTCAGCTCTGGTTCTGCTCAAACCAGCTATTTCTCAATCCTAAGAAAACTGTCTCCCTAACTTACAGCTTGAGGCAGAGACTCACCTGACTCCCCTCCACCCCAACTTTCCACATCATCGATGGGACCCTTTTGGAGACCTGCACCTCTTTTAGATACCTCAGGGTCTGGCTTGACCAGTACCTCAACTTCTCAGACAACATTGACGCAATCCACAATAAGCTGTTTCCCAAACTGTACGCCCTATACCAGAACCGTGGTTGCATCTCACTACCAACCCGCAAAGTAATCGTACATAAAATGATCCTCCCATTATTTCACTATGCAGACATAGTATAAAGTGCAGCTCCTAAGACCGCTTTAGCCAGACTTGACCCTCTCTTCCACTCCTTCTGTTGCTTTGCACTGGACTGCCCTTCCACAACCCATCACTGTGACCTCTACAGGTCCCTAGACCTACCATCACTCTAGGATAGGAGGCTGGCACACTGCGCAAGGTTCACAGCAAAATTCTGGACCCAGTCCCTACCTCCTTACCTTGTAATCACCCTCATAGCTCAACCTCATCCCTCATTCTCTCTCCAGAACTCCGACTTCCAGCTTCTCACTGTCCCTCACATGTCCTCCACTAAAGGACAAAATGCTTTTAAGTACCATATGCCTAGAGCATGGAACTCCCTGCCTGGAGTCATTAGACAATGTGGCAACATCCAGCAGCTAAATTCCCTACTCTAGTTGTACTTCTCCTCCTCCTCCTGCTCATGCATCTAGTCCTACAGGATTTACCAATTTGTTCCAACTCCGCCCTTACCATGACCAGGTGCAAGTTAGTATATTCTGTAATTTTCTTGCTGCTGCACTTAGAGTCCATGCAACTACATGCAATACTAAGTCTTCCCATGTATTATAACTGCACAATGTCTGAACCTAGCATGATCTCTGTATTGCAAATTGTCTGTATTCCTGTGACCACTGTATTGCAATTTGTCTGTATATCCTGTGACATAGTACTTTGCTGTTTTCCACTACCCCTACCCCTACCCCCTAGAACGCATCTGGAGTTGAGCGTTGCACTGCTTAGCATGCCTTTCTGGTAAAACTTTTAAATACCAAAGTGAATAGTGGCACAAATGGAGACACAAATGCAAGCTCATATGGAAACACAACTGGTAACATGCACGGCCACGGTACCACAACTGTAAATGAAAATGGTAATGGTAACAGCAACAATAATGCCAAAGAAAACAGAAATGCAAATGCAAGTGCATATGGAAATGCAAACCGTAACATGCATGGCCATGGTACCACAATTGTAAATGCAAATGGTAACAGTAACAGCAACAATAATGCCAAAGGAAGCAGAAACAGAAAAGCATACGCAAGCACGTATGGAAACGCAAACCGTAACGCACACAGTGATGGTACTGCAATTGTAAACACAAATGATAATGGTAAGAGCAACAATAATGCCAAAGGAAACAGAAACGGAAATGCAAACACAAGTGTGTACAGAAATGCAAACTGTAACACGCACAGCCATGGTACCGCAATTGTAAATGCAAATGGTAATGGTAACAGCAACAATAACACCAAAGGAAACAGAAATGGAAATGCAAATGCCAGCACATACGGAAATGCAAACTGTAATGTGCACAGTCATGGTATTGCAATTGGAAACACAAATGGTAATGGCGACAGCAACAATAACGCCAAAGGAAACAGAAACGCAAATGCATACGGAAATGCAAATTTTAATGCGCACCGTCACGGTAACGCAATTGGAAATGCAAATGGTAACAGTAACAGTAACGATGATGCAAAACAAAAGACAAACACAAATGGAAGGGCAGCCACAAAAGCAAATGGTAATGTGCATGGTGACGCAAACCAAAATGCAAACACAAACAGTAGTGGAGATGCAAATGGTAACAGTAATGCAAATGCAAGTGCAAATGAAAATGCAAAGGGTAATGCACACGGAGGCGTACACGAGAATGGTAACACAAATGGGTACGGAAACGCTAGTGGAAATGCTAAGTGTAACAGTAAGCGGAGTGCACACCCTGGTTTTCCCCAATAGCTGCATAGAGAAACACAGTGACTACAAAGAATGTATGCATAATAACGGGCCTGGGACCAGAAAATGAGCTCTTGGAATACTAAATTGCTTATATCTCAGGAACCATACCACGTAGAGAAAAACATTTAAATTTCATATGAGTCACAACTTTCCTGGCTAAGTTTGTACTGCATGCTTTTTCCAATGAAAAGTCAGTATCTCGCACCATTTCCGAGATATGGGCCCCAAAAGGTGTGTTGGATGCCGTAATGTTAGTCTATGGGAAAAAGCGTCAACTTCGGAGTACCGTAACTTTGAAACACTGCAATATTTTTTTCACCAAACCACCAAAAGGCACATCTGTGAGATGTTGGCTTTCTAACCTCTAAAAATCAGCCCAAAAGACCAAACCGTTCTTTTGCAGCATGGTGGCAAACAATCCCTGTAATTTTGGCCATAGTGTTGCAAAGTAGTGTCGCGATTTGTGACACTTTCGCAAAAAAATTACGAAAGTGTTGCAGGTTCGACACTACTTTTCCCAAAAATTTCAAAACATATTTCTGGGGTGTTTAACCCCAAAATAAAGACTTGCCTAGCATTCTCAGGGCTCGACTAGGTAAACACAAAAAGAATTGTGTTCCTAGATGGTCCCAGTTTTAAATGCCAAGCATTTATGTGATCAGTAACTAAAAAAAAAATGGCTGACTCGTGACACTACAGGGGTCATTTGTGACACTAAAAACTGCATTTGCGACACTGTCAAACTTTTTGTTAACTTTTGCCATTGACTACAATGGGAATTTTTTTTTAATAACCTTTGAACCGTTCAATGTATTTTCACAAATTCTTCAAAAAGGCACATCGGGGACCCCAGCTGCGTGTTCCCTGAAGTTTTCAGACCAGTTATGGAAACCATGTGATCTGTAGGCTTGAGCAAAGAATGTGCAAAGAAGCATAAATGCGCCCCAGAATATCACTTAATCACTCCACACCCGTATATCCGAGTGGTACAAAGGTTGGCAGATCCTAAGATGTATGGTTACACCCTGTGCCTGCCAAATTTCAGGCAAATCCATTGAACTGTGGCAAAGTTATTAAGGTGTAAAATTTCACCATTTAACCTTAAATGGGGTACTCAACCCTAACTATGTACCATGCTACCATAATATATATATATAACATATAATATAATACAGTGTGTGTGTATATTGTACATTGTTCACTTGGGAACATAAGCAGGAGGCTGGCAAGGACAGAGGTCTGGGGTTATATTCTGTTTTAACTGAAATATTTGAATAGTTTTGTAAGTGAAATTAGTTCTATGTGTTAAAAATTATTACCTTGAGTTAGAACTGTTACTTGGACTGTGATATTGTAACTTTGCATGCTTGGGAACAGTTGTTTGGCAGTGATAATTAGAGTGAAGTTGAAATGTGTTGTTTGCCTGGTGTTGGTAAGAGCCTCCCACCCACCCTGTTTTGTAGGCTTTCAAATACTGAAAAGCCACTGGGGTTGGATTGAAGGGCTGAGTATTTCTGTCTGGGACTGAAATTCGAACCAACAGGAGCTGGTGGGCCTGTGACATCATACGGCACCTGATGTCTGTATACACACACTGTTAGTGGGACTGAACACACACTGGACTGTATGTGTTTGTGAGACTTGGGAACTTTATTGGTGGGGTTGAATTTGGGTTTGTAAATAACTGCAGTCAGTATAGAGAGAAACTGTATTCCAAGGGAAAGGGACTGAGAAAAGGGGGTGTGCCATTATAAACAGGGTAGCCATATTCCACCATGGCAGGCATCTTCAGAAGGGTTGTAGGCAGCACAGGCTGTGGGATGGCAATAATCCTCAATTGGGCCTGGAAAGAGGGAGGTTGCCCACTCTGTAGACAGCTATCTTGTATCAGGAGTGAGGTATATTGGTTAAGGAGTAAACTGGGGGGGTGTCCAAGGATAGGGGTGTGGATATGGGCAGCAGAAGGGTGGGGCTGTGTGGGAGACTGGGCAATGCCTGAAATTACAGGACATTATGTTACAGCAAGCAGGAGAGGGGAGATTAGGGACAGAGGACCCTAGATAGGGATGTTGACACTAAGGGAAAGCGTGCAGGGTGAACATTCTGAATACAAAGAGAGTGGAGGAAGAGTCAGGAGGGTGCTGTGTCGGAAGCCTAAAACAGCAGACTGTGGGAAGGGAGCCCCAAGGTGAACAGAGCAAGAGGGGAAGAAGAGGGGCAGTTTAGAGGTGCAGTCAGGGGAAACTCTGGTTACTTGATAGAGGCTGACATAGAGTGTAACAATAAATTTGAGCTACTAAGCAACCTAGAGGGGGAGGAAGGGGTTGGTGGAAATGAGGAAACTTGTACAGAAGCCAGGGGGAAGGAGTCAGATACCCATAAGGCATCATAGACCAGCAATGGAAAGGATAGAAATAGTCCCAGAGGGAGAAGGGGAAACATAAATGTTAAGCAAATGGGGGAGATGCAACATATTGCAGACATGAGGGAGGAGAGCATGACTGGAGAGAAACTGGGAGACAAGGAGGTGGGAGAGGAGCCCCCCTTCAGCAGGGGGGTCAGTACCAAGGACGGGGCCCTAGCTAAAGGGGACCCACAGAGAGCCTCTAGAGGCAGGGGTACTATTACAAGGGGGGAGGATGGCAGTGTGGGGAAGGGAAACCATCAGGGCCAGGATAAATGGTTCGGATAAGAGAGGGTTAAAGGGACACTGATCCAGAGGGGTTTGAGTTAAGGGCAAAATAACGAGGGAGGCAGAAAGGGGAGGGTGACAAGGGGGTCTCTAATAAGGCAGGAAGACTCCCATGGAATTGAGATCATGAATAAAGGAGGGGAAGTGGGGCTGAGAGGGCATAGTGGAGGTAACCATAAGGATGATGGCGGTGTTAAGGTTCTGTTATTGGGAGACTCGATGATTAGGGGTATCCAGTGGGAGGGACAGGGGGGTGGTTGTCATAGCCAGGTGAAGGTAGTGAGTGTCTCTGGGCTGACAGTGCACAGAGCAAAGTTCACGGTGTATGAAATGGTTAGGGATTGTGGAGGGAAACTGGATTTCCTGGTGCATTTGAGAACTAATGATCTAGAGGAAAATAGCGTTTTGGAAATCCAAGCAAGGTTCCAAGAACTTGCCAGAGTCTGTCAGGATAATGGATGACATTTCTTTTGGAGATATTGCCAGTACCAAAGGCCTCAGTGGAGAAAATGAAATCACGAGTTAATGACTGGCTCAGGAAGTGGGTGAAGAGAGGGGTTGGAGTGTTAGGAACTGGAATGGAGTTTGGGAGGATAAGGGACTATATGCCAAGGACAGGCTTCATCTTGCCCCATTAGGGAAGGAAGTCCTAAACAGGGATGGCTGACTACATTCAAGAAAGGTGGGGCTTAAACCATGTGAGGGGCGAAGGGATAAGGAGGGGCTGACCAGAAACCCTCTCCTCCAGATGAGGGAGTAGCCTTCAAGCCCAAGGGAGGAGGGTAAACAGACTGGGGTGGAGGTTTCAGGAGGAGCAGAGGGAGGATGGAATAAGGAATCTTGCAGGTTCGACAAAGAGGATCAGGATAAGGGGTGGGGTTGGTGTTAGTAAATGCCAGGAGCTTGGGGAAACAAGTTGCCAGAGTTCCAGGCCATGCTGTTTGGGGTGGATGTGGCGGCGGTCACGGAGACGTACAACAAAAACCATGACTGGGACCTAAACGTGACGGGGGTAGACTATGCTTAGGAAGGATAGAAAGGAGGGCAGAGAGGTGGAGGCTATGTTCATTAGAGATGACATAGAAATTGCTAGGTAGAAGAGGCAGAGGGAAAGCGGAGGCCTTATGGGTCACCTTCACGATCTCAGCGGGAGATAAGGTCAAGCTGGTGTAGTATATAGGCCCCGGGATGAGTGATGTTCTACAGGATGGTTTGCTGGACAACATCATTGCCCAGTGTGGACCAAAAGGGGAAGGAGTGGTGTTGATGGGGACCTTAATATGCCAGGTACAAACTGGGGAACCATGTCCTCTGAGGTGGCCAAGGAGCAGAGGCTGCTGGATGGCTTCCAGGATGTGTTCTTAACACAGCATGTGATGGAGCCCACAAGGGAGGGGCATGTCCTGGACGTGGTTCTGGCAGATGGGGATCTGGTAAGGGACCTGGTTGTACAGGACCCCCTGACTGGGAGCGACCACCATACTGTCTGGTTTCAAATAAGCATGGGGAGGGGGTGAGATCTAGAACAATGGCAGTGGACTTCAGGGGAAGACTGTGGGCATGGGAAACATTCTCAAGGATCACTTGAAGGGGATTACATCAATGACAAGTGTGGAAAGGAGATGGGAGGTCATAAAACGGGGACTTCATGAGGCAGTCAGGATCTGTGCTAAGTTGAAACATAAGGGAGCAAGGTCACATAAACCATGCTGGTGGTCCAGTGAGGTACAGGTAACAGTCAGAGAAAAGAAGGCAGCCTACAAAAAATATAAAACAACAGAGAGGATAGGGATAAGGAAATGTACCATCTAGCATCTAGAAAAGTCACTGGGTGAGGGGAGCAGTAAAAGTAAAGTAAGAGCAGCAGCTGGCATACAGGGATACATGGAGGGAAAGGGGTTCTTCCGCACATTGGGGAGCAGAGAAAAACTAAGGGCCATCTCAGCAGATTGAGATCAGAAGGAGGGTGGGTGGAAGAGACGAGGGACCAGGCAGAGGAATTTAATGAGTACTTTACCTCTGTGTTCACTAGGGAGGGGGATGGCATATCTACAAAGTAAGGTACGAAGGGGATAGAAGCAGCAGTGAGTGGGATCCGGGGAGCAACAGAAATGGAGCAAGAGGGAGGGAGAGGTACCTCAGGGGTGTCACATCTGGATAACGATAAAAAGACCAGTAGGTGGAGGACGGATGATGATATCTCGCCAAAGGGTGTGGTTAGCCCTCAAGGCCATAAAAGAAAGACAAATCTCTGGGCGGATGGCATTCATCCGAGAGTACTATGGGAATTGGTGGACATACTGATTGCACTCGCGAGCTCTTCAACAGGCCACTTGGAGACAGGGAGGGTACCTAGATTGGGCGCAGGAGGCACGGTGGTGCCAATCCATAAAGGAGGGTCGAGGGAAGTACCAGGTAACTATAGACCCATCAGTTTGACCTCGGTGGTGGGAAAATTAATGGAGAGTATACTAAAGAAATGATTGGGGGTGTACTTGGAGGAGGTGGGAGGTCTGGATAGTCGGCAACATAGGTTTGCGCCAGGTAGATCATGTCAAACCAATCTTGTGGAGTTCTACGGATGCGTAACATCAGAACTGGACAGGGGAAAGCCTGTGAATGTATTATTCTTGGACTTCAGCAAGGCGTTTGACTCTATCCCCCACAATGATCTGGTGGAGAAACTGATGGGGTTAGGAGTAGGCCCTTGATGGTCAGATGGATTGAAAACTGGCTAGCTGGACGCACCCAGAGATAGTGGTCTGTGGGAGCTCTCGAACCCTAGAGAGGTTGGTAGTGGAGTACCACAGGGCTCTGTCCTGGGTCCAATCCTGTTTAATGCATACATATCGGACATCAGGGAGGGTATAGGGTGTGAAATGAGTCTCTTCGCGGATGACTCCAAGATGGGAGCAGTAGTTGAGGGAGAAGAGGGGAGATTGGCCCTGCTAGGGGACCTGGACACCCTGGAAAGCTGGGCTCACACATGGAAATTAAATTTCAGTATCACCAAGTGCAAGGTGTTGCATCTTGGTCGGGGAAACCCTAAACACAGGTACACCCTGGGAAGGGAGGCACTGGAGGCCTCCGATGGGGAAAAGACCTAGGGTCATGGTGGATACATGTATGAATAACTCTGAGCAGTGCAGGAGAGTGGCTAGAAGGCAAACAGGATGTTGGGATGCATCGTAAGAGGGATCACCTCTAGGAGCAGGGAAGTGATTCTGCCGCTGTACAATGGACTGGTTAGACCACACCTTGAGTACTGTGTACAGTACTGGAGACCACACTTGAAGAGGGACATACAGCTCCCTGGAGAGGGTACAGAGAAGGCAACTAAGATGATATGAGGGCTAGGGGATTTGACGATGAGGACAGACTTGAGGAACTCTGCCTGTTTTCATTGGAGAAGAGGAGAGACAGGGGGACATGGATTGAGGTCTTCAAGTACCTCAATGGAATAAATAGGGTAAACATGGAGGGGATCTTTAGACTAAAGCAGGGAGGTATCACCAGAGGGCATGGTTTAAAGTTGGAAGGATGAGGGGGAAAAGAGGAGGAGGTTTTTCACTGAGAGGGTGGTGGACCCTTGGAATGCACTGCCTGGCGAGCTGGTTCAGAGATCCACAGTGGAGGGTTTCAAAAGTGGGTGGGACAGACACAGAAAGTGGATGTATTAGATGATGGCCTGTCCCAGGGGGTGGGGATGGATAATAGAGGTTTCTGGAGCACAAGGGATGGGAGGGCCTCAGCACCCAACTAAGGATCTAAGGTTCGAGCAGACTCGATAGACCGTAAGGCCTAATCTGCTGGCAAATAGTATGTTAGTATGTATATACGTATGTGTGTTATATATATATATATATATATATATATATATATGTGTGTATATACATATATATATATATATATATATATATATATGTAAATATATATATGTGTGTGTGTGTGTATAGATATATATATGTGTGTGTGTGTATAGATATATATATATATATAATATGTGTGTGTGTGTGTGTGTGTGTGTGTGTGTGTATATATATCTACTCTATCTATAATCTATCTGCTTTGTACAGTACAACGATTCCCAGGCCCTGGAACCAAGTAGCTGACTAAATTAGTGGTTAAGTACATTATACTGACTCACAAAAGTGGGAGGCCATCCTCGCAAATACTTTAACTGGATCTCTTTGCTTAATTCTCTGTTTAGATCAATTCTTTCCTTCTGCTGAGATGTCCGAACAGTATGTAAGACACAGAGGGATTAATTTTCCTGCCTTCTACTGTAGTGTGGAGACCTTTCTACATGTAGAGAATGAGTTTCAGGTCCGAGATGATGACATCTTCATCGTCACCTTTCCAAAAGCAGGTGAGTGGGTTGAAAAATGAAACTTTAAAGAGGGCCAGAGGGACTGAACAAAGTGGCCAAACAACTACTGTAAAAAGTGAAAACTGATATTTGTGCCATGTCCACGCTCTTGTAGTTCTGACTTCTGTTGAGCCTGGTTTATTAACTCTCTGATGCCAAATTTCTTTCTCACTTCCTATTTAATGTATTTTAATCATTTTGTTAGTGTTACTGCCAGCAACACCCCATTCCTCATGGGACTATACCTTGTTATTCTTGGAACAAACATGTAATCCTGGTTTGTGACTTGCACCTGGGTGTAGTTCTCTATTACTGGCTCACACATCTATTGTGTTCATATTTATCTGCAGCATATGTCTAGTACCTCTTTGGATGGCAGAAAACTTTGTGTTGTAAAAGCTCAGAACAGATCAAATTACTGAGTTTGTGCTAATAACTATTCTTGATTTGCTGTATTTATTTATTGAAAATTATTTGTGCACACTAAGATGGCCTCATTTATGCAAAACACTTTTTGCTCTCATCTGAAAAAAAACTAAACATGTTTGAATAATGAGGTTTTGTGCAGTTGTGTAAGTTGGTGGGGAAGAATTTCCTAGAAGGGTTTGATGGTTGAGAATGTTGTATGTTTTGAGATATTTAAGTTTGTAAAGCTATATTTTGGTCTTTGCCAAACAGTGGGAAACACTGCTCTGAGTTAACAGACTGTGGGCCAGATATCCAAAACTTTGCCCCGGGGGCTAAATTAGCACTGCCCGGCAGGCAAACTTAGTCCGGAGCACAAAGCAAGCCATATTGAAAAGGAATAGCCCAGGGGAAACAGCTTCTGAATATAGCATGGGAATGAGGCCGGGCAAACTGGGCTGGGAGTGCAGGGCAAACTTAGCCTTGGAATATGACAGCTCTGAATATGGCAACCAGGAAGTGCAAAGCACAACAGCAACACAGTGCACAGCGATGTGAAGGTAGGTAGAGGTGAACTATGTGAGCAATGTGTGTGCCAGCAAATGCGTGGACCCATTAGAGATGCAGGCAGCAGTGCATGTGAAAGTACAGTGTGCAAAACTATAAAATATTCCCCGAACTGTTTGCGCAGCACTAACACATTTGTGCGGTTTAGCGCAGGGCTAAACCATTAGCCCAGTGCAAACACGTTTGCCCTGCACTAAACTTTGCCATATTCAAAAGTGACATGCAAATGATCCTACTTAGGTAGTATCTGGGCAAACATCCAGATTAGCATCTCATTATGCCCTGATTTGCATGCAGTTTGCACTGGGCTAATGGTTTAGCCCTGGGCTAAACCCGCGCAAACGTGTTATCACTGCCCAAACAGTTTGGGGAATATTACATAGTTCTGAACACTGTACTTTCACATGTGCTGCTGCCTGCAGCTGTACTGGTACATCACAGCATAGGCACAGATGGTGGTGCTGCATGCAACTGTCACACTGTAGGTCATGCTACAGTGCACAACAGACACTACAGTAGCAAGGGGGCCAGTAGTGTGTGGACATGGCAATGCCTATGGTGTGTAGGGCAGTGATGATGACTGCACTATACACAATGAGAGGCTCAACCTGCAGGTGTTTACTGACAGTGAACATTACTGTTACACTGTTGTGTGGCCCACAGTGCTGCACCTCTGTCATGGGATGCTCACAGTGACATATACATGTCCGACTTTGTGTACTGTGGCAGTTGTACAGCTGTGCGGTATGTGGCCGGGATGGGGCATATATTATCAGAAAGACACACTGGTGTTGGGGTATTCCCAATACCGGCCCATGTGCACTGCATGATGTGTCCCAGCCTTGTGGCCACACCTGGTCTGTGGCACAGTCTGGCCACCCATACACTCTCCCTTCAACATCCTCCATGCCCACAGTGCTGCATGTGTGTGCTGGCATCTGTTGTCCACAGAGGAGTGGTCCACAGGTGTGTGCTGTATGGCCACACTGCTATGCTGTCCACTGGTGGCAGGGTTACCACTTACTGCCTGGCATAGCTGGGACTGGTGGCAGATGATGGCATCATGGAATATCTAAAGGTCCAGCAACATAATTCTGAAACCATAATCATGGGTAATTTTAACATTAACTGGATCTCCGCTGAGGCCGCTACCTATAAGGATGCAGCTACGGTGCATCACCTCACTCAACTGGTCAATGCCCCCCACTAGGTGTAACTATAGGACAGGCTCCCTTACACTTCTAGACTGGATTCTATCTAACCGCCCTGAAAGCATCTCCAATATTTCTGTACTCCTGGATACAATAAGTGACCACTCGCCTGTCATCTGCTCCTGGTCAAACAAATACCACAAGCCCCCTCCCAAGCTTATCTATACCAGGGTTATCAAACAAGGGCACCTCCAGCTGTTACAATCCCATCTAACTAGGCTGAACTGGGCAGTGCTTGACTCCCTCAATGACACCAACAAAGCTCTGGACCTATTTATCAAACGTTTCAATGAAGCCTGTGACACCTATGCACCAGTGAAAAAGATGAAGGTCAAAGGACAGACCAACCCCTGGGTTACTACTGACTTTTTAACTCTGCTCAAGCACAGAGACCACCTCTGGCATTGTGTTCATGCAACTCCGACGCAAGTAAACATACAATTATACAAAGCAGCCAGAAATGATTGCACTCGAAAATACAGAATGCTAACGAAGCTATTACAAAGAGGCTTTGACCAACTCTTGGGGCTAGGAAACAAATTCTGGAACAACATGAAAGAACTCACAGGCAAGGATCCTAAAGCACCACCCACTATGCTCAACCTTCATGACACTCCTACATTCAACCTAGGTACCATCACCAGCACTTTTAATAATGCATTTACAAACCTGGACAGTGTCCTTCCACCAAATTTTTTTCGACGACCTCCCCTCCAGCTCCTCCCAAGTTACCCCCCCCCAACTAGAACGTACAACCCTAAAGTTTTTTTTTTTTATGGAGGTCCCACCACAAGTAGTTAGAAAATACATTCAAAAGGCCATCGGCAAACAAGGGTACAGTGGTGACTCCCTTGACCTGAAACTGCTGGCACAAGTCCTCGATGAAATCTTAGAACCACTTACAAAGATCTTTAATCTCTCACTCAGATTGGGCCATTTCACCTCTCTCTGGAAGAAAGCCACTGTCACACCAGTTCACAAAAGCAGAGATAGGACACTGCACACCAATTACAGACCTATCTCACTACTCCCCCACTATCCAAAGCGCTGAGCCGAATAGTGTCGGACCAACTAGTTGAATTCCTGGATAAGTACAATGTACAGTGCCCTGAGCAGCATGGCTTCAGAAAAGGGCACAGCACCACGACTGCACTACTGGAATTTACAACCTTCATCCATGCCATGCTTGACAAAGGGAATTGTGGAGGGGCAGTATTTATAGACCTTACCAAGGCATTCGACACAGTTAACCACCCCCTATTGCTCAAGCAACTGTCCTCCATTGGGATCTCCAGCAATGCTGTTTGATTTTGAAAGCAGCACATGGGAAATCATCACAGAGTTTGGAACTGTTTGTTTTTCTAAGCAGCACAAGGGAAATCACAGAGTTTGAAACTGTCTGATTTTGTAAGCAGCACAAGGGAAGTCACAGAGTTTGGAACTGTCTGATTTTGTAAGCAGCACAAGGGAAGTCACAGAGTTTGGAACTGTTTGATTTTGAAAGCAGCACATGGAAAATCATCACAGAGTTTGGAACTGTTTGTTTTTGGAAGCAGCACAAGGGAAGTCACAGAGTTTTAATTTAAACCTTATATCTCAGCAGGAGTCAGTGTCTGTTAAGATTAAGTAGACAGATAACTTTATTAGAAGTAGAAGGGTCTTATTTAGGGTTAAAAAGAAGAAAGAAAAGAAAGAAAGTCAGTGTGTGTTCTGTGCAGGGAAGGGTACTGTATCAGCTGACTTTGCTAAACCAGTAGGAGGAAAGAGAGCTTACCTGGGGGTGTGGTTTAGACACTATAAAAGCAGGAGAGTCAAATTACAACTTCCTGTTGCTAGCCTTTTTCTTACTAATTGCCCTCCATCCCACCCATCCAAAGCCAGTTCTACTTTTATAGCCACTAGATTTGACTGTCAACAGGAACTTCCTATTTGGCAGTAGGAAGGAAAGGATCATAGAGAGACATTGGTTTTGTCAACCCTAAAGGAAAAAAGTAGCTCACTCTCCCCCCCAGCTGCTGGTGGTCTAATATTAAGCAAGGAAGAAAGAGGCTACTGAAGAAGATAGGAAGTTGCTGTCCCAGAACAGGAAGGGTGAGAGTTGTAAGGAGAGGAGAGAATAAGCATCCAGAGAAACAGCAGAGGACACAAAATAAGACATGATAGGAGTGGTGCAGTGCAATGGCTGTGGGGCGGCAGTGTTCCGGGAGACATTCTGGAGGCTGCGATGCTGCCCTATTTGCAGGCACCTCTCTGGTCTGAGAGAGGAGGTTGCCCGTCTCCAGGCTGACCTGGCTAGGATTCGTGAAACCTCTTCCCCCACCCAGGGACCACCAGGGCCAATGCCACTACCTCAGAGGTTGCCAAGAAAGAGGAGAGGCTGGACCAGGGTGGGCTCAAGGAGGGAGAGGGTGGTGGAACAGAGTTGCATCCCTCCAGCTGTACCTCTCCACAATTCATTCGCTCTTCTGGTGGATAGTGGTTCCTCTATGGAGGCACCTGCAGTGGAGACCAAGGAGAATGCTGGGAACCTTCACAAAGGAGACCCACAGGAGGGTGGCATGGGACCCCACAGGGGAAGGAAACAACTCCTGGTGGGGGACTCAATCATTAGGGGGGTAGAAATGGGGGAGGAAGGGGAGAGGGAGGTAAGGTGCCTTCCTCGCGCCACAGCTTGGAGGGACAGGAAGCGAATCCTCAGGATCGTGGGAGGAGCTGCACGAGGGAGGGAGCTGGATGTCATTATCCACCTAGGGACAAATGACCTGGCTAGGAATGGGATCAGAGCAGTGCAAGAGGAGTTTGTAGAGTTGGGAAGGGGTCTTAGACAAGTAGTGCATACAGTAACCTTTTCGGAGGTGCTGCCTGTCTATGGCAAGGGAGATGCTAGGGCACTTCTCACCAGGGACTTCAATGAGTGGTTGAAAAACTGGTGCGGAGTTCAGGGTTTTGGCTTCATTGGGGACTGGGGAGCCACCTGGAGGGATGCAGACCTATACTGGTGTGATGGTCTCCATCTGTCCAGGGGGGAGAACCAGGATTCTAGGTGAGAGGTTTAAATGCTTCATTGGCAAGCATTTAAACTAGCCAAGGGGGGAAGCACTGAAAAGGAGCAGGGAAATCTGAGCCTCCCCCCACAAAACATGGTGATTAGTAAGGTAAACACCAAGGTACAGAAGTTATTAGGGAGTAGAACAGATTTAAATGTAAAAAAAGGCAAAGGCATTAAGGACAGAAATGGGGCTAAAAGGGGTAAGGCTATCAAAAAGTGGAGGGTGATGAGTACCAATGCCCATAGTCTGTGTAACAAGCTCCCTGAACTAGTGGCCTTGATGGAAGAGGTTGCATGGATATTGTGGCAGTCACAGAAACATGGTACACAGAGAACCATGACTGGGATGTCAACATACCAGGATACACAATCTACAGGAGGGACAGGGAGGGTTAAAGAGGAGGAGGAGTAGCTCTCTATGTAAAGGAAGGGATCAAAGCAACAGAACTAAAGAGTAAACAGGGAGCAGATGAGGCAGTTTGGGTCACCTGGAGACAGGAAATGTCACCACAATCCGCATGGGGGTTGTATACAGACCCCCATCTCAGGGGGAAGGAATGGACAAGGAAATGATAGAAGGCTTTCTTAGAATGGCAGAAAAAGGGGAGATATTGTTGATGGGGGACCTGAATATGCCAGATGTTAACTGGAGCACCTTTGCTGCAGGCACATCCAAGAGCAGAGTCATTCTTGATGCCCTACAGAGGCATGCCTCAGACAGCTAGTATTGAACCCACTCAGGAGGAGCAATCTTAGACCTGGTACTCTCAAATGGGGATGAAGAAAGAATCTCAGATTTAGAAGTGGGTAGTCATCTGGGAACAAGCGACCACCAAACAGTGTGGTTCACGATAAACACAGCTATGCAATCAAGCCATACAAAGCAAGAGTACTGGGCTTTAGGAGGCTGACTTTGGGAAAATGAGAGAGTGCCTCAGAAAAGCACTAGCAAACAGGCAAGAAGAAGGGTGGAGGATCAATGGGGAGTGATCAAAACAGCCATCACAGAGGCAACAAGCCTTTGTGTAAAACAAATCAATAAAACACAACGAAGGAAAAAAACATTATGGTTCTCAAAAGAGGTGGCAGGGAAGGTTAAGGAGAAAAGGACAGCATTCAGGAAATATAAGGAAACACAGAAGGAGCAGGACAGAAACTTTATCAGTTAAAGCAGAAAAGAAGGCTGGGAAGGCAGTCAGAATAGCAAAGGCCCAAACCGAGGAAAGGATAGCCAATTCTGTTAAGAAGGGGGATAAGACCTTTTATAGGTACATTAGGGAGCGAAGAAAGACCAAAGGAGGGATACTAAAGCTTAATAAAGGGGAGGGAATGTGGGTAGAGGGTGACAGTGAAAAAGCAGGGATACTGAACGAATATTTCTGCTCAGTATTCACAAAGGAAGAGGAGGGGGAGTTACCTAAACCAAACAAGAGAAACACTCTGAAGACGGGGCTCGATAACAGTCCATTTACAGAAGAAAGGGTTCTGAAAGAACTAATAAAATTGAAGGTGGACAAAGCAATGGGGCTGATGGGGTTTACTCAAAATTCCTAAAGAACTAAGGGTAGAACTAGTGACACCGCTGACTACTCTGTTTAACAAATCATGGGAGGATGGGGTGGTACCGAGGACTGGAGGAGGGCAGATGTGATTCCTCTTCACAAAAGTGAGAGCAAGACAGAGGCAGGAAACTACAGACCAGTTAGTTTTGACCTCAGTGGTAGGAAAATGATGGAATCACTTCTGAAGGAAAGAATTGTTGGTACCTAGAGGCCAGTGGGGCAGGGACCTTAGGCAGCATGGATTCACGATGGGAAGGTCATGTCAGGCGAATCTAAAGATTTCTTTGACTGGGTTACAAAGTAGTAGACCAGGAAGGGCTGTGGACATGGCCTACCTAGATTTTAGCAAGGCATTTGATACAGTCCCACACAAAGATTAATACACAAGATAGCCAGCCTTGGAGTGGGTCCCAAGGTGGTATGCGATAAAAATTAGCTGAACAACAGGACTCAAAGGGTAGTAGTAAATGGAGTACAATGACGAACAGGAGGGTTACTAGCGAGGTACACAGGGTTCAGTACTGGGACCGGTCTTTTTAATGTCTTTATAGAAGTGACATTGCAGAGGAACTGGAAGGAAAAGTATGTCTCTTTGCAGATGACACAAAGATCTGCAACAGGGTTGATACACAAGATGGAGTGGAAAGGATGAAGGGACTTGGCAGGTTGGAGGAATGGTCAAATGTATGGCTGCTCCAGATTCAATGCAAAGAAGTGCAGGTAATACATGGGAACAAAAACCCTGAGGCGTACACAATGGGGGTGAGATACTGACAACAGTAAAAATAGAAAGGGACCTGGGATAATTATAATGATGACCCAAAGGTGGGCAAGCAATGTGAGAAGGCAGTAAGGAAGGTTGGGGATACTGGGTGTATAGGAAGAGGCATCAATAGTAGAAAACAGGAAATTGTTATCCTCTGTACAGACAGTTGGTGAGACCCCATCTGGAGTACTGTGTAGCAGTTCTGGAGACCCCCATCTCCCATAAAGACATAGACAGAGTGGAGGCTGTCCATAGGAGGGCAACCAAAATGGTGCAGGGTCTGCACCAGAAGACATGCAAAGAAAGACTAAAGGAGCTTAATATGTATACCCTTGAGGAAAGAAGGGAGAGAGGGGACATGATAGAAACTTTCAAGTACCTCAAGGGAATTAACAAAGTCCAAGAGGGTAGCATCTTCCAGAAAAAGAGATGTGCAAGAACAAGGGGGTACAATTTGAAGATAGAAGGGGGACGGCTCAGAGGTAATGTGATGAAGCATTTTTTCACTGAGAGGGTTGTGGATGCATGGAACAGCCCCCCTGAAGAGGTTGTGGGGTCAAGAACAGTGGGGGACTTCAAGAATGCATGGGACAGACATAAGGCAGTCCTAGTGGGGGGTAGGAGGAAGTAAACTGTTGGTTAACTAGGATCTGCAGCTTATCTGTTAGGTAGGAAAATGGGCAGACTAGGTGGGCCAAGCGGTCCTTATCTGCCACCAAATTCTATGTTTCTATGTTTCTATGCCCTTCCATGGTTCACCAGCTACCTTGATAATCAGATCCAACGTGTAAGGATTTCAGGGATCTCTTTGGATGAGAAACCGGTCCACTCCGGAGTCCCCCAGGGGTCTATTCTGGGCCCTCTACTCTTCTCCCTTTTCATCAACAATCTTCCCAGTGCCTGCCACCAAAAAATATTACTATACACAGACGATGCAGTCCTGTTTTCCAGCCACCATGACATTACAGTCCTTGAATCCCCGCTGCAGCTCGACTTCAAGCGCATCAATGACTGGTTCAGTTCTCATAAACTTGTCCTGAACCACAGCAAGACTAAAGCCATGTCCTTCTGTAACCGACAGAGCAGGCACAACTCTCTGTCCCTCACCATCAGGAACCACGCTGGGAACCCACTCAAACATGTCAAGGAGTTCAAGTACCTTGGTATTACCCTGGATAGTACCCTCTCCTACACTCGGCATATTGACATTGTTGCCAAGACCACCAATATACGTATTGGACTACTACACAAACACAAGCACTGCATGCCTGCCGATGCCCTTAAACTAGCCATCTACAGCTCTATCACCGCTATCATTGACTACGGCCTTGCCATCTATGGCTCTGCCTCAACAAGTGCCCTCCACAGGATCTCAGTTGCTCTCAACAAAGCCTGTAGACTACTGATGGGTGCAGCCCGACAAACTCACACCTGTGACCTCTATGCACAGGCCAGCTGGCTACCCCTACGCAGCAGAATACAATACCAGACCTGCTTACTTACCAAAAAGATTCTCCTTGGTCTCATGCCACCTGGTGTTAGCTCACTCCTTACTACATTCAGTGGCACTCAACAAACACGTGGTGTCCAATCTCTAACCTTTCAGGTTCCCAGATGTCGTACCTCCATGGGTCAGCGGTCCTTTATCTATAGAGCTGCTCAATGGTTCAATTCCCCCAATAAAGAAGCACTTTCCTCTACTACACTTGGACCCTTCAAAAGGAATCTCAGACTTTACCTCATCTCTACCACTCAATGTGACTGCTTCTCTGAACAGAGATCTCTCTAAACACCTTCCAGCTCATAGAAAACATAGAAACATAGAATTTGACAGCAGATAAGGACCGCTTGGCCCACCTAGTCTGCCCATTTTCCTACCTAACAGATAAGCTGCAGATCCTAGTTAACCAACAGCTTACTTCCTCTTACCCGCCCCTAGGACTGCCTTATGCCTGTCCCATGCATTCTTGAAGCCCCACTGTTCTTGACTCCACAACCTCCTCAGGTAGGCTGTTCCATGCATCCACAACCCTCTCAGTGAAAAAATACTTCCTCACATTACCCCTGAGCCCCCCTCTATCTTCAAATTGTGCCTCCTTGTTCTTGCACATCTCTTTTTCTGGAAGATGCTACCCTCTTGGACTTCGTTAATTCCCTTGAGGTACTTGAAAGTTTCTATCATGTCCCCTCTCTCCCTTCTTTCCTCAAGAGTATACATATTAAGCTCCTTTAGTCTTTCTTCGTATGTCTTCTGGTGCAGACCCTGCACCATTTTGGTTGCCCTCCTTTGGACAGCCTCCACTCTGTCTGTGTCTTTGCAGAGATGGGGTCTCCAGAACTGCACACAGTACTCCAGATGGGGTCTCACCAACTGTCTGTACAGAGGGATAACAACTTCCTGTTTTCTACTATTGATGCCTCTTCCTATGCATCCTAGTATTCCCCCAGCCTTCCTTACTGCCTTCTCACATTGCTTGCCTACCTTTAGGTCATCTGATATAATTATCCCCAGGTCCCTTTCTATTTTTACTGTTGACAGTATCTCACCCGCCATTGTGTACGCTTCCCCTGG
Organism: Neoceratodus forsteri; assembly: GCA_016271365.2. NCBI lineage: Eukaryota > Metazoa > Chordata > Ceratodontiformes > Ceratodontidae > Neoceratodus > Neoceratodus forsteri. The sequence goes on along the minus strand of CM057449.1, from coordinate 235,742,789 downwards.
GTTTTTGTTTCCCATGTGCATTACCTTGCACTTCTTTGCATTGAATCTGAGCTGCCATACATTTGACCATTTCTCCAACCCTTGCCAAGTCCCTTCTCATCCTTTCCACTCCATCTTGTGTATCAACCCTGTTGCAGATCTTTGCGTCATCTGCAAAGAGACATACTTTTCCTTCCAGCTCCTCTGCAATGTCACTTATAAAGACATTAAAAAGGACCGGTCCCAGTACTGAACCCTGCGGTACCCCGCTAGTAACCCTCCTTTCTTCACTGTGTACTCCATTTACTACTACCCTTTGCGTCCTGTTGTCTAGCCAATTTTTTATCCAGGCTACCACCTTGGGACCCATTCCAAGGCTGGCTATCTTGTATATTAATCTTTTGTGTGGGACTCTATCAAATGCCTTGCTAAAATCTAGGTAGGCCATGTCCACAGCCCCTCCCTGGTCTACTACTTTGGTCACCCAGTCAAAGAAATCTATTAGATTCATCTGACACGACCTTCCCATCGTGAATCCATGCTGCCTTGGGTCCTGTGCCCCACTGGCCTCTAGGTACTCAACAATTCTTTCCTTCAGAAGTGATTCCATCATTTTCCCTACCACTGAGGTCAAACTAACTGGTCTGTAGTTTCCTGCCTCTGTCTTGCTCCCACTTTTGTGAAGAGGAATCACATCTGCCCTCCTCCAGTCCTCGATTACCACCCCATCCTCCCATGATTTGTTAAAGAGAGTAGTCAGTGATTGCACTAGTTTTACCCTTAGTTCTTTTAGAATTCTTGGGTGAATCCCATCAGGCCCCATTGCTTTGTCCACCTTCAATTTTATTAGTTCTTTCAGAAACCTTTCTTCTGTAAATGGACTGGTATCGACCCCTGTCTTCAGAGTGTTTCTCTTATTTGGTTTAGGTAACTCCCCCTCCTCTTCCTTTGTGAGTACTGAGCAGAAATATTCATTCAGTATCCCTGCTTTTTCACTGTCACCCTCTACCCACATTCCCTCCCCTTTATTAAGCTTCAGTATCCCTCCTTTGGTCTTTCTTCACTCCCTAATGTACCTATAAAAGGTCTTATCCCCCTTCTTAACAGAATTGGCTATCCTTTCCTCAGTTTGGGCCTTTGCTATTCTGACTGCCTTCCCAGCCTCTTTCTGCTTTAACTGATAAAGTTCTCTGTCCTGCTCCTTTTGTGTTTCCTTATATTACCTGAATGCTGTCCTTTTCTCCTTACCCTTCCCTGCCACCTCTTTTATGAACCATAGCGTTTTTTTCCTTTGTTGTGTTTTATTGATTTACTTTACACAAAGGCTTGTTGCCTCTGTGATGGCTGTTTTGATCACTCCCCGTTGTTCCTCCACCCCTCCTTCTTGCCTGTTTGCTAGTGCCTTTCTGAGGCACTCTCTCATTTTCCCAAAGTCAGGCCTCCTAAAGTCTAGTACTCTTGCTTTTGTATGGCTTGATTGTATGGCTATGTTTATCGTAAACCACAATGTTTGGTGGTCGCTTGTTCCCAGATGGCTACCCACTTCTAAATCTGAGATTCTTTCTCCATCCCCATTTGAAAGTACCAGGTCTAAGATTGCTCCCTCCCGAGTGGGTTCTGATACTAGCTGTCTGAGGCATGTCCCCTGGCTCACTCATGTCTCACAGCCCGCCCTTTCCCAGTCTTATTCCCTCTGGCACTGAGCCTTCCTTGTGACTCCTTTCCTGCTTCACATCTCCACTGGTACAAGACATTTTCCACCACCATCGGACAGTGACCCATTAGCCTGCTAACTTCCTCTCCCGGTGGCATGCCTGCAATACTAACTGCCTATGGTGCCCTCTATCTCTTATTGTTACCGCAGCCAGCTGCTTACTCAAGCTGCTCGTTATATGAATATTATCTCAAAGTATGTTATAACCGAGTATCTTTATTTTTTCTTTTAGTTGTTTTGGTTGTTTATTGTGCATTCTTTTACTACCTCTGTATGTATGTTGACCCTCATCCTTTGACATGGAACCTTTGTAAATGAGCAGTTTCTGCTCAAAGGTATTTGTAATCCAAGAATTTAATAAATAAAAAAATTAAAAATAAATAATTGTGATGCCATCAGTTAGCAGCATGTTTCCTCTATGTTTGGCTTTGTTTATGTGTCATATTTATTTGTTAGGGTTGCACAAAGCCACGCAAAAGCCATGCAAACACCATGCAAAACCAAAGTGTCTCACAAAGCTGATTGCCCAGGGTTAAAACAAGCTTTTTCTGGGCAGTAATGTGCACCATGCTAAGTGTCTTGCTAAGACGCGCAAAACCACTTTGAGCAGCACTAGTTGCTGAATATAGCATTGCGCCTGCATTCATGTCAGTTTGCCCCTTGCATACATTATGATTTTGCCCAGTGCTAATGCAGTTTGCCCGCACTATTAAGCTTTTTGAATATAGTAGACCCACACTAATCCCATGCTAAACCTGCTCAAATGGTTTTTGCCCAGCACAACATTTTGAATATCTGTCCCTGCTTGTGCAGAAGATTTTCATGCTTTTGAATGGAGATCAATATTTGTGGCGAATATTTTGGATATTGTGGCCATATTTCTTGTCTTTAGAAAAAAGCTATAAAAGTATAAATTGTGAAACTTGGGTTGGATATGTTGACTGGTGTGGAGTGACTTCCTAGGTGGTTAGCAGCCAGTATCTTGTTTAGTTTTCTAGTTAGTTGAGTTTAAAAATTGGGGTTGGAGTTAAGATCAGGTGTTTGCAGTACCAGTTAATAGTATTGTGGATGTAAAGTTTTGCACTGGTGTAGGGAAAAAAATATTTAAAGTTTAAATTGTGAATTGTGGTGTGGGTAAGTAGCTTTGTTTTGAAAGGTGTCTAGAAGGGTTTGGAATGGAATGTTTGTCCATTTGTTTTTATGTATATAATGAAAAAAAATTATAGGGAATTGGTAAAGTCTCAGTTTAAACAGTGCCCAGCTGAAATATTTAGCCTGTTGTGGGGAAAAAAGTATAAATGCTAGAATTGTGAATGTTGGTGTTGATATGTGGTTTGGTGGGAAAAGCTTTCAGAGCAGGCTTATAAGTCAATATCCTGTTTAGTTTTTTTAGCTACAGGGTTTAAGTTTAAACTCAAGCTGCATTCATTGCTTTGATTACTTTTTGCTGTCAAAATGAGTGGATATTCATTTAAAAGGAAAAAGATGTCAATGGGTAAGAAGGCAGCTGAGCTGGAAGGAGGGAGAGCTTTTTTGCCTGCCCACCTGGGACTGAGGTTATATGGATTTTAGTAAGTAGGTAAAGCTTTATTTCTATAATGACTAATCCCAGTGGCTCTAGGCACTGAACGATAAAAAAAAAAACACATCAATAGTGTAAAATAAAGCAACTTCAAAATAAAATACTAAATTATAAATAGGTTAATAATGACAATAAGATATGTATACAACAATGTTGTCAGTAAACAGCCAGCAAATTAAAGTAGGTTGAATGCCTCTTTGAAAAGGTGGGATTTCACAGACCTTTTAAAGGCTTACAATGAGGGGTCCACCCTCAAGGACCTTGGAAGCAGGTTCCATAGGGTTGGGCTGGCTACTTTGAAAGCCCTATCATCAGATGACTCCAGCCAAACCATGGAAACATTGGCACGGGGTCATAATGTTGCAAGACATTATGCTGCATGGCAAAATCGCGCTGCCAATACAGTGCAATTTCTGCCATGAGGCAAGTCTTTTTTTATGGGGCTACACCCCCAAAACCCCTGTTCTCTGGGGGGGGGTCAACTCTGGGAAACACATAAGTCAAAAAAAAAAAAAGGTTTCTGGGACTGGGAATCAAACCCGATCCCAGATGTATCACCTGGGTTCCATCTGCTGTAGCTCAGTCCTGTGAGCCACAGCAGCTGCTTAACAGAACTCACTCCCAGCAGAGGTCTTATCCTCTGCCTGGGAAAGCGCTAATGGTACAATACCACGTACAGCAGTATACACGGAATTGCACCATTAGCGCTTGCATACTGCGCTGCACCAGTTTAGCCATAATGTTGTACACTATTAAGCATGTGACATTATGACCCAATACGGGGAAACCTCTAGGAGGCCCACTTTAGATGAGCTGAAAGGGCAGGAGGTCTGGTGAGGAGTCAGGAGGTCATGTAGCAGGGCTCTCCTTGACACGGGTACCCACATCCTTTAAGCACATTTTCACCCTTGGGATGCTTAGAAATCTCATCAGTAAGTCCCTGAGATGCTTGAATTTCAGAGCTCAGGAGTCCTGTGTCTGCTACTTTAAACTCCGTTCTAGCAGCTCTCTTGTGCAGTGCTGAGAGGAGGATCATGACTGAGCTCAATAGTAAGTGATTCAGACTGCTGAAATCTGAGCAAAGAGCAGAAGAGAAGAAGCATGAAGTATACAAATTATATACTTCATGCTCCTTCCCTTCACTATCTGCCCCAATTGCAGCTGTCTGAATCACTTACTGTTGAGCTCCGTTATACCCCTCCTCCAAGCACTACACAACAGAGCTGCTGTGGAACAGACAATTTCAAGGCATCACAATTACTGTGTTAATTCCTTTTGCCACGGTCTGCAAATAACTGAACTGCTGTGTGAGCTCGCTTTGCCCTGTAAATCATACCTCTCAATCTTTTGCAGTGCAAATCTGGGACAGGGCTTTAAAAAAACAGGGACAAATAATCAAAGTCAGGGCAAAATCTTACAAAATGGTACTATCAGCTCAAGAAACCTCCTACAATGTACAATGAAATAGCTGGGATCCACAGTGGGCAGTCCACATTGGCAGTTCCTGCCTTTATTCTCTCACTCCTCTCACTCGTCAAACAGTTTCTCACACTCCATTGTTTCTAACTTCCTCCTGATGAGACTTGAGACAGGCTGTTAAGTACAGATACCAGCTGCAACTGTTAGCACCTTGTTGCATCTGTTAGCACCTCATTATGCATGTATCAGAAACGATTATTACTGGACTGATGGTATGCTGATAGTGTGAAGCTGTGCTCTTAAACACAATTTGCAGTTAACCAGTGTGCATTAAGCTGAAATTATTAATATGACTGTCTATGTAAAAAAAATGGGTAATGGAAAAAGTGTGCACTTGTCAAGAATGTGCACTTATCAGCATTGCATTTAAGTGGAATTCATGGTATATCTGCAGGCTGTCCTGATGAAGTAAAGAATTATTGCAAAACGTAGGCAGTAGGAACCAGTGATGTATACAGTGCTGGTTATTTTTTTGACAAAATAAAATAAACTGATTTCTCCCTCTGAGTGGGTCCATTAGTTCCATATCTGGTTCAGTATCTATGTTTTGCCTGTAGAATAAATACCTTCCAGAGTCTGTTTTGTCTCTTTAGAAGTTGAGGACTATCCCGGCTTTTCTTGTCTAATTACATATGCCATGCTGAGTTCTGCCATCCTCTTCTCATATGTTCTTTCCAGCTGTCCCCAGAGCATCTTGATTACCTTCGCTGCATACCACAAAACTGCACACAGTACCCTAGGTGAGGTTGAACCAGTGACCTATACAGTGGTAGCAGAACCTCTTTTCTCCTGCTGGCAATCCCTCGCCCTATGCAACTCAATATCCTCTTTATCCTATCCATACCCTACTGCATTTTCCTCATGTTTTCTGACAGTCTGATTTTATTACCTCCAAGTCCTTTTGGTCTGTATTACTTTCCACTGCTACCTTCCTGCATTCTACATTCAGTGGTAGGAGTTAGGATTGTTTTGTCTCAATATACAGCACCTAGCAGTTCTTGGCATTACATTTTAAATGCCATATGTTTGACCACCATAATGTTTCTTAGTTCAGAGTAATGGAGTTTCTAGTGGCATTATGGTGGATTTGCCATAGTTGATAATACAGTATATAGCCACAGTACACAGGTGGGGGAGACAAGGAGGCTGAAATCTTCAGATTTAACAACTGGGGGGTTCGCTTCCTTGGGGATAGGGTTGCATTTTGGTGGGGTAAAGGCCTGTTTAACTTGTCTGACCTTCATTCTACAAGGGACAGTACAAGAACACTGAGCCAGAAGTCTAAGCTTACATACTGAGGCAAGTAAACCTGTAAAGAAGAGTCTGGGGCTAGGGTGTCGTCAAAGTATAACTCAGTTGTGGGAGATTTAATTAGCACTTTCCCTACTAATAGGGGCAATCAGGGAACAAGGGACAACACAGAGTATGAACTGTGAAGATGCAATAGTGTGGTGATTGAGAACCACATTGGATGGTTTGAGAGTACGGAATGAAATACAACACAGGGGACAGGTAAAACTGGTCTGGCCAGCGGATGGGATAATGGCTGCTGGCAGGGGTCCTGGAGGGTGATTTGCTTAAATGCCAGAAACCTTGGTAATAAAATGACCAATATGCAGCCTGTGGCAGCAGAAGGCATCCCACACATAACGGATAACAAAAATGTGAACAACACCCAGCAATAACTGGGACCTCACGGTACCGGGCTTCATAATATACAGGATATTTTATTGATCAACTTATTTGAATGATCTGGTTAGGAATATACTGCTGTTTTATGCTCTCCCAGTGGGTGTCACAGCATGGCAGTGGCATCCCAGAGATGCTGTGCTCTCAGCATGTTTCACTGTCTGGCAGTGGGGTTTTGGAGCACACTGAAATTTCCAGACTCTTCGAGTAAGCATCGCTGTATGAAAGCAATATCTAGAGGCACACTTCTGTGCCAAACCATGTTTTGCTTACCCCTATGAGACTGAGATCCCCTCATGTGTAAATCTTAGTGGAATATTTTTCCTTGTCATAAAACTGCATCTCAGGCCTTGGTATGCAGTGTCAGGGTTTGCAAGAAGTAGGAACTCATTCACTCTTTTTTATCATCAGTCAGTTTCTTTTCCTTTTCTACAGGAACCAACTGGATGATAGAAATCTTGAGTCTGATTCAGAAAAATGGTGACTCAACCTGGAGCAAGACTGTGCTGATCTGGGACAGAGCCCCATGGCTTGAGGTGACTATTGCCCAAGAGGTCCTGGAAAACAACTATTCACAGCGACTCATCACTTCCCACCTTCCAAACCAGTTGTTTGCCAAGTCCTTCTATAACTCCAAAGCCAAGGTAACTAGAATTTCTAAAGCTATAGCACTTTCCCAGCAGTTACATGTGTGTGTGTGTGTAGTAAAGCTACAGTAAACTATTTATGTGGTTATGTAGTTAGACTGTAAATATCCAGCAGGTCAGGGTTTGGTTTTAAACCATGACTACTTACTACATGCAAATTAATAGGTGCAGTTATACATTTGGGTTAAGCAGAGTGAGTGGAAACTCCAAATCCAGTGACCAATCAGGTGCTCAGTCTTGGTACCAGGTGTCCAGTTTGATACTGGGTGTTCGACCAAGACTGAGTCTGGGTTTTGGGCTCCCACTCACCTCCCACTGCCAGCATTTAATTTCTATCCCACCCCATTTATCCACTTCCAGTGTTATTCATCCTGACTGTAGCATAAGTAATTTGTATTCCATTCTGTATAGGACATGCATTGTCCGCTAAGGCTATGCAGGCCATGTCTTATACACCTCTGCTAACAAATGTTGCCATTATCTAACTGCAACATGTGAGTGGGGAGGCTGCTGAATCTCCTAGAAACATAGCTAATATTCTTCAAGTGAAACTACCTCTGGCTGGAAGCTGCAATACTGAACATAGGATTGGCAAGAAAGCGAGTTGTGCTCACAACAGAGGGAGGTGAACCTTACAATTGTCTTTGGTTTGTAGCAGATATTCTGCAGGTGGAGGCTACTTCTAACTGAAAGGTGAAATAAGGAATTCAGAATTATCAGGAAAAGACAGTCTTTCAAGCAACAGAGGGAGGTGGATCTAGCTTTACTTTTGTTCCAATTCTTAAGATTTTCAGTGAAGGAAGAGTTTAAACCCTGGGCTAAGAATTTGTCAGAAGTCCTGAAACAAGTGCAGGTACAGGTTGTGTATTTGACCCAGACAGTGCCCTAGGGGGTGGAAACTGTTTTTTGTGTTTATCTGTGTGTGCCTTAAAAGGCCAGACCAGACTTTGTCAGGAAGTGCTTACATCATAGCTACTTATCAACCAATAACTTTGGTAACAGACCTGATAATAGTATTATAAGCAAGTGTTTTATAGCAAACTCATCAGAACAGCTAATATTCTTCAAGTGAAACTACCCCTGGCTAGAAGCTGCAATACTGAACATAGGATTTGCAAGAAAGTGAGTTGTGCTCACAACAGAGAGAGGTGAACCTTACAATTGTCTTTGGTTTGTAGCAGATATTCTGCAGGTGGAGGCTACTTCTAACTGAAAGGTGAAATAAGGAACTTAGAATTATCAGGAAAAGACAGTCTTTCAAGCAACAAAGGGAGGTGGATCTAGCTTACTTTTGTTACAGTTCTTAAGATTTTCAGTGCAGGAAGAGTTTAAAGCACAGCTGACTTATTTTGGGGCTGACTGCTTTCAGAGCACAAAACCACCAGGCTGTTTTGGGGCTGGGGAGGTTTACCTGTGTCTGACTTGGATGTCTGGATTTTTCTGTTTGATTAGCAGGGTATTTCCCTGTCAAATTGTCGGTAGGGCATCTTGCTGACAGGAAGGCACTCATCGCAGCGGTGGGTCAGAGCTTTAGCTGACTGTTTTGTGAGGGCACAGTTTAGGCCCAGCCCTTCCCACCCTCACCCCACCCACCCCTGGAAATAGTTCCTTATACCTGGGGTTCTGATATCATTTCCTCAAGACTGCAAGGTGCATATCACTGTCATATCCTTTCTAGCACACTGCACTGACAATATAAGCGCATACATTGTATAATATATATATTTCTATATAACAAACCAATCACACACACACATACACACAAAAAGTAGATAAACATGTGGGAGTAGTGTAAATGTAATGGCTGTAAGGCAGTCTTCCGGGAGTCTTTCTAGAGGCTGAGATGCTGCCCTATTTGCAGACAACTCTACCCTGAGGGAGGAAGTTGCCTGTCTTCAGGCCACACTGGACAGTAGTAAGGGAACCTTCTCCCTGGCCACACTGGATGGTAGTAAGGGAACCTTCTCCATCCAGGGAGCATCAGAGCCACCACCACTACCTCAGAGGCTGTGAAGAAAGCACAGCAGTGGGACCACAGTGGGCTCAGGGAGGGTGAGAATGGTGGAACAGAGGCACACCCAGTCAGTTGTTCCACTCTACAATCCATACACCATTCTGGGAGAGCATAGCTCCCCTATGGATGAACCTGCAGAGGAGACTAAGGAGGCTGAGGACAACTGTCACAAGGGAGGCACACAGGAAGGAGGCAGAGGACATCACAAGGAAAGGAAGCAGCTCCTGGTGGGAAACTCAATTATTATGGGGATAGAACTGGGGGGAGCAGTGAAAACTGAAGTAAGGTGCCTGCCTGGTGCCATGGCTTGGAGGGACAGGAAGCGCATCCTCAGGATCATGAGAACAGCTGCATGGGAGTTCGAGCTGGACGTCATTGTCCACCTAGGGACAAATGACTTGGCTCATCATGAGATTAGAGCAGTGCAGAAGGACTTTGTAGAATTGGGAGGGGCCTAAGACAAGTAGCACACACAGTATCCTTCTCAGAGGTGCTGCCTGTCAATGGAATAAGTGAGGTGAGGGTACTTTGCACCATGCAGTTTAATGAATGGTTGAAAAAATGGTGTGGAGCACAGGGGTTTGGCTTCACTGGGGACTGGGGTTCCACCAGGAGGAACACCAGCCTATACTGGCAGGATGGTCTGCATCTGTCCAGGAAGGGAACAAGTCTTTTGAGTAATCAGTTTAAATGCTTCATTGGCAAGCTTATAAACTAGTCAAGGGGGGAGGCGCTGATAAGCAGCAGGAAAATCCCAGCCTCTCCCTACAAAACAGGGTACTAAATGAGAAAAAGACCGAGATAGAAAGGTCAGTGGGGGATGCTGCAACAGAAGGTAAAGCCATAAAAAAATGGAGAGCAATGAGTACCAATGCCCGTAGTCTGAGTAACAAGCTTCCTGAAATAGTGGCCTTGATGGAGGAGGAACATCTGGATATTGTGGCAGTCACAGAAACATGGTACACACAAAACCATGACTGGATGTAAACACATCAGGTACACTATCTACAGGAGGGACAGGGAGGGTAAAGAGGAGGAGGAGTAGCTCTTTACATAAGGGAAGGAATCAAAGCAACAGAACAAAAGGGTAAACAGGGAGGAGAAGAAGCACTGTGGGTAAATTTGGAGACCAGCAATGGCACCACAATCCACACAGGTTAATAGCATAGACCCTTCTCAGGGGGAGGAAATGGACAAGGAAATGATAGAAAGTATACTTAGAATGGCAGAAAAAGGGGAGATATTGCTGATGGGTGATCTGAATATGCCAGATGTTAACTGGAGTGCAGTTGCAGCAGCCACTTCGAAGAGTGGGGTTAGTCTAGATGCCCTACAGGGGGCATGCCTTAGACAACTAGTATTGGAGCCCACTTGAGAGGGAGCAATCTTAGACCTGGTTCTCTCAAATGGAGATGAAGAGAGGATCACAGATGTAGAAGTGGGTAGCCATCTGGGAACTAGCGACCATCGAACAGTATGGTTCACAATAAACACAGCAATAGAGTCAAGCCATACAAAGGCAAAAGTACTGGACTTTAGGAGGGCTGACTTTGTAAAAATGGGTGAGTGCCTAAGGAATGCACTAGCAAATGGGCAGGAAGGAGGGGTAGAAGAACAATGGGGAATAATAAAAACTGCCATCACAGAGGTAACTGCAGATCGCCACAGAGAGCCAGAGGTCGCGAGGGTCTCCAGAAGTCACCCTCCCTCCAGCAGGTCTCCCGGTCACCAGAACAGGTAGCGAGGGTCTCATTTAAGCTTCCCTCCTGCCAGCAAGTCATCCGGTTGCCCGTTTCAGATCGTGAGGGTCTGCCTTCCACCCAGCAAGCCTGAAGATTGCCACAGAGAGCCAGCAGAGGTCGCGAGGGTCTCCAGAAGGCACCCTCCCTCCAGCAGGTCTCCCAGTCACCAGAACAGGTCACGAGGGTCTCATTTAAGCTGCCCTCCCACCAGCAAGTCATCTGGTTGCCCGTTTCAGATCGTGAGGGTCTGCCCTCCCCCCAGCAAGCCTGCAGATCGCCACAGAGAGCCAGGTACGAAAAGGACTTTTCTTGTGGCTCCCTCACTCTCAGCCTGCCTTTCTCCTCCGAGGATTTTCAGTGCAGTTTGGTCCCTGCCGGCGCTGCGCACCGGCTTCCCACCACCCCCACCACCACCCTTGGCTGACATTTGATTTTATAGCTAATAGCATGTGGTGGTGCGAAACCAATCAGCCCACTTTGCCATCTGCAGCTTATACTGCAGCACCACCAGAGGGCCTCCCCTCTTTTCTTACATTTGCAGACCTATATTTTCTTGACAATATGAACACCACCTCTTGCAGCTTACAACTTTTTATCCTGATACTTGTCTCTCACCCCCTGCTAACCTCTTGAGTGCTTAAAACTAATAGGGACCCCGCTGCTGGCTCCTCTACCTATCTCACTGGAAAGGCACCTGGGTCAAAGCGCCTACAACCTCCTCTCCCATTTGGTTTCCACAGCAGAAACTGTACCCCTAGTTTTAGCTGTACCATTAATGGCATCTGGCTTGCCCAAACACCCTCTCCCACCTCCAGACCCCCACTTTCTTGCGCATACCTCTTAGTAACCCTAACTCAACTAGTACCCGCACTCCCCTTACCTACTAGCCCCATCACCCGCATATCCTGGTCCACGCTGCAATACAAATAAGCTGATGAGGATATACGCTCTCTGGCAAACGCTCCTTCTCCTCCTGCTTATATCCGGGAACATCCATCCCAACCCAGGTCCTCCCATGCAATATGGAATTAAGAAGGACGCACATAGTGGCCTATTTCTGGCCACCCTCAATATCTGCAGTCTTCCAAAAAAATTTACCCTGCTGCAGGGTTGGCTTGCACAACACCCCACTGACATCCTTACTTTATCAGAAACCTGGCTCTCAAAAAAGGTCCCAGATGACTCGGTCTCACTCAAGGGCTTTACCCTTTTCAGAACTGATAGGACAGGAAAAAGGGGCAGGGGTTGTGCCATATATGCTAGAACATCCCTCAAACCCCTATTAGTCCCACTTCCCATGCCTGAGCATGGTGCTCAGTCCACTACAATTAAAGTTACCATTGGCACTCCTGGTAAACCTCTTTATATTATGGCAGTTTACATCCCCCCAACAAAACAGAAACTAGCATTTGATTCTGTTCTATCTGCAATAACATATCTACCCCCAAAAAGCGAACTGATTATTATGGGTGATTTTAATGTGAACTGGCTATTCACTACGTCGGATTCCTTCAAAGACGCAGCAAGTGCCTATGATCTTACCCAAGTAGTACCCTCACCCACTAGACAGGGTCCTCGGACAGGCTCTTCCTCACTTATAGACCTTATCTTTACAAACTCCCTGAACCACATCTCCAAAGTCAGTGTGTTTCCCGATGTACTTAGTGACCACTCCCCGCGGTGCTGGTGGTCAAATAAAAATATGCCAATCAAACCTAAAATTTCCATACAAAGGCACCTCAAAAAGGTGCCCTCTCTCGCCCAGAGTGTACCTCTCCACCTGTGACTGGGAGCCAGTGCATACTGCACAATCTCTAGATGCTGCGCCACTGCATTTATTGCTATCTTCAATGCAGCCTGTGACATATTTGCCCCTTTACAAAGAAAGTAATAAAAACCTGGGACACCCCTTGGATTACCCAGTCCCTCCTACAACTGATGCAGCACAGGGATAACCTCTGGCACAGGGCCGTATCCTCTCAGCTGCCCCAAGACAGACAGCTCTACAGAGAAGCAAGAAATAAATGCACAAGGGCTATTCGGCAAGCCAAGGCCACCTACTATCAACAAGCCTTCACCACCACATGGAGCTCCGGGAAATATTTCTGGAACAATGTTAAAGAACTCTGTGGTAAAGTCACAAACACAGACCCAACCCAGCTCTTAGTCCAGGGTACCCTCTCACATGACCCCACCACCATAGCCAATACCCTAAACACCACCTTCTCTGACCTTAGTCAAGTCCTCCCCAAAAACTTCTTTGATCCCATCTCCCACACACCTACTACTTCCCTGTTCCCCTACAAACCCTCCTTTTAGGCTGCGTGTAATTTCGTGCAATCAGGCTAAAAGCTACCTCGCCAAAGCACTGCATAACTCACGTTATAGCGGTGACTCCCTCGACCTTAAAATCCTTCGGCTTACCCTTAATGAGACTCTGCCACATCTCACCAAACTCCTCAACTACTCACTGTGTCATGGCCAAATCCCTACACTATGGAAGAGGGGTATTATCACACCTATCCTGAAAAAGGGTGATCCAACTACCCCTGTCAACTATAGGCCCATTACGATCCTTCCTCCCCTTTCAAAAGCTCTAGAAAAAATTGTGTCTGACCAACTCACAGAATACCTTGACAAGTATGGTCTCCTCTGCCATGAGCAACATGGATTCAGAAAAGGGCACAGTACTACCACAGCACTCCTAGAATTTACATCATACATTCATGAAGCCCTTGAACAGGGGTCAGCAGTTGGTACAATCTATATTGATTTGACCAAGGCATTTGACACTGTCAATCATGAGCTTCTTCTTCATGCCCTTGCAGCCCTCCATATTGCTCCTGAAGCTATCTCCTGGTCCAAGAACTATCTGACTGACAGAATGCAGGAAGTAAAAATTAGAAACACACTCTCCTCCAAACTACCAGTTCTTGCTGGTGTCCCTCAAGGGTCAATATTTGGCCCGCTCTTGTTCACTCTCTTTCTGAACTCACTCCCCCTAGCATGTAGTGGAAAGCTATTACTATATGCGGACGATGCCGTGCTATACTGGAAACACACCAACCTCATACATCTCCAAAACACCCTTCAAGGCTGTTTTAGGGAGCTTGAATACTGGTTCACTGACCACCGTCTAATATTTAACTATGACAAAACAAAATCCATGATGTTTGCCCATCGACAAAACCCCCTCTATAACTCCCTGCTCTCAATCTCAAACCTACAGGGTAACCACATTGAGCAGGTCACCCACTTTAAATATCTAGGTATCACTCTGGACACATCCATTACCTACCACCAGCACATTAAACTTCTCTCCTCCTCAGTTAATACCCGACTTGGCATTCTTTACAGACACAAACACTGCCTTCCTCCTCAGGCTCTACGTTTAGCCGTTACTAGCTCAGTCCTCTCATTGGTCGATTATGGAATAACTATGTACGTTGCTGCTGACAAATCAGCCCTAAACAGCATCAATATTGCACTAAACAAAGCCTGCTGCATGGTCACCAGCAGCAATAGACAAACACATACCTGTCTGCTCTATTGTCGAGCGGACTGGCTAACCTTTGAAGGGAGGCTTAAATACCAAACCTGCCTCCAAGCCAAGAAGATCCTTATGAAACTCGCACCTATTTGTCTGCATCGCCTCATCCAACCAGCCCCCAATAGGGGCACCCCTAGACGATTGGCAGGGACCTCCTATGCAGTCCCCCACTGCAGAACCTCTCTGGGGCAAAGATCTTTCTGTTACCGTGCTCCACTTTGGCTAAACAATCTACCATCTTCCATCTTACTTGCCCCCAGTCTAAGACTATTCAAAACAGAGATCAAGAAGTATCTGCTTAACTCGGAGACCTGTAGCTGTTTTCCATCTTTTTGCATAGGTTGTCAGGCACCAGGGCCACCACATCGTTAGGAACACTCTCAGCTCTCAGATATTATCTCAGTCTTGGCAATACCCTATACTGTGATTGTTAAACTCTTGTAATGTCCTGGCAATTTCTGTACAAGCCTTGTCTCTGTGTAAAATTCAATATTACAACTGACGTGTAGCCTTTGACTTATGCTATGATTTTAAACATTTGTCGAAATGTAATATCTCTGTTTTGAGAACATTGTCCATACTGTCTTGTTGTAATTGACCTGTCATGACTGACGTGGAGCCTTTGCAAAGGAGTCCTTGACTCAAAGGTTGTAATTCTGAAATTTTCAATAAATAAATAAATAAATAAATAAAACAAGCCTTTATGTGAAGCAAATAAACAAAATGAAATGATGTAAGAAACCACTATGGTTCTCAAAGGAAGTGGCAGTGAAGGTTCAAGAGAAAAAGAAAGCATTCAGAAAGTACAAGGAATCACAGAAGGAGCAGGACAGAGAACTGTATCAGTTAAAGCAAAAGGAAGCTGGGAAGGCAGTCAGAACAGCAAAGGCCCAAACCGAGGAAAAGATAGCCAACTCAGTTAAGGGGGATAAAACCTTTTATAGGTACATCAGGGAGCAAAGAAAGACCAAGGGAGGATAGTGAGGCTTAATAAAGGGGAGGGAGGGTGGGCAGAGGGTGACTGTGAAAAGGCAGAGATACTAAACAAGTATTATTGCTCAGTATTTACAAAGGAAGAGGGGGAGGTACCTAAAACAAACAGTAGAAACACTCTGGATACAGAAGTTGATACCAGCTCATTTACAGAAGAAAGGGTTCTGAAAGAACTCTTAAAACGGAAGGTGGACAAAGCAATGGGGCCTGATGGGATTCATCCCAGAATTCTAAAAGAACTAAGGGTAGAACTAGTGACACCAATGACTACCCTCTTTAACAAATCATGGGAGGATGGGGTGGTACCCCGAGGACTGGAGGAGGGTAGATGTGATTCCCCTTCACAAAAATGGAAGCATGGCAGAATCAGGAAACTACAGACCTGTTAGTTTAACCTCAGTGGTAGGGAAAATGATGAATCACTTCAGAAGGAAAGAATTGTCGAGTATCTAGAGGCCAGAGGGGCACAGGACCCAAGGCAGCATGGATTCACAGCGTGAAGGTCATGCCAGACAAATCTGATAGATTTCTTGGACTGGGTGACCAAAGTAGTAGATCAGGGAGGGGCTGTGGACATGGCCTACCTAGACTTTAGCAAGGCATTTGACACAGTCCTACACAAAAGATTAATATACAAGTTAGCCAGCCTGGGAGTGGGTCCCAAGATGACAGCCTGGGTAAAGAATTGGCTGGAGAATAGGACACAGAGAGTAATAGTAAATGGAGTCCACTCTGAAGAAAGGGGGGTTACTAGTGGGGTACCGCAGGGTTCAGTATTAGGACCCGGTCCTCTTCAATGTCTTTATAAGCGACATTGCAGAGGGACTGGAAGGAAAAGTATGTCTCTTTGCAGATGACACAAAGATCTGCAACAGCGTTGATGCACAAGGTGGGGTGAAAAGGATGAGAAAGGACTTGGCAAGGTTAGAGGAATGGTCAAATGTATGGCATCTTAGATTCAATGCTAAGAAGTGCAAGGTAATGCACCTGGGAAACAAAAACCCAGGGGAAGAGTACAAAATGGGGGGTGAGATACTAACAACAACAAAAGTGAAAAGGGACCTGGGGGTAGTCATATCAGATGTCCTAAAGGTGGGCAAGCAATGTGAGAGGGCAGCAAGGAGGGCTGGGGGGATACTGGGATGCATAGGGAAAGGCATCACCAGTAGAAAACAGGAAGTTATTAACCCTCTGTTCAGACAGCTGGTGAGACCCCATCTGGAGTACTGCATGCAGTGCTGGAGACCCAATCTCCGCAAAAACATAGACAGGATGGAAGCTGTCCAGAGGAGGGCAACTAAAATGGTGCAGGGGTTGCATCGGAAGACATATGAAGAGAGACTTAAGGAGCTTAATATGTATAGCCTCGAGGGAAGGAGGGAGAGGGGTGACATGATAGAAACTTTCAAGTACCTCAAGGGACTCAACAAAATCCAAGAGGGTAGCATCTTTCAAAAAAAGAGATGTGCAAGAACAAGGTGGCACAATTTGAAGATGGGGGGGGAACAGCTCAGAGGTAATTTAAGGAAGTATTTTTTCACAGAGAGGGTTGTGGATGCATGGAACAGCCTTCCGGAGGAGGTTGTGGAGTCAAAAATAGTGGTGGA
This sequence comes from Neoceratodus forsteri, assembly GCA_016271365.2. Lineage (NCBI taxonomy): Eukaryota > Metazoa > Chordata > Ceratodontiformes > Ceratodontidae > Neoceratodus > Neoceratodus forsteri. The sequence goes on along the minus strand of CM057449.1, from coordinate 235,725,793 downwards.
ATTCAAGCATGCATGGGACAGTCATAAGGCAATTCTAGGGGGTTGGGGTAGGAAGAAGTAGGCTGCTGGTTAACTAGGATCTGCAGCTTATCCATTAGGTAGGGAAATGGGCAGACTGGGTGAGCCAAGCGGTCCTTATCTGCCATCAAATTCTATGTTTCTATGTTTCTAGCAGCCTGCCATCAAAAGGAGGTCTTGTGATCTGTCAAGTCCGCCCAGTGTGGAGGTACATGCTTCTTAAAGGTTCGTGTCCCTCTACTCCTTTTTAAGTGCCTCCTATAACCATTCCACCCTTTCTTGATGCTTTCCATGATTTTTGTAATAATGAACACCTTTGGAAGCATATTCCACCCTTCTGCCACCCTTTCTGTAAAACAGTACTTTCTGGCATTCCTTCTGAACTTTCCCTCACTAATTTGCTGCCATTTTTCCTTGTGCTCTTATTCTTCGTGGTTCAGAAGAGTTTACTTTAGCTCACCTTGTTTATGTACCTCATGTATTTAAATGTCTGTCATGTCCTCCTTCTTCCTGCTGTCTAGTTAGTACATGTTTAAGATTTCCAGTCTTTGCTTGTACATATGAACATACAAATTAGCCAGCAGAAGGCCATGAGGCTTATTGTGTCAACTCAATGCTGAGCCCCTTTTTCAACTGATTTACAATGGACCCCATCCCCTTCCTAAAAGCCCTGACCCTCCCCTTCACCCTGCCCCACCCCTCTTGAAACCAACCACCATCTTCTGGTTGATGATCTCATTTAGGAGTTTATTCCACCATGGCACAACATGCTCCATAAAGAAGTGTCTTCAGACCTTCTTCTTTAACCTTAACCCACCAGTTTGTAACGGTGCCCCCCTGTGTTCTTGTTTTCACTCAGGCAAAATAATTTTCCAATATTCACCTTGTATATACCTTTAAGGTACCTGAAGGTTTCAGTCATTCCCCTTCTTCCTCTTTTCATCAACTGAGTACCTATCAAGGTTTCTCAGTTATCTTCAGAAAGTACATTGTATCCTGCTGGCACCGAGTCATCTTTGTCACCCTCCACTGCACTGCGTTCAGTTGGATAACATAATTTCTCAGGCAGGGATTCTAATACTTCACACAGTATTCCAGGTACAGCCACACCAAGGATCTGTACAGCAGCAAAATTATCTCCTTTCTACTCGTGAACCCTCTAGGTATACACCTCAGCATCCTACTAGCCTTGGTTGCTGCCTTCTTACACTGAGTGGACTACTTTAGGATGCTGGTAATGGCTATTCCCAAATCCTTTTCCTCTTTAGATACAGTGACCTGGACCTCCGCCCCCAGTCTGTATTCAGCCCTCGGGATTTTGCCACTGATGCATATGAACTTGCACATTTTAGAATTGAATCCCAGATGCCAGTTACCAGATGCCAGACCACTTCTCTAGCTTCACAAGGTCCTTCTACAAGTCGTGTAACCCTTTGTGTGAGTTCTACAAACATAGAAACATAGAATTTGATGGCAGATAAGGACCACTTGACCCACCCAGTCTGACCATTTTTCTTTACTTACATTTTTGTAGCAGACCATACCTGATCTACAGCTTCCTCCCTCCCAACCTTCCTTTCCACTATGACTCCATTGTGCCTATCCCATGCATTCTTGAACCCCACCACCTCTGCTGAAAGGCTGTTCCAGGAATCCACCACTCTTTCTGTGAAGAAGTACCTCTTCACATTCTCCTGAATCTATCCCCTCAGCTTCATAACATGTTCACTTGTTTCTGAGCACCTTTTGTCTGAAAAATACTCCCCTCCTGCACCTTATTTACACCCCATGAGGTATTTGAAGATCTCTATCATATCCTCCACCCTCCCCCCTGTCTTCCAGGACATACATATTGAGGTTCTTTAGTATCTTCTTGTAGAGCTTTTGATGCAGATTCTGCACCATTTTAGTTACCCTCCTCTGGACAACCTCCACTCTGTCTATGTCCTTCCAGAGATGTGGTCTCTAGAACTGCATTCAGTACTCTAGGTGGGGTGATACCCCTCCTTGTGCACCCTAACATCCCACTAGACCTCCTGACTGTGTTGTCATTGAGCTAATGCTCCCTGGAAGGCATTGAGCTGAGGCACTAAGGGCTAGAAACACAGTGGTGGAGTAATACATCAGTCATTGAGCTGAGTATTTCATTTGGGCTGCTTTATTTTGGTAAGAGTACTTTGACTTTAGATCTTCATCTTTAGGTCATCCGATATGATTTCCCCCAGGTCTCTTTCCTACACGGTCATTGTCAATACCACTCCACCCATTTTGCACTCTGCCCCTGGATTTCTTTGCTATAAATGCATTATTTTGCCTTTTTTCACATTGAAACCCAGCTGCCATACCCTTGACCACTCCCCTAGTTTTCTCAGATCTCTGCTCATCCTATTTACTCCCTTGGAGTGTCCACTTTATTGCAGATTTTGGCATAATCAGCAAAGAGGCAGACCTTCACTTCAGGCTCCTCTGCAATGTCACTTATAAAAACATTAAATAAGACCAGTCCCACCACTGATCCTTGAGGCACCTCACTGGTCACCCTCCCTTCCTCAGAGTGAAATCCATTTACTACCACCCTCTGTTGCCTATCCTCAAACCAATTTCATAGCCAGTCAACCACATTTGGACCCACTTCTAAGCTACCCAGCTTTCTTACTAGTCTCTTATGTGGAATGGTGTTGAAATCCTTACTTAAAAAAGCAAGATAATGTAAAAATGAGATTAGAAAACTGAAAAGATTGAAGGAACTAAACACTGCTAATTCAAAGCAAAATGCAAAGATCTTTTGGTCATACATAAGGGAATAAAGAGGGGGAGATAGAAGAATCGGACCACTGATCATGGATGGCACCAAAATATATTTATTTATTTAAAGCTTGGTAACGGGAAAGGCACACTAAAATGAGGCTAATTTCCAGGTGCGACCTAGGGACAGGGGTGACAAAACAAATAGAAGAAGCTACAAAATTATTAGAGAAATACAATAGAAAGACCATGCAAGTGGTGGCAATAAAATAACGAAGAAAGATACAATAACAACCACTATGTAAAAGCACAGTACAACAATATTGAATGCCCAATTAATACAATGTGTGAGAGATAAAGTAAGCAGGAGCAGCAGGAAAAAGAGGGGTGAGTGAGCAAGGAAGAGAAGGGGAGATTAGGTCCTGTCCACACTACACCAAAAGAAACTCTCTGTAATGTTACAGCGTGGTCAAACCGTTACCGTAACAGTTTGTATTTACACTGGTAACATTACAGAAGGTGTTTTTGTAATCGTTACAGAAACCTGTTGTGAGGTGGTTTCAGCAACGGATTCTGTAATGGTTACAGTCCTGTAACATTACCAGTGTGTGTCTAAATGCTCCACTGTGCAGCCTCCAGTCTCCCACTTTAGCTGCATGCATTGCAGCCCTGTTTCACTGCCTGCAGGGAGGTTGGAGGCTACCAGGACATATGAACACAGCAGTGTGGAGCATGGGTGTAGGCTGCAGTACTGGGATGCCTCCATAGCACAGTAATCTGACTGTTGTAGGTCCACCCCCCCGGGTGTACCCCCATGTCCCCACCTAACCTACCTCTCTGTCCACACTCGCCTCCCCGAGGGCAGCCTCCTGATGGTATCCATGTACTGTCCTTGATGACTCCTCTCATTGTGCCGAGTGTCGGGAGTACCCTGCCTGTCCATTTGTGATGTGGCAGCAATGCTACCTGCAGAGCAGTACCAGTAGTGAACATATACATTAGTGGAGCTCCTGAGTGCATCATGGAGCACTTGCTGTTGTGCATAATAGACATGTGGCACTGTGTACAGTGGAGTGGTGGTGAACACTGAAGGCAGTAGTAGAGGGTCTTCCTTCAGCCATACAGCAGCAGTACATGAATGTCTGTTGTGCCCAGGTGCCCTAATACTGGCAGGACTGATGCCATGTCTCCCTCACTCTCTCTGTCTCTCTCTCCCTCTCTGACATAACACTCGATTCCAAAATACAGCTCTCCACCTCCCTTGAACCTCTTTCTGTCACCTCCACAACATAAGTGTGTCTCATAACAGTGAAATACATTTTTTTACATAATGTGACTGTGCCATATACACAGTACTCCATAGGACATGTAGGAGGGTGTCTCAAAATGCAGCTATCATCACCGGGTGCACCATGGGATGTGCACTGCTACTACGGGATTGAGACTACACATACTATTGCACTCAGTGTGGACAGGCTGTAAGGTTTTCAAACTGTTATCCACACTGTTCACTGGCAGTGTGGACACACTGTAATGTTTACAATCTGTAACGGTTTGAAACCATTACAGTTTTTTCGAGTGTAGTGTGGATAGGGCTTTGGTGTGCAGCTCTGACAAAGGGTTAGGGGCAGATGCAAAAAGTTACTTGAAGCAGTTTGAGCAGGCACTTGAGGACATGAAAGGATGGGGTGAGATAAATGGAGGAGGTTGGTTTATTTCAAAGGGAGGGGAGACGATGAGAGAAAGCTAACCAACCTTGTATCATGAAAGGGACATGGCAGACAGCCTCAGTAGCTTTTTGGATCAGTTTTTTTTTCTAATCTTAACTTGACAATATAGTTATGAATAGGGTTGTAAGTTTGTCATGGCAGTCATACACATCATTGATTCCATGACGTTTGATCTTTATTCAGGAATTCCATTACTTTCACTAGGGTCATCAGAATGTAGCAATGATGACAGCGCCACAACATTTACTACTGTTTACTAATGATTTCATGAACAAAAAATGAACCATTAAAACCTCATCCATGACAAACTTACATCCCTAGTTATAAACAGTGTAGCTACATCACTGAAGGTTAATGAATGTGAGGTTCAAAAAATGTTAGAAAAACTGGACACTAATAAATCTCAGGGCCCAGATGGATACACCTGAAAATGTTGATGGAACTGGCATCAACTCTAGTTGGTCTGATGACCAGAATATTCAATATGTCCCTTGAAAAAGGCAGCATGCCAAATGCCTGGAGGGTAGCCACAGTGATGCCATTACATAACAAACTCTAGCAAGAGCCACTATGGCTGCAGATGAGGTCGGGACAGCTGAGGTGCACCAGAACATGGTAGACTATGCCACCATGTCAAAGATGGTGGTGCAGAGTTTTCCGTGCATGGGTGATGATTTGTGCATTTGCAGTAAACTCCGGCAGCATGGCAACATAGTCCACCATATCCAAAATGGCCACCTGAGTTCTCTGAGCATGCACAATGACTTGCATATGCAAACTAGGCTCCAGGCAGACTGTGCTGCCATGTTGCTGAAGTTCCTGCACATGCATAAGTCATTACACATGCCCAGAAAACTCCTCACCACTATCTTGAACACAACAGACAGTGCTATGCTCCACTGGTACTGATGGACAAAATAGTATGGTGAACATGCAGTGATTGCCATTCACCTCTACTACTTAAAAAGTCCATTTGGTATCCGGTGGGCTCCCTTTTTTCTAAACAGATTTCAAGACATCTACAGGGCTGCACCCACTGCAGCCATAAAAAGGGAAGCAAGACTGAGGTAACCAGTTATAGACCAGTAAGTTCAACATCAGTGTTGGTTAAGGTGCTAGAAAGGTATGTCAGACAGAGCAACAACTAATAAAAGTCTGAGGGATAAATTGGAGCATGTATTCACTAGTGGTAGGCACTGCCTTACCAACTTAGTGGACCTTTTTGAAAATGTCAGCCAGGAAAAGAAGGAGGGGAGTGCTGTGGATGTGGTTTATCTGGACTTCAGAAAGGCATTTGATATGTTCTCCCATGCTGTACTCTTTGAGATATTGATTCAATCCAAAATTAATATCCAAATAATTAAATGGATAAAATAATGGCTAAGCGATCATAAGCACATTTTTAGAATCGATGGATTTGATTCAGAGAAGGTTAAAGTGACCAAGGGGGTGCCTCAGGGTCTATTTTGGTACCAGCACTCTTTAATGTCTTTGTTACTGGACTTCAGATGAAGGAGGGAGGTTAGAAGTCTATGTTTGCTTATGATGTGAAAGTAGGGCACAGAGTTAATAATAGTGAGGAGGCAGCAAAACTGCAAGGTGAACTGGCTGGCATAAATACTTGGGCATTAAAGAAAATAAGATGAGGTGCAGCCAAGAAAAATATGTGGTCATGGATTTTGGGGAAAAAACATGGGTGGACTTGAACTACAGGAATCAATCAGTGAACGGGACCTCAAAGTAAAAGTCACCAATAACTTCAAAAATGCTGGACAGTGTGATGAAGCTATCTTCAAATGCAATAAAATAATTTCATGCATTATGAAGAACATCACCAGCAGGGATGGGGTGGTGTTATCCCCATCTATAGAACCTTGGTGAGGCCACACGCTGAGTATTGTGTCCAATTTTGGTCACCGCAAAATAAGTGTGACATTGTTAGAGTGGACAAGATACAGAGAAGGACAACTAAAATGATTAAGGGGCTTGAAGGAATGTCATACAAGAATAGACTGAAGGAACTCAGACTTTACAGCCTGGAGATGAGAAGGAAAAGAGGTGGCTTGATAACAGTGTACACGGCTATATCTAGCACAAGCACAATGCAAAGTCCACTTTTATAACTTAATAACTGGGTAAAAGTGACAGGAGGACACAATAAACAACGCAGAGAAAAATCATTATAAAACAGAATGGAGAAGTGGATTGTTCAGTGAAAGAGTCATGAGTGAGTGAAGCTGCTTTCCAGAGGAAATAGTTGATGGTGGCAATGTAAACAGTTGTAAGTCTAAATATACATATTCCTTTGTGCATACTGTCAACCCATCCCAGTCTTTATTTCTTATTTCTGCCTGCATGCCCAATGTAAATTAGGTCATGTCTCCTATTACCCAGGTCTGATGTGAACTGGGTCCTGCCAGTCTATCTTGCATGGCTTGGGGCCACCTGATGTAAATCAGGTCGTGCCTCCCAATCCCTTGACCAGTGTGCCTGATGTAGATTGAGTAGAACAAACATACCTAGTGTAAATTAAGCCATGTTGTCTGTGGGCTGCCCTGCACCAGGGTCATTGCACCATGCTCTCCCCCCAGCAGCCTAACCCTACACCTGAGTCACCGCATTTCCTTTAGGTCTCTGTCACCCCCAGACTCACCCCCATTTGCCACCGGACCACTTCTTGCTTGCCATGAAAGGTGGCCATCTTCCCCAACCCCCCATCTTCCCCCCTGCACTCTAGCCTATTACAGTCTCAATAGTCACTCCTATTTGCATGTTGAAGATGTCTGTGCCAACATCGGACAAGTGCATCAGGTCTTGCCTGTATCACCCTGGGCAGTCTACTGATATCTCTGGATATGACACCACTGTGAAATTTCCATTTGAACCAGCACCTTTGCATGCCAGTTCATAGCCTTTCTCACCAGGTCCAATGCATTTGGGGGTTACCACGATTCTTCCAAACCTGCCTGGGGATTATAGCTGACCAGATCACTTTTACTCCCTCCCATATCTGCTGTATGCTGCCTATGTCCCTCACTATCTACCTTACTATTTCTATCCATGGCATCTGGGCAAAGTCATTTCCTCCCATCTTCCCCAGATGCCACAGCAGGGGTAGCAACTGCCATCCTCCAGGACTCTCTGCCACTCTTTTTTCCACCCAATATATGAAAGAGTGTCCACTCACCCACACTTCCTCTGTAGTGCCCTTGCTAACAAGAGAAAGGAACAGAGTCAGTTGTGCTGTAGTGTAATTATGTATGCCCAGTATCTGCCAGAGGCCTGCCTACCTATGCTCTGAATGCCTGTGCCTGAAATACCTGCCTTGGCTACCTCTGATGCCAGCTTGATTCTGTATGAATGTGTGTGGAACTATGTTGGGTTCAAACCCACAAATTCTATTGCCTTCTTCAGTACTGCCACTATTTTATATCTAGTCACTGGCCTGCCATTACCATGCATTTAGAGTACCACCTCTCCTTATGGCCTGACCTCTAGCAATCCCTGCACTGCCCTTAGGGGGCATAGCAGCTCCTCCATACCTTTGGCTATCTGCACCCACACCCCCTTTCTCTCTTGGTCCATCTTAGTTCTTGTAATGTGTATGTGCAGCCCTTCATCCCTCATTGGCACATTCTTCTTTTGCACCATCTGTTCTCTGTCCTAATCTGATGCTGCCCTGACAGCCACCTTGTCCTCACTAATCCTAAATGCCCCGTAGAATAGCAAATTGAATGTGGTGGCAAATAGCTTAGCCTCCTACCCTCTGGAACATACTGACAGTAGAGTTCTCATCACTGTCCTCAATAAATGAATGGTCATAGGCTGCCTCCTATCCTGTACTCTCCCTCTCATTCTGGCCCACCTCTTCATCATCCCTTTCACTACTTTGTCCTTTCATAGATCCTCTATGCTCCACAGGTTGCTGACCATTGAAATGACTGCCAAGTGGGTGGCTACTGTGAACTGAGACATACCTCCTCTGCTAGCTAGCAAATTAATTGTATTACCTGCTTAACAGGTATTGGCCAACTTACTGGAAGCTGGGCCCCCCAAAAATTCATGAAATGCCCTAAGGGATGACTCGTATAATCTCAGTGTACCAGGCACCCAAGAATCTGTGAACAGGGACCCAACTCTTTCAGCCCTATTTCCCACAATATGGGCAGCACTGGCATTCTGTGCGCCTCTGCATGGGAAGCCATCTCCTTGAACTTCTGCAGATGTAAATGAGAAAGACCATCAGCAGTTGTGTTACTAAAACCTGGTATGTGTTTTGCCTTGAATATAATATTTAGTTGCCGACACCTTAGGACTAGGATGCACATCACCCTCATGACAGATGGTGACTTGGATGTCTGCCTGTTCAGAATCTTGACTACTGATGGATTGTCACACAGAAAATGCACTTTTCTATTAGCTGATGCCCCTTCCCACATCCAAATAGCTGCCAAAATCAGGAAGACCTCTAACATCATGATGTCCCTTCAGAGGCCTGTGTCCTGCCACTGCTTTGGCCATTCTGCCACCATCCACTTACCTACTGAGGTTTATTCTGAGGTGAAGAAAAGGAGAGGGGCACATTGCCCATATAGGCTCCCATCTTATTACCCATCAAAACATACACTACTATTTCTCAAGAGCCGTATGTCCAGCTTGTGCTTAAATATGGACTTGCTCTCACTATAAGTCCAGGGGACAGGAATTTCACAGCTTTATGACCCTATGGGAGAAATACAATGTTCTTTTAATAGTAATGTATTTTTTACAACATAGTTGGAGCAGGTGACCACTAGTTTCTACCATATCCTGCTTATATTCAAATCCCATCTCATTAAATAAGTAATAAGTGTTATGTCCTACATCAAAAGCAGGTCACCCTTAATCTTCTCATTTCAAGAGACATACAGTAAGATTATGTTTACTTTATCTACCTCTGTAGTCTAAGTCTTTTAAACCATTAACTTGCTTGGTTATTTTCCTTTGTACATTTTCAGGGCTGCAGGTAGGAGGAGCCTGCAACCCTCTTGAATTAGCTCTAAAAACGAGCTTACTGCGGAACTTCCTTTATGGACTTTTTGAAGTATCCATCCACAACTGCAAAATAGTGTGCCCCCTCTCTGATTTTTGCTATTTGCTGCTCTGTATTAAAGGCATCTGGTGCTACTGTGCCTCTCAACTTCTCAGGATATAAACAAAACAAAAAAAAAAACTTTGGAAACTGCAGTTTTTAGCACCTCAATTTAACCTGTGCAAGGCTGCATACTGAGTATTTGTCCAGCTCAATCAAATAGATTAATTGTAGTTCTTTCAGCAACCTAGAGGTTAACTCATTATCTCTTGTATACTGGAATTTCACTTATTGAAGTTCTGAAGCAGTCAGGGTCTCATTAAGTGGACTGCAGTGTCAAATTACAGACAGTCCAGCTCCAGCTTTGCTCAACCACTCCCTCCCCCTACAAACAAACTAAATTTGAACCTTTGTTTCTATGGGCATTTATTGGGATCTGATGCCATGTTCTTCTGTTTTTTATATTTTTCTAATCAACCTTTGTATATTTGCTATCCAGTGCTAGTGAAAGGTGGGGGCTTAAAACACCTCTGTTTATCCACAGAATCAGGTTCACTGCTGACTTTTCCATGCTGATGTATTTAATGCTCATAAAAGGTACAACTCAGACAGCACTAGATAGTAAACTAAAGCGCTTTGTTTATCCACAGGGACAGGTACAGTGCATGCTTCCTCCCACCCACTCACCAACTGTTATGAATTTAGTGCTGGTAAAAAGTGGACAAAATCCTCAGTTTATCCACAGGTACAATGTGGGACAGGCTCAGTGCAAAACTACCTACACTGTGATGTATTTAGTGCTGGTAAGAGATGAGGGACTGACACTACTTGAGCTTTAAGCCCTCTGGTAATCCACAGAGACAGCTACAGTGTGGGAGCAGGAGCAGTGCTTGGTTTCCACACTGTCTGCATTTAGTCCTGGAGAACAGTGAGGGACTGCCAGAACTGCGGACTAAAGCCTTTTATTTATCTACAGTGACAGGTACAGTGTGTGGCTGGTGAACAGTAAGGGACTGGCACCACTGGAAACTGAAGCTCTCTATAAATCCACAGGGGCAGATGCAGTGTAGAACAGACAGTTCAGAGTTTCCGCACTGTGATATATATATATAGTGTTGATGAAAGGTGGCAGACTGACAGAACTAGATGCTGAAGCCCTCTGTTTATCTATATGGGTAGGTGCAGCATGGGGCAGGGACAGTGCAGGGTTCTCACATTGATGGTTTCAGTGCTGGCAAAAGCTAAGGGATGGGAAAAATTGGGGACTACTCTTCTGTCTTCATGTCCACAGTCTCTATTGGCAGGTCATTTTAGAAGGCCACCACCTTCTGGGACAAAATATGCTTCCCAATTTTGCCCCCTTTTTTAGACATATTTTAGTTGTGGAAATTTCTTTGAAAAATGTTGATGTTTAATTTTTTAGGATGTTTATTTCTTTGCTGTTTTTTGAGTGCTGTAACTCAGAAAGAATTCATCACAGCAAAAAAATCTACAAATGAAAAATCTTTGGTAAATTGGTTATTTTTATTTAATCAATCACAAAAAAACAATTGTAATAAACCAAGAAGGAATACTTTTCAGAGAATATTAAGAAATCAAACTTTGGGAGGATGTTATAGGCCTCTAAATCCTTTTCGGCCTAATAATGCTATATCAAATTTATCTGGGGAAAGTTGTTTTTTATTAATACTGGGGGGAGATATTGAAGTGAATCCAGGGCCTTCAAATTTAGAACTTAAAATCTTTCATGATAATGCACGTAGCATGAGTTCTAAATCTGATCTTTTAGCAACTTTACTGAAAGATAAAGATCCATGTATATTAGGTTAAGTGAAACATGGCTGTCAAACAAACATCAAGATGAAGAATTTGGCACTCAGGATTATAAAGTATGGAGAGTAGATAGAAAAACTAGAGGGGGTGTGATGCTTCTTTTAAAACAAACATTAGGTTTTTCAGAAATTATAATACAGGGTAGTGAAAACAATATAGAATTTTTAGCTGTATACCTGGGACATCTAGGATTGGTACTTTTGATTATTTATTCACCCCCAAGGGTAAAAATAACTGACTTGGAGATAATTCTTACTAAGATAGCAGATAAAGTAGGAAGTAGACCATTAATTTTGATGGGAGATCTAAATTGTGATTGGAAAAATATTAGAGGGAGACAATTAAAAGACATAATAACTAACCTAGGATTAAAACAACTTATAAAAAAAACCTACCAGGTACACATCAAATATGACAAATGGATCCATATTAGATTTGATTTTGGTATCTACTCAAATTGAAATTGAAGCAGTGGGTGTTTTATCACCATGTCTTGGAGACCATAACTTGATCTGGGCTACTTTGCCCAGGTCTCAGTTTAATCAAAATCGGGTATATGAAGATAAAATTTGGACTAGGGACTTCAGAAGATTTTCAGAATCTAGGTTTTTAGATAGTGTTAGTAAAATAAAATGGGATAGATATAAATTAATTCCAGATATTGACACTTCAATTAAATATTTTAGCCAAACTTTTGAAGAAGTATGTGATTTTCACGCACCAAGAGTTAAAGCAAAGAAGAAATTAAATAAATTACCATGGATAAATGATAGACTCTTGAAACAAATTCAAATCAAAAATAGAATTCAGAAAAAAGCATTGAGATCAAAATTAGAAAAGGAATGGATTTCTTTTAAGGTTGCTAGAAATAAATGTAAAAGGTTAATTAAGGCTTCAAAAATTTCATTTTACAAAAATAAAATAGATTCAAGTATAGATCCAAGACAGTTTTGGAGAGTGGTCAAGAAATTAACTAAACCAGGATGCGATTCCTCAGAGGAGATATTAAGATAAAAAAATGGGGATATCATTACTGAAAATCCGGAGGAAATTTGTAATGTCTTAAATAATTTTTTTGTAGATCTCCCAAATTGTGAAATTCCTTGTAATTTAGACTTAGAACAAACTAATGTAGAGCCTATACAAAATAAATGTCCTCCATTTAGATTTTACATTTTGACAGTCACAAAAGTATATAAAATTCTTCAAAATATAAATGCTCATAAGGCTTTTGGTAGTGATTGTCTGGAAGGTAAATTCTTAAAGCTAGCTGCTTTTCATATAGCACCAGTTATCACTTATTTATTTAATTGGAGTCTTCAAATTGAATATTTTCCCTTATCTTGGAAAGAGAGTAGAGTAAAACCTATTTTTAAGGGGGGGGGGGAGGATGTGGTAGAAGTTAATAATTATAGGCCCATAGCCTTATTACCTCTTTTGTCGAAATGTTTTGAAAAACCTGTCTCTAGTGAGATAATGGAATATTTGGACAGATACAGTTTGTTGACAACTAAACAATCTGTTTTTTGGAAAAACTATTCTACTACAACAGCCCTTTTGGAATTTTATGACCAAATAAATAGGTCATTGGGGGAAACTAGGGAGACAGCTGTTATTTTTGTAGATCTTTCAAAGGCTTTTGACCTGGTGGACCACCCCTTACTAAATGAAAGACTTCATGAAATAGGCATGAGGGAAGATCCCTTAAATTGGTTAAAATCTTATTTGGATGATCGTTCCCAGAGAGTCGAGGTACAGGGATGTTTGTGAAGAAAGAGGAAAGTAAATAGAGGAGTTCCCCAGGGATCAATTTTAGGACCTCTTTTGTTCCTAATATTCATAAATAACTTGCCATCGACTATAGAAAAATCAGAGATTCATCTTTATGCCGATGATACAGTTATAATTGCATCCAGAAAAATGGAAGAAATATTACAAACAAACTTGCAGTTTGATTTTGCAAGAATTGAGGGGTGGTTAACCAGGTCAGGGCTGATAATGAACACAAAAAAAACAAAGTGTATGTATTTCTCATTGAAAAAAGTGGTGAACTTGTTTATGATTTATCCATTTATACAGGAAATCAAACTAAACTAGAACAAGTTAAAGAATATAGTTATTTAGGGATTATATTTGATGAATATCTGACCTTTTCAAATCATATTATTGCACTGATTAAAAAGTTAATAGAAGGGTAGGGCGTTAAGAAGAAGTACTGATTGTTTATCTTTTTAGATAGAAAAAAACTGGCAGATCAGTTAATTATTCCAGTGCTAAGATATGGAGAATTAAAATATAGAAATTCAAATAAAACTCTATTGTCTAGATTAGATAGAACTTATTATTGCGTAGCAAGATATGTATTACAAGGAAACTATCGGAGTCATCATTGTCTATTTTTGAAGAAAGTGAACTGGTCACCTTTAGACATAAATCATAAGTGTCATTGGTTATCTTTAATACACAAAATGAAATATTCATCTGTAAATCATCCAATTTCTTTAATATTATTTGCAGTGAATAACTATCAAAAACGGATATTGACAAGATCAGTTCACTTAAATAAGATAGTTGTAGGTAAACATTATAATAAATATTGGGACCGGTCTTTGCTATATCAGGCTGCTAGTTTTTGGAATTCTCTTCCTGATGAGGTAAGAGAAATTCCAAATCATTCATTGTTTACTCATACTATAAAGGAGCTATATGCTCACATTTGTGAGTGTTAAATGTTTTTTTTTCTCTAAGGTTCCTTGGGATTTTGAGATTTTATAATCTAGCTATTGTAAGTCTTTTAGGTATACCATGTTGTTTGTATATTGTGGTGTTTGTATTTGTATGTGTTTAACATGGAACTTATTTCTATGTAACTAGTTAAGAATTTCCACAGGTCTATCTTATAAGCTGGATTATGTCCAAATGACATGTATTACCTGTATACAAATAAATTTTACCTACCTACCTACCTACCTACCCTAAGCTTGCCATCTGTGACTTTCAGGGCATGTCCCTGTGTCCTGCTGGAGAACATATCCATATGTTCGATCCTGTCAATACCTCTGAGAATGGGAAGACTGAGATCATGTCTCATCTCAGCCTGCTGTTCTACAGGGAGAAGATGGGAACTACTAGCAAACATAAATGGCGCTGCATTCCTGAGGTGCCATCTTTGAGATGAGATGCTAAACTGAGGTCCCATCTGCCTGTTCAGGTGGATGTTAAAGATCCCATGGCACTTCTTGTAAAGAGCAGGGACATTTTTTTTATTTATAACTTAAAGGCAAAATACATACAAAATAATATTGTGTTATACAAAATCATAAGAAAAATAAAAATAGAAATATAAATAAGTATTGCATCACACATATAACCTAAAGGCAAAATATATTCTAAATAGTACGATGTCTTGCAAAATCACAAGAAGAGAGAAAAATGAAAACATAAATAAGCATTTCATCCTACATTTAATTCCAAACATAAGTAATTCATTTTGTAAACATATCCCCTCCCCCTCTTCACTAAAAGAGTAGGGAAAGTTTCATTATAATTTCAACAATAAACAATAACAAACAGTGTTGACCTCACACCAAATGATAAACAAATCATAAGACAAGAGAGCTCAAATAAGTATTACATTCATACACTGTCAAGTTTGCTATCAATTACATTTTTAGAACCCAAATAGTAAATCATAAAACTAAAACGACCCTCCCCCCACTAAAGGAGTAGGGGAATTGGTTATGCATATAACTTAAAAGGCAAAATACATACAAATGTAGTACCATATCATACAAAAGCAGAAGAAAAAGAAAAATAGAAACATAAATAAGTATCGTATCACACATGTAGCTCCTGAGAATATAAAAGAAAATTATATTATAACTAATACTGAGTCATGCAACATTGCATGTCATTCCCCAGGTAGGCCACCTTCCCCCTCATTCCAGAACCCCAAAACCAGATATATAGAATGACAGACAGGACAGGAAACAAGACTGCCTTAATACCCCTTCCCCCAAAAAAAAGAACCCAAAAATCTCCCTGAAGTGGAAACGATCCCAGCAAAGGACCTTGGGTATCCCACAGGACACCCATTCCTAATCAGACAAACCAAGGGATGGACCCCCAAAAGTCATGCCAAGAGTCAAAATCCAAAGTAGCATGCTCAGACTGTTTCACTTGTACCAAGTCAGCCTGGATAATGTAAAAAAGGGTCTAACTGAGATATCAGTTGTTGAAGAACAAGTCTACATTGGATTTGCCAAATCCAATAAAGGAAAGATGCCACCATAAGCTGCATTGTACTACCATGGTACTGTTGCAAAGCCAAAGAAATGTGCCTTCTGTAAAGCATGGAAGGGGAGACTTAAATTTATATTCCAGTGCTGTTCCACCTCCACCCAAAAGGCCAAAACATAAGGACAAACAAAATATAGATGATCCATACATTAAACTAGTTTACCACAGGATGCTCAAGGGCAATGTCTCACAAACCTCCTTATGCTTCTGATTCTC
Organism: Neoceratodus forsteri; assembly: GCA_016271365.2. Taxonomy (NCBI): domain Eukaryota; kingdom Metazoa; phylum Chordata; order Ceratodontiformes; family Ceratodontidae; genus Neoceratodus; species Neoceratodus forsteri. The sequence goes on along the minus strand of CM057449.1, from coordinate 235,709,881 downwards.
TTTGACGTTCACCTTCCCATGTACCCCCAACCATACCACATCATGCACTTTCAATGGGATCCTAGAATCCAAAAGAAATAACCAGATGCTCTGCCTCTCAGGAGTAGGAAGATCTTCAAATGGGGAAATATAAAAATGGACATGTAAAACAAAATTATAAAGAAATTTTCTTTGTAATGAAGTCACCTGAGAGACTAACATACCCCAAATCTTAACATAATCAAAACAGTATGTCCATAAGGGACATCATTTCATCTGTCTTTTTTTTTATGACAGAAGGAATTCTCAGCCCATTGGTCCAAGATCTCTGTCGCAGAAGGGGAAACCCACCCCGTCCAAAAATTATTTTCCTTCTGCAAAATTGACTGAATATTGGTGTAAAGAAAAACGCTTCAGAAAAAAACAGTCGGGTGAATCATCCCCAAACCTCCTTCCTTGACAGGCAAATTGGTGATTGACCTCTTGATGGGGTTAAGCTAGTTGCCCCATAAATATGAAAAAAAAAAACATAATGCTGTCTCTAACTGCTTGGGAACAAGGTACACATGACTAAGATATAAAAAAACAAGAACTAAAAAAGTTTTAATAAAGTAGATCCCTTTTTTTCTTGCACATAAACCATTTCTTCCAATTCACCACCCGCTGTCTGCCAAACATGAGTTGTTTCCCAATTCAAGCATGCCAAATCCCTCTGAGCAAAATAAATGTGTAGTCTCTACCTTTTAAAGAGACAACCATGCTATTAGTCAGGGTAGAGTCCATCAATGGTAAACAACAACTTTTCCCTAAATTCAATTTGGCACCCACACATTCTGTTAGGGAGTCCATGAGATGCACTGCTGTGTCTCCAGAAGCCGAATTAGCCACTACCAAAATCATATTATTTGCCTACGAAAGTGCCTTAACTGGGTTCAAGACACCACACCGAAGCCCTTGTATCCTAGGTGAAAGAGCCACAATCCACAACAAAGGATACAACGTTAAAATGTATAAGAGTGGACTCGTGGGGACACCCTTGCCAGACTCCCACCCATACCTTACATGGGGTCCCAACCCTTTTTTTCTCATACAGCTGCCCCATACAGCATCTGAATCCATGTTATGAAAAGCTCAGGAAACCCATACCCCTTTAAACATTCCCACAACCAAGAATGGTGCACTCAATCAAAAGCCTGTGACTGGTCCAGGCAGATTAAGAAACCCTCTAGGTCCTTCCTTTTCCCTTTCGCAAACAATTCTCTTAACAAAATTAAGAAGTCTATAATCTTCCTTCCTGGGATGGAGCAAACCTGACCTTACTAAGACTGATATTAAGAAAGTAGATACACAGAAGGCCAGGGCCCATAAGTGTGCATCTCCAGTCAAGCTGGTGTATCATCCCTTGGTTAGTAAACCTTCCAACATCAGACAATCTAAATCCTGTGAAAGTCTCTTCCCCAGCACTTTTGTCAACACCTTCAAATTACTACTGAGCAGGGTTATCTGTCTCCAGTTCTGTAATAAGGAACTATCCCCCCCCCCTTTTAAATAAAAAGGTGAGCAGACCCAAGTACATCTGGGGTTGAAGTCAGAGCTCATCAGGCATATCCTAGTAAACTAACGAGATTTTCTCTGCCACCTGCTCCCATACGTATCTGTAAAGTTCTCCTGGGAGACCATCCAAACAAGAGGCAATGCCCGGCTTGATTCCCATAATAGCTGCAGACAATTTCCCACTTGTCAAGGGGGCCAACAACTGCTCTGTCTGAAGTTCAGTAAGCTACAGGAGTTGTGCAGCCTGGATAAGTGTGGATATAAGTTCCTGAGGAAGATCTGAAGTAACGTGTTGGGCTGTGACATACTCTTCAGGCTTTCCCATTATCCCAACATTGTCAGTCACCAAACACCCCTCCACAGTCTGTAAAGCAGTAATCATCCGGTGAGCTACTCAGGTCTGGCAGTCATCAAAAGGATTGGTCTGTAACTTGATAACTTAGTATCAAAACATTGTTCACCAAAGAAGCATGTCTATCATATTGGTAAGCAGACATATCACATTTGACATCAGCAATTTGGCCAGAAAGATCCTCTGTCTGTGTAGCATTATCAGATATCAAAGAGTATAAATTATCAAACAAGTGCCTATAATCTACTTCCTAGCTGACTGTTTCTGGACAGATTTACCCCGCAGATGTGCTGAGAGACATAATTTTGTATCAGCCCACCACTCTGTAGGAGAAGAATACAAAAAATACACCAACTGCCTGTCTGCCAGTATAATTGCCAGGTCCAACATTACTTCTGGATCTTGTAGTAAGCTGGCATTCAACTGCCAGAGACCTTTTCCAGGAACTCGGGGAGATGAAGCCACATAAATGCCTATTAAAGCATGATCCAGTTTCAGTTAATAAGGTTTCCAAGTAAGATACCGGGAGTTGTTTGACAATAAACCAATAGTCTATCCTGGTACACAATACACCTTTAAAAAAGTATGGGATGGAGTTGGCACCAAGGAACCATGAGCATCTTTAAGACTGGCTTTAGTGACTAAATTCCGAAGAAAAGTGGCATCACAATATATTTTACTTTGGAGTTTAGTCCTATCCGTCTTTAATAACCTGGTATTGAAGTCTTCCCCAGAAAGGACTTGTTTTCCTGTATATAAGTAGGGTTCAATGACTTTCAAAAGCTCTATAGGGGAAGCCTTGGTCTGGGAACCATAAAAGTTTATCAGCCGATAAGCTGTATCAGAAAAGACAAAATCCAGAAGTAATGCTCTCCCAGGAGAAAGATCTAACACCTTTTGCACTATAACATTTCGTGCATTGAACATGACTCCTAACCGACAGCACAGGTCTTTACCTATGGACCAGTAGGAATCCTCATAGACCCAATCCTTTTGTGCCAGGGCAACATCAGTAACAGACTGAAGATGGGTATCCTGTAACAAATATTGTAAGACAGTTGAGACAAAACAGAAAAAGTAGCCAGTTGCTTCCCAGCTGATTTCACACGGTTAACATTGAGGCTAGCCAGCCATAGGGGAATGTGATAAGTATGAGAAAGTTAAGGGGGTTTCTTCTTCATGCTAGATTGTGTCAGTCTCTTTCCTTGCGGTAATCCCATAACATCCATTATGGGGCCCAGACTGGTGGTAGTAGAATCACTCTGGGAAGAGAGGACCAATGCATCAGAGTCCCCTTTCTCCATCCTGTCAACCCAGCTTTGTAAAATCTCAAAAGGATTTTCTGAGTACACATTCATGTTGGAAGACTCCTGACGTTTTTTGGAGTGCTTGGTTTTGGATTTAGACTTAACAGTCTGGAAGTAATAGAGCAGTTTTGGGGGGTGGAAGGGGCATGATAACTTCAGGGTCAGTGGTAGATACCACTGTATCATGCTGTACCACTTGCAGGGGCTTGGTGGGAATACCAGGTGCAACAGCAGGAGGGGGCATAAAGGCCTTCGGTTCCACAGCATTAGGTATCCTGGGCCTACAAGTTGGAATAGGGTCCTGAGGGCCTGATGACTGAAATGTCTGTCAAGCTTTATTCAGGTAAAAGTCATGTTCAACAGTGTCTGTCAAGTTATGAGATGCCCAAGGGCAGGATTTAAAAGAATGCTCATCATCCCCGCAAAGACTACAAATTGGAGGGACCCTACAACCATTTCCTGAGTGACCCAAAGCTCCACAGTGAAAACATTTAAGTTGGTCACAATCAGTATTGAGATGTGTCAAGGAGCCACAGCGATAGCAGGATTTGGGCTGGCCTTGATAAAATAAAATGCCCTGGTTCAGCCCCACAAAAAAACAGTTAGGGAGATGCCGGATACCATGGTCCGTATGTTTCAGATGGACCCTAAACTTCCACCTCCCTGTCCGAAAACCATTATCATCCAAAATGGGGTCTGGGGTACCATCTAAATCGTACCTCTTCTTGAGCCAGAAAATATCAGACACACAGTCCCCCTCATTCCTGAACAGAACCGTCACTGTTTTTGTGGTGAGTTTAGATATAGGAATGGCCACAAAAGGAACCCATAATGGAGAGTCTCAAACAGAATAATGTAAGTTCCACAATTTATCCAGCAATTGGGCTGAGCAAAAACGCATGTCAAAATTCAAATCCCCAGGTGCATGTATAAATGCATAAACTTTCGCAGGGGTAAAATGTAGAGAATCTTTAATCAAGTAAGTGCCCACATTATTTCTGTCTAGTAGAAACTCTAGGCCACGCTGGTACCTCAGGCAAACTACAAAACATCTTTTAGATGCTACTAGCGGTTGGTGAAATAAGCTGGCATATGTAGCAGCTTTAATCTGCTCTTCAGATTCTCCCTCAGTATCAACATGGTCAGAAAATAGATGAACTGGGGAACTAGCCAGTGGGACCATGTCAATAGAATGTAAATACATACCTGTATCTTGTCACAGTGCAACCCCCTCAGCAGGATGTTCCCCAAGGAGTTCTTAACTCATGGAGTCCTCTGGTAAATCAGAGTATGACATATCTTGACAAACCACCGCAGTAGTGATCTGGGTCCTAGAGTCTGGCGTAGTAACTCCTGGCAGTACCGGAGAATCACAAAACTGTGGTTTCAGACTGACAGAAACCTCCCAATTACATGGAGAGCCACAACATTGAGCTGCTGCTTCCGGACTTTCTGGGATTGGAATCATGGGGTCCAGGATCCATCTGCCCTCCTGGAAGAGCCACCTCGCACCTCGCTGGGCAGTCCCCAGTTGCAACTCTTCCATAGCAGGAATATCATTGGAATCATAAAACACATATTGCTGCACACACTCCGGTTCCCCAGAAATAATAGGCGCATACACAAGCAGCATTTACTTTCTGATGGCCCCTCCGGGGCTAACCATACTCTGGTTCCTCTTTTTTTTTCTTCCTCCAGGTGGTGTTTTTTTTTAGTTGTATTCCAATTCAGCCTTATTGAGCATATCTAGCAGTTGAGTCTGTGTATGTTCCAGTTCAGACTGTAAATATACCTCCTCCCCAGAAAGAGGCGCCATATCGACAACCGTAGAAATAACCTGATCCTGGCGAGACACATCCTGACCTCCAGCATCAGGACCACAGGCATATCAGTGAGAGACATATCCGTAATTCCAAGTGTTGAAACAGGGTTGTCCAAGACGGCTACCGACTGCATTTGCACCTCATCAGAAGCACGTCCATTCCCCTCCATAACATCCTCTGGAGTGCACACCTCCATCCTCTGACAGGGAAACAGCACCCCTTACCAGCAACTAGGGGAATTTCCCTGGTGTCCTGGCCAAATTTCCCCCATTCACCAAAAATACCACCAACAGCTTAAAAAATCTGGTTCAGTTTCAGTTGGCATCTATCTGTATCCCCCCCTCCCCTGAGATGAAGCTAAAAATAGGCAAAACATTTGTCTAGTCCTACTTCCTGGTCAATAAAAACAAATAAATAAGTTTAGTCATACTACCAGTTACCATGTCTGGGCTTGGTGAGCAATCTTTTTTAATCTCATTAATGCTGTTGCTAGTATCTTCTTCTGTTGTCATATGCTCAGTGAAGCCCACATCAGGGTTATGGTAGACGCACATTTTTTACCATACATACTGGTTTTTACTTGCCCAAAAGGTGCCCCCCCCCAGCTGCATCAGTGTATAATTGTAAATCTGTATTTTTTATTTTTTTTAATTTTAGCTTTTGTTGACCGGGTAAGTGCACTAGACAAATCCTGCCTATTTTCAGGCACGACCCGGGGGAAGGGGATACAGATGAATGCCAACTGACCTTGAACCAGATTAAGCTGTTGTAAACCCAGTCTGCCTGCCACATGAACTTGCCATTGATGTTCCACAGGAAGCATGCCAGCCCTTCTAGACGTGACATAATACCCTTGCTTATTCTGACCCAGTGGTGTGGCTGATGGATCCCAGCTGTGGCCCACGCTTGCATCCTTATTAATGGTCAGCTGGGTGCAATGGCTCTACATATGAAATTGAGATGCTCTATAAGGCTCAGCATCTTCCTCAATGCTACTCATCAGACATCCCTACTTATTTTTATCAGCTACCACAGCCTTCCCAGCTTTTCCACTGGAAGTCTGGATTCCATGGCTATGAAGTCCAATTCTATCCCTAGGAAAGTGATAGTCTTGGATGGTCCTTCAGTCTTCTCATCCATTAAGAGTACCTCCAGTAGTCTGCACAGCTCTTGAAAGGCCTTCAGATCTGTACTTCCTGCTGCCACTACTATTAAGAAATCATCCAGGTAATGCAGGATACAGGGGTGCCGACAGCGCGGGTGCTCTGGTGCTTGAGCACCCACAAAGTTAAACTGAGCACCCGCAAAAAATGGACTGTTCATCATATTAGCTGAGAATATGAGCGGTCCGATTTGAATTCATTCCATTCCACCATAAAATAACTGAAGCAGCAGTGCAGTGGCTCATTTCTGTATTTTACATTACAGTTTTTCTTGCACTGCTGCTCCTTTAACTGTGAACACACCCGGCTGTCCCGTTCCACTTCAGTCTGGCAGCAAGCAAGCCGTCTATGTTCGGGTGTGAATACAAATCGGGCAGGTTCTCCTTTAAAAGTCTCACTGTTCTGCATCACATGATCCTGTCCCTGGGAGTCTCAGAGACGTGCCATGTGGCTCCGATTTACGGTCTCACAATCTCAGCTACACTACTTGAGTGAGCCTTCCCTCCCACACTGCAGAAGGTCAGTGAGAATTTGAAACCGTTTATGTCTCGCTCTCATCTGGAACGGACAATTTAGAAACTAAACTAAAAGGGAAAAAAAGATCTGCACAGAGCAGGTCAGAGGGAGAGAGTAGTTGAGTGTTTCTGTTAGGAATAGGGATGGTGAATGTGTTTTGAAAACAGGAGAGCGAAGAACACTTGTTGTTGCACAGCAGAGGAAGGATTCAGGAATCACTCATTTCTTATATTTGTTTAACTCCTGCCTGAATAGGCTCATCAAAAATAAAAAAAAGGGTCTGTTTTGGAGACAGTAAATTAAGCCAGCAGAGATGCACAGCTGAGTAAATAGTTCCCCGGTTTTTGATTTCTGCTTGGCTTGATTGAATGTGAATGGATATGGACTAACATAAAAATAAAGAAATAAGTTTTGTAATCTGGTTACTGTAACAGGATACAACAAGTAGAGACACTGCAATTAGATTTTACACTGTGTGTGTCTGTGCGTATGAGTCCTCTCCTGTTTATCCAGATACTGTTGGTGCCCCAGCCCCAATGTTGTGTCCCCTTGTCCCCAGTCTTGTGTCCCCCACTCTGCCCTCAGATTTGTGCTCTTTGTCCCACGTTCTGTGTACCCTGCCCTTATATTGTGCTCTTGTCCCATTACGTGTACCCTACCATCAGATTTGTGCTCTGTCTCAAGTTCTGTGTACCTTGCCCTCAGATTTCTGCTCTTTGTCCCAGGTTCTGCATATCCAGTTCCTAGCCCTGTGTCCTCGCTGCCCCTGGACTACGTATCTCCCTATCCACAGCCCCATGTCCCCTTTTCCCCAGCCCTACTCTACTTACTGGCATTGGGTCCTGCTGGCCCCAAACCCTATCTCCAGGGCCCAGTCCCAAGCTGTGTTGGAATTAAACTGAGTTTTGGGAGCTGGGAGGGGGACACAGAGGTCCACATCTGTAAATTGAGCCCCATTCCTATTACAAGTCAGTGGCAGTGAATCATGAGCTACCAGGGCTGTCTTCAGAGCTGGGGGGGGGGGATCGAGCCCTGACAAGCCCTCTGTAATTCTAGCACTGGTCCCAGGACCCAAGCCCTGTACCCCCCAGTTCTGTGTTCACTGTTTCAGTCCCTGTCACCTGGCCCTGCTTTCAAGAGCTCATTAGTGGTCAAAGACGCATCATAGCTTGCCACAGTATTGACTCAGATGCTTAGGGAGCAGCACCACAGGTGATCTGATTAAAGAGGTGCAGGTTCTTTAAAGTGTGATACATGCATTTTTGTGCCACTGATGCGCTGGTACTAACAGTAGAGTTAATCATTAAGGCTGCTTTTTGATGGCTTAATTTAATCTGATTTGTTGCAGCTTCTGCTGTTGGTTAGCCCTATTTAGCCCAAGGGAGCAGGGCCACTACACCCTCCCCCTCTGTGAAGAGAAGGTATTAGGATATAAGCTCCTTGTCTTATCAGCGCTGAAAGAAGAATATTTATCATCCCTGATCTAATTGCAAATGACTCCATTCAGCTTCCCTTCTCTTTGATCCATTGAAAATATAACCTCTCAACTGTCCCTTATTTTCGGGGATGTCCCCGATTTTTGGCTCAAAATGATCCCCTGTCCCTCATAAAATTTGTGTTTTTGTGAGTGAACTGTGGAGATAGTATAAGCACAAAATAATGTTAAACATTAAAATTACAATCTTGTTCTTCAGAAAATGCATCTTACACAAATCCCTTTATTCTACCAGCTTTCTGAGTAAATATTACTAAATTTTAAGATGTGTCCCTGATTCTGGCACTTTGTCCCTAATTTTTGAGGCAAGAGCTTGAGTGTCATGGCAGGACAAAAAAAAGAGACATTGCACTATGAAGTGTGTGTGTGTGTGTGTGTGTGTGTGTTTACACTTTGGAATACTTAGAGAAACATGTCCATGCAGCATACCTCTCAGTGTTTCATCACCGAAATGCATAGCACTGACCTTCCAAATCCAGAGGAAATGGCCAGAATGAGAATCACTTTCTAATTTTAAAGAATAATATCTCTAATAATTGTGGGCCCCAAATGTTTAGTGTTAGGAATGTTTTATCAATTTAATTCAAAAATGTGACTGAAATAACAATAGTGCTATGTGATTTTCATAACAGTTGAGAGGTATGCAGTGCAGGTGTGTGTTAGGAGGAATTTTCACACACCTCTGAGGTGTATGATAAGCACAAAAAAACATTGCTTGAGGGGTCTATTAGATTATCACACACCTAGGGTGTATAAAAAATCTTCATAGCCCAAATCTTGCACAGGCATTATTTTCTTTTATAATAACTGGTACAATTTCTCGAGACAGTGTACGGAGTGCTCCAGGGAACACTTACATCTCATGGGGGTGGTGGCACCATTACCTGAAATCTAAAAATCGGCATGCTTGCAACAGCTGGAGGCATCAAAGATCTCCAGAGCACCCTGCTGTGGGTCTTAGCACTTTGCCAGGCATCAAAGAGCCCACAAAGGCATTCTTACATCCTCTGCAGTGGAGTAGAGGTGGTGGTGCATATACATTCTAAAATGTATTAAAATAACCCCCAAAATGCACCACAAAACATGAAAAATCCTGTAGCTTCTGGGGGCCTAGGTGGCTCCCAAACCCCCGGCCTTTTATAATTACCCTGAGCACCCACAATATTTTTAAAAACTTGGCACCCCTGGCAGGATAGAAACATAGAAACATAGAATTTGACGGCAGATAAGGACCGCTTGGCCCACCCAGTCTGCCCATTTCCCTACCTAATGGATAAGCTGCAGATTCTAGTGAACCAGCAGCCTACTTCTTTCTACCGCCACCCCCTAGAATTGCCTTATGACTGTCCCATGCATGCTTGAATTCAACCACTGTTTTTGACTCCACAACCTCCTCTGGAAGGCCATTCCATGCATCCCCAACCCTCTCTGTGAAAAAATACTTCCTTACATTACCTCTGAGCCGCCCCCCCATCTTCAAATTGTGCCCCCTTGTTCTTGCACACCTCTTTTTTTGAAAGATACTACCCTCTTGGACTTTGTTGATTCCCTTGAGGTACTTGAAAGTTTCTATCATGTCCCCTCTCCTCCTTTCCTCGAGGCTATACATATTAAGCTCCTTTAGTCTCTCTCCATATGTCTTCTGGTGCAGACCCTGCACCATTTTAGTTGCCCTCCTCTGGACAGCTTCCATCTTGTCTATGTCCTTGGAGATTGGGTCTCCAGAACTGCACGCAGTACTCCAGATGGGGTCTCACCAGCTGTCTGTACAGAGGGATAACAACTTCCTGTTTTCTACTGGTGGTGCCTCTCCCTTTGCAACCCAGTATCCCCCCAGCCCTCCTTACTGCCCTCTCACATTGCTTGCCCACCTTTAAGTCATCTGATATGACTACCCCCAGATCCATTTCCATTTTTGTTGTTGTTAGTATCTCACCCCCCATTGTGTACTCTTCCCCTGGGTTTTTGTTTCCCAGGTGCATTACCTTGCACTTCTTAGCATTGAATCTAAGCTGCCGTACATTTGACCATTTCTCTAACCTTGCCAAGTCCCTTCTCATCCTTTCCACCCCACCTTGTGCATCAACTCTGTTGCAGATCTTTGTGTCATCTGCAAAGAGACATACTTTTCCTTCCAGTCCCTCTGCAATGTCACTTATAAAGAGATTGAAGAGGACTGGTCCTAATATTGAACCCTGCGGTACCCCACTAGTAACCCCCCTTTCTTCAGAGTGGGCTCCATTTACTATTACCTTCTGTGTCCTATTCTCCAGCCAATTCTTTACCCAGGCTATCATCTTGGGACCCACTCCCAGCCTGGCTAACTTGTATATTAATCTTGTGTGGGACTGAGTCAAGTGCCTTGCTAAAGTCTAGGTAGGCCATATCCACAGCCCTCCCTGATCTACTACTTTGGTCACCCAGTCAAAGAAATCTATTAGATTCATCTGGCATGACCTTCCTGTTGTAAATCCATGCTGCCTTGGGTCCTGTGCCCCTCTGGCCGCTAGGTACTCGACAGTTCTTTCTTTCAGAAGTGATTCCATCATTTTCCCTATCACTGAGGTTAAACTAACAGGTCTGTAGTTTCCTGCTTCTGCCCTGCTCCCACTTTTGTGAAGGGAAATCACATCTGCCCTCCTCCAGTCCTCAGGTACCACCCCATCCTTCCATGATTTGTTAAAGAGGATAGTCAGTGGTATCAGTAGTTCTACCCTTAGTTCTTTTAGAATTCTGGGATGAATCCCATCAGGCCCCATTGCTTTGTCCACCTTCAGTTTTAAGATTTCTTTCAGAACCATTTCTTCTGTAAATGGGCTGGTATCAACTTCCGTATCCAGAGTGTTTTTATTGTTTGTTTTAGGTACCTCCCCCTCTTCATTTGTAAAAACCAAGCAAAAATATTTGTTCAGCATCTCTGCCTTTTCACCGTCACCCTCTTCCCAGCCCCCTTCCCTTTATTAAGCCTCACTATCCCTCCCTTAGTCTTCCTTCACTCCCTGATGTACCTAAAAAATGTTTGTCCCCCTTCTTAACTGAGTTGGCTATCTTTTCCTCGGTTTGGGCCTCTGCTGTTCTGACTGCCTTCCCAGCTTCCTTTTGTTTTAACTGATACAATTCTCTGTCCTGCTCCTTCTGTGATTCCTTGTACTTTCTGAATGCTTTCTTTTTCTCTTGAACCTTCACTGCTACCTCCTTCTAGAACCATAGCGGTTTCTTACATTGTTTTGTTTTGTTTATTTGCTTCACACAAAGGCTTGTTACCTCTGTGATTGCAGTTTTTACTATTCTCCATTGTTCTTCCACCCCTCCTTCCTGTCCATTTGCTTGTGTATTCCTTAGGCACTCACCCATTTTGGCAAAGTCAGCCATCCTGAAGTCCAGTACTTTTGCCTTTGTATGGCTTGACTCTATTGCTGTGTTTATTGTGAACCATACTGTTCGATGGTCGCTAGTTCCCAGATGGCTACCCACTTCTACATCTGTGATCCTCTCTGCATCTCCATTTGAGAGAACCAGGTCTAAGATTGCTCCCTCTTGAGTGGGTTCCAATACTAGTTGTCTAAGGCAAGCCCCCTGTAGGGCATCTAGAATAACCCCACTCTTAGAAGTGGCTGCTGCAACTGCACTCCAGTTAACATCTGGCATATTCAGATCACCCATCAGCAGTATCTCCCCTTTATCTGCTATTCTAAGTATACTTTCTATTATTTTCTTGTCCATTTCCTCCCCCTGAGAGGGGGGTCTGTATACAACCCCTGAGCGGATTGTGGTGCCATTGCCTGCCTTCAAATTGACCCACAGTGCTTCTTCTCCTCCCTGTTTACCCTTTTGTTCTGTTGCTTTGATTCCTTCCCTTATGTAGAGAGCTACTCCTCCTCCTCCTCTCTTACCCTCCCTGTCCCTCCTGTAGATAGTGTATCCTGGTATTTTTATGTCCCAGTCATGGTTCTGTGTGTACCATGTTTCTGTGACTGCCATGATATCCAGATGTTCCTCCTCCATCAAGGCCACTAATTCAGGGAGCTTGTTACCCAGACTACGGGCATCGGTACTCATTGCTTTCCATTTTTTGATGGCTTTACCTTTTGTAGCAGCATCCCCCACTGACCTTTCTACTTTGGTCTTTTTTTCATTTAGTACCCTATTTTGTAGGGGGAGACTGGAATTTTCCTGCTGCTTATCAATGCCTCCCCCCTTGACTAGTTTAAAAGCTTGCCAATGAAGCATTTAAACCGATTGCCCAAAAGACTTGTTCCCTTCCTGGACAGATGCAGACCATCCTGCCAGTATAGGCTGGTGTCCCTCCAGGTGGAACCCCAGTCCCCAATGAAGCAAACCCCTGTGCTCCACACCATTTTTTAACCATTCAAACTGCATGGTGCAAAGTACCTCGCCTCCCTATGCCACTAACAGGCAGCACCTCTGAGAAGGATACTGTGTGTGCTACTTGTCTTAGGCCCCTCCCCAACTCTACAAAGTCCTTCTGCACTGCTCTAATCTCATGATGAGCCAAGTCATTTGTCCCTAGGTGGACAATGACGTCCAGCTCAGACTCCCGTGCAACTATTCTCGTGATCCTAAGGATGAACTTCCTGTCCCTCCAAGCCATGGCACCAGGCAGGCACCTTTCTTCAGTTTTCCCTGCTCCCCCAGTTCTATCCCCCTAATAATTGAGTCCCCCACCAGGCGTTGCTTCCTTTCCCTGTGGTGCCCTCTGCCTCTTTCCTGAGGGCCTCCCTTGTGACAGTTGTCTGCAACCTCTTTAGTCTCCTCTGTGGGTGCATCCATAGGGGAACTATGCTCCCCCAGAATTGTGTATGGATTGTGGAGTGGAACTGACTGGGTGTGCCTTTGTTCCACCACCCTTACCCTCCCTGAGCCCACTGTGGTCCAACTGCTGTACTTTCTTCGCTAGCTCTGAGGTAGTGGTGGGTGGCTCTGGTGCTCCCTGGATGGGGGAGGTTCCCTTACTACTGTCCAGTGCGGCCTGAAGATGGGCAACTTCCTCCCTCAGGGCAGAGAGTTGTCTGCAAACAGGGCAGCATCTCAGCCTCTAGAAAGACTCCCAGAAGACTGCTGCCCCACTGCCATTACATTGCACTACTCCCCACATGTCTGTCTACCTTAGGTTTTTTTTTGTATGTGTGTGATTGGTTTGTTATATAGAAATATATATATTATATAATGTGTATGCTTATGTTGTCAGTGCAGTGTGCTAGAGAGGATATGACAGTGATATGCACCTTGCCCTCTTGAGGAAATGATGTCAGAACCCCAGGTATATAGGAACTATTTCCTAAACTGTGCCCTCATGAAACAATCAGCTAAAAGCTCTGACCTACCACTGCGATGAGTGCCTTCCTGTCAGCAAGATGCCCTACACGACAATTTGACAGAGAAAATACCCTGCTAATCAAACAGAGAAAGATCCAAACATCCAAGTCAGACACAGGTAAACCTCCCCTGCCCCAAAACAGCCTGGTGACTTGTGATCTGAAAGCAGTCAGCCCCAAAACACATCAGCTGTGCACAGGGACAGACACAGTAAACAGTACTGAGTCACTGTGGGTTTAAACTCTTCCTGCACTGAAAATCTTAACAATTGTAACAAAAGTAAAGCAAGCTCCACCTCCCTGCCCTTGCATCTCACTACTTCCTTGGCTGCCCATTCCAAAAAACTACTAAACTTTTCAAATGTCACAGAAGACATTAAACACCCCATGAGCATGGCCTTATTGAAGTAATAGCTCCCTTCCAATGTAAAATCCAGCAGGTTCCAATCCCTAGGATGCACCGTTAGCAGTCTAAAGGCCTACTATATATCACATTTGGCCAACAGGGCCCCCTTTCCTATTGTCCTTATCAAGTCTATGGCCTTGTTCACTGAACTGTTTTGTCTATGTAATCATTTACTGAGCCACCATCTGGGTAAGACAAATGGTGAATTAATCAGAATTTTCCCCGCTCCTTTTTGAGTATAAGACCCAGTGGTAATATCCTAAGGTTAATCAAGAGTAGCTGGGCAAATGGGCCTTCTACCCTACCTGCTTCTATCTCCTCCCTATTTTTCTTTCTTGCTATCTCTGTATTCCTTGCTAGTGACTTTAGATGTTCAGCTTCTTTTATGACCCTTGGACCCTCATAGCGCAACCTAAACTCTTTTGGATAACCTCCAGCAGTACTATTGCTTCCTGTTTTTTCAGATATATGCCAACAATCTAGTCATTATTTTAGTTTTATAGGGGTTTTGGCAAGGCAAACTCCCCCCTGCCTGACCTGAAATCACCCTGCTGAAACCCAGGTCTGTCTTGGCCTCCCCTGCACTTCAATACTGAGTAGTCCCTGCCACATTTGGAGCTCATGTGCTTGAAGCAGCAACCCAATGTTGAACAGGCCCATCTATTGTATGCAAAGCAATATTTTGGGGCAGCTCCTCCCTGGCTTTGCTGGCCTCCCCTAGTCAACTACACTTCCTCTATTACCCCCCTGCAAACATTGTATCCAGCCATATATCTATATATTTCTCATGTCGCATCTCAAGTGACCGTGCAATGCCATGCACTGCCTAAATTTTTCATCATAGTTTAGTCATACAAACCCACTTCTTTTCTTGTGGGCATTTTTTATAGTTTGTTTTTGTTGAATTTTGTTGACCCCATAAGCCCACTGGACCTAGAAGTCCCTTTTTCAGGGGCGCCCAGGAGTGAGGGGAGATACAGATGGTAAGCAACTGAAATTGAACCAAATTAAGCTGTTGGTGGTATTTTTAGTGAATGAGGGAAATTTGGCCAGGACACCGGGGAAATTCCCCTACTCTTTCACTAGGAGGCCCTTTTTCCTGTGAGCAGGAATGGAGGAGCTCAGTTCAAAGCCGGACAGAGGAGGAGGAAGTGTTGAGTTGCCAACAGAGAAGAAAGGTGAGGAGTACAAACTTCCTCTCAGAGCGCCACTTTTAAATCTTTCTCTGGCACACAGAATGGCTTAAATGCTTTAGAGACCGTTTTTACTGATGGCTAGAGGTAATGTCTGGTTTAAGCACAGAAACCAATGTAGAGCGCAAAGCTGGAAATGTTTTTTTTGCATCAAATGGTTATGAGCAAATGATGCTGAAGCAAAAAAAAAATGGAATTCTTAACTGAAGAAAGAGAAAAGCAATTGAGGAGGCTGCGAGAGCTTGAGGCCGCATTCTCCTTCCTCCCTGCAGCACTTCCAGACAGCTACTGAAACTCTGACTAATGCTATCAGTGAAACAGAGACAGCATCTACTGCCATGACTCACTCATCAGGTGTGCAAGGGAGGCCTGGGAATCGACATCTGTAACAGAAACGAAGAAATCAGGATGGGCAGAGGCTGGCAGTTTGAACAGAAAGCCTTCTGTGTACCGACAGCCTCTCAGTCCTGAGGAGCAAGGGAAACTGCAGAAGCCCCTACAACAACACTTAGGGCACAGATCAGCTGTTCGCACACATGCTAGGGCTAGGCAGAAGCCGCCCAAAAGTGCGACAGAGCAAGGTACAGAAGAGCAGACCTTTTCTTTTAAGGATAGGCCCTGTCAGAAAGACTAGGGGGACATTATGGAAACAGAATTGGAGGCAATAAGCTGGTCTCCCACAGTTGCTTTGGAGTGTGCTGGCTGGGAATAGGACTCTGCAGAAAAATGGTCTCCTTATCCAAATGACTCTTCCTACCAGGAACTATTATTAAATTCCGTGGCCATCAATGAAAGGCAATGTGAGAGCTCCACCGTACCCTGGGGTAAACTATCAAAAGACACTGTACTTGTTGGAGGGCATGTTGACACTGTTAATATACCCATACAGGGTACAGATAAAGCAATAAGTGACACTGTTGATATGAGAGTAGATGTAGAGGAAATTGTAATAGGGGGAATTGATACTACACAACAGACAGAAGGTGAGAGGCAGGTAGAGACTGAAATACTTGCACCAGTCCTCAAGATCTCTGACCTATTTGCTACCAGGGGACAGCCAGCCCCCAGGCGCAATGTGGTCAGGCTTCTATACAAGGGAGGACTGGTGGAACCACCTAGTAGAGTGTATACAGCTAGAAACCTATTGAAAACATCCATGAGATATTTCTCATCTGAAAATTTTGCCCTGATAAGTATAGGGAATGGGAACTACGACATCAGTTTTAAGAGTGTGGCAAATTTAGAATGGTTTTGGGCCCAATACCAGATACTTAGAAATACCCCTTCTTGGATTCCCTTCCACACCATAGCATTAATGAAACCACAAACAAAAACAATTACTGTGATGTTTAAAAATGAAAGTGTCCTCATAGAGGACATTTTGATTTGGTTACGGCAACGCTGTGACATTAAGGGGAAACCCACACCCACACTAGAGCTGGAGCAAATATGGGATGGGGGATGGCGTATATAAGATTAAACTGCATTCATCAGACACAGATCCCATGCATTTGCCCAGTTCCTTTTTTGGGGAATCACCGGGGTCAATTTTTTATAATGGTCAGCCTAGGTCTTGCTTCAAGTGTGGTTCGAGGGCCCATCTTAGCTCAGCCTGTGACTCCCCTCATTTTAGCCACTGCTTAGGATTTGGGCATGCCTCCTTCACATGTTTGAACCTGTTTAAATGCAGCCTGTGTGAATGGACAGGGCATGCCTATGGGCGATGCCCATGGGCGTCTCACAACAGAGAAGATTGTCCATCACAGGAAGGGATAATAAATGGGATCCAACATCAGCAAGCCAAAAGGGTGGCTACACAGGCCTTACAAAAGAATACAACACTCATAGATCAGACCCCTGAAGGCACAATCCAGACAGAATGAATGGAGGTGGAAGTAGAGGGGCAAAGCCTAGAGACATTTCAGGTGGCAGGGAAACCCCTAGGGGCCGCCTGTAGAAAGGCCCCAAGAAAGTGTGGCTGTGGAAAAGAGGGAAATGCCACCCCCTCCTCCCTCAGTGGACAAGGAAGGTACATTCCAAGCAGTCTCCCTCAACAAGAGACCAAAAGCAGGTCAGTTAGGAACCTTGAAAGCCAGACAAAATGTACCCAAGGTGGGACAGGGAGCAGGGTCCTAGAAAGCAGGAAACAAATATGTTACACTATCTAAAGAGGGTACATTCAGAGATTCAGATGGAGAGGAATTGGATTCCTCCTCTATTGCATCCAATACAGACACAGAAGAGAGTAGAGAGGGGTCCATTGCTAAATGGACCAGGCAGCGTTAGGGCCTCTAAAACCCCATAGGATTCACTCAGGGCTTAAATAAATTTCCTGATGGACAGACTTTCCAACTGCACTATTAACATTAACAGCATAAAAAATTAGAGAAAGTATTTAGGAACCATATTATGTTAAAATAGAGTACAGTGTGACATTATTTGTGTACTAGATACCCAGCTGAAGACTAATCGCGAATTACAGCAGGCCTCTAAGGCATGGCCTCTAGGTCCCTCCTTCTGGTCATCAGGTACAGAGGCATGTGATGGGGTGGGTATTTTATTTTCAAACTATCGTTTCAAGGTGTTCTGGCTTGAGAAAATTCACCCTGGGAGGGCCTTGATGTTGGACTTTTCCTTTGACTCTTGTAGGGGCAGGATTATAGCCATTTATGCCCTGCAAATCAAAGTTCAACGGGTAGCCTTATTCAGAGAGGTTCAGCCCTTTTTTACATACTTCCAGATTGGTTTATTGGCTAGGGGACTTTAATTGTGTCTTCTCCAGGGCAGACAGAGGTATGCAAACAGAAAAAATATTTTCTTTTTTTTTTATTTAATAAACTTTATTAAGTTTCAGTATACCAGACAGAAACAGAATTACAAAGCAGTTATGAAACCTGGTGTCTAATATCCCCCCAACCCTCCTTCCCTCCCAGACCACACACCTTAATTACTTAAACACAGAGCCCAGGGTTCAGCCAGTATATCAGGGTTTCCAGGCCGCCAGAAGTGCCTCTAGGTTGCCCCACATCGCCAAATAGGCTCTTAATCTATCTTGCATAGAGGCGATATGTCTTTCCAGCTGCAAAGCAAGCATAATCTCCCTATACCATTCCAGTGTGGTGGGGGGGTTGTCATCCACCCAATGCCGCACAATAACCAGCTTAGCCACTGCCGAGATAAGGAAAGATATGTGCTTTCCTTACCCTAGGGGTATCACTGGAAAGATAACTTAACAGGCACACCTCCGGGGTAAACAAAGATTCCAATCCTAGAATGGGATTGAGTGTTTCTCTAATAGATTGCCAGAATGTTTGCACTTTGTGGCAAGTCCATAGCATATGATAAAGAGATCCCCTATCCTCTTTACACTTACTACAAAGTGGTGTGGTCAACCTCCCCATTCTGAACAACTTCATTGGGGTTAGGTAAGTATTATGCATAATATTAAAATGAATTAACCGCAGTCTATCCTGTTTAACATATCTGTATATTGCTTGCCAGAGGCTTTCCCATAGGACAGGATCTTCCAGTATACTCAGTTCCTTCACCCAGTAGTAACAAACCCCAGTTGATAACCTGGAATCTAAGACTTGTAAGGTTTTATAACACATGGAAACTGGGTGGGATTGAGAGGCTGCTTGAAGCAATGAGGCCGCCTCTAAACCCAGTAAGTCTTTCAATGGAAGAAGGGCATCAAAGGTCCTAAGGGCTTTGCATACCTGGGCATACCTAAAGGCATTTTTATCAGACGTCCCAGTGATGCTGTGTAAATGGGCAAAGTGAAGTGGCCTCCCATTCACCCAGAGATCCAAAACCTTATACTTATTCAGTTGAGGCCAGAAGGAGGAGGATATCGGTGCCCCTCCAATCTTAAAATGCGGGTTACCTATTACAGGTTGGTCCACCGATTGGCACCACCTTACTCCAAAATATTTTTGAATCTGCAGAGAGGCTTTTAATGACCACCCCATAGGGTTGTTCCTCAGGGGGTGTAGGCAAGTGGGAGGAGTACATAAAAGGGCCCCAATGAGCATTTAACTCTGTTCCTCCGGGCCAAATGTTTCTTGCATAATAAGCTACAAAGGGTGTATTCGACGGCTCCAGTTCTTTATGCCAAAAGGCCAGTTTACTCATGTGAAATGCTATGTAATATAAGAAGAAAGAGGGGGCAGCTAGGCCTCCCCTGGGCTTTGAAGCAATCAATTTAAAGTAGGATCTGCGAATACTCTTCCCTCTCCAAAGAAACCTGTTCAATAACCTTTGGAGTTTGGAGAACCACGCTTTGGGTAAGAAAAAATATTTTCTGACTCTAATGTCTTGAATACCATCCTAAATCATGCGGGACTTATTGATGCCTACAGGGAGATACACCCCAAAAGGAGCTTCACCTTTCACAATGGCGTGTTAAAAACAAGGATTGATTTTATATTTATTTCATCAGGACAAAAGGTGCAAGAGGCACAGGTCTTAGCATGTGAGTTCTATGACCACATGATTGTGAAAAAAAGTATACAAACAGGGACTTCCCCACAATGCAGAAAGCAATATTGGAAGTTGAATGAGTCAGTGCTAACTGATCCACGGGTTAAGACAGCATGGGAACGGGAATGGGTGGCAAGGCTGTCAGTAGTTGAGTGCTACTCTGAACTCATCGACAGGTGGGAGGACTCAAAGAAGACATGGGGCTCCTTTTTCCAGCAAAGGGCACAGGCTAGATCTATATCTGATTACCTAACTTGTCTGCAGCTTAGGTAACAGTTGCAAAGGGTTATTTTTTTAATGGACTCAACAAGGCAGAATTTATGCTAGCAGGTTAGTAATCTGAAAAGCCAAATGAAAAACCTGCAGTATAATAGGGTGAAGGCCTTACAGCAAGAAGTAAGATTTGGGACACAGGTGACAAAAGGTGGTCTTGACCTGTATAAAGAAAACAAAAAGAGAATTGAGGGCAGGGTGATAACTCATGTACTCTCCTGCTCAGGAGAATGGGTCACTTCTCCTTTGGACCTGCTAGGAGTAGTGGAGGAACAAGTCACCCAAAGCTTTGGTACCCATCCCCCCCCAAACCAGAGGTCCAAGAAATCTTGGAATCTCTTGGGTTGCCAAAAGATCAAGTTAAGGATGCTCAGGAATTAATTCTAGAAGTTACAGTAGAGGAAGTTAAGGATGCCATTATACAGTTGTCAGCAAATACAGCTCCATGATCTGATGGTTTGGGAACAGGGTTTTAAAGAACATTCATGGATAGTCTCGCACCTGCATTAGTGATTCTATATAATCATATTTTGCAGAATTCTACATATTCAGCCTCCATGATGGATGTTGTATTAGTGCTCATTCACAAGAAGGGTGCAAGGGAAGACATTGGGAATTAGAAATCTTTAAACCTATTAAATTCTAACTTAAAAATCTTAAGTAAAATACTGTTGGCAAGATTGAATAAAGTAACCCACCTCCTGATAAGCCCTTTCCAAAGGTGCTATTCAGAATAGGAAGCAACAGGACAACTTGGTTATACTATGAGAAACTTTCTATACAGGGAATTTGAAAGGAGATGTAGGTTATATGTTAAGATTGGATCAGGAAAAAGCCTTCGATAGGCTGTCCCATCATTTTTTATTTTCAACACTACTAGGGTTTGGAATTCCAGGTACCTTTTTTAACTGGGTTAAAGGGATGTGTGCTGCCTCCTTTCTCTGGTCTAATGTAAATGGCTGGTTCGGGAGGAAGGTGAAATTTCACAGGGATGTCAAGTATAGGAGTTCCCTGAGCCCCCTTTTATACACTTTTGGGATAGATGTTTTAATTAGATTAATGTGGACAAACACTGACGTGGTGGGCATATCTCTCATTGACTCTCTTCGCGAATCCTCAGGGTCATGGAGCAGCTACACAAGGGAGGGAGCTGGATGTCATTGTCCACCTAGGGACAAATGACCTGGCTAGGAATGAGATCAGAGCAGTGCAAGAGGAGTTTGTAGAGTTGGGGAGGGGCCTTAGACAAGTAGTGCATACGGTAACCTTCTTGGAGGTACTTGCCTGCCTATGGCAAGGGTGATGCTAGGGTACTCCTCACCAGGGAATTCAGTGAATGGTTGAAAAACTGGTGTGGAGCTCAGGGTTTTTGCTTCATTGGGGACTGGGGAGCCACCTGGAGAGATGCAGACCTATACTGGTGTGATGGTTTGCATCTGTCCAGAGGGGGAACCAAGATCCTAGGTGAGAGGTTTAAATGCTTCATTGGCAAGCATTTAAACTAGCCAAGGGGGGAGGCACTGAAAAGGAGTAGGGAAATCCCAGCCCCTTCCCCCAAAACATGGTAATTAGTGAGGTAAATACCAAGGAAGAGAAGTCATTAGGGAGCAGGACAGAAGTAAATGTAAAAAAAGGCAAAGGCAGTAAGGACAGGAATGGGGCTAAAAGGGGTAAGGCCATCAAAAAGTGGAGGGTGATGAGTACCAATGCCCATAGTCTATGTAACAAGCTCCCTGAACTAGTGGCCTTGATGGAAGAGGGTTGCCTTGATATTGTGGCAGTCACAGAAACATGGTACACAGAGAACCATGACTGGGATGTCAACATACCAGGATACACAATCTACAGGAGGGACAGGGAGGGTAAAAGAGGAGGAGGAGTAGCTCTCTATGTAAAGGAAGGGTTCAAAGCAACAGAACTAAAGAGCAAACAGGGAGCAGATGAGGCACTCTGGGTCACCCTGGAGACAGAAAATGGCACCACGATCTGCATGAGGGTTGCATACAGACCCCCATCTCGGGAGGGGGGGGGGAGAATGGACAAGGAAATGATAGAAGGCTTTCTTAGAATGGAAGAAAAAGGGGAGATATTGTTGATGGGGGACCTGAATATGCCAGATGTTAACTGGAGCACCTTTGCTGCAGGCACATCTAAGAGCAGGGTCATTCTTGATGCCCTACAGGAGGCTTTCCTCAGACAGCTAGTATTGGAACCCACCCGGGAGGGAGCAATCTTAGACCTGGTACTCTTAAACGGGGATGGAGAAAGAATCTCAAATTTAGAAGTGGGTGGCCATCTGGGAACAAGTAACCACCAAACAGTGTGGTTCATGATAAACACAGCCATACAATCAAGCCATACAAAAGCAAGACTATTGGACTTCAGGAGGGCTGACTTTGGGAAAATGTGAGAGTGCCTCAGAAAAGCACTAGCAAACAGGCAAGAAGGAGGGGTGGAGGAACAATGGGGAGTAATCAAAACAGCCATCACAGTGGCAACAAGCCTCTGTGTAAAGCAAATCAACAAAACACAATGAAGGAAAAAACTGCTATGGTTCTCAAAAGAGGTGGCAGGGAAGGCTAAGGAGAAAAGGATAGCATTCAGGAAATATAAGGAAACACAGAAGGAGCAGGACAGCGAACTTTATCAGTTAAAGCAGAAAGAGGCTGGGAAGGCAGTCAGAATAGCAAAGGCCCAAACCAAGGAAAGGATATCCCACTCTGTTAAGAAGGGGGATAATACCTTTTATATGTACATTAGGGAGCTAAGAAAGACCAAAGAAGGGATACTGAGGCTTAATAAAGGGGAGAGAATGTGGGTTGAGAGTGACAATGAAAAAGCAGGGATACTGAATGAATATTTCTGCTCAGTATTCACAAAGGAAGAGGAGGGGGAGGTACCTAAACAAAACAAGAGAAACACTCTGAAGACAGGATAGATACCAGTCCATTTACAGAAGAAAGGGTTCTGAAAGAACAAATAAACTTGAAGGTGGAGAAAGCAATGGGGCCTGATGGGATTCACCCAAGAATTCTAAAGGATCTAAGGGTAGAACTAGTGACACTGCTGACTACTCTCTTAAATCATGGGAGGATGGGGTGGTACCTGAGGACTGGAGGAAGGCAGATGTGATTCCTCTTCACAAAAGTGGGAGCAGGACAGAGGCAGGAAACTACAGACCAGTTAGTTTGACCTCAGTGGTAGGGAAAATGATGGAATCTCTTGTGAAGGAAAGAATTGTTGAGTACCTAGAGGCCAGTGGGGCACAGGACCCAAGGCAGCATGGATTCATGATGGGAAGGTCATGTCAAATGAATCTAATAGATTTCTTTGGCTAGGTGACCAAATTACTAGACCAGGGAGGGGCTGTGGACATGGCCTACCTAGATTTTAGCAAGGCATTTGATACAGTCCCACACAAAAGATTAATACGCTAGTTAGCCAGCCTTGGAGTGGGTCCCAAGGTGGTAGTCTGGATAAAAAATTGGCTAGACAACAGGACACAAAGGGTAGTAGTAAATGGAGTCCACAGTGAAGAAAGGAGGGTTACTAGCAAGGTACCGCAGGGTTCAGTACTGGGACCAGTCCTTTTTAATGTCTTTATAAGTGACATTGCAGAGGAACTGGAAGGAAAAGTATGTCTGTTTGCAGATGACACAAAGATCTGCAACAGGGTTGATACACAAGATGGAGGGGCAAGGATGAGAAGGGACTTGGCAAGGCTGGAGGAATGGTCAGATGTATGGCAGCTCAGATTCAATGCAAAGAAGTTCAAGGTAATGCACCTGGGAAATAAAACCCAGGGCAAGAGTACACAAAGGGGGGTGAGATACTGACAGCAGTAAAAAAGGAAAGGGACCTGGGGGTAATTATATCAGATGATCTAAAGGTGGGCAAGCAATGTGAGAAGGCAGTAAGGAAGGCTGGGGGGATACTAGGATGCACAGGGAGAGGCATCAATAGTAGAAAACAGGAAGTTGTTATCTCTCTGTACAGACAGTTGGTGAGACCTCATCTGGAGTACTGTGTGCAGTTCTGGAGACCCCATTTCCGCAAAGACATGGACAGAGTGGCAGTTGTCCAGAGGAGGGCAACCAAAATGGTGCAGGGTCTGCACCAGAAGACATACTAAGAAAGACTAAAGGAGCTTAATATGTATACCCTTGAGGAAAGAAGGGAGAGAGGGAACATGATAGAAACTTTCAAGTACCTCAAGGGAATCAACAAAGTCCAAGAGGGTAGCATCTTTCAGAAAAAGAGATGTGCAAGAAGAAGGGGGCACAATTTGAAGATAGATGGGGGATGGCTCACAGGTATTGTGAGGAAGTATTTTTTTCACAGAGAGGGTTGTGGATGCATGGAATAGCCTCCCTGAGGAGGTCGTGGAGTCAAGAACAGTGGGGGAATTCAAGAATGCCTGAGACAGACATAAGGCAGTCCTAGTGGGGGGGTAGAAGGAAGTAAGCTATTGGTTAACTAGGACCTGCAGCTTATCTGTTAGGTAGGAAAATGGGCAGACAAGGTGGGCCAAGCGGTCCTTATCTGCCGTCAAATTCTATGTTTCTATGTTTCAAGTCAAAATATTGGCCTATACTGATGATTTGGTGGTGGTACTCTCTGGTATTTCTTTAGAGATGGCATTAACAGCTGTGCTGTTACAATTCTATCTGTCTGGTTCTAAATTCAATTTTAGGAAAAGCAAGAGAGTAACTTTGGGTAACACCCCATTGCCACTGACAGGCAGGTGGACTGGGATTAATATAACTTCAGACTCCATTGATATACTAGGGATTCAGTTTGGTCCAGGGAATATGGCCTTGTTGAATTGATCAGTTAAAATTGTGCAAGCGAATAGGCTTGTGAACAGTTGGAAAGGGTAACAGTTATCTAAGAAGAGGAGGGTCATCTTAATAAAAACATTATTGGTCCTTCAGTTTCTGTACATTAGTTACATACCCCCCCTCCGTCAATTTTCACTAGCTTATTTGGGGTATTCTTTCAAGCCTTTTGGGGTTCCCATTTAAACCCCATTAAGAGGGAATTTACATACTTACCAGTGCAGGAAGGTGGTGTAGGAATGATACACCCCTGTCACCTTCGTCTACAGTCTGTTTGTGAATTATAATATACACCCAGCACTATGCCCTAACACAAAGGTGTGGGCCCCCCTGATTTTGAAATAGATGGACCCTTGTAGGCCCGCATGGGAAGGTAGGAAGATAAGGTCTTTTCCCACAAGGATGCCAGAGTATGGGAAAGACTGCATTAAGCAGATGGTGAGGTGGCAGATTACTCCAGTACAGTTATTAACCATGGACAGAAAGGGCATATATAGAGCAATAGTAACGAGTGAGAAGACATCAACAGTAGAATTTCCTGGTTGTACAAGTACCATGCAAGTTTGTGCATTAAAACAATTGTCTAATCCTAGACTACCGTCCTTTGTCTGGGATTGTGTCTGGCTCAGCAATTATGGCAGACTGGGAGTAAAGGGGAATAATAGACATAAGCAGCTAGCAGAAAGGTATTGCCCCAGACAGACATGTCCATTAGTACTGGAAACATAGGAACACCTATTCTTAGGGTGCCCCTACACCAGCTCCTTTTGGACTTACCTGGCACAAGCCTGGTCTGATAATCAATTGGAAATACCTTCATACCCAGAAATTATGTATGGACCAGATGAAAATAGGTTTAGTAAGTATCATGGTGATACAGTATATATAACTTTTGCGCTAGTTAAATTTTATCTCTGGCAGTCAAGGTGCATGTTAGTAATGCAACAAAGATTGGTTACCTACCAGGAGCTCCTGAATAATATAAAATTGTCATTACAAAGTGTGCAGAAATCTGATGTAAATAGACTTTCGGTAGAAAATGCACAGCATGTTTGGTTGAATTAAAAAACAAAGTACAGTAGTAATACTAATAATTATATGAGATATAGGTATTTGAATGTATTGTAAGAACAATGTATGTATTGTAATTTCTTTTGTGTAATGAAGTCCAATTATAATGAAAATTCCCCTACTCTTTTCGATAAGTGCCATGGGATCTTAAACATCCACCTGAACTACCACCAATCCAGGCAGATGGGACCTCAGTTTAACATCTCATCCGAATGGCCATGTAGACTAGCATCGACCTCACTATCTCCTCTGACTTCTTTTCCAGAACAATCATCATGAAACACATGTATCCTGTTAGCCATAAATCAAAATCTTTTTCTTTGTAACTCTTTCCTGGTGGCTCCTGTTTAGTAGCAACAATGCCGCTGCAAGGCCAGTCTTCCCTATCTTTTCTTACTTCTCTGTCTTCCTAATGATGTCTTTGTCAATAAATGTAAAGATATCCACAAATTGCCCTTTCCAGATTTTTTCCTTGGTAGCTTGGGTAATGTGATCCATTATTGATTCCCCCTGGCCTCCCTCCTTTGGCTCCCCGTTTTCTGTTGCTTTCCCTTGCTGCTCCTCCATCCCCCATTTTCAAATCTCTGCACTTGAGGACTAAAGGGGGCCAATGGTCCCAATGCTGAAGCCACCTTCTTGCCTTTTTGTACTTCTCAATCCAAACATTTCTGGAACCTTTTTTTGTCCCCCCAACCCTAGTTTTTTATTTTTGCATTTCCCATTCCACAAATTCTTGACATTTTTTCCTGTTTCCCCTAAACTTTCTTTTATAAACAATGCCACTGTTCTACTAGAACACCACTTGGAATCTTAACTGGGATAGCTGGAGGCTGGCTCTTCCTGGTCTGCATGCCTTCAGTCCCCCCTGCACTGGTGCCTGGCTCTTCCTGCTGCTCCCCTCTGGCCCCCTTCTTCACTTATTGTCTGCTTTTCTCTTCACAGCCACCTTCTTCCTCTTCTCCTCTTCATGCATCTATCCTCTCATGACCTGCAGCATCTGGTTTAGCTGCTCCATCATTGTTTGTGCCTGAAGAAAAATAGCTGCTGCGTTCTGTACTTGTTGGCTTACCTCTGCCTGCTGTAGAATTTCTCCTGGCACTTGCTGCACCACCTTGCTGGCCACTGCCTCTGCAATCTGTTCTGTTGCTATCCCTGCTGTCCTGAAAATCAGCTGGAAAAAGAGGCTCTCCCTCTGCTCCAACTGGCCCAATAACCTCCAGCAATCCTTTTACTCCTTGCTCTCTCCCACCTCCCAATCCTGGCCTTTCCTGTTGCTACCTTCCTACTGTACCCCCCCCCCCAATGAAAAACTGCCTTTGTCTGTTGTGGTACCATTGGTAGTGCACACCTGGCTGCTATCTGCACATGTCCACTGACAGGCATTCGGGAGAGGTTTAGGAGCCACTTCTGCATGCTTTTGGCTGCAGCCATACTCCCCCAGCTGTAAATTTTAAATTTGGCACCATTTCTCAATCTTTGTGTGAGTCTGGCCATTGAGTCCATCCTTGAATCTAGGAGCTGTGGGGTCATCTGCAATCACTAGCTTAGCAGCTAAATATTCAAGAATTAGTTTTTGTTCCCTCTCCTTAAAAGCAGCTTTCTAAATCAAGCTAGTTGCTCACTGTAGGACCTTTGTGCCAGAGCCTGCGCTCACTTGATTTTATGGCCCACCCACTCCTCTGACAGTTTATTATACAGACTCCTTCCAGGAACTCCTCCCACTGGACTCCCACAGTCATTTCTATTCCCTGACCACCCCCCCCCCAAAAGGATCAAACCTAAATTGCCCATTTCAGTTAACTCTTCTCAATTACTGCCGTAACCTGCCCTATTGTAAGGGACCACACCCTAATTCTACTTATTTCCTTTTCATTCTTGCACTTTCCCATTAGCAGCCTGTAAGAAAATGTCCATAGAGGGTGCCAGCTTTTTCTTCTTTCAAACACTTTTCATTTTTAAATTGCTGGTTTGGGAAATCAAATCAAACAGCTACTCCAGCTCCCATTACGTATTTTTCTGCACCCATTTCTTTCAAGCCCAATAACAAGTTACCTCCCAAAGTATATTTTCCACTCCATAACAGGGCTTACTTTATGACACACCCTCACTAGCTCACCTCCTACCAAATAGCTCCCCTGTCACACACTTTTTTGCTGACAGGCATTACGCTAGGATTTATCCTGTTTCTCTCGCTGGCAGGTTGCCCGCCCCCCCCCCACTAAGGTCTTCGCCACTAATCCAAATGACTTTACTTTCTCAAATATACTTATACTCCCCAATAAACTCCATGATATCACAACATTACATATCCTTATAGTTATTTCTGCCATGTAGCTTACACTTTTAAGAAGTGTCTTCTCTGCTACGCTATCCTACCCTTCCCAGTCATCCATTGAAAACTGTGGTATCTCCTCCTTCTTGCTCTAATACTTGCAGGGGATATTGAACTCCACCCTGGTCCACTTGCTCACCTCTCCTGCTCAGATGCAGTGTGGAATGACACAAAGGGACTTTGCATTGTTCACCTGAACATTAGGATCCTCCTCCATAACCCAGCATGGGAGTGGGTCCCAGGGTGGTAGGCTGGGTAAAACACTGGCTGGAAAACAGGATACAGAGGGTAATAGTCAACAGAGTCTGCTGTGAAGAAAGGAGGTTACTGGTGGGGTTCTGAAGCATTCAGTACTGGGGCCGGTCCTTTTTAATGTCTTAATAAGTGACATTGCAGAGGGACTGGAAGGAAAGGCATGTTTCTTTGCAGACAACACAAAGATCTGCAACAGGGTTAACACACAAGGTGGGGTGGAAAGGATGAGAAGGAACTTGGCAAGGTTGGAGGAATGGTCAAATGTATGGCAAATTAGATTTAACGCAAAGAAGTGCAAAGTAATGCACTTGGGAAATGAAAACCTAGGGGAAGTGTGCACAATGGGTGGTGAGATACTGACGACAACAAAAATGGAAAGGAACCTGGGGTAGTTATATCAGATGACCTAATGGTGGGCAAGCAATGTGAGAAGGCAGTAAAGAGGGCTGGGGGGATACTGGGATGCATTGAGAGAGGCATCATCATCAGTAGAAAACAGAAAGTTGTTATCCCTCTATACAGACAGTTGGTGAGACCACATCTGGAGTACTGCGTGCAGTTCTGGAGACCCCATCTCTGCAAAGACATAGACAGGGTGGAGGCTGTCCAGAAGACGGCAACCAAAATGGTGCAGGGTCTGCACCAGAAGACATATAAAGAAAGACTAAAGGAGCTTAATATGTATAGGCTCGAGGAAAGGAAGGGGGGGGGCATGATAAAAACTTTCACGTACCTTAAGTGGATCAACAAAGTCCAAGAGGGTAGCACATTTTAGAAAAAGAAATGTGCAAGAACAAGGGAGCACAATTTGAAAATAGTGGGGGGGGGGTGGAAGTTCAGAGGTAATGTGAGGAAGTATTTTTTCACAGAGAGGATTATAGATGCATGGGACAGCCTTCCTGAGGAGGTCTTGGAGTCAAGAACAGTGGGGGAATTCAAAAATGCATGGGACAGACATAAGGCAATTCTAGTAGGGGTTGGGAAGAAGTAGGCTGTTGGTTAACTAGGATCTGCAGCTTATCCATTAGCTGGTGAACTGGGCAGACTTAGTGGACCAAGTGGTCCTTATCTGCCATCAAATTCTATGTTTCTGTGTTTCTATGTTTCTAACTGAACTTGAGGCATGGGTCATACTGTATCACCCAGATATAATTTGCCTGTCTGAAACTTGGCTTAAACCCTCCACCACTGACTCGGCCTGCTCGTTACCCAACAACAGTCTTATCAGACATGACAGACCCACCTCCAAACGAGGTGGTGGTGTAGCCATTTTTTATAAATCACACTTAAACCTCTCGAACCCTACCTTGCCTGTCCTTTCCCACTGTGAATCTAGTCATGCTACCTTTTAACTTGGCTCCAAGAAATTACATATAGTGTTTGCTTATAACCCCACTCTAGGTGGCACCGCTGGCCTTGAGGAGCTCCTCTCACATGTTGACTTAGCTGTTGGAAGAAACAAAGTCCTAATTTTAAGGAACCTAAACCTAAATTGGATTGACAAGGTGAACAAATCACTCCACTGCATGGTACAAGGCCACAACCTTCACCAGCTACTCACAGACCCTACCAGAGCTATGCCTACCCAGGTCCAGTATCTTAATTGACCAGGCACTGACAAATTGCATTGATTGTCTAATCTCCTCAGGCACCCTCGCTGATGCAGTTAGTGACCACTCTCCAATATATTTTATCTGGTGCTCAATTGGTCAACCCTCCCCTCCCTCAAAACTCATCAATTTCCGTAACCTAGCCAACCTTGACCAAGCCCAGTTCTTGAACGATGTCTCCATGATTGACTGGACTTGTATCTACTCTACCACTGATGCTCAGGCAGCCCTTGACCACTTCCTAATCCTGTTTGAACCTCTACAGGATATCCATGTACCCTGCATCACACGTCATGTATGTGGAATGCAAACCAAATGGTTAAATAAAGACCAACCTGTGCTTGCTCAGATCCGGTCTTGGGACAAAAGCTGGTGGAGTTTCAAGGTCTCCAGTATTCTGTCTGACTACAATGACTACAGAATGTGGAGCAACTCTTGCAAAAGGAACATTCATTTAGCTAAGAGCTCATTCTACAAGGGTCTATTAATAAATGCTGTGGCTGATTCCAGGAGATTCTGGTCTCATGTTAAAATACTCCTTGGAGCCAAACACACTAGACATGCAAACGATATGATCTTAAATGGTGTACACTGCAATAATCCGGCCATCATTGCAAACTCCTCTTATCTCCACTTCTTGGATTTATCCAAATACTCATCTCTTTCCCCACTCAGTGCAGCTCTCCTCCCACCCCAAGGACAATGAGCCACTGGACAACCACCCACCTTTTAGATTTCGAACCATTACTGGACTGTAAGTCCAAAAGATGCTACAAGGCATCCCTGCTAGCACTTATATTGTCTCTTACGGTCTTGAACTCCTGAAACTCACTGTCCATGTTATTGTCTCACCCTTTTCTCAAATCTTCAACTTGTCACTATGCCACAGCTCTGTCAATAGTATCTGGAAGACATTACGAGTCACTTCAATATTAAAAAAGGGGACCCCAAGGAAATTGCCAACTACCGGTCTGTAGTCATTCTCTCTGTTCTTGGCAATATTACTTGAAAAACTAGTTCCCAAACAAACCACCTGTTTTCTACAGGATCACAACCTCCTCTCTGTCTCCCATCATGGCTTCCACAAAGGCCACAGCACTACTACGGCCCTCCTGAAATTCACAAATGATATATTTTCTGCAATGGATAAAGGTCTCCTGACTGGTGCAGTCTTTGACCTAACCAATGCATCTGACCTTGTTAACCACTCCCTTCTCCTCACCAAACTCTGTTCCCTTGGCATCTCTACAGATGCTGTAGCTTGGTTTAATAGCTGCTTGTCAAACAGGAAGCAGGCCGTGTATTACAGTTCTGTCCTGTCTGATCCCTCCACCATACATATTGGTGTTCAACAAGGATCCATCCTGGGCCTTCTACTGTTTTCTATCTTTGTTAATGATCTTCCCTTGCTCTCTCCAGATTGTTCATCACTACTGTACGCAGATGACCTAGTTCTTTATTCAAGTGCTAGGAACATTTCTGACATAAATCACTCTCTTCTCTCAGACTTTTCCACATTTAGTCCTGGCTGACTGAAAACAACCTCGTTCTTAAAATGGGCAAAACACACTCCATGCTTTTTGGCTCCCATGCCAGACTCAGAACAAACCAGAACCCTCTCAGTGTCTTATGCACTGATGGCTCACCATTGGCCAACACTAACTCTTTCAAGTACCTTGGCATTTTGCTTGACGAATCTCTGGACTTCGATCAACATGTTACTGCTACCTGTAAGTCTGTAAATGCTGAGCTTGGAAGGGCATACCAGATCAGTTATGCCCTCAACCCATCAGCTAGATTTGCTATTGCCCAAGGCATTCTGCTCCCAGCACAAGCACCACTGCCAACTGTATACTGATCTAAAATGGCTCTCCCCTACTGCCTATCTGCTTGGGTCTCTTGGATCCTTCATTGAGGGTATTGTCAGATCAGGTCTCCCTCAATCCCTTGACTGCCTGCTTGGCACTCAAACCATCTCCTGTGGGCTTAGATCCACTGACCTGGCTTCTCTCCACATTCCAAGATGTAAAACCGCCATGGGTGCCTGGGCTTTCTCGTGAGCGGCATTGGAACTTCCTTCCCCAAGACATTTGTTTTGCTCTGACCCATGCCCATTTTAAGGGATTACATCACAGTCATCTACTTGTCTCAACCCTCTGCACATGCTTCGCCCACCTTAGACCCTCCAGCCACTAACTCCTGGCCACCATGTCTCTACCTACCGCTGTTCTTCTCTCCTCCATCTCTCCTCTTAACCTGGTCTCCTGCCTTCTTTCTTTCTAGCCGTGCCCTTGCCCTTTCCTAGGGTCACACCCCTTCCCACCTCCCCTTCCCTCCTCTCTTAATTTCCTATTTTTCCCTCCTCTAAATCCATGCTTTTCTGGTTGACAGTATAGCACATATACCCTGGTCTTGATCATGGAGCTTTTCTCTAAACTAGCACTCTTGTACTTAGACCTTTAGTCCTGTGGTTGCTCACAATTTGACTCTATTGTGTTCCTACATAAGGCAATGTTTAAATGCACTTTACTGTATATTGTAAAATTTTTGTAATGATAGCTGTCATATTTTGTATCCTGAATATTGTTGAACTCGCACTTGCATCTCTCTTGCTTTTGTCCTAACTGTATTTCTGTCTCGCTGGTAATTGTATTTGTATCTGTACCCTCTATATTATCAATTGTTGTACTGCTTCAAACTGTTTATTTGTACCCTCCCGGGGCATGCCTGAAAATAGGCATTGATATGCCTAGTGCACTTACCCGGTTACCAAAAGCAAATAAATAAATAAAATCCTGCAGATAATTTGGTCCACTGATGAGCAGCACACTCCATTTCATTTAGTTAGACTCAGAGTCCAGAAACAATAGCCAAATCTAAAAACAAATAGCAAAAGAAGAATTTGGTGAATGATTGCTTAAACACTGCTAGCAGAAAGGGGCTGCAACAGCCTACTAAAGAGTACTGTAACAAAGTGACCTCTAACACTTCAGTGAGTTGGGGGACCTGGTGTCCAGTCTAGGCAACCTGGACTAGCCACTTCATTCCTCCCTTCTACCTTGCTGTAGTTATCTAGTCCCTTGGCCCTCCACTGTGCAGCGATCTCAGCCTCCTGGTCACCTGGTCACTCTGCCCCTTCTGGTCATGTATCCTCTCCACTGCTCCTCATTCTCTTGTCACTGAGTTGTTCCTGGTACTCTAGTTGCTCTGCCACATCTTATGAGCCCACACCCAAATGGTATAGCCATTACAGTCCCTAACTGTAGGCCAGGGAGGCCTGTTACTGCTTAACTCACTTTTGGGCTTTACCAAAAGTCACAAAGCCACCATAGCTGTTACTGCCTACACCTACCTAACTTTGATTAATCATTTCTATCTTCCTCCACTGCACCATATTCTGGGAGTCCCCATGTACTGCAGCCACAAGAAAGACCCGTTATACTATTGTTTCTAGCCCGGCTGTATCAGAAATGTACATATTCCAAGCTGAGAGCACATTCTTCTGTGTCTGCAACTGTCTTTATCCTGCCTTGATCTGCTCAACAGTAAGGGAGTCACCAGAAAGTATCATCACACGCTATAAAGCTCTTTGATTCTCTGTATCCACATCAGCATAGCATTTCCCTTCCCCAGGTGTCTTTGATTTGGGCTGGCCTCCAGATGCAACATACACACACACACACACACACACACACACACACACACACACACACACACACATAAAGCCTGTTACTTTTTTTATTTTTTTGTACACTTATTTATGCTCCGAGAGCAGGGCATCTCTCAGAGGGGCCACTCGACCTATGCTTCTGCTCCTCTCTGAGACCCTCACCAGGACTTTCCAGTCCTCTGGAACCCCCCCAGCTACCTGGAGGCCTGTCTGAGATTAGAAGGTCCATCCTGGAAGAGGCTCTGGAGGACCGGAGGAGGAGGGATGGTCCGGCTCTGGGAATGTGGGCTTGGTCCCTGGCATTCTTGTCACCTCTCTTTCCCTGCAGAATATTTTTTTGAGGGTTTGTGGTTTCCCCTCTGGAACTTGGATGTGCAATGATGTCCTGACACAGATGTGCCAATGTCTGCTGGTGCTCCACCCCCAAGTCGAGGCAATTTTCTTGTGCTGCCCCAGATCTCCATCAGGGGCCACTAAGGAGTGGCACAAAACCTGGCTCCCTCCCCAGGGAAGGGAGAGCAGTCCTCTAGATGCTCAATCCTTTCCCTTCCCTGCCAACCCCCGACAGCTCAAGTCCATTCCTGAACCTGGATCACTAGCATTGCACAAGGTGTGGTGTCCAGTGTCTCAACCCTCAGCATCACTGGGCTGGCTAGTAAAACTTGTTACTGTGTGGATTTTCATACTGTGACTGCAGACTAAAGGGTCCCAGCTTGCATGGCTTAAGCAGTTGGGCCTTTTACACCGGACACCAGGGCTCTAGGATAGGGAATCAGAGGGGTTTGTGGCCAGGAACCCAGGCCCTAATACACGTGTCTTCTATTTCTCCCTTATATAACACAAATCTGTTGGACTAACCAGGCCAAAACATTACACCTGCGTGGGACTGTAGCAGTGGAGCAGAGTGTGTGGGATGGACCAAATGGAGGAAGTAGTGAAGCCACTAGTTCACCCCAGCTTTTTCTTTTTTTTTTTATTTAAAGTTTATTGAAAAAGTTTTAAAATTTTACACCACAACATACAATGGCGGACATACCAAATCATGAGCATGATACATTAGACAAGTGATAAGCTGAGTCAGCCCACCCAATTACCCCCAATCCCACCCTCCCACCCTACACATATTGAGCACAAATAATCCATCAGAGAAATCTCTTGACACAATACAAGTGCTGGCTTAGTGAGTTGGACATAAGGGAACCTGATAGCCGGGTAGGCCTTATTGCAGAGAGTGTAAGGTATATAAGGAGTCCCAGATTTTCTTGAATTGCTCCATTCGATTATTAAGACTGGCAATGGCCCTTTCCATACTAAGATTCGCCAGAAGCTCGGATAGCCATTCATTATAGGGGATCTCGCTCTGATCAGTCTAGTGTCTTAATACAAGCTTTTTCACAGACATTGCTATTAAGGTTATATGGTACTTATGAACTCGGACTTGGACCTCGGATAGATCCCCCATAATACATATTATGGGTGTAAACAATTCCTTAAGCCCTAGTAAGGGATCCACCGACTGTTTGATAGCGGCCCAGAGGGGAGACACTTTGGAGCAAAACCAGAATACATGGGAAATTGTACCCTCTTCCTGCAGGCACCTGGAGCAAGTTGGGATGGGCCTTAAGCCCAGTTTAAATAACCGTGCAGGGGAATAATATGCATTGTGCAG
This sequence comes from Neoceratodus forsteri, assembly GCA_016271365.2. Taxonomy (NCBI): domain Eukaryota; kingdom Metazoa; phylum Chordata; order Ceratodontiformes; family Ceratodontidae; genus Neoceratodus; species Neoceratodus forsteri. Next base: position 235,674,557 of record CM057449.1, on the reverse strand, counting down.
GATATACATTTGCATTAATCTAAGCCTATCTTGAGTCACAAATTTGCGACAGTTATGCCACAGTTTTGGCCATTCTATGTTATGGTTAGGAAATAAAGAGGCCCATACCTCAGTGGGCCCGGAAAGGTCAGGGAATTTCCAATCATGAAGAGTACAATAAATTGCCGAGACTGCACCCAGGCGACCACACAATTTTAAAAGTTCAGAACAAAAAGGGATACCCTGCACCACAGGGAGGGTTTTACCCAGGGCTTTCATTAAAGAATGTCGTAATTGCTGGATACGAAAATAATATTTATTGGGAATTCCCAAACGAGTAATTCCGTCTTTGAGTGGGAACCATTCTCCATTGTTCATAATAAAATTAGAAACTTGCATATTTTGTAGACTGGGTATCCATTTAGAAGGAATTAGTTTACCATCTATTAGGAAATGGGGGGTTCCCACCCCAGCTTTTTCAGTGCAGCAGACCCACACCTGCTGCATAACACACACTAACAACATTAAAAGACAAGTATTTGTCAATGCCAAATGTTTTCTTGCTGACAATGGCATCAGTGGTGCAGAAGTTGAATGGATGCATAATAGGAATGGCAGTAAAGTATGAAAGTGACTTCAACCCCACATCACCCTACAGAGACTGACAGGCACTGAGGTGTGCCTTTGGGCATCAGCCATAATGTTCATGGCATTTCAGCTCACCCTACCCTGCAGTGTGACAAATATCGAGTTGTGCATTGGGGTCCTCTGACTTTATGCTTACCCCATTCAGCCATAACGCTCATGGCATTTTATCTCACCCTATCCTGCAGACACCGACAAGTGCTGAGGTGTGCCTTGGGGTGTTCGACTTTACAGTCAACCCATTTCATAAGGACATACATTGAAATGGGTGCAGCATAGGAAAATGGGGTGAACTGTGGGGCCAAAGAGTCCAAGGCACACCTCAATGTCTGTCAGTGGCTTGAGAATGGGGGGGGGAATGGTATGGCATGAGCATGACAGCCAGCAATGCAAAGACACACCCCTGATGCCTGTCAGTCTGTACAGGGTGGGACGTTATGGTTAGAAATCCTAACCCCCGACCGTTTGTTGGTATTTGCACTACAAATTTGCAACACAGCATTTTTGTGACCCCCACCTCATGAAAGTGTTTGGGACCTCTGCTCATGAATAGTGGCGCTGTGATTTTGTTAATCTGTCCCAAACACTGATTTCTCATAGCGACTGCGCAATTCTGTGCCAGATGTGGGAAAACACCATTAGGGCAGTATGTGAAAAATGACAGCTGTACATTCATAGGTAGATGTGAAGAGATGGCAGTGTTGAAAATCTTGAGTGAAAATATTAAAAATGCTCGAATTTACAAGCATACATAGAAACTGCACAATGCACACTTGTAACACAGTCACTTAGTAGAATTATTTCACCAAATTTTAAACATAGGGATTTTGGGACCTCTGCTCATGAACACTGTCACTATGATTTTATTTATCTGTCCTGATCACTGATTTCCCCACAGCGACTGCGCCATAGTGCGCCACTTGTGTGAAAACCTATTTCAGGCAGGATCTGAAAAATGACAGCTTTACTGTTCATGACGACATGTACAAAATTGACAGTGTTGAAAATGTTACATGAAAATATTACAAATTGTCGAAGTTATGAGTGTGCGTGGAAACTGCGCAATGCACACTTATAACAGTCATTTTTTTCCAATTGTTTAACCAGGTGAGACACACTGAGCTGAAAGCTTGTTTACAGGTGCAACCTGGGAGCACAGGGAAGTTAAGTGACTTGCTCAGGGTCACACAGTAAGCAAGTGGGGGCTGTGGGATTTAAACCCAGGTCTTCTGATTTGCAGCTCAAAGCCTTAAACCACTGTGCTATACTGCCCTCCCATTTTCTGAACTTTTGTCACCAAATTTTCAACATAGGCATTTTAGGACCTCTGCTAATGAACAGTGTCACTGTGATTTTTATGATCTGTTCAGAACACTGATTTCCCACAGCGATCATGTTATTTTGCACCGGTAGTACAAAGACTCATTTTGGCCAGGATGTGAAAAATGTCAGCTGAGCTGTTCATAAGAAGGTGTGAAAAAAATGCCAGTGTTGAAAATCTGGAGTGAAAATATTACAAATTGGTGAAGTTACAAGTGCGTGTGGAAACTGTGCAACGCACGCTCGTGACACAGTCATTTTTTGGAATTTTTTCACCAAATTTGCAACATAGTGTTTTTTGGAGACCACCTCATGAACAGTGACACTGTCATTTTGTTACTCAGTCCTGAAAGGTGATTCCACACAGTGACCACAAAATCACCTTTTGGGACTGAATAATGCCATGACAGTGATTGAATTCATGCGGAGGGGCACCAAAAACCCCATGTTGAAAATTTGGTGGCAAAAGTCAAAAATATGGCCATGATATCCACATAAGTTGAAAAAAAAAATTTATGCCATTATACAGCTTACCAGCATTTCTTCAGTTCGCGGTCTGCTTTGAAGAGTGCAGACGTGTTCCTGGTCCACTGAAGATTGTCACACTGGGCTCCGGAGGTAAGTGTGGGGTGAGGGGGAGGTGTGGGGAGGCAGGGTGCACAGAAGGTAGGCATGGGTTGGGGGAAGGGCCACCGGACTCAATGAGAGACCTTTTTCTGTTTTACAGGTAAAAAAAAAAAAAACACATCGTGGGATGTTTTTTTTCCCCTTTACAGGGACATTCTGTTGTGGGATCCCAGCATACAACCTGAGTGTTTTTGTTGGGGAGCTGTAGCCGACAAGGTTGGGCACCCCGCCGACCATACAGAGTTGGAGGTCGTGACGAGCTGAGGGGATTGGACACCCCCTCGGCACACAAGAAATGGGGGGGTACATTATGCTGTTGGGGACTTGGACCCCATCGACAAATTAACTTAGGAGGGGGCGTGCCGACAGGGGGATTTGGCACCCTGTCAGTTTTCGGAGAGACTGTGTAATGTGGTGGCTATCCCGTGGGGACTATGAGAAACTGACGGGGAAGCCACCGCTAAGTTGTTTGACAGGGACATCAGACAAGGCAAGCAGTAATTGGCTGCTACAATCAGGGACCGCCTCGTGACACTCCCTAATTGCAGCAGCTAATTTCTTCCAAAGCGGTGGCACATTTCTCAACTGCTGTCATAGACAGTGTGCTATGCCGTTGGCACCACAGAGCCCAGCTACAAAAAGCAGTGGTGCCATTGGCTGCAGCACGACCGCACCTCTGAAACATGCTTCTCCACTGAAACAACCACAATATGTTGTCTGCACTGTGTACGCAAGACAACATCAAAAATGAAAGCCGGTGCTCAGTTAGTAGGGCTCCTATTAGCTAAGCAGTGGCTTTCATTTTTCTCCAAGGTTGCATGAATACATAAAAATGAGCTTTGAAAAATGACCCCATAGACTTGTATGGGGCATGCCTCTACACTTTCCCTGCTTAGACATCACAAAATGTCTGAGCACAGGGGCAGAGTTGGGGGACTGGGAAGTGGAAGGGATCATCTGCCTGAGACTTCAGTTCCATTTACAAATCCTTTCTTTTCCAAAATGAATTGCTTAGAAATGCAACTTATAACAAAAATGAGCTAGTGCTGCCTTAACGTAAGGGGGCTATGAAGCCCAAATACATATCCAGAATTGAAATTTACTTTTAAACAAGTTTGAGTATAATTGCACCATCAGCATGTATTTTAGTTCTACTTAAACAAGCATTTGTCAATGCCGAATGTTTGCTTGCTGGCATTGGCATTGGTAGTGTAGGTGTTAGAGAGCTGAATAATAGAAAAGGCAGTGAAGTATTGAACTGAAGTCAAGCCTACCAACATCCTGCAGAGACTGACAGGCATTGGGGTGTGCCTTTGGGGTGTTAGACATAACGGCTATGTCATTTCACCACACCCTACCCTGCAGACACTGACAAGTGTCACAGTGTGTCTTGGGGTCTTTGGCCCTTATGCGCACCCCATTCCATAAGGAAATATGGTGAGATGGATGCAGTATAGGAGAATGGGGTGAACTTTGGAGCTGAAGAATCCAAGGCACACCTCGATGCCTGTCACTGGCTGCAGGGTATGGGTGTGGGTGGAATGGTATGAGCATTACAGGCGACAATACTAAGTCACACCCCTGATGCCTGTCAGTCTCTACAGGGTGGGGCGTTATGGTCGGAAAACCTAATGTCCTGGGTGTTCATTGGTATTTTGACCCCAATTTTTCAACATGGATTTTTTGTGACCCCTACCTCATGAACAGTGGCAGTATCAGTTTGTTAGCTGAAAGCTGATTTTGCACAGCAACTATGCCATTTGGCACCAGAGGTGCAAAAACACATTTCAAACAGGATGTGAAAAATGACAGCTCTACTGTTCCTGAGGAGGTGTAAAATGGCAATGTTGAAAATCTGGAGTGAAAATGTAAAAAAACTGGTGAAGTCACGAGAGTGCGTAGAAACTGTAATTAGTTTTGGGGACTATTTACAGCAGATTGTCAACACAGGCATTTTGGGACCTCCACTCATGATTAGGGTCACTGTGATTTTCGTAATCTGTTCCGAACAATGATTTCCCACAGTGACCATGCATTTCTGCACCAGAAGAGTGAAAACACATTTCGGCCATGGTGTGAAAAATGACAGCTGCACTGTTCATAAGAAGGTGTGGAAAAATGCCACTGTAGAAAATCTGCACTGAAAACATTACAAATTCGTGAACTTACAAGAATTTGTGGAAACTGCACAATGCACGCTTGTAACACAGTCATTTTATGGACTTTTGTCACCAAATTTTCAACATAGCCATTTTAAGACCTCTGCTCATGAACAGTGTCACTGTGATTTTCTTAATATGTCCCGAACATTGATTTCGCACACCAACCACGCCATTGTGCACTACATGTGCAAAAACACATTTTGGGTGAGAGGTGAAATGACAGCTGTACTGCTCATAAGGAGATGTGGTAAAATGGCAATGTTGAAAATCTGGAGTGAAAATATAAAAAATTTGCGAAGTTGGGGGGGACTGGGTGGTAATGGGGGGGTAGATTCATGTGAATGTGATGTCCTATGTATCCAGTACACATGCATGTGTGTCTGTCTTTTGTGTAAAAGGAAAATAACTTTAATAAACTTTAAATAAAAAAAAATTGTGAAGTTACAAGCGTGCGTAGGAACTGTGCAACGCACGCTCAAAAAACAGTAATATTTGGGAATTGTTTCACCAAATTTTCAATATAGGGTTTAAGCGACCATGAACTGTGACACTGTTGTTTCTTACTCAGTCCCGAAAGGTGGTTCCACGCAGTGACAGCAAAATTACCTTTCGGGACCGAAAAAAAATTACAGTGACCGAGTTCATGAGGTGGGATCCCTAGAACCCCATGTTAAAAATGTGAAAACATTCCAAAAATGGCCGAGATATGCATCAAAATTGAATTTCTCTCCATTTATGCTATTACACAACTTACCGGCATTTCTTCAGTTCATGGTAGGCTTTGAAGAGTGCAGACGTGTTCCTGGTCCACCAAAGATCATTGCGCCGGCCTCCAGAGGTAAGTATGAGATGTGGGGAGGTGGGTGCACAGACGGTGGGAGCGTATTGGGGGAGGGGGTGAGACAGTCAATGAGGGACCGTTTTTTTCTTACAGTTTTTTTTTTTTATCTTTACCCTTGCATCTCACTACTTCCTTGGCTGCCCATTCCAAAAATTACTAAACTTTTCAAATGTCACATAAGACCATGAACACCCCATGGGCATGGCCTTATTGAAGTAATAGCTCCCTTCAAACGTAAAACCCAGCAGGTTCCAATCCCGAGGATGCACTGTTAGCAGTCTAAAGGCTGACTGTATATCATATTTGGCCAGCAGGGCCCCCTTTCCTATTGTCCTTATCAAGTCTATGGCCTTGTCCACTGAATTGTTTTGTCTATGTAATCATTTACTGAGCCACCATCTGGGTAAGACAAGTGGTGAAATAATCTGAATTGTTCCTGCTCCTTTTTGAGTACAAGACCCAGTGGTAATATCCTAAGGTTAATCAAGAGTAGCTGGGCAAATGGGCATTCTACTCTACCTGCTTCTATCTCCTCCCTATTTTTCTTTCTTGCTATCTCTGTATTCCTTGCTAGTGACTTTAGATTTTCAGCCTCTTTTATGACCCTTGGACCCTAGTAGTGCAACCTAAACTCTTTTGGATATCCTCCTGCAGTATTATTGCCTCCTATTGTTTCAGATATAAGCCAACAATCCATTCAACATTTTAGTTTTTATAGGGGTTTTGGCAAAGCGCCCCCGCCCCCCCCCACTTGTCCTGAAATCACCCTGCTAAAGCCCAGGTTTGTTTTGGCCTCCCCTGCACTTTAATACTGAGTGGTCACTGCCACATTTGGTGCGCATGTGCTTGAAGCAGCAACCCGCTGTTGTACAGGCCCCTCTATTGTAGGCAAAGCAATATTTTGGGGCAGCTCCTTCCTGGCTTTGCTGGCCTCCCATAGTCAACTACACTTCCTCCATTACTCCCCTGCCAATATTGTATCCAGTCATATATCTGCATTTCTCATGTCGCATCTCAAATCCCCCTGCAATGCCACGCATTGCCTAAATTTTTCATCAAAGTTTAGCCATGCAAACCCACTTCCTTTCTTGTGGGCATTTTTTATTGTGGCCATGCAGACTATCATCAGCCTCGCTAGCTCCTCTGACTTCTTTTCCAGAACTATCGTCATGTAACACATGTATCCTGTTAGCCATAAATCAAGCTATTTTTCTTTGTAACTCTTTCCTGGTGGCCTCCTGTTTAGTAGCAACAATGCTGCTGCAAGGTCACTCTTCCCTATCTTTTCTTCCTTCTCTGTCCTCCTAATGATGTCTTTGTTGATTAATGTAAAGACATCCACAAATTGCCCTTTCCAGATTTTTTCCTTGGTAGCCTTGGTAATGTGATCCATTATTGATTCCTCCTGGCCTCCCTCCTTTGGCTACCCATTTACTGTTGTTTTCCCTTGCTGCTCCTCCATCCCCCCATTTTCTAATCTCTGCACTTGAGGACTAAAGGGGGCCAGTGGTCCCAATGCTGAAGCCACCTTCTTGCCCTTTTGTGCTTCCCAATCCCAAAATTTCTGGAACCTTTTTTTGTTCCCCCACCTCTGTTTTTTTTTTCACATTTCCCATTCCACAAATTCTTGAAATCTTTTTTCCCTGTCTCCCCCAAACTTTCTTTTATAAACAATGCCACTGTTTTACCAGAACACTGCTTGGAATCTTAACTGGGATAGCTGCAGGTTGGCTCTTCCTGGTATGCATGCCTTTGGTCCCCCCCTGCACTGGTGCCTGGCTTTTCCTGCTGCTCTCCTCTGGTCCCCTTCTTCACTCTTTGTCTGCTTTCCTCTTCTCAGCCTTCTTCTTCCTCTTCTCCTCTTCATCCATCTCTCCTCTCATGGCCTGCAGCATCTGGTTTAGCTGCTTCATTGTTGTTTGTGCCTGAAGAAAAATGGCTGCTGCATTCTGTACTTGTTAGCTTCCCTCTGCCTGCTGTAGAATTTCTCCTTGCACTTGCTGCATGACCTTGCTGGCCATTGGCTCTGCAATCTGTTCTGTTGCAATCCCTGCTGTCCTGAAAATCAGCTGGAAAAAGAGTCTCTCCCTCTGCTCCAACTGGCCTAATAACCCCCAGCAATACCTTTACTGCTTGCTCTCTCCCACCTCCCAACCCCGGCCTTTCCTGTTGCTAACTTCCTACTGTGCCCCCCCCACACACAGACACACTCACTTCCTTTGCCTTTGTCTGTTTTGGTACCATTGGTAGTGCACATCTGGCTGCTATCTGCACATGCCTACTGCCAGGCATTCGGGGAAGGGTCAGGGGCCACTTCTGCCTGCTTTGGGCTGCAGCCCTGCCTCTCTCCAGCTGTAAATTTTAAATTTAGCACCATTTCTCGATCTTTGTGTGAGCCTGGCCATTGACTCCATCCTTAAACCTAGGAGCTGTGGGGTCACCTGCAATCCCTAGCTTAGCAACTGAATATTCAAGAATTTGTTTTTATCCCCCCACTATAAGCAGCTTTCTAAATCAAGCTAGTTGCTCACTGTAGGACCTTTGTGCCAGCTAGCTTGTTCTCACTTGATTTTATGGCCCACCCACTCCTCTGACAGTTTATTATACAGACTCCTTCCAGGAACTGGAACTGGAACATTTGCAGTGTCAGTGGCTCAGTAGGTAGCACACTCGCCTCTGAGGCCAGGAGATCAGAGGGCTGTGGATTCAGTTCCCACATCTGGCACTTGGGTTAATATCCCAGTACTGACACTGTAATGCAGCATGAGAGGGGTGCTGCATTTCTGAGGTGCCGTCTTTTGGATGAGACGTTAAACCGAGGTCCCATCTGCCTGGATTGGTGGTAGTTCAGGTGGATGTTAAAGATCCCATGGCACTTATCGAAAAGAGTAGGGGTACTTTATTAGACAAGAAACACAACATCACACAAAAAGGAAAGAAAACAGAACATTTGAAATGTTTACAAATACAGATCTGATAGTGTCAAAGAAAAACAAACAAAAAATCAACAAAAGAAAAATCTTTCCATAAATAGTTAACATAGGATGTAGAATATTTTTTACCATCCTGGCAACGAACAGTTTGTAAATCAGTAACAACAGCAGAGAGAATAACATCAAAATCTGTATGAAATTGTTGTAACACAAAAGAACAACGAGCTTGCCATAAATAATATTGCAAGAGCGCAAACAAAACATTCAACGTGCTTCTATGATATCTGTCCCAATCTCCAAGATAATCACCTAATACCAGAGTACAGTAAGAGATTGACCGTAAGTGAGGCATATGCCAGCTTCTAGCCGCAAAGTCCCAAAACTTCTGACTATGAGGACATTCAATAAAGAAATGAGTCTGGCTTTCTTCAATATTAATACAATCCTGTCTTAAACAATATCTTTCAGTTACTGGTTTATACTTTAGATTTCCTCGAACTCCTAACCTACCATGAGCAGATATTCATATAATGTCCCAAACTTTAAATGAAATTCTTTTGTCAGTTAATTTACTGAGTACATACTTCATATTAGATGGGGAGCAAGATGGAAAAAGTAATATTACTTTCTGCACATCATACACAATGTATTCATAAAAGGACTTCCTGTGTAAAGACTGTAATTTATGTAAAGTTCTTCCATTGATGTAATTTCTTCAAAGTCGAGATGCCATATTGTGGTATATCATCTGATAATAATATTTTAGGGGAAGAAGGATTTAAAAATATTTATGCCATATAGATTTGATCCAGAATTGCCAAGGAAGGGACGGTACCTGCCAAATGAATGAAAAGGAAGAAAAAGAAAGACAGAATGAAAAAAATTATAGGATTAATCATATGTAATCCCCTTCTCTGTATCGAGATCGATACTCTCTTCACAGGGTTCAATCTATTGCCCCATAACATCTGAAAAAAAATACTATAAAGTCTAGTTTCCAACGAAAGTGGAGGTGGAAAAAGGTGACTTAAATAAAGAAAAATAGGCAAAACAAATTTTTTAATGATCAAAACTCTTTTCTTTTTCCCAAATTTCCAGTGTTTCCACTGATTAACTTTAGTTTCACCCACTGCTAACTGCTTTTCCCCAATTATAGAACTCCATATTATTTATCCCAAACCAGACACCCAGTATTTTCTGAGGCCCAGTGACAAGGGGAATATCAAAACAATGTGATAAGTCTGGAACTAACTGACCCAATTGCATCACAAAACTTTTTGTAATATTAAGAGAGGCACCAGAGTATCTGCCAAAGAAAAGAAAAAACTCTAAGGCTCTCCGCAAAGAGAATGAGTCAGCTAAAAGAAGGGTCACGTCATCTGCAAAAGCAGTAACTTTAACCATTTCCAGACCCGCAGAAGGAGCAATACCTGAAATGGAGGTGTCACCAATAATGCTTCTAATTACTGGATCCAAAATAAAAGTGTATAATAAGGGGCTTAAGGGGCATCCCTGCCGAACACCTCGGGAAATCATAATTTTCTCCCCTAATAGTCCATTCACTATTGGAACTGAAACTGCAGATGTATACAACTGTGAAATCCATTGTACAAAAGTATCAGGAATTCCATATGAAGAAAGCACAAAGTACAAATAAGGATGACTAATCAGATCAAACGCTTTGGATTGATCCAAAGCTGCTATGAGTTCAGAGGAAAAACTAGGTCGACAAGCAAAAAGACCTCTAAGTAGAAAGAGGTTGTGCTGTATCTTCCTATTTTTGATCGCACGTGTTTGTGCAGGGTGAATCAAAAGCCTAGCCAATTTCTCTAACCTATTATTCAAGATTTTAGATAAAATCTTATAATCACTATTTAGCAAACAAATTGGTCTCCAATTTGAGAGTAGTTTTTTCTCCCCTTTTTTATAAATGAAGGTCATCAAGGATATCGAAAAGTCTTGACAGAAGATCTCTGATGATAGGTAACAATTAAATACAATGGGAAGAAAAAAACCCATATATTCTATACACTTTTTATAGAACTCATTGGGTATCCCATCCATAGCAGGGGAGGATCCAAGCTTTAATTGTTTAATTACTTCAATTACCTCAGAAGAGGTGATAGGTAATCGTAAGGACTGAACCAAATCACGAGGCAGTTGAGGAAGAGAAGAAAAAACCGTGCTTGAGAGGGAATCTGTATGTAACACTTATGGGATGAAAATAATTTGAATGTAATGCTGCACAACCTGTAGCATACCTACATCAGTGGTAATTAGTTCATCATTAGCATTAAGCAAGCCAGTCATGAGAGTATCTCTTAAGTGTGTTTTACATGCATGGAAAGGGTCAGCCATTGGGGAATTTTTACAGGAAAAGCGGAATTCCAAATCCAAAGATTTGGCTCTATTGTAATGATAAGTTTTCATTTGTTGCTTAATATTCTTTATTTTGGAAAGAAACCGAACATGGTCGTGCGGAGGGAGGGACATGAGCCTATATAACTGGTTCCGGAGAAGTAAATAGTTCCTATATTCATCCTGTACCTTAGTTTTACCCCAGGACTGAAATAAATGTTTAACCTCAATCTTAAATTGCCTCCACCATTCATATGGGGAGGAAAATAGGGCCAAAGTGGAGGATTTTGCAGCTAAGAAAAATTCTAGTTTTGAAAAATGAACCGGGTCTGAGAGAAAGGAAGTATTTAATCTCCAGCATGATATACAAGAATATAATCTAGGAGGAAGATGTCGTAGAGATAAGGTACAAAATAAAATGTGATGATCAGAGAATTCTACTGAACTACACACAAGACACAACCTGAATATAGTGTGAAGTAAAAATATCAATCCTAGTGGCAAAGGTGTGCCTATGATAAGTGTTCCCACCTGAGGTGTAAGCTGGAAGACATCCGTAAGCCCAGCATCTGTTACACACCTCTATTGTATGGAATCACAATAAACCTTGTTCCCCTGTATTTTACGGAACTGGATATCAAGAGAGCAGTTAAAACCCTCCCAAACTAAATGTCTCCTGGTAATAAAAAGGGTTTAATTTCTGTAAGTAAAGCAATACGGCCTGTTTTAGTCTGTGGGCCATAAACATTAAGAAAACGAAAAATAATCACCCCATGCACAGTCCAATATAAGAGCTCTACCCGTAATAACCGTCACTTTATAATTTTAAATGAGGAGTTACCAAACAATATAGCTACCCATCTGCAAGTTCAGTACTAAAAGACCAAAAAGAAGGGCCACAAGTCCATAGTCTTTTTAATCTTTGTTCCTCAGAAATAGAAGATACCCTTGTCTCTTGTAAAAAAATTATATCTAATTTCAAAGATGTGAGATATGAAAATATGGATATCTGCCTATGAAACGTCTTTAAACTGCATACATTTAAGGAAGCAAACTTTAAAGCAGCCATGAAAATACCGAAGAGCTATGCTTTTGACTTACTTTCCTTTTTTTTCCTTTTTTTCCTTTCCTATCTTTAGCAAGTTCTGTAGATTTGCTGTCTTCATCGTCTGTCACAATTTCAGAGAGATGAGAGGTCTCAGACTCCATATCTGAGTCTCTAACCTCATCCTGAAGGGGGGAAAAGAAATTTTCAGTCACCACTGGACTGATCTGGGACTGTTTCAAGGAGGCTGTGGTAAACCTCCTGCTTTTAACAATTTCAAAAGGGGGTGGCATACTGGAGACCTGACTCTGACCCTCTCCTGATGGAGGGGGAACCAGAAGTACAGCATCCTGAGGTTCAGTAGCCACAGTTTGTACAAGTTTAGCAGCATCTGGGAATGAGGGGGTGGGAAAGGGTCTTGCCTTGGGGAGGGGGAGGGGGTTAACTCTTTCACCTGAGTTTGCAATTTAGCCTGAGCTTTCAAGTAAACCATCTTGGTCTAGACCTTCAGAGCAATTATGCCTTGCCCACGGACACTGATGGAAGGCATGGCCCTTCTCCTCACAAAGGTTACATTGAAAAATATTGGTACACCGGTCAACAGAATGCCCAAAACCCCCACATAAAGGACACTTCATCATATCACAGACACTACTAATGTGTGTTCTATCCCCACATTTATAACATGCTTTAGGTTGCCCCGCATAAAAACATACCCCTCTGTCTTTTCCCAAGAAAAAACTATTCGGCAGATGAACAACCTCAGAATTGACTTGTGACAGTTTCACTTTAAATTTCCACCCCCCTGCCCAAATGCCCTCTATATCTAGAAGAGCTTCAGGCGGCCCCAACACCTCACATTTGGATTGCAGCCAGCGATAGATATCACTAACATTCACCCCCTCATTTCAAACATTATTGTGACAAACCTAATTAATGGCCTAGTTAAAGGATAGCAAAAAGGCGCTACACCGGATGATTTTTTGATTGGCATATTTGTCCCAGAATTTGTCCATAAGAGCAGTAGTTTGAAAGCTGACATCAAAGGAACTCTCCCAGAAACATGAATGAGGGCATAGATATCCTTAGCAAAAACCCATTTTAGATTTTAAAAGTTGTTTGAAAACATAGTACCTATCAGGGTGTTCCTTCAAACCACCTCTATATTTTAGACGCACAGCGTTGCGACGAGGGGCTTGTTCCAACTTCGATTTGAATAAGTCCGACATTGTAGGTTTGGAAGTGTGGCTTGAAAAGGGGGTAATAGGACCCGTAGATCCAGAAGAAAGAGTAACAGGGGGCACAGTGGAAAGTTCAGGCCCAAGACCACCTCTACCCTCCCTCGAAGTAGATGACTGAGAGGAATGTTGCTGTACAGGTTCAGGAGTTGTCCTACCTGAGAGCGAAGTCCAATCCAGGTCAGGAACCCAAACTCCCGATTCATTTCTCTTCCATCCCACCTCCAGAAGTGCCATTTCTTCAGACTAATCTGTGGTACCATCACGACTTACTCCTTCCTGTAGCCCGAATTGTTGCTGCACTAAAAGCGACGTGCGCGGTCCGACGCTATTTGAGGTCCTCCCGGAAACCGTGTCTCGAGAAAACAGGCCCTGTGCTAGATTTAGCGGCGTATGAAGATCTCCCATGGTTGTATCTCTGTCACTGGGCAGAGCAAGACCAGGCAAAGGCTCCGGAATCGAAGGCACCGCAGTAAGTGAAGCAAGCTTACTTTAATCCAAATCTGGTAGCTGGGGTGAATTAGCGATCATTGAAGAGGAACTCCCAGCAATGTTATTATGTGGCACAGTGAGAGAAATGAACTCTCCCTCCTGTAATCTTCCACCTCCTCCTCCATCCCGACCTCAGGAACGTCTGCCATGTCGGGCGCTGACGTCAGCGAGAGTCCCCACCAGCCACTGACCAGCAGCCAGTAGGGGAATTTCCCCGGTGTCCTGGCCAAATTTCCCTCATTCACTAAAATACCACCAATAGCGTAATCTGGTTCAAGGTCAGTTGGCATTCATCTGTATCCCCCTTCCCCCGGTCGTGCCTGAAAATAGGCAAGATTTGTCTAGTGCACTTACCCGGTCAACAAAAGCTAAATAAAATAAATAAAAACTCCTCCCACTGGACTCCCACAGTCATTTCTATCCACTGACCCCCCCCCAAAAGGATCAAACCTAAATTGCCCATTTCAGTTAACTCTTCTGAATTACTGCCGTAACCTGCCCTATTGTAAGGGACCACACCCTAATTCTACTTATTCCCTTTTCATTCTTGCACTTTCCCATTAGCAGCCTGTAAGAAAATGTCCATAGAGGGTGCCAGCTTTTTCTTCTTTCAAATACCTTTCATTTTTAAATTGCTGGTTTTGGAAATCAAATCAAACTGCAACTCAAGCTCCCAATACATATATTTCTGCACTCATTTCTTTCAAGTCTAACAGCAAATTACCTCCCAAAGTATGTTTTCTACTCCATAACAGGGCTTACTTTATGACACACCCTCACTAGCTCACCTTCTACCAAATGGCTCCCTAGTCACACACATTTTTGCTGACAGGCATTACGCTAGGATTTCTCCTGTGTCTCTCTCTGGCAGGTTGCCCCCCCCCCACTAAGGTCTTCACCACTGATCCAAATGACTACTTTGTCAATTATGCTTATACTCTCCAAGAAACTTCATGATATCACACCATTACTTATCCCTCATAGTTGTCTCTACCATGTAGATCACACTTTTATGAAGTGCCTTCTCTGCTACTCTATCCTGCCCTCCACAATCATCCATCACAAACTATGGTATCTCCTTCTTCTTGCTGTAATACTTGCAGGGGATATTGAACTCAACCCTGGTCCACATGCTCACCTCTCCTGCTCAGATGCAGTGTGGAAGGAGACAAAGGGACTTTGCATTGTTCACCTGAACATTAGGAGCCTCTTCCACAACCCATCCTGGGAGTGGGTCCCAGGGTGGTAGCCTGGGTAAAACACTGACTGGACAACAGGACACATGGGGTAATAGTTAATGGAGTCCACAGTGAAGAAAGGGGGGTTACTAGTGGGGTTCCGCAGGGTTCAGTACTGGGTCTGAACCTTTTTAATGTCTTTATAAGTGGCATTGCAGAGGGACTGGAAGGAAAAGTATGTCTCTTTGCTGACGACACAATGATCCGCAAGAGGGTTGACACACAAAGTGGGGTGAAAAGGATGAGAAGGGACTTGGCAAGGTTGGAGCAATGGTCAAATGTATGGCAGCTTAGATTCAATGCAAAGAAGTGCAAAGTAATTCAGCTGGGAAACAAAAACCCAGGAGAAGAGTACACAACAGGGAGTCAGATACTGATAACAACAAAAATGGAAAGGGACCTGGGGGTAGTTATATCAGATGACCTAAAGGTGGGCAAGCAATGTGAGAAGGCAGTAAGGAGGGCTGGGGGGATACTGGGATGCACTGGGAGAGGCATCACCAGTAGAAAACAGGAAGCTGTTATCCCTCTGTACAGACAGTTGGTGAGACCACATCTGGAGTACTGCGTGCAGTTCTGGAGACTCCATCTCCGCAAAGACATAGACAGGGTGGAGGCTGTCCAGAACAGGGCAACCAAAATAGTGCAGGGTCTGTACCAGAAGACATATGAAGAAAGACTAAAGGAGCTTAATATGTATAGCCTCTAGGAAAGGAAGGAGAGGGGGGGACATGATAGAAACTTTCAAGTACCTCAACGGAATCAACAAAGTCCAAGAGGGTAGCATCGTTCAGAAAAAGAGATGTACAAGAACAAGGGGGCACAATTTGAAGATGTGGGGGGACAGCTCAAAGGTAATGTGAGGCAGTATTTTTTCACATTGAGGGATGTAGATGCATGGAACAGCCTTCCTGAGGTCATCATGGAGTCAAGAACAGTGGGGGAATTCAAGAATGCATGGGACAGACATAAGGCAATTCTAGTTGGGGGGTAGGAGGAAGTAGGCTGTTGGTTAACTATGATCTGCAGCTTATCTATTAGGTAGGAAATTGGGCAGACTTGGTGGGCCAAGTGGTCCTTATCTGACATCAGATTCTTTGTTTCTGTGTTTCTATGTTTCTGTCAATTTCTAAGTATCAGTGGCTCAGTAGGTAGCACACTTGCCTCTGAGGCTGAGAGATCAGAGGGCTGTGGGTTCAGTTCCCACATCTGGCACTTGGGTTAATATCCCAGTACTGCACTATAGTGCAGCACGAGAGGCGTGCTGCATTTCTGAGGTGCCGTCTTTTGGATGAGACATTAAACCGAGGTCCCATCTGCCTGGATTGCTGGTAGTTCAGGTAGGTGTTAAAGATCCCATAGCACTTATCGAAAAGAGTAGGGGAAAGTTTTATTAGAACAAGAAATCGTGTGACATACAAGAGAACAGAACATGTCATAATAAACAGTAAAGAAAGAACTGCACAACAATATAATATCGCATAACAAATGTGACACCAGAAAAGAAAAAGCAATACAAAAGTGCAACAAAAAAAAAGAAGGGGGCCATCAAGTCACGGCCGAGTCCGAATCAGTAATCCAGGGAAGTGCAGTCCATAAGGCAAGTAAACTTGAAGCCGAGAGTAGTGATTGTTCATATACATATATGGTTTGTAAGTCCTTCACAGCTTTCCGCTCAAGTTCCGAAAAGGTGCAGTCCTTTTGCTGTAAAGTGAACTGGCATCTAGACATCCAAATATTCCATTTGATCACAACTGAATAAGATTGAGAGTGTCCATATGCCATAAAGACCATTGAAGAGAAAAAACACCATACATAATTGTCTGAAAAGAAACAGTCTGAAATATTGGAGAAGTCCACTTTTGCGCAAAAAACCCCCACCATTGCTGAATAAACGTACATTCAAAAAATAAATGAGATATCGTTTCTAGGGTTGCATTACACAATGGTCTAGAACATGACCTATCCTGAAATTGTTTATGTTTATGGTTAGCTTTGACATTAATTCTTTTATGGCATGACAGCCAATGAAAATCCCACATATGCGCAGGGATTCTTTTACACCGTAACAGAGAGAGAAGGGAGGGAATATGTTGAAGCGGACATTTTTCAAAAGGGGGCTGTATCATACATACTGTGGAAAGAAGCATCTTGTAAAGGGTCTTATGTGAGTGAGCAATGAGCATCCGAGGTGACACTCACCATTGTTTTAAATGTAAAAACATATATTTCACATACAAGGGCATGTTGCCAGAAGGACGGAGCACACCCAAGGAGTTGTGTTCCCACTGGCGGAACCAGATCCTGCAAGAATCATAAAACCACATTTCCCATCCTTTCTGAGTATTAATCAGAAGTGGCTGTAAATTGGCTATGAAAAAAAACACTAAAATAAAATAACAAGGGGTTAACCATACCAACACCACCTTCTGTAATAGGTAGAAAAAACAAGCTGAGAACCGCCGTTTCCATTTGTTTTGGGATAGGGAATACATAACTTAGATAAAGAAATAGAGGCAGTAAAAAGGTCTTGATTACATAAACCCTCTTTTTCTTCCCAATAGATCCCTTATTCCACGAGGCAACTTTCAATTTACCCTGTTTTAGTTTAATCTCCCAATTATAAACATCAGAGTCACAGATTCCAAAGTGGACTCCAGGATTTGAACGGCCCCTCTACCAAACGCAGTGGCCAATATGTTGCATCGGGCTCTAATGGATCCTAACTAATACCCATACTTTTTCAAAATTCAAAAAAGCTCCTGAAAAAGCCCCAAATAAAGTAAATTCTTGTAGGGAAGCCGTTACCGAGGATGTATCAGCCAAAAGGAGACAAATGTCATCAGCATATGCAATGGCTTTATACGGCGTAAGCATATCAGAACAAGAAATTGCATGTATCTGTGGGTGAGCATTCAGACGTCGGATCAGAACATCTAAAAATAGGACATATAAAAGAGGGCTCACAGGACAACCCTGGCATACACCCCTTTTAACAGGGATCATAGGTCCTACCCAACCATTTACAACTGGAACTACCGTGGCCGTTCTATAAAATTTTTGTAGCCATCGGATCAAGGCGTCTGGTATATGTAAAAACCGCAATGCGTTCAACAAAAAATTATGGTCAACCGAGTCAAATGCTGCCTTCTGATCCACTGAAACAACAATACCAGAGGCCTTGCCTGCAGGTCCATGGGAAAACAGTTCCCGAAGGAGAATCAGGTGATCTGAGATTCGTCTAGTAGGTATTGAGCAGGATTGAGCTGGATGCAGACCCGCTTCCGAAATTCCTGTTAAACGTCTCGCAATAATTTTCATTAATAACTTAAAATCAGTATTGAGCATGCAGAGAGGGCACCAATTCTCCAAAAGGTGAATGTCGCCTTTTTGTTTGTAGATACATATTAAAGCACCTTTAGTAAATTCTAAAGGTATAGTCTCGCTACTGAGTAGGGCATTAAATACAGTGGTCAGTTCAGTGAGTAAATGGTCAGACAGTATTTTGTACAAAGCAGCCGGGAGACCATCCGGACCAGGAGTTTTACGCAAGGGCAATGAAGAAATCACCGAAGACAGCTCTTTCTCTGTCAAAGCAGCACAAGCCACATCTACACTCTGTGTCGAAGGGAGTAGAATATCTAAAGCTCTGTACAGAGGTGTTGGGTCTTCTAGTACAGCAGAGGGGGGAGAAAATAGAGCAGTTGTGTAGTCAGTTACAATCTGCAGAATATCAGAACGTGTATCACATAACGTTCCTTCAGAACTGGCAAGACTCAGCATAGTCTTTTGAGAGACTTGTCGAGAGTTAGACTCAAAAGGACACACCACGTCCCTTGGTCCAGACATATGAAATTTGTGTTGGTGATACAATTGTTGTGATTGTCTGGACTGAAAACACAACATGTCTTTCTACGTTGATTGAATCTGGGGGGACAAATTCTGTCCTGTCACATATGCTATGGAAAGCAAGGACTGTAGATGAGCTCTTTTCTGTAAATAATCCAAATAATCCTTTCTGCTTTTCTGTCGACTATAATTTTTCAAATGAATGATTAAAGCATGTTTCGTGTCCATCCACCAACTTATGGGATCATCATAAAGAATAAACACAGATTTACGAGCTGAAATAAAAGACAGGAGAAAATTCTGAAACATCATATCTTGCAACAAAGATGTGTTAAATTTCCACAGTCCCGGCCCTTTGTTAAAAGGGGTAACTGGACCTATACCAATGGACAACACCTTGTGATCTGAAAAGGCCACTGCCTGCACCTGAGCCGAGCCAATCAGAAACGTACGGGATAAAAAAACAAAATCAATTCGAGTCGCCAATTTTCCTTTTTGAAAAGTGGGAGTATGTAACTTTGTAAAGGAAAGATAAGTATCAGTCAGATGTGCAGTATGAATCAGGTTACCCAATTCCTGGGAATCACAAAAGATTTTTGAGGTGGCAAACAAACTTTTGTCAAGTAGGCTGAGGCCACAATTAAAATCACCAGAAAACACTACTTGAAAAGAAGTATGCAAATAAGGGTGAATCAAAGAAAGCAAGGCTATGCAGTGCGTTTTAACTTGGGGGGGGGGTGTAAATATTTATGACTCGGTACGGGCAGTTATCCAAAACAAAATCTAATACTAAGGCCCTTCCAGGAGCCAAATCATATAATTTTAGTAAATGAAAATCCAGAACATTAACTAATATGCCCAGACCCGAACAGGGGTCTTGGCCTATGGACCAAAATGAAGGCTCTAAAAGCCAGTCATGTTTCACTAGTCTAATTTCCTGCACTGTGTGGAGCCTGGTATCTTGCAATAGAAAGATACCTAATGGTAAGAATCGAAAAAAGGAAAACACTATTCTACATTTCTCTGTTTTTTTCAAACTATAGACATTAATAGTGTGGCAAACAAAGGGCGCCATGTCACCAATTATACAGTGTGAACTAACCTCAAGATTTCCTCTTTCCAGCTACATTCTTCCCTTTAAGCCTAACCTTGGCCTTGCGTTTTTGTGAAAGACCTGTGCCCAATTGGAGGTCCGAGTCAGTAATGCTATCAGGGAAGGAGGACGCAATAGAGGAAGAATCAGACTCACCGCCTCGTGCCTTCAGAGGTCAGCTGGAGAATCTCATAAGTGTTATACAGGGCAATGGTTTGAGGTTACTACAGGCGTTTTAGAAAGTGGCGAGTACGTGGACAGTCCTCGTGACCGTCAGTCGCAGCAGAAACTGGTTCATTGGTGGCATAGCACTTGGGCCGGGATGTGGTCCAAGTGTGATGCCAGAGGTACAGCATGTGAGGCATAGGGGGTTCCAACAGCTAGTAGGGGTTCAATAGCAACATCCGTTAAGGGGTAGTAACCAGGGAGACACAGGGCGGGAACAGTCAGAGCAGGGTTATCTCGGCTTTAGGGGAAGCGATAGCAGTGTTACGAAGCCGTGCTTTTTGTGCCTGCGTAATCACAAATCGTTGATCGACTCCTCCATCATGATTTGCCTGGGCGTGAGCAGACCAGGGACATGTTTGGAACGTATGACCAAGCTCTTCACAAAGATTACATTTGCTACTATTCTGGCAATGAATTCCCACATGTCCTAACACTCCACAATTATCCTGGATTTTAGGGGGGCAAACTTTGGGAAAATGGGGAGATACTTGAAAGAGGCATTAAAGGGAATGGGGCAGGAATCAGGGGTTGAGAAACAGTGGGAAGTATTTAAAATGGGGATTACAAGAGCAACAGAATTATGTATTAAGCAGGTTAGCAAGAGGAAAGAAAGAGGAGACCATTATGGTTTTCCAAAGAGGTAGCAAAGAAAGTGAAAGCCAAAAAGATTGCATTCAGGCAATACAAAAAGACACAGGCAGAAGGGGATAGGGAGAAGTACCAGGAGAAGCAAAGGGAGGCAGGGAGGTCAGTAAGGGAAGCCAAAGCTCAGACAGAAGAACACATTGCAAAATCATTGGGTAGAGGGGACAAAACCTTTTACAGGTACATAAGTGTAAAAAGAAAGGCAAAGGGAGGGATAGTGAGACTGAAGGGGGAGGATGGGGGCTGTGTGGAGGATGACAACAGTAAAGCTGACATATTGAACAGGTATTTCTGCTCAGTCTTTACTAAGGAAGAGGAGGGTAATGGGTGGAATGGAGTACAAGGGTGAGAATGTGCAGAAATGGACACAAGTCCCTTTACAGAAAAGGTCCGAGGAACTGGAAGTAATAAGAGTTGATAAAGCAATGGGCCAGATGGGGTGCACCCCAGGGTCCTTAAAGAACTAAGAGAGGTGATGGCTGAACCTCTTGCTATCCTGTTTAGCCAATCACTAGAAACGGGAGGTACCCAAAGACTGGAGGATAGCAGATGTGGTCCTCTTTATACAAAAGTGGGAACAAAGAGGAAGCAGGGAACTACAGACCAGTCAGCCTCACACCTCGGTAGTGGGGAAGATCATGGAAGCACTACTGAAGGAGAGATTGGTGGACCATCTGGTTGTCAATGGACCACAAGACCTAAGGCAGCATGGTTTCACCAGGGAAGGTCATGTCAGACCAGCCTCATTGAATTTTGACTGGGTGACTAGGGAGGTGGATCAGGGAGGGCAGTGGACATGGCCTATCTGGACTTTAGCAAGGCCTTTGACACTGTGCCACATAGAAGACTATTGCACAAACTGGGAATATGGGTGTGGGCAGGACAGTGGTCGCGGTGGGTAGGTAACTGGCTGGGTGGCAGGACACAGAGGGTGGTGGTAAATGGCTGTCACTCTACAGAGGGAAGAGTGACCCGTGGGTACCACAGGGACTGGTGCTGGGACCGGTACTATTCAATATCTTCATCAGTGACATTGCACAGGACCTAGAAGGCCGAATTTCACTGTTCGCTGATGACACAGCTCTGTAACACAGTAGACACACCAGAGGGTGTAGACAGAATGAGAAGGGACCTGCAGAAACTTGAAGAATGGTCAGGGGTTTGGCAGTTGAAATTCAATGCAAGGAAGTGCAAGATAATGCATAGAGGCTCAAAACCCTGGCACAATATATCAGTTGGGGGTGAGGATATAGCATGCACCAAGCAGGAAAGGGATCTTGGAGTTATCATCTCTGATGACCCAAGGCAGGAAACAGTGTGACAAGGCAGCAGGTAAAGCAAATAGGATGCTGGGATGCATAGGCAGGGGCATCACCAGCAGGAAAGGGAGGTCATAATTCCACTATACAAGACACAGTGGAGGCCGCACCTGAGTACACTGTGCAGTTCTGGAGACCCTTATCTACGTAAGGACATAGACAGGGTAGAGAAGGTTCAGAGGAGGGCAACAAAGATGGTGCATGGATTGCATCACAAGTCCTAAGGAGGACAGGTTGAAGGCACTGAACATGTACTCCTGGAGGAGAGGAGGGAGAGGGGATATGATAGAGACATACAAGTATCTTACAGGAGGAACAGGGTGCAGGAATGCACTTTTTTAAGTGAAAAAGATGTTCCAGGACTAGAGGGCATGGATGAAGTTGGAGGGAGGGACGATTCAGAGGAAACGTGAGGAAGAATTTCTTCACAGAACGGGTGGTGGACAAGTGGAACACCCCTGCCAGAGGAAGTGGTGGGGGCTGAAACAATCAACGGATTTAAGAATGCATGGAGATAGCACATAAAGGAATGTGTGAGATCAGGGGTAAGGGCAACAGACTTCCTGGAAAACATAAACTGAACTTACAAACTTAAATGGGCAGACTGTGGGCCATAGGCCCTTATCTGCCGACACTGTCTATGTATCTATGTATCACAGACATTACTCAAGTGCGAGGGATCTCCACACCTGTAACAGGCCTTTGGCTGTCCCGGATAGAATAGCACTCCCCTGTCACGACCTAAGAAAAAGAGTTAGGCAGTGGATTGGGCCAGAGTCATTAGTGCGTAATAGAACCTTAAACTTCCAGCCCCTGTCCAGATATTTTCTGTATCCAGGATGGCCTCAGGTTGGCCTTACCTACAACGTTATCCTAACCATTAAACTATATCAGACACATCCACACCCTCATTACGGAACATCAACGTGATAGTTTTTAAAGGCAGGTTTGAGAGGGAATGGCCTGAAGGAAGTCCATAAGGCAGTACTTTTAATGCATGGTACTCTAGTCCAAAAGCGATCCAACCCACGAGACGTCTGGAACTTACATCAAACGTAGATTCTCCAGAAACATGAATGAGGGCATATATCTCATGAGAAAAACTTTAATGAATCCTTCAGCAAGGTCGCGGCCCATGAACACGTGGTCCCGGAGTGGTCAGTCCACCCCATAAATTAGTCGAACAGCATTATGCCTTTTGGCAGCTAGAACTGGTGAGTGGAACAATGATGAAAAAAGAGCGTAGTGTGTCCCACCTGTTTAGAGGGCGACTTTTACCCACCATAGTGCAGAATCCAAACCGACTTTTAGAACAGCTAGAAGAGAGAGGCCCGTGGTCTGGAGTCTTATGGGAGGCTAATACAGGGTTTTGGGTAAGAGCCAAGTCTGTTGGTAAACTTAATGGATCAGAGGAGTCCTGTATCAGATTGACCAAGTTGTGCATCCAGGAAGTCTCAGGACGGGGGGACGGGACGGGGACGGACGGAAACCCACTGTTTCAGTCCGGGTTCCTGTATCCAGCCAGCACCACGTAATGCGTTTTCCACAGTTCAGGTAGGCTCCATTGGGAGATTGTCTCGTTGCAAAGGCTGTACCAAAAGGGATTGATCTTCTGGGGGAGGCTCAGAGATCCCAATATGCAGAGCTATACGAGTTGCGGTCGGTAGAGATAGGGAAGGTTGAGCTCTAGCAGTTCCAGGCAAGGAGGGTGCATCCACCAGTTCTGACTGTGTGACTGTAGGTAATTCAAACAGCTCCTTAGTACCTTGAGCAGAAGAGCAGGCAATGTCATTAGCGGTATCTAATAGTCAGTAATTCATTTTGCAAAGCTGGTTTCGGTAGGTAGAACAACATTCAGCGCCTGACAGGCGCTCCAATATCACGCTCTCTCGTTTCCACAATAGCCTTAGTGAAACACTTAGCATCCAACGCAGTAACATCTAAGGAGGTAGAGCATTCCATAGTCGAAAAATCCATAAGAGATAAAGACTCAGCATTAGGTGTTTCCTGAAGGGGAGCGTTCAGTAGCTTAAACTCTTGCACAGACTCCAAGTATACCATTGTGGTCTCCAAACTGCCAGAGACAGGAGTCGAGACCAAGTCTCCTGTCTCTCCAGCCACCTCCGCAGCAGGCCGAGGAGGTTCTGCCATCTTGGACAGAGTACTCCCCTCTGACAGAGTAGGGGAAGTTCCCCGGTGTCCTGACCAAATTTCCCTCATTCACTAAAAATATCACCAACAGCTTAGTCTGGTTCAAGGTCAGTTAGCATTCATCTGTATCCCCCTTCCCCAGGTCGTGCCTGCAAATAGGCAGGATTTGTCTAGTGCACTTACCCGGTCAACAAAAAACTATATATATAACTGAACTTGAGGCATGGGTCATACTATATCACCTGGATATAATGTTCCTGTCTGAAACTTGGCTTAAACCCACTGTCTCTGCATGCTCATTACCCAATTATAGCCTTATCAGACGCGACAGGCCCACCTCCAAACGAGGTGGTGTAGCCAGTTATTTTTTATAAATCACACTTAAATCTCTTGAACCCTATCACACCTGTCCTTTCCCACTGTGAATCTAGTCGCACTACCTTTCAACTTGGCTCCAAGAAATTACATATAGTGTGTGCTTATAACCCCCCTCTAGGTGGCACCGCTGGCCTTGAGGGGCTCCTCTCACATGTTGACTTAGCTGTTGTAAGAAATTAAGTCCTAATTTTAGGGGACCTAAACCTAAATTGGATTGGCAAGGCAAACAAATCACTCCACACCGTGGTACAAGGCCACAGCCATCACCAGCTAATCGCTGACCCTACCAGGGTCATGCCTCCCCCCAGGTCCAGTACCTTAATTGAATGGGCATTGACAAATCACATTGACTGTATAGTCTACTCAGGAACCCTTGCTGATGCAGTTAGCGTCCACTCTCCAATATATTGTATCTGGCGCTCAATTGGTCAGTCCTTCCCTCCCCCAAAACTCATCACTTTCCGTAACCTAGCCAACCTTTACCAAGCCCAGTTCTTGAACGATCTCTCCATGATTGACTGAACTTGCATGAACTCTGCCACTGATGCTCAAGCAACCCTTGACTACTTCTTAACCCTGTTTGGACCTCTACAGGATATCCATATACCCTGCATCACACATTGTGTATGTGGCATGCTAACCAAATAGCTAAATAAAGACCTACTTGCTAAGATCGGGGCTGGGGACAAAAGCTGGTGGTTTTTCAAGGTCTCCAGTCTTCTGTCTGACTACAATGACTACAGAATGCAGAGAAACTCTTGCAAAAGGAACATTTGTTTAGCTAAGAGCTCATTCTGCAAGGGTCTATTAATAAATGCTGCAGGTGATTCCAGGAGATTCTGGTCTCATATTAAAACACTCCTTGGAGCCAAGCACACCAGAAATGCAAACAATATGATCTTAAATGGTGTGCACTGCAATAATCCAGCCACCATTGCAAACTTCTTTTATCTCCACTTCTTGGATTTATCCAAATACTTGTCTCTTCCCCGCCCGTGCAGCCTCCACCCCATGGACAATGAGCCACTGCATAACCACCCACCTTTAGATTTTGAACCATTACCAGACTGGAAGTCCAAAAGATGTTACAAGCCATCCCTGATAGCACTGGTATTGGCTCTGATGGTCTTGAACCTGGGCTCCTGAAACTCGCTACCCCTGTTATTGCCTCACCCTTAGCTCAAATCTTTAACTTGTCACTATGCCACAGCTCTGTCCCTAGTATCTGGAAGACAGTGAGAGGCACTCAAATATTTGAAAAAGGGGACCCCAAGGAAATTGCCAACTACCGGCCTGTAGCCATTCTCTCTGTTCTTAGAAAAATACTTGAAAAATGAGTTGCCAAGCAAACCATCTTTTTTCTACAGGACCACAACCTCCTCTGTGTCACCCAGCATGGCTTCCACAAAGGCCACAGCACTACTACGGCCCTCCTGAAATTCACAACTGATATCTATTCTGCAATGGATAAAGGTCTCCTGACTGGTGCAATCTTCAACCTAACCAAGGCGTTTGACCTGGTTAACCACTCCCTTCTTCTCACCAAACTCCATTCTCTTGGCATCTCTACAGATGCTGTAGCCTGGTTTAATAGCTACTTGTCAAACAGGAAGCAGGCCATGTATTACAATTACGTCCTGTCTGATCTCTCCACCACACATATTGGTGTTCCACAAGGATCCATCCTGGGCCCCCTACTTTTTTCCATCTTTGTCAATGATCTCCCCTTGCTCTCTCCAGATTGTTCATCACTGCTGTACACAGATGACTTAGTTCTTTATTCAAGTGCTAGGAACATCTCTGACTTAAATCGCTCTCTCTCCTCAGACTTTCTCCACATTTAGTCTTGGTTGACTGAAAACAACCTCGTTCGTAACATGGGCAAAACACACTCCATGTTTTTGGGCTCCCATGGCAGAGTCAAAACAAACCGGAACCCTTTCAATATCTTATGCACTATTGGCTCACCATTGGCCAACACTGACTCTTTCAAGTACCTTAGCATTTTGCTTGATGAATCTCTAGACTTCAATCAATGTGTTACTGCTACCTGTAAGTCTGTAAATGCCAAGCTTGGAGGCACATACCGGATCAGTTATGTCCTCACCCCATCAGCTAGATTTGCTATTGCCCAAGGCATTCTGCTCCCAGCACAAGCACCACTGCCAACTGTATACTGATCTAAAATGGCTCTCCCCTACTGCCTATCTGCTTGGGTCTCTTGGATCCTTCATTGAGGGTATTGTCAGATCAGGTCTCCCTCAATCCCTTGACTGCCTGCTTGGCACTCAAACCATCTCCTGTGGGCTTAGATCCACTGACCTGGCTTCTCTCCACATTCCAAGATGTAAAACTGCCATGGGTGTGTGGGCTTTCTCGTGTGCAGCACCTACATTTTTGAACTCCCTTCCCCAAGACATTCATTTTGCTCCAACCCATGCCTGTTTTAAGAGGCAATATCACAGTCATCTACTTGTCTCAACCCTCTGCACATGCTTTTGCCCACCTTAGATCCTCCAGCCACTAACTCCTGGCTACCATGTCTCTACCTACTGCTGCCCTTCTCTCCTCTCAGCCTGGCCTCCTGCCTTCTTTATTTCTAGCCTTGCCCTTGCCTTTTCCTAGGGTCACACCCCCTCCCACCTCCCCTCCTCTCTCTTAATTTCCTGATTCTCCCTCCTCTAAATCCATGCTTTTCTGGTTGACAGTATAGCACATATACCCTGGTCTTGATCATGGAGCTTTTCTCTAAACTAGCACTCTTGTACTTCTTAGGACCTTTAGTCCTGTGGTTGCTCACAATTTGACTCTATTGTGTTCCTACATAAGGCAATGTTTAAATGCACTTTTACTGTATATTGTAAAATTTTTGTAATGATAGCTGTCATATTTTGTATCCTGAATATTGTTGAACTCGCACTTGCATCTCTCTTGCTTTTGTCCTAACTGTATTTCTGTCTCGCTGGTAATTGTATTTGTATCTGTACCCTCTATATTATCAATTGTTGTACTGCTTCAAACTGTTTATTTGTACCTCTCCGGGGCATGCCTGAAAATAGACATTGCTATGCCTAGTGCACTTATCCGGTTACCAAAAGCAAATAAATAAATGAAATCCTGCAGACAATTTGGCCCACCGATAAGCGGCATGCTCCATATCATTTAGTTAGACTCAGAAACAATAGCCAAATCTAAAAACAAATAGCAAAATAAGGTTCGATGAATGACAGCTTAAACTGCTAGCAGAAAGGGGCTGCAACAGTCTACTACAGAGTACTGTAACAAAGTGACCTCTAGCACTTCAGTGAGGTGCGGGACCTGGTGTCCAGTCTGGGCAACCTGGACTAACCACTTCATGGCTCCCTTCTGCCTTGCTGTAGTTGTCTAGTCCCTTGGCCCTCCACTGTGCCGTGATCTTGTCCTCCTGGTCACCTGGTCACTCTGCCACTTCTGGTCATGTGTCCTCTCCACTGCTTCTCATTCTCTTGTCACTGAGTTGCACCTGGTACTCTAGTTGCTCTGCCACATCTGATGGGCCCCACACCCAAATGGTATGGCCATTGCAGTCCCTAACTGTAGGCCAGGGAGGCCCATTACTGCTTAACTCACTTTTGGGCTTTTCCAAAGTCACAAAACCACCATAGCTGTTACTGCCTACACCTACCTAACCTCAACTAATCATCTTTCCTCCTCCACAGTACCATATTCTGGGAGTCCCCATGTATTGCAGCCACAAAAAAGACCCCTTATACCATCCTTCCTAGACAGCTGTATCACAAAGGTACATATTATAAGCTGAGAGCACATTCTTCTGTTCTGCAACTGTCTTTATCCTGGCTTGATCTGCTCAACAGTAAGGGAGTCACCAGAAAGTGTTGTCACAAGCTCTAAAGCCCTTTCATTCTTTCTCTCCACATCAGCATAGCCTTTCCCTCATCCAGGGGTCTTTGATTTGGGCTGGCCTCCAGATGCATATATATATATATATATATATATATATATATATACACACACACACACACACACACACACACACGAAAGCATGTTACTTTTTTTGTTTTTTGTACACTTTATTTATGCTCCTAGGGCAGGGCATCTCTCAGAGGTGCCACTCACCTATGCCTCTATTCCCCTGCAGGACCTTCACCGGGACCCTCACCAGGACTTTCCATCCCCTCGGAACACCCCCCCAGCTACCTGGAGACCTGTCTGAGATTAAAGGGTCTGTCCTGGAAAAGGCCCTGGAGGACTGGAGGAGGGATGGTCTGGCACTGGGAATGTGGGCTTGGTCCCTGGAGTCCTCATCGCCTCCCTGTCCCTGCAGGATATTTTTGTTTTTAGTCTTTGTGGTTACCCCTCTGGAGCTTGGATGTGCAATGACATCCTGGTACAGATGTGCCGATGTCCGCCACTGCTCCACCCCCTGGTCAAGACACTGCAATTTCCTTTGCTGCCCCAGATCTCCACCAAAGGCCACCAAGGAGTGGTGCAAAGCCTGGCTCCCTCCCCAGGGAAGGGAGAGCAGTCCTCTGGATGCTCAATCCTTTCCCTCCCCTGCTGACCCCTGATGGCTCAAGTCCATTCCCAATCCTGGATTGCCAGCAGTGCAAAAGGTGTGGCATCCAGTCCTTCAAACGTCAGCGCCACTGGGCTGGCTAGTAAAGCCTGTTACTGTGTGGATTTTCATACTGTAACTGCAGAATAAAGGGTCCCAGCTTGAATGGCTTAAGCAGTTGGACCTTTTACACTGGACACCAGGGCTCTAGGATAGGGAATCTGAGGGGTTTGAGGCCAGGACCCCAGGCCCTAATACACGTAACTTTTATTTCTCCCTTATATATAACACAAATCTGTTGGACTAACCAGGCCAAAACATTACACCTGTGTGGGACTGTACCAGTGGAGCAGAGTGTGTGGGACGGAACAGATGGAGGAAGAAGTGAAGCCACTGGTTCACTCCAGCTTTTTCAGTGCAGCAGATCCACACCTGCTGCGTAACACACACTGACAACATTAAACAAAAATGAAAGCCGCCGCTCAGTTAGTAAGGCCCCTATTAGCTGAGCAGAGGCTTTCATTTTTCTCCAGGGTTGCTTAAATACACAAAAATACGCTTTGAAAAATTACCTCAAAACTTGTATGAGGCACACCTCTGTGTTTTCCCAGCTTAGACGTCACAAAATGTCTGAGCACAGGGGCAGAGTTGACGGACCGGGAAGTGGAAGGGATCATCTGTCTGAAGCTTCTGTTCCATTTACCAACCCTTCCTTCTCTAAAACAAATTGCTTAGAAAGGCAACTTATAACAAAAATGAGCTAGTGCAGCCTTAACGTTAGGGGGCTGTGAAGCCCAAATGCATATCCAAAAAGCTTTGAAATTTACTTTAAAACAAGTTTGAGTATAATTACACCATTCACATATATTTTAGTTCTACTGAAAAAGGAACAGATAAAACAACCCGCATCATCAATGAATTTTACAAAAGGTAAGCAATCATACAATGTGGATTTACTACTAGAAATAATAGGATACAAAATTGGTTGACAGTGTCCCTTTAATAAATCTGTTGCTGCCATTGCATGTTCCAGACCACTGGCCCTCTTCCTGCCCTCACTGTTACTGAGAACACATGTCATATGCTAACAGTTAAACACCCTTCACTGATTTTGAAAGAAAGTTTCATAAAGTACTGCTTGTATCTGTCTATGCATATCTTGCCATTCCTCGCTTACAGAGCAAAAATCCATTGGACTTATCAGGCCAATATTACACCTGTGTAAGACTGTAGTGGTGGAGGAGGGTGGGTGGGATGGAACAGTTGCATTGAATTATTACAGTTGTAGGAATAAATTGTGGTGCTGGTTCACACAAGCCCTTTACAGTACATATGAATATACATATCTGCCAGCAGAAGAAGATCCTACAGTCTATCTAGTCTGCTAGATGTAGGCTACCTGTTACAATTGTTTACAGTGGGTCCCATCCCCTCCCCTTTAACTCTTTCTCGTTGAAATTGCCCCCCAAACACGCAGTTGTCTTTTGGTGGACAACCTCTGCCTACAGTTCATTCCACCTTGACACTACCCACTCCATAAAGAAATGTCTCTTGACCTCCTTCCTGAACCCCCCCAACAGTTTATAGCTGTGGCCCCTTTTGTTCCTATTCTCATCACGTGAAAAAGATTCAGAAGACCTACCCTGTTTATACCTTTTGAGGTACTTGAAGGTTTCAGTCATGTTGTCCCTCTCCCTTCAATCTTTCAGCAAGTACATATTAAGGTTCCTCAGCCAGTCTTCATATGGACTTCCCTGCTGACCCTGAATCTTCTTTGTTGCCCTTTACTGTATGGGACAGGGTCAAAACAGCACGGCAATCAGTGCCGCATGCAACATTGCCTCTGAACAAATAAGGTCAGGGAAAAACACTGATCTGGCAACAACAACAGACACCATACAGTGCAATGGGACTATGTTTGGGGGGGCTATGCCCCCCACACCCCCAATGTGGGAGGCATCACCCACCATACTCTCCAGACTTAATATAACTAACTACGGGGTTGTGTGGACTTCAGGGATGGGGAGAAACTCGGAATGGGGAAAAACTTGATTTAAAAAAAAATGATGCAAAAAGCAGGAACATCAGGAGACCTGGGGGGAACTGAACCATGGTCTCAGATCTCCACTCCTGCCATGTGCTGGTGCCTAAGCCACTCCACCACAGGAGTGGCTCAGCAAAGCACCAGACTACATGGCTACTTGATCCTTTCCCATTTACAGCACAGAGTGACAGAGGTAGCGGTAATTCTCTACTGCTATTATATCCCTGTCACTCTAAATCCTTTAGTGGTTTTTATAGCGTGGTGTTTTATGTCCTTTCTCGGGTAGGGACTCCAATTATGCAGTAAAAGAAAAAATCTGCATCTAAGGACGTGGTGCAAAATGCAACAATGTAACAACAGGACAACATGTTCTGCACCCAGCAACCCTTTCCCACCCAAATGCATAAGGCACTACGTAAAGTGCATAAACAAAGTGCAAAGGTGTCCAGTCAAAACATGCTGGAAAACTCGCCCTCAGCAAAAAAAAAAAAAAAAGGCTCCCCCATGTGTTTCACACACCTGTACTGCTGCTTTTTCAAGGGAGTGACCCACTGGATGGCCCATCATGCTTTTATACAGGTAGATTTAAAGGGGTAAGCACAATTAAAATAGCAATGCACAATACTGTTCCCATATAATAGTTACTATTACACAATGGTTAATTAACTAATTCTGTGGTTCTGTGTAGCTGCAACATATCATAATTCACAATAAATATATAAAATAAATAACCCATATCCTGACAGTGAAAGTGCAAGTGCCAAAGTTAAAAGCACGTAAGCTAATCAAGTATGTAGCAATTCCAAAAGCTCAAACTGCTTTTCTTCCCGACATAGCATCCTAGAGGGTGAAAAAGGAAAATGAGATATGCATGCAGTTAATATAAATATGTATTAGAGGGTAAGCTTTCCCACATGTTTTGGCTGGACACCGTTGCACTTTAAATGAAAGTTTATACACTTTTCTTGGTGTCTTGTGCATTTCTGAGGGAAATGGATGCTGGATATACTCCAATACTGCAAACTGTTCTCCAGGTTGGTCACATCATGGATCTGTATAGCAGCACAACCACCCCTTTCCTTCAGCTTGTAAACCCTTTAATTATGCACCCCAGCATCCCGTTTGCCTTGACTGCTGCCTTTTTGCATTGCACAGACTGCTTACAGTTACTGGTCATCATAGCTATTCCCAGATACTTTTCCTCCTCAGACACCATGACCTTTACCCTCCAGCCTTTATTCAGGTCTTGGGTTCTTGCAGTGAATGTGCATGACCTTGCACTTTTTTTCATTAATCCCCACTTCCCAGATCCCAGACCAGCTTTCTAGCTTTCCAAGATCTTCTGTAAGATTACCAACTCCTTTTTTATTGTACACCCTCCCACAGAGTTTATGTCATAGAAACATAGACTTTGACGGCAGATAAGGACCGCTTGGCCCATCTAGTCTGCCCATTTCCCTACCTACAGGATAGGCCGCAGATCCTAGTTAACCAACAGCCTATTTCTTCCTGCCCCACACAAGAATTGCCTTATGTCTGTCCCATGCATTCTTGAATTCTCCCACAGTTTTAGACCTCATTAACCTCCTCAGGAAGGTTGTTCCATGCATCCACTACCTTCTCTGTGAATATACTTCCTCACATTGCCCCTGGAACCGCCTCCTACTATCTTTTAAATTGTGTCCCTTGTTCTTACACATCTCTTTTTCTGAAAGATGCTACCCTCTTGGACTTTGTTGATTCCACTGAGGTACTTAAAACTTTCTATCATGTCCCCCCCCCTTCTTTCCTCAAGGGTATACATATTAAGGTCCTTTAGTCTCTCCTCATACGGCTTCTGTTGCAGAACCTGCACCATTTTAGTTGCCCTCCTCTGGACTGCCTGTATCCTGTCTATGTCCTTGCGGAGATGGGGTCTCCAGAACTGGATGCAGTACTCCAGATGGGGTCTCTCCAACTGTCTGTACAGAGGGATAACAACTTCCTGTTTTCTGCTGCTGATGCCTCTCCCTATACATCCCAGTATACCCCCAGCCCTCCCTACTGCCTTCTCACATTGCATGCTAACCTTAAGGTCATCTGATATGATTACCCCCAAGTCCCTTTCCTTTTTTGTTGTTGTTACTACCTCCCCACCCATTGTGTATTCTTCCCCTGGGTTCTTGTTTCCCAGGTGCATTATTTTGCACTTCTTTGCAGTAAATCCTAGCTGCCATACTTCTGACCATTCCTCCAACCTTGCCAAGTCCCTTTTCATCCTTTTCATGCCTCCTTGTGTCATCAGCAAAGAGGCAAATCTTGCCACTAATGCTTTCTCTTTAGTCATTCATTAGCACATTAAATAACACATGTCTTAGCACTGACCCCTGTGGGACCTTGCTGGTAACTTCCCTCAATTCTGATAGCTCCCCCATCACCTTTTCGGTCCTCCCTGTGAGCCAGTTTGCCACCCACCTAGTCAGTTTGCTACCTTCCCCTAAGTCTTCCAATTATTTGGTCAATTTCTTGTTGGGAACTGAATCAAAGACTTTACTAAAATCAAAGTAAGGTGTGTCTACTGCCTGCCCACTGTAAGCAGTCTTCATTAACGAGTCAGTGAAGTTGATCAAGTTGATCTGGCATGACCTCTCTGCCATGAATCTGTGCTGTTTCTAATCCTGGAGTCCATTAGTGTTGAGGAATTCAACTAACTGATCTTTCAGGATGTCTCCATCAGCTTACCCACTATAGATATTAAACTGATAGGCCTGTAGTTCCTCATATCAACCATAGCCCTGATTTTATACAGCAGCACCACGTGTGCTGTTCTCCACTCCAGTGACAGCATCCCCATATCCAGCAAACTGTTCACAGGCCTGCCAGTGGTCCCAACAGCTCCGTTGCCAGTTTGATCATTACTCTGGGGTGCCTACCATCCGGTCCCTGGAACATGTACACCTTTAGGGTTTTTAGTCCCCTTCATGACACAGTCCACCATGATGCTTTTGTCTACCACAATCCCCTGCCCATCCTTCCTTGTTGCACTGGTCCATCTTTCTCTTCAGGAAAGATGGCACAAAAGTATTAATACTTGAGGGGGGGGGGCGTGTAGCCTGGCTCAGCTCAAGATGGCCGCTTAATTCTCCTTACTCCAAACGGATATCAGCTATCTATCGACATCTGCAGCCTTCCAGAGCAGTGATATAAGCCATCCATGAGAAACTTAACTACAAATCAACTATTTGTAGCTTCTGTGAGCTATTTCTTTGATTAAACCAATCTTTTGTACTGATCTCCTGGCTATCCAAGGGCCTAACATCATGGCTGATCCTGAAATTCAGCTTTCCTCTTTATCTAGAGTTGAATCCCAGTTCCAAAAGCTAATCTCAGGCATGAAAGATTTAAAAACTACATCTCAACAAAACACTGCTACTTTATACACTTTAGGCTCTCGACTTTTATCTACTGAAACTAAAGCTGTGCAAAACAAAACCTCACTTCAGGATCTGAAAGCAACAATTACAGAATAAGATCGGGTCATTAAAAGCCTTCAGACAAAGATAGACAATATTGAAAACAGGAACCGCAGGAATAATTAACGTTTTTTTGGCTTTCCTGAGGGATCTGAACTGGGAGATACGACCAGGCTCCTCCTGCACATCCTTCCAGCCATGCTGCGACTTCCTCCCAACTTAAATATCACTATTGAGAGCTCTCACCTCTCCCTGGGACCCAGACCAGGCCCAGATCAAAAGCCAAGGCCTATAATAGCATGATTTCTTAACTTTGCATGCACCAAAATAATTTTAAGGAAGGCAAGATAAATTGGGGTTCTTATGTGGCAGGAATTCAGAATTTTAATCTACAGGGACTTCTCCAAGGAATTATCTTCTAAAAGATACGCTTTTGCCTCCCATAAAACAGAACCTACACCAAAAAGGCATCAAATTTGCATTGAGATATTCAGCTATTATGAGACTCTACGTGGGCAATTCTGTCAAGGATTTCAGCTCGCCTGAAGCACCATCAGCCTTCATTTAAAATCTAAAACAAGGTCAGTACACATCTGAACCCTGGGGTCTCCTTACTGACACAGTATCTGCTTCCTCCTGAAAGTTGTCCATGCAGCGGGGGCAGTGGCAATCCTCCACCCACTCGCTCAGAAGTTGACAGCCCTCGCCCGGTAATCCCTCAATCCAGGCAGTCTGCCTGTATACAAGAAAAAAAGTTTCTGTCTCTAAACTTTTGAAACCATCTTGCTGTGATGAGGAGAGCATGATCATACCTGCAGCTGCTTCAAGAGAGGTCCTCTGTCTTGACTCACTGATCCTACTCTGTAACATGTTCGCTCCTCTGCAAGACTTCAATCTCTCCTCACAGGAGGACCTATCGCAGGAGAACTTCTCATCACAACCAGCTGCCTCCCATAACCCTGAACTTGGTGCTGCATCGGTTGATTCATAATGGGCAGAGGTTGTTGCAAGCTCTCCTTTAAAATCATCTGAACCTCCTAAGAAAAAATGCAAAAGCAAAACTAGGAACAAGATTCCCTCCTCCTCTACTTTTGCTCAAAGGGCTAAGTTGATTTTGCTATCCTTGTTATTTCATCTCAATAATCACAATACCTGCAATATTCAATTGCCTTAGGCTACACTAGGGGTCCTGTGCTCAATTTATGTCTGAACTGTTGTACAGCTTCTGAGTGACACTCCGACAGTCGCACTCAGCAGGTTTTGAAATTATAAGCTGTACAACGTGGTCTGCTCGCAATTCTGTAGACCGCTGCACTCTCACTTAATCGAAGTATAAGGAGCTCCCTCATTCTATAAACTCCATCTACATTTTATTAGGAGCTAATTAAACCATCCTGACAACAATTTTCCTTTAATTAGCATACTTATTCAATTCTCCTTCAATACTTTGAATTACTTTTTTATTGAGGCCCCTGATAACCTATGGCATCTGGCACAAATAAGACTTTTATTGACTATTTAAAATTATGGCATGGATTTGGTCTTCTCTCTATGTTTACTTTATTTATAAACCTATGGTATTTCAGGGACTGGCCTTTCTACCATATCTCTGTCTCTCTCTCTCTCTCTCTCTCTCTCCTAACTTTTCCACTTCTTTAACTTTCTACATTTCATATTAAAAATCTTTTATTTTTTCCTCCCTTAATAATACTCGATAGCTTGGCTCTTCTAAGTTACAGCTGTGACAGGCCTTCTTCGAGCTGCATGGTGCCCACATCTTAAAAATGAAAACAAAATTTTACAGACTATTTAGTCCAATTTGAGTTTAAATTAATTACAGCCTTTGCTCAAAGCCTAGGAAGTATATCATCTCTTAACTCAGAGTGTAGTTCTCCCTCATGTAGGGGCTCACAGGGCCTAGCTCATAGACCCAGTCACCCCTCAGTCCAATCTTATGTAGGCAATTTTGAGTTTATAAAGTTCTTATTAATTCTTTATATACAAATATGGATATTGCACCATTATCCTCGAAACCTGTATACTGTTCTCCTTATATTTACAGCTGGCTATCACAATCATTGATACTAGTTAGATTCTGGTTGAGAATTTAGTCATTAACTACTTTGGCCAGTCCCTTCCCTAAATAATATTCTGGAACCTCAATAAGAAAGGTTACATCTACATTTTTTTTTGTTAGGATTGCCTTTAACTTAATTTCTCCTAATATTGTGCAGCGTTTGCATAATTTTAATTATCTAACCATTTTTAATTGTGCTTATACATATGGGAGCTATATTACTGTTTGGTGAATGATACACATGTTGGCATATCTATTCATCCTCTTATTTACTCCTATTTCTGCCTGGTTTGATACTGCTTTTATTTTGATTTACTTAATCCTTTCTAATGAGGTTCTGATTCTGGTGCCCCTTTGGAAGCAGTATGTGTTTACATCCTTGGTATAGTTAGAATTAGTCTCCAGTTAAATACAACTGGTTTGTTTAATAATCTACATATTTAGACTGCTCTTATCGACAGTAACTCCTTTGGAATTACTGCTTATTTACTGCCCACCCAGTTGTGCTGTAAGACAGTCTCCTAGTACAGCTGCACTGACTCCTATCTGGCTGCACAACTTAAAAGTGCATTAATGTTGTATATAGTATTGCTGTTACATAATTTTTGGTTAATATGTTTAATATCTCTACTGTGTATGTTATAGAGAGACACAATAGCTATATCTACCTAAAATTACTTCCTATACTATTTGCATTGCTTTTCTGGTCTTGCACATTGTTCCATATTCAGTCTCCCTTTACTATCTGGTTGACTAATTCCATTGACCCTGTGATATCCTCTGCCATGGTCCCTTTTTGAGTCTCCCTTTACTGGTCAGCTTTCACAATTTCCTTATTACACACAATGACTGATCTAATTTTATATACTTAGAATGTTGAGGGACTCAACTCTCCTTGTAAATGTAAACAAAGTCTGTCATACCTTAAAAAACACAAAGCAAGGATTGCATTTTTACAAGAGACTAAACTATTGGCAGAGGACATTGACAGGCTTAAATGGGATTGGGTTAATCATATATATACATATATATATATGTGCCTCTTCCTACTCCTCTAAGAAGCGAGGGGTGGCAATATTGATTCATGAAAAAATAAACTGGTCACATTTAAAAACAGTTAATGATACAGAAGGCAGATGGGTCATAGCTATGTTTAACACCCACTCAGGTCCTTTAACATTGGTTAATGTGTATGCCCCCAACTCGGACACCCCTGAATTCTTTCATAGTCTAGCTCAACAAACTTTGACTAATAACTTAAATCATTCTACCTATTCTACTGGGAGGGGATTTTAACCTCGTACTGGGTGCTCACTAGACAGAGGTAATATCTCAGTAGATGCACACCCCAGAGGTACTAATGCATTATCTTTTCTTGTGAAAGATTTTGGCCTTACAGATCTCTGGAGACTCTTTCACCCCTGTGATCGGGATTACACCTTTTATTCCGCACTCCATAAATCTTACAGTAGAATTGATTACTGGTTCACATCTCCTTCTATAACTGAAAAAGTTATTGAGGCTTTCATCCTTCCAATGGTTATATCAGACCACTCACCAGTTAGTATAGCTCTGCTTTGGAGTCCCCCGACACCAAAATCTCCCTTGTTGCATTTGAACCCTTTATTAATTAAAGATCCAGAATTTCTCCCAGGGGTTAAACTGCAAATACAAGAATTTATTTCCTTCAATAAACCCTCGGACACCTCTATGAGTACATTATGGGAAGCTCTAAAAGTTACAGTCTGTGGGAAAATTATAAGCTTTGCAGCCCATTGGAATAAGTTTAGAGAACAAAACCTTGTGGACATGGAAAAACAACTTAAAGACAAAGAAACCCAGTATTTTAAAAATACTAAACCCAACCCCAACTCCCCTCTTCACCTAGAAATATTACAACTTAGAATAAAAATTAATGAGCTTCTATCCTGCAAAATTGAATTAGCCTTATTCAAACTCAAACATACATATTGGGAACAAGGTGACAAATGTGGTAAATTACTTGCATACCAACCTAAAAATCAACAGTTGGAAAGGCACATAGCAGGACTTAAGGACCATCTAGATCAAACACATACAGATGGCCCCTCTATTAATCATATTAAGAAGTCCTTTTATAAAAGAAATGATATGCCCAACCCAAATCTGCCTCTAATACACACATACAACCTTTCTTAGGTAAAATACAACTTCCCCATCTTTCGGACCAAGATAAGGAGGCCTTAGACAACCCATTCACTCTACAAGAAATCCAGAAAGCTCTCTCATCCTTAAAATCTGGTAAATTCCCAGGAGGAGATTCCCGGTTGACTTTTATAAAGCACACTCTAAACGCTATGTACCCTGATTTTTAATGTATTTCAGAAAGCCACACAAACTGTCAAACTTCCTACCACAATGACTGAGGCCATCATTACCATACACCCCCAAAAAACAAGGACCCCTCTCTCCCTTCTAGCTATAGGCCAATCTCCTTGCTAAATATGGATGGTAAAATCTTTGCTAAACTTTTAACCTCTTGCTTAGAACCACTAGTCTGCAAATTAGCACATAGATCCCAAGCTAGTTCATTAAAAACAGAACAGACACTGACCAGCTATGCTCATTATTCAATCGAATGCATAGAGCTAAATCCCTTAACTCCCCTGTTGTGGCTATCACTATTGATTTTGAAAAAGTCTTTGGTTCTTTAAATTGGAAATATCTATATCAGATGTTACTGCACTTTGATATTACAAATAACTTCTGCTCCTGGATTAAATTGCTATATACTTCTCTGTCCACTAGAATCCTGACCAACTCTACACTTGCATCTCCTTTTTCCCTAGCAAGAGGCACTAGACAAGGCTGCCCTTTATCACCTTCTTCATTTATCCTGACCATGGAACCCCTTACTGCCCACGTGAGCCAATCTAATGCTATCAAAGGAATCCCCATTGGTAATTCCCGGTATACCTCTTTATCATATCCAGATGACCTCTTAATCCTATTAGAAAATCTTGAAGAGGCTGGATGACCGTTAGTAAGTATACTTAGTGAATTCACTATGCTCTCTGGTCTTGCCTTAAATTATAATAAATCAGAAACATTTCCTCTAAACTCATTTTGCAAATCTTCTATGAATACACCTCTGGGCTTTTGTTGGACCCCCCCAAGGTCTCGCATGTCTTGGTATTAAAATCATCCCTAATCTAGGGAAAGTATGGGAATCCAACTATACCCCAATATTAACCAATATTAAGACAATATTAGATAGGTGGAGGTTACTTAATATTTCCTTTACAGGGAAAATATCAGCCATCAGAATGTCAATATAATCTAAAATACTTTACCTTTGTTGCCAATATCCCTCTAGTTCTCCCTACC
Organism: Neoceratodus forsteri; assembly: GCA_016271365.2. Lineage (NCBI taxonomy): Eukaryota > Metazoa > Chordata > Ceratodontiformes > Ceratodontidae > Neoceratodus > Neoceratodus forsteri. The sequence continues at coordinate 235,634,522 of CM057449.1, read as the reverse complement.
ATACTCCTAATTAAACTTGATAAAGTAATTGGCAGTTTTATTTGGGACGGGAACATTTCTAGGTTCAGCCACACTAAACTTTGTTCGCACTGGTCTAGGCAGCTTCAGACTCCCCTAGTTTATAGCTTATTTATGGGCCTTTCAAGCCACACAAACTACTAAATGGTTTTGTAAACCTTCACTCAAATCACCATTATGGATAGATATGGAATCCTCTCTTAACCCAAGTAGTTGTCTAACCACCTTCATCTATAACCCCCTTCACCCTAATTTAAGATTTCACCCTACTATTGCCCCCTCAGTACACTGTTGGAAGTGAGCTCATAAACGATTCAACTCTAATCCAACCCCCTTTTTTTATGTTGGCTCACGCATGTGCACCAGCCAACCTATTGCATTAGTATCAGATTTGGAGGTGTGATCATTGTGGGCGAATGCAGGGCATGCATCATTAGGTGCATCCCCTCATTCCCCAATAAGCCAGCATGCAGGTGCCACACCAGCAATACTTAATGAGGCAAGCACGTCTGAGAAAAGGTGCACTGCAGTGAGAGCCAAGCTCATCATGTAGCGGCACCAGAACACACATCCTGATGTGCCCTTGCTGGTGAAGCACTTTTCTGAACATGGTGGCACTGACTGCCACAGCCCACTACCCATCGGCATGATGCCCTCCTCCCTTACCAAATGTGTGCCGAAGGGGTGCCCAGTCTCCCTCTGCATCATGCACCCCGCCAACAGTCATTCCTTGCTGACAGGGGGACACAATCCCCATCAGCTTCAGTCACTCCTGCTTAGTTTAGTTTGCCAATGGGGGAGCCCACATTCATTGGCATAATGTCCCCAGCCCCCGATGTGTGCTGTGTGCCAAGGGGGTGCCCAATCCCCCTCAGCATCATGCCCACCCCCACCCGTTTTGGTGCCAACAGGGGTCCCAGTCCCCATTGGCTGAGGTCCCCCTCCCCATTATGCAGGTGGTACACTGGGAGCCCACCCAAGTGTACCAAACAAACACCTGCAAGAAAGAAAACTGACCCTCGTCTTTTTTTTTTTTTTTTTATCTGTAAAAGATGAAAACGGTCCCTCATGGTCTCTCAACTTAAGTGATTAAATTTATGCTTTCTTCAAGTTAAATGTCTTGTATTGATGTCCTGGAGAACTACTAATGTGCCCCAAATCTCCAATGTCCTTAAAAACCTCTTGCAATATGCTTCTTTTGAGCGTATTACTTATGCTGCTTATGATCAACTTAATGAATATAGGGAATGTTGGCAGGACTATTTCAACTACTTGAATATTTCAAACTTTTAATCGAAAAGCACTGATTAAACTGTATAACATATTCTACATATTTTTTATTATATATTATGTTTCAGAAATGTTGTCTCACTTGGGTAGGATTCTCTCTCTGCTCTCATCATATCTGTAGTGCTAATCTCCTTTCTCTGTTAGTGTTACTTAAGATTGTTTTTTCTTCCTGCACTTTATTCAGCAAGAAGATAATTATGCGCTTAAAGTTATATGTCTCATGTTGATCCTCAAGTTTACAATCTCACTGTATGGTATAATTCTGTCATTAACACTATATATGCAATCTTAGCTGTGGTTTATAAGTTGACTCATAGATATACAGTATATATATCTTCATCATACCATGGGATGACATTTGATATTACTGAGTAACATAGAATACGACGGCAGATAAAGATCGATTGGCCCACCTAGTCTGCCCATTTCCCTATTTAACAGATAAGCTGCAGGTCTTAGTTAACCAACAGCCTACTTCCTCCTACCCCCACTAGAATTGCTGTGTGTCTGTCCCATGCATTCTTGAATTGCTATGCTGTTTTTGACTCTATGACCTCCTCAGGAAAGCCATTCCATGCATCTACAACCCTCTCTGTGAAGAAATACTTCCTCATATTACCTTTGAGCCATCCTCCCTCTATCTTCAGATTGTGCCCCCTTGTTCTTGCACATCTCTTTTTCTGAAAGATGCTACCCTCTTGGACTTTATTGATTCCCTTGAGGTATTTGAAAGTTTCTATCAATGCCCCCCCCCGCTTTCCTTGAGGCTATACACCTTAAGCTCCTTTAGTCTTTCTTCATCTGTCTTCTAGTGCAGACCCTGCACCATTTTGGTTGCCCTCCTCTGAACAGTCTCCACTCTGTCTATGTCTTTGCAGAGATGGGGTCTCCAAAATTGTACACAGTACTCCAGGTGTGTCTTACTAACTGTCTGTACAGAGGGCCAACAATCTTGTTTTCTACTGGTGATGCCTCTCCGATGCATTCCAGTATCCCCCAGCCCTCTTTGCTGCCTTCTCACATTGCTGGCCCACCTTTAGGTCATCTGATATGACTACCCCCAGGACTCTTTCCATTTTTGTTGTTGTTGTCAGTATCTCACCTCCCATTGTGTACTCTTCCCCTTGGTTTTTGTTTCCCAGGTGCATTACATTGCACTTCTTTGCATTCAATCTAAGCTGCTATTAATTTGACCATTCCTCCAACCTTGCCAAGTCTCTTTTCATCCTTTGCACCCCACCTTGCTTATCAACCCTATTGCAGATATTTGTGTCATCTGCAAACAGACATACTTTCCTTTCCAGTCCCTCTGCAATGTCTCTTTTATAAAGACATTAAAATGGACTGGCCCCAGTACTGAACCCTGCTGTACCCCACTAGTAACCCCCCCCTTTCTTCACTGTGGACTCAATTTACTATTACCCGCTGTGTCCTGTTGTCCAACCAGTGTTTTACCCAGGCTACTACCCAGGGACCCACTCCCAGGCTGGCTATTTTTTTTATTAATCTTTTGTGCAGGCTGAGTCAAATGCCTTGCAAAAGTCTAGGTAGGCCATGTCCACAGCCCCTCCCTGGTCTACTACTTTGGTCACCCAGACAAAGAAATCAGTTAGATTTGTCTGACATGATCTTCCTGCTATGAATCCATGCTGCCTTGGGTCCTCTGCCCCACTGGACTTTAGGTACTCAACAATTATTTCCTTCAGAAGTGATTCCATCATTTTCCCTACCACGGAGGTCAAACTGTCAGGTCTGTAGTTTCCTGCCTCTGTCTTGCTCACACTTTTGTGAAGATGAATCACATCCACCCTCCTCCAGTCCTCAGGTACCACACCATCCTCTCATGATTTATTAAAAAGAGTTGTCAGTGGTGTTACTAGTTCTTCCCTTAGTTCTTTTAGAATTCTGTGATTAATCCCACCAGGCCCCATTGCTTTATCCACCTTCAGTTTTAAGAGTTCTTTCAGAACCCTTTCTTCTGTGAAAGGACTAATATCAACCCCCCCATCCAGAGTACTTCTATTGACTGGATTAGGTATCTCCCCCGCTTTTCCTTTGTGAATACTGAGCAGAAGTATTCATTAAGTATCCCTGCTTTTTCACTGTCACCCTCTGCCCAACCACCTTCCTCTTTATTCAGCCGCAGTATCCCTGCCTTAGTCTTTCTTTGCTTCCTAATGTACTTATAAAAGGTCTTATCCTCCTTCTTAACTGAGTTGGCTATCTTTTCCTCTGTTTGGGCCTTTGCTATTCTGACTGCCTTCCCTGCTCCCTTCTGCTTTAACTGGTAGAGTTCTCTGTCCTGCTCCTTCTGTCTTTCCTTATACTTCCTGAATGCTATCTTTTTCTCCCTTACCTTCCCCGCCACTTCTTTTGAGAACAATAGTGTTTTTTTTCTTTCATTTTGATTTGTTTATTTGCTTCACGCAAAGGCTTGTCACCTCTGTGATGGCTGCTTTGATGTTTCCCCATTGTTGCTCCACCCCACTTTCTTGCCTGTTTGCTAGTGCTTTTCTGATACACTCTCCTACTTTGACATATTCAGCCCCCCTGAAGTCCAGTACCTTATTTTTTGTGTGGCTTGACTCTACAGCTAAGTTTATTGTGAACCACACTGTTTGGTGATCGCTTGTTCCCAGATGGCTACTCACTTCAAGATCAGAGAGCCTCTCTCCGTCCCCATTTGAGAGTACCAGGTCTAAGACTGCTCCCTCCTGAGTGGGTTCCAAAACCAGCTGTTTTAGGTATACCCATGTAGGGCATCGAGAATGGCTCTGCTCTTGGATGTGGCTGCAGTAAAGGTGCTCCAGTTAACATCTGGCATATTCAGGTCCCCCATCAGCAGTATCTCCCATTTCTCTGCCATCCCAAGGATGCCTTCTGTCATTTCTTTGTCCATTTTCTCCTCCTGAGACAGGGGTCTGTAAACAACCCCTGTGCAGATTGTGGAGCCATTTCCATTCTCCAGGGTGACCCACAGTGCCAGTGCCTCCTCTCCTCTCCTCTCCTCTCCTCTCCTCTCTGTTTACCCTTTAGTTCTGTTGCTTTGATCCCTTCCCTTACATAGAGAGCTACTTCTCCTCCTCTTCTTCTTCTTTCCTCCCTGTCCCTCCTGTAGAGTGTGTACCCTGGTGTGTTGACATCCCAGTCATGGTTCTCTGTCTACCATATTTCTGTGACTGCCATGATATCCAGGCATCCCTCTTCCATCAAGGCCACCATTTCAGGGAGCTTTTTACCTAGACTACAGGCATTGGTACTCTTTACCCTCCATTTTTTATGGCTTTATTTCTTTTTGCCAGTCTTCTTGATCTGTACTAAACTTGTTGTTTTTACATATATGCTACATCCTTTTGCATAAGGAAGATTGTTTGCATTGATATAAATCTTTTGAATAAAAGGATTAACTATAAAATAAGTATTAATACCTTTACCTTGTCCTTATTTCTTTCCATCCACTCTTTCCCCCTTCTTTACTTTACACAAGCCCTCCTTTGTAGCTCTTTTTTTCCTTGATCCCATCAGTAGTTTGCAGTTTTTTCCCTGTCTTTGCATGCCTGACCACCTTTCCAGCATCTCTCGCCATCTTCATGTAGGTTTCCCTCTCTACCTCTCTTGAACATCCTATACCTCTTATATGAGGCCCTCTTTATGTTAGATGCCATGTCCACCTCCCTGTTAAACCAAAGTGACCACCTTGATTCCTGGATTTAGCTTCCTGCCCCCTGTGCTTAGGGCAGGTTTCCATGGCTGCCCTGATCCCACCCTTGATCATGGTCCACTTCCAGTCAATGTTCCTGTCCTCCTTAAGGTTAGCTGGTCTCTTTTTTAGTATCTCTCTTATTGTGTTGAAATCGGCCTTTCTAAAATCCAATACACATATTTTCATGTCTAGGATCTCCTTCCTTATATCTGGCGGAACCACACTGCTGGTTGCTACCTCCCATTGGTTCTTTTACTCTAACATCCCTGACATGATCCCTATTCATTAGCAACAGGTTCATAATAGCTCCTTCCCTATTGGAATCATTAACCTCTTGAACCTCAGGAACCCATGCTGGACTGTATCCAGGAAGAGTTGGCTCTTAGAGGAGGGGGCAATCAGGACTCCTCAGTTTATCTTGGCAAGTTGAATTCTACCACTTTCACAACATCCCTTCCCTGCTGCTTGCTGAATCATGTCACCCATCTCTCTGTTCCTTCCTTCATCCCACTGCAATGGCAAATAGACAACCCCCAACCTTCCTGCCATTGTATATCACTAGACCTACAATGTCTCTAGGCCCCCTACCCATGTCCTCTCTTGTGACTATTCTGCCCTCCATGATGTTCAGTGTCACTCCCCCCTTTTTCCTTTTCTCTAATTTTTTTTTGCAATTAAGTTTATTTTATGTTAACTTTCCAGTACAATAACAACTTGTATATGTACAAGGCCACTGATACAAGGGATACACTATGATACATTTTACCGTTCATGGCCAATGAAAACAAAGGAAACATAACAAATGCCAAACAATCACCCAACCCACCCACCCCCAACCCTCCCCCAGAGCCAGCACAGCCAATCTCTTAACATCTTCCTTTGTAGAAAAAGGAGGTACTTTGGACATGCTGGGCTTAATAATCTAATACTATTTAATACAAAAAAGTATTATAGGTATGTCATTAAACCAAGAAGAAAATAAGAGTAACAGAACAGTAAGAGAGAAGGAAGGGAGAGGAAGGCAGACTTTAATAACCAAATTTATTTTTGGGGATAAAAAGGGGGTTCCAGCAGCTTTGAAAGTTGCTCCATGACTGAGATATTTTAGCAATACTTCTCTCAGCATTAGGAGCAATAAGGAGTTCTGCCCACCATTCCTGAAATGATAGAGTCCAATAATCTTTCCAATGCCTTAAAATTAATAATTTAGTAACTAAGGAGACCATAGCAACTTGCTTTTTCTTAAAATTAGTCAGAATTGTCGAAATATTAAGAAAATCTGCAATCTTATTTTTAACTGTTTCCCAGAGGTTTTGTATTTTAGGGCATGTCCAGAGTTTATGGTATAATGTAGCATCTTCAAGATTGTTAGGGGAAGCTATCCTGCCTATTCTTTATAATTTGCTAGGAGAATAGTATAAATTATGGAGGATGTTAAATTGTAAATTACGGAGCCGATCTTGTTGATTAATTCAAAATTGTCAGTCCAAATCTTTGTCCATGTGGTATCAGAAAGAGAAATATCTAAAGAATATTTCCAATAATATGCTACTGGGGAGATATCAGTCCAAGGCTGGTTAAGGAACACCTCATATAGTTTAGAAATTGGTTTAGATTTTTTAGCTATAATATAGAGGTAATCCAAAAAGGTGCCAATTTTCTCTGACCAGGGAGGACTACCTGAAAAGTTATTTACACAGTGCCAAACCTGAAACCAGAAAAAGAGGCTTGTGATGCAATTTGAACTTTTGATGGAGAGCAGGTGTGGAAAATAAAGAGTCACCTTGGATTAAATCTCTTAATTTTAAGGGTTCTTGTCTAAGTCCATCATTTAAGTAAATAACTTTAACCGCTATCTTTAAATTAGGATTATTTAACAGAGGTTGAGTAATTTCATTCTTGGATTTAAGTTTGGTTAATGTACATAGTTGTTGGAATGCTATGATGTTCCATCCCATAGGCGACTCCTTAAGTACTACTGGGACTTCCTTCCATGAATTATACAGAACTGCAGCTAAATAAAGTTTAAATTCTAACACATATTTATAGTCTAACTGTAACCAATTGCCCATATCTAGCACTTCTGTTCCTAATGTAGTCCATTGTGAAAGTCTATTCACATGGATGGCTAGATAATAAAGGAAAAATTCTGAAAGTTTTAATTACAACTTGGCCTTAAAACAAGTCAATTTCACATAAGCTCTACGAGAGGTTTTCCCATTCCAGATGAAATCAGAGCAAACTCTATGTAATGTTGAAAAAAAGGATTTAGGGAGATATATATTAAGGTTGGATAAGGGGTAGAATATCTTAGGGAGTATGACCATCTTAATTGTATTAACTCTGCCCCAGAAAGTAAGTGGCAATTTCTTCCATCTATGCAAATCTTCTTGCATCAACTTTAATAGAGGATCTAAGTTCAATCAATCAATCAAATCTTTATTTATCCAGGTGAACATTGTTGAGCACAGCTCATTTGCAAGATGGACCTGGTAAGGTCAAGGTTCAATTTACATAGATACATAAAAAATATTCAATATACACACACTCTAGGATACTACATAGAATATTCAGTATACACACAATCTAAGGATACATTCTAATCAGACTATACATTAAATTCAGGTGTAGTGGTAATAAGGGGTGAGGGGAAGGGGAGCAGGAAGTGGTGTGCCTGGCTGGTGGGGGAGGAGGAAGATGGTGGGGGCCTGTACTGTGGAACGGATAAACTGTGGGCCTTATGAAGAGGGTAGGAGGGCAGCACTGGGGGGTTTGTATAACAGGGGTATAGGGCTTTGATATATGCCAAGGGATTAAGGGGAGGTGGATGGAAAGGAGGGGTGCATGAAGTGTGAGGGGTGGTGACTCTTAGTAAAGGTGGATACCCTGGCTATCTGGGGAGGGAGATGGATAAGAGTAGGAATACTCTACTGTTTGTGGAAACAATTACATTTTTCTTTGATAAGCCTTGAATACAGATATTTAAAGGATGTAAATGAGATGTATCTGTTCACTTTCAGGGTCTTCTGCATCGTATTCCATAAGGCAGATAAGACATAGCTGATAGCAGATCTACCATATCGAGAATTGAATTTGGGCACTTTAAGCATGATGAAGTTTAGACTTCTTAGGGCATATTTACTTGATGTGATTTGTGTGAAGCAGTCCGAGACACGATTTGGTAGCATCTTTGATATCGCTGTATAAGTCCATAGTGTGGCATTCCTGTCTCTTCTAGATTGGAGCGAGGTCCATCCAACTGCAGCATAAAATGAGCAGTGGTGAGTGCTGAGAGGAAGATCTGTAATAAACCTCAAGGATCTATGGTAAAGTGTGTCCAGTTTGCTCAGATATGAGTTGGGGCAACGACCATATAGGAAATCTGCATAATCTAATACTGATAGAAATGTGGCCTAGACCAGCTTCTTTTTAGAATCACTTGTGAGAAAGTGCTTTATTCTGTAATACAGCCCAAGCCTCTGACGGAGTTTTTTTAGCAGATCTTCCAGATGATCTAAGTAGTCAAGTCTACTGTCTACCCAGACCCCCAGATATTTGAATTTTGTAACATATTCAAGATTTTCACCAAGTTGATATCTTAGTTTTTCGTGCCTTTTTCCATAACGTGTCTCTGTCAAGAAGGGTGGCTTTAAGGTCAGGTGTGAACCAACGGTAGGTTTTATTTTTGATGCGTACCTTAGAAATTGGAGCATGGATATTAAGGGCACCTGTAATAATGTCATTTAGCACCTTGTATGCTATCTCCACTGTGTTTGCTAAGTAAAGCTCTTGCCATAGTGTGGAATGGTTTATCTCATCCAGATATACCTCAATGTTGAATTTTTGCTTTGATTTCCTCATGGTGAACTTAGTGGGGGATGACGGCTTGCATGCTGATCTTATTCCCACAATTAGGCAGTGGTCACTGATGTCATTGAATAGTACTCCAACTTGCGAGAAAAGGTAAGGTTTATTCGCTAGTATAACATCTAATAGTGTGCTGTTCCTTGTACTCTTTTTGTTGATTCTGGTGGGTTCATTTATGAGCTGTGTAAACCCATGTGTATCATGGAATGATATTAAGAGGTGCAGCTGCCTTTGAGAGCCAGTTTAGGTTTAGGTCTCCTATGATTATAGTTTCTTCTGTTCTCTTTTGATTAGGTCACCCAGGTAGGATAATAGCTTGAGTCAGCTGAGGGGGGCCTATAGCAGCCGATTAGCTGCAGCGATGTGGTGTGGGAGAGGGCCACTTTGAGGGATAGGCATTCAAATTCCTTTACCATGAATAATGAGTCGAGGCAGGTTACAGTTAGTCTGTCCTTCACATATATCACTACGCCCCCCCCCCAGTTTGGTGGTCAGCTCTGAATACTTGATAATTAGGTAAGTTTATGTCTTTGTTGGCTGTGACAGGCCTGAGCCACATCTCAGACACTACTAGTATATCTGGTAGGGTATGGTTAACCCAGGCTTGGATCATTGTGATCTTCTTTAACAGACTGCATGCATTAATATGGAGAAAGCTTAACCCTTTGATATTGGCTAAGTCTGTTGGTGCAGTGATGACCTCTGGGGGTCCTGGGTTAAGTTCTACATTTCCTGAGCATATTAATAATAGTATCAATAGTTTCATAGTTGCCGCAAGAGATAGGTTAAAGATTCTTGCCGTTGCCCATTTTTTTTAATTCTGATGCCACTTTGTTTGCCATCTGGATATGGAGCTTTGGCCTTTTGTTAGAGCGCTGATTAGTAGTCTTGCAGACAGGCGCATTGAATAATTTTCTGTATAGAGTTGAAGCAAGGTCCCATAAGATAGTAAATCCCCCTGAGTCCCTCTATGGCAACTGCTCCATGGGTTATGATGTAGCATTGGGAGGTCATATATACATACCCAGTCCCTTGTGACTGTTGCAGTAATGCAGTAAGTCGAGTAATGTAATACATCTCCCTGTGTGGCATCCTCTGAGAGATATCCTTTTTCACTGTGCTCAGGATACAGTAATAGAGCTAGCAGAATCCAGAAAAATCTCCCCATTATGAAAAGTATAACTGGTATGCAGAAGGTACTATATCAAATGTCTTTCGTGGTGCCCTCAGTAGATTGCTAATATAAATGACTTATTCAGCTACTGTCTGGTGAGTAGAGTTTAAAAAAGGGAATATAAATTAGAGGGAGAAGGATAGAAAAACACAATAGGGGGTGCCTAGCGTATGTGTTTCTCACTGTGATGTTTAAGGGCAAACAATGGTCAAACTTCGGCTCAACAGTGTGGGCAGCATGAGCAAGCAGAAAGGGAGTCTGCTGATTAGGTAGCTAACAAGGGGATATAGAGCAGGCTACAGGGCAGCGAGATGCAGAGGGCGTGATTTTTGTTTTGGCGGGAAGGTGTCTATATAAGAAAGGCTACAGAAGGGGGAAGGGTGGGTGGCCATAAAAATTGCAGTTTTGCCGTACCTTTCCATGGCAGTCCGTCCGGTCTGACGGTTCCGAGCATCGGCTTGTGGCTGCCCACCGCCTGCTGGCAGAGACTGGCCCTGGCGCCCGACTGTGGGCACTTAGCGAGGGTCCTCTTCTGAGAAAAAAAGACAGAGCACAGCAGGTTAAACGCTTTGCAATGGCAAGCGTCAGCAGTGCAGCAGGGGGCTGAAAATTAGCACATTAAAGGCAATGATAATGATAATGATATTGAGAATGATAATGCAGGCCATATTGCCCACGATTGAGTCCAGTGATTTGTGTAGAAAGACCAAGAATCCCTCTAGTGGCAGGTGTGTATAACCTGCTAATGAAAAACTAGCCAAAAACTTCTATTACACAGTGGAAATTGTGCTTAGTTCTATTGAAAATCTATTTGTAAAAAGTGCCAGATGGCTGAAGCAGGGGAAAGGTCCTGGCCAATCAGAGCAGGTTTGCTGGAAGCACCCATGTTCCAATTGTTTGAGCTGTCCCATACCTTCCAAGAGATGCAGGCAGGCGTCCTGGTCTCGGTCGGTGGCTGGCTGGGTGCCGGCCGACCGTGGGGGAACTGAAGCAGCCCTGTTCAAGGGCAGGCAGCTGGAGAGAAGAAAAAAGAGCAGGTCTTAAATAGCATAAAGGTTAGGATGGGTTAGATCTGAGCAGTTTAGTAAGACAAAAGGTAGTTAGACTTTTCGGCGCCAAGGCAGAGTACTTGGATGGGGGGGAGGCTAGCACTGAGACAGAAGAGGTGTAAGCACTTTAAAACACTAGTAGAAATTATAATCCAGCTAATACAGTTGAAAAACTTCTATTACACAGTTGAAATGTGCTTAGTTCTATTGAAATCTATTTGTAAAAAGTTCCAGATGGCTGAAGCAGGGGAAAAGTCATGGCCAATCAGAGTGGGTTTGCTGGAAGCACCTGTGTTCCAGTTGGCTGCGCTGTCCCATACCTTCCAAGGAGCTGCAGGCGGGCATCCTGGTCTCAGTCGGTGACTGGCTGGGTGCCGGCCGACCGTGGGGGAGCTGAAGCAGTCCTGTTATTTAACCTGTATATTGAACCTCTAGCTCAAGTTAAGGTCTTTAAGTTTATATAAGTTTTTTGAGACTTTGATACCCAAAAATGTGATCGTTGACCTTTCCCAAAGAAGGCCCATGTCAGTGACATGTGCTTTAGTTATTAGTCCAGAAAGAGAGTATACTATAGTTTTACCCTTGTTCAGTTTATAGCCTGAAAAGACACTGAATTTGTCTAATATCTCTAATGCTAGTGGTATAGATTGCCTGCCATCTGTTAGATGTAAAAGTAAATCATCTGCAAACAAGGGTAACTTAATATTTAAATCACTAAGTGGTATTCCTTTAATGCTTTGAGTTTGGTTAAAAAATCTTGCTAGAGGTTCAATATACAGATTAAATAAATAAGGAGACATAGGGCAACCTTGTCTAGTACCACTGCATAGAATAAAAGGGTCAGGTAGACGGTTGTTACACATTATCCTTGCTGAGGAGAAAGTATAAAGGACCTGAATTCATTTGATAAAACAATCAGGAATGTCAAAATATGATAGGGCAACAAAAAGATAAGGCCAGGCTACTCTATCAAATGCTTTTTCTGCATCCAGGGAGACGAGTACCCCTTCCATGCTTGGCTCCCTGGATGCAGAAATAAGATGGAAAAGCGTTCTGAAATGGTCTGTTATGGAGCAGCCTGAAACAAATCCAGCTTGTTCGGGGCCCAGTAAAGGAGTCCAAACACTCGCTGGTCTATCTGCTAAGATCTTTGCATATATTTTATTATCTACATTTAGGAGAGAGATTGGTCTATAATTACCTATAATAGTGGTATCTTTACCTGGTTTGGGGATGAGAATAATTCTGGCTTCGAACAGTGAAGATTCAGTTGTGCCTGAGGTTTCCCAGTAGTTGAAGAGGTGCAGTGGGGGGGAGCTAGGCTTCGAAGGTCTTATAAAAGAGACCCGAAAAACCGTCTGGGCCAGGAGCTTTATCAGGTTTTAAAGCATCAATGGCCGAATTGATTTCCTCCAAAGAAAATGGCATCTCCAGAAGGTCTTGGGATATCGGGGTTAATTGTGGGAGATTAGCATTTTGGAGAAAGCTATGCATAGCCTGAGATTGAAGAGGTGAAAGTGATTGAGAAGAATACAGAGATTAGTAAAAATCTCTAAAAGTTACTAGCATCTCTCTCAGGTCTACTAACATAGATCCATCCTGGGGGTGCTTAATTACTGAAATCCATTTCAAAGATGAGCATTGTTTTAGTCACCAGACTAGCAGCTTACCTGCTTTACTTCCCTGGCCTAGATAGGTAGCTTTAACTATAGAGGTTGCCTTTTCTACCTTTTCTAATAGTAGATTAGAGTAGTAGGCTCATAGGTGGGAAAGTTCTTGTTTGTCTTAACTCTGTTGACTTATCTAGTCCAGTAGTTTCAAGTATATGGATTCTATCTAGGCAATGGGTCATTTGTAAAAGTTTTTTCCTTTTTTGGACCGGAGCGATACAAATAAGCTCACCTCTTCAGGTAGCTTTCAGGGCCACCCAAATGTTATCAACAGATGAGACTGACTCTAGATTCTCTTGAATAGAGTTCTGGAGGAAATGCATTAGAGAAGAAACTACTAGATGGTCTTGTAAGATTGAATTATTCAATGACCATGTATGTGGTCTGAGGAGGATTTTGGAGAAGGCCACATCAGCTGATATGAGGGAATGGTCTGAGAGAACTCTGGCATGGATTTGCACTTCGAGTACAGAGAAACTTAGGTGTTGACTTAGAAGGAAAACATTTATTCTAGATAAACTATTATGAACAGCGGAGTGAAAACTAAAGTCTTTTGTGTTAGGGTATAATATCCTCCAGGGATCTATAAGCCCTGCAGAAGACATTAATTCATGCAATGCTCTTTGTGCAGGTGAGCTACCTATTCCTCTGTTATAAGAGTGATCCATATCATTGGTCTGGACTATATTCCTGTCTCCCCCTAAAAGGAGTGGCAAATGAAAAAAAGGGGTTAGTACTATAAGCAGATGAGAGAAGAAAGGTGGTGAATCTATATTGGGTCCATAGACTGAGCCCCAAACCATCTCTAAATTATTAAGCAACCCGTGTACAATAACATAACGACCCTCTGGGTCTGAAATTATTTTTGAGGCAGTAAAGGAGATTCCTTTAGCAATCAATATGGCTACTCCCCATTTCCTTGAGCTGAACCCTGCTCCAAATATTTGTCCTACCCAGCATTTTTGGAGGGTACCTAATTGGTCATTTAGCAAATGGGTCTCTTTAAGGAAGGTTATTGTTGTGTTATGTTTTGCGAAGTGTTTTAAAATCATATATTTTAATGTTGTCTCTTCCTCCTTTTATATTCCAAGAAAATCACCTTACTGCATGCACCATATTAAATTCCTAAATATCCACGATGTAATTGGGTACCTATATCCATGCTGCTCTTTCACTCTTCCTAACCCACCCATCTCTCCCAGCTAAACAGAGTATAAATAGAATAACATGATGAACAAAGAACCTAGTAACTATATACAATAAACTCCACTAGGCCCTAAGCCTGCTTCTCCTGCTGATGACCATGATGCTTATCAGGAGGGCGAGCATCCATATCCCACCACAAAAGTATCCTGGAGTAATAACATTTCCTAGGTTCTTCCAAAGTACTAAATTAACCGGTTAGGCACCCAAATAGTCTCTTTGTTAATATATATCATAAAAAAGAGAATATAACTGCCTTAGGTAATGTAGATGTGTTGGATACTTTCTTATAAATGTGCTCAGCTCCCTAGAAAATTATATTTGCTTATTTGCAATATAAAACAATGGCTTAGTAATCAGGAATTATATGAAAAGAAAAAAGGGATTCTGTACAGACCCAAGGGTATTAGTAAATGTAGTAGTCAAGCAGAGTTTGTTTTGGGGTACAGAAGTAAGGTAAACGCTCAAAGTTTAGCCACATAAAAAATATTATCTGAAGTCTTCAAACAGATAATTTCCAGTTAATTGACTGGGAGCCACACAAAAACTCACAAAATAAAACAGATCGAAGAAAATAATGATTGGCTAGTCAAATAGGGCCAAAAAGGAAAACACTAATAGTCAAAAAATAGGATGTGACATTAGCGATCTCTAGTGGCTATAAATACTTATCTTACACTAAAGTAAGTTAAAGAAAGAGAATTCAAAAAACATGGTTATTAATCTCCTAAACAATACTAATCTGGTAAATTTGTAAAAACTTTTGAAAATATAGTGGCCGGGTAACAGCAAAGTAGTATTGCAAAAATTGAGGAAGCAACCTAAACTAAAATGTTTTAAGTAAGCAAGCTCAGAATGCCTTTCAGTTAGAAAAAACACTGGGGTAAAACAACTCTTGAAATATAACAGTCTTCCCATTTCGTGGTTGTCATCTGGAAGGAAACTCAGATAGTCAAAAGTTGTCCATTTCATACTAACATACTAAAATGCCAGCAGAATAGGCCTAATGGTCTTTTGAGTCTGCTCGATTGGTCAGCCCCCACCCTGGGTGCTGACCTTGCTGACCCCCTCGCCTTCTCTGGCTTCTCCCTTCCCAGTTCTGGATATTCTTGCTGCATTGGAGTTTGCTTCCAGAACCCTTCCCCTGTACCTGTCCCAGCCCCTCTTGAACCCCTCCACCGTCTCTGCTTCCACCAGACCCCTAGGCAGTGCATTCCATGGCTCCACCACCCTCTCAGAGAAGTAGCACCTCCTCCTTTCTCCCCTGAATCTTCCCCCCTCCAGCTTCCACCCATGTCCTCTAGTGGCCCCCTCCTCCTTCCTTCGAAGCACCCTGACTGTTCCTCCCCTATTTACCCTCTTCATGTACTTGAAGACCTCTATCATGTCCCCCCGGTCCCTTCTCTCTTCCAATGTGTACATATTTAGCTCTTCGAGCCTCCTCATAGGTCCTATCCTCCAAGCCCCAAATCATTTTGCAGTCCTCCTCTGACCCTCTCCAGGAGTTTAATGTCCCTCTTTAAGTGTGGCCTCAAAACTGCACGCAGTACTCAAGGTGTGGCCTCACCAAGCAGTTATACAGAGGGAGCATCACTTCCCTCCTTCTGGAGGTGATCCCCCTAGCGATGCATCCCAGCATCCTGTTGGCCTTGGCTGCTGCCCTCCTACAAGTCTCCGAGTTGTTCATCTTGACATCCACCACCACCCCCAGGTCCCTCTTAGCCATCGAGACTTGTAGCATTTCAATATCAAGTTCTTGGTAGAAAAAAGATGAAGAAAAAAAAAGGGAAAACAGTAGTGAGCTAATAAAAACTAAATAAACATGGATGGTCTCTTGTGTTCATTTGTTTCAGATATACGAATTCCAATATATTAGATATATGAGACTTAAATCCAACATTAACAACTGCATGGTCCCATCAGATCACTCATATTGGAAACAGGTCTGGGTGTGACTTCCAAAGGGCTGTCAAGGCAATTTTGGTTGTGTTAAAACATTTAGCTCCATCTGAAAAGGTGACTTCCAATCTAGTTGGATACAAAATTCTGTGCTTAATTCCAGCAGCCCACAGCTTAGCAGCAATTGATCTAAAAGTATCACGAAGTTGTCTGGTCTTATAAGTGAGATTAGGGACTATGCAGATCTTTTTACCCTCCACAGAAACGCAGAGAGTTTCCTCACTTCTTTTAAGATATGTTCTCTGTCTAAATAGTTCAACAGCTTGAAAATTATTGGCTGGGGGGGTTCAGAAGAATGAGGTTTAGCTCTTAATGAGCGGTGAACATGTTCAATTACATATTCAGGGCCATGTAATGAATCCCCCACCGATTTCTTAAGGAATTTTTGCAGAAATTGTATGGTATTTGAGCCCTCCTCACCTTCAGGTAGTCCCAATAAAACCAAATTATTTCAGCGGCTCCTCCCCTCTAAATTGTCAATTCGCTTTTCGAGTTTTGCTGTAGTTCTCTTGAGAGTGATGATCTCGGGTTGCATTTTCTCTTGTGCTCGCTCTATTGATCCCTCTCTGGCTTCGGAATCCACCATCCGATGAGAGAGCTGAACAAGTGTTGATTTAATCTCAGCTACTTCTCCAATAAAGTTAAGAATAGCCTCTTTTAGTGCAGAGAGTTCTCCATAAACATGCGAGGGGGATAATTCCTCCATTTCTTGCTGAGGAGTCGAACTGCACCATGGATGTTTGGCCTCTAATACAGGAGTCAGATCCTGGGTGGCCTGCATATCTGGTTAGAAGGGAAATTCGGAGGTTTCCATTTCTTCTACCGACAAACGTAGAACTCGCCACCTGTTTTCCACTTCGTGCAAAGCTGAAATTCTAAAGGTAGGTTGTAGCTAAAATGGTAGAAGTTGGTAAAAAACTTGTAAAATGCGGCGGGATAATGGAGCTCACCAGAAATGCGACTTACCTCTAGCTGACCATCACATGACCTCCCTTCCCTGATGTTTCTTAAGAGGGTGTACCCTGGAATGGAGAGGTCCCAGTTATGGTTCGGGGTGGCCCAGGTCTTGGTGACTGCTACAAAATCAACCTACCCCTCAGCCATTATGACCTGCAAGTCATCCATTTTGTTTCTGAGACTTCTGGCATTGAAGGACACAACCCTCCACTAGTCCTGTTTAATCCTCTAATTCCTTGGACCCGAACCTCTCTTCTTTCCTGTATAACTCACTCCCCCCCCCCAGCTTCCATCCAATTTCCAAGTTCTCCCTTTTATTACAACTCCTCCTGCTCTGCCCTCCACCCCGCACTACTGTCCCCATATGTTATTTTCCTAGGAGGCCTAAAAACATGACTGGGATATCCTGAGTTCTCTGCCTGGTAGCAGTTCGAGAAGGCTGTCAATTATGCTTCTCCCCTGCAAATTGCAAAATCAATCCTACTTCCCTAAATATTTCTTGCAACCTCACTTTGCATCCAGCTTTGCTGCTGGTTCCCAGGTGAATGACCACATGTGGCTTCCCTCCTATCTCTTGCATGATGAAGTGCACTATCGGGCAAATTGAAATCACCATTCTACAAAAGACACACCACCAGGGCCCCTACTTTTGTGCGGCACAATGGGACTAAGTTCTGCGGCAAGACTACCATTTGCCACAGAACTTCTGTGGCAGTGGTTTGTAATTTCTGCGGAAGTTCTGCGGCACTAACAAACTACCAAATCACAGTGTCAGCTTGTCATCCTGACTTCACTTTCATGGCAGTGGTTATAGCAATTAGGATGGTGGAAAGCACAGTAACACTAGTTCAAAAAATAACAGACTTATAAAAATAATTTTTGCCTTAAAAAGCAAAACAAATGTCTCTCCCTTAAGGTCCTAGCCTATTGCATAAATGACATATGCAGAGGGGAGCATATGTGATAAATAAGGTATTTCTATATGCATGCTATCTATCCCACTAATGAGGTTTCCACTATCACTTATATATTTGTATGTGCTTTCTACACCACTCATGAGGTTCCCACTGTGTCTCACTTATATATTTATATGCAATCTGTAACATACATACAAATATGTGTGTGTGTGTGTGATGTGTGTGTGTGTGTGTGTGTGTGTGTGTGTGTGTGTGTGTGTGTGTGAGAGACAGAGATACTGTATGTGTGTGTGTATATTATATATATATATATATATATATACATTGTATATATGTGTATATATATATATATATATATATATATATATATATACACATACATACATATTTTATTTCCATGAACTTGCATCCTCATTCATACAGATCCCATTGGAAATGGAATAGAGGAGTTATTGCAAAACTCAGTTTTCATGTCAACCTGCTTTCCCTGACACACTGCATAACACCATCAGGTCATGACATGCATGTGAACCGATTGTGAGATGGAACTCTCCAGCCCATCACAATGTGTCCACCATGTGACAGAATGCTGCACCATACCTTCCCAGGCTCCGAGCAGTGATGTGTTCCACCAATCCTTGTGCTGCCCAGACAACTCCCAGAGCTAATCTCTGAATCTGAGTTGCCGGCATGGAAACACAGCATGCTACCCTCTGGCCCAACAGCTGTCCCTGCACACAACATTTCTCCATAACTTTTAGGTGATTCTGTCAACCAATGACAATATGTAATCAATAACCCTGGCAAAAATGCGTACAGGGCAATTATTTATTTAACAGGTCTATTCTTTCAACAGGTCTACACATTATTATATTCCACTTTTCAGGGCATAATTACTTCATTTTTCTTAAAAATGGTAGTCAAATTCATTTTACCAGTTATTCATTTCAGATGGCATCTCTATACCTTAAAGGCACAAATAGCTTTGTACAAAGTGAGGTATGGACTTAACAGGTCTGTGATATTGACAAGGTTTTGTTTAAGTTGGCCCTAGTGCAATAGTTTAAGACTGAAAATTGTATTAGGCTGTAGTGCAGGTTTAGCAAATATCACCATGCATGATGTGCTGTGCCACCGTCTCTGGCAGTGGGAGCTGTGGTAGGTAAGTGACTGTTCATTTCTGTTGCAGAATGCAGCCATTTCATTAGCTAATGTATGATGTTATTGCGATGATAACATCACATTCTGAACATATGAGGGGGGTTTGGATATAAAAAGAGGGGACGGGAACCAGATTCTATGGATAAACAGAAATATTAATGAAAAATCACCAAGAATAGTGAATTCTACGGCACCGCAGAAGTTCTGCGGTAGATTGCAAGTTCTGCGCAAATTTCTGCGGTCGCAGATTTCTAGGGGCCTTGCACACCACTGTCCTTCCATGCTGTTCCTCTCCCCTGTGTCCTCAACCAACTCTTCTTACTACTGAAGTCCCATAACCACAGCCCTATCATTACTCAGTCCCACCCTTCCCCTCTATTCTGGAGCACTTTTATGGTGCGATTCCTCCCTAAGTGTCCCCTATTCTCCCCCCCACTACCTTCCCCACCTACTCTCTGAGGTGATTTTTTCCCCCTTCCTGCCATCCACCCCTCCATTCTCTATATGCATTAATTTCTGATCTGCCTGAGTCTCCACCCCTTCCCCTTTCCCCTCCTCCCATGAGTGCCTTATGCTACACTGTTGTCTCTTCCTCTCATCCTGATCCTACTGCAACCACTCCAGAGCCCTTACTACAGTTCTGGTTCTGCTCCATCTCCTCCTCCTGAAGGCTAGCCTGGATATGTTGTATCCCTCCATAGTCAGTGGCTGAAAACGATTTCTATCTGGTACCATCATGCTTGGACCAAACCCACCTCCTCCTCCTCCTGAGTCCTCCTTCCTGCCCTAGCACTCCCTCTATCCTGCCTACTGATGCCTTCTCACCCTTTGAGGTAGAGGGATCCAAGATGCCTTGTCCCGCACCCCTCTTGCTACTCCCCACCCCCTGCTGCTGCGCCTTTCTTGTATAGCAAAGAATACCAGCACTCCAATGTACCGGAAAATTTTAATTTGAATGTGCAATGATTGCAGAATAAATACAAACTCAATACTGAAAGTGAAAATAATGTAACACAATGAACCACAACTTGACCAGCCCCAGTGCTTCGAGGCACTAAAACCTCTTCCACAGGGGGCGTGGCTACTCACATCCCATTCAGTGCTTAAATATACAGGTATTTAGAATCTAGCAGTCCAAACTGAACAAAATGCCATGGATGATCCATGCGTCTGACTTATTCCCTGAATGCTGCTTTAATTAGTTCTTGGATATGTGTCCCCTTTGCTACCACTTAATTGCATGGAAAACACCAGGAGTCAAGGAAACATTTTCAGCATCAATCAGTAGCAAGTACTTGGCTCCCCCAGAAACATCTGGTTCCTTTCCCTGTAAGAGATGCATCACATGTAAATTAGCACTACAAAGTAAAAGTTTTGTGTCCCCGCAGTTTTTGGGTGAGGGAGGTGCACATTAGGCAGTTTATCAGTTATAATATAACATTTGTTGTCTATGTCTTGTGGTGTTCCTGTGGCAAAGTATACAAAAGTCAGACCACACAACCTTTAAAGGAACTAACTCAAGAGCACTACAGGACTGTAAGGCATAGAGATTTATCACATCCAATAGGGAGACATCTGGTGGATACTGAACATGTAGAGAATAATGTGGTTCGACATAAGGGAATAGAGCAGGTGCCATGTAAACCATGGGAGAAATGGGTCACACCTACTTGCCCAAAAGGAATCAATGTGGATTTTTAAATTTTTATTTTATTTTATTTTTACCTCACTTGTGGTGAGGAGATGGTTCTTATCTCCTTGTCTGCCCTATACATGGGTTCTCAACACTGGCCTGGCTGGCCTCTGCCACAGGTGTATGATGGGGATGACTGTGACTTGCCCTCCCATGGAGGGGCCCCACAGCGGGGAATAGAGGAGAGACCAACATCACCCTTAAGCCCCCACCCTATCTTTTAGAAACATAGAAACATAGAATTTGACGGCCGATAAGGACTGCTTGGCCCACCCAGTCTGCCCATTTCCCTACCTAATGGATAAGCTGCAGATCCTAGTTAACCAGCAGCCTACTTCTTCCTACCCCCACCCCCTAGAATTGCCTTATGACTGTCCCATGCATGCTTGAATTCCACCACTATTTTTGACTCCACAAATCTTCCTCCGAAGGCCGTTCCATGCATCCACAACCTCTCTGTGAAAAAATACTCTTAAATTACCTCTGAGCCGCCCCCACCATGTTCAAATTGTTCTTGTTCTTGCACACCTCTTTTTTTGAAAGATGCTACCCTCTTGGACTTTGTTGATTCCCTTGAGGTACTTGAAAGTTTCTATCATGTCCCCCCTCTCCCTTCTTTCCTCGAGGCTATACATATTAAGCTCCTTAAGTCTCTCTTCTTATGTTTTCTGGTGCAGACCCTGCACCATTTTAGTTGCCCTCCTCTGGACAGCTTCCATTCTGTCTATGTATTTGCAGAGATTGGTTCTCCAGAACTGCACGCAGTACTCCAGAAGGGGTCTCACCAGCTGTCTGTACAGAGGGATAATAACTTCCTGTTTTCTACTGGTGATGCCTCTCCCTATGCATCCCAGTATCCCCCCAGCCCTTCTTGCTGCCCTCTCACATTGCTTGCCCACCTTTAGGTCATCTGATATGACTACCCCCGGGTCCCTTTCTATTTTTGTTGTTGTTAGTATCTCACCCCCATTGTGTACTCTTCCCCTGGGTTTTTGTTTCCCAGGTGCATTACCTTGCACTTCTTAGCATTGAATCTAAGCTTCCATACATTTGACCATTCCTCTAACCTTGCCAAGTCCCTTCTCATCCTTTCCACCCCACCTTATGCATCAACTCTGTTGCAGATCTTTGTGTCATCTACAAAGAGACATACTTTTCCTTCCAGTCCCTCTGCAATGTTGCTTATAAAGAGATTGAAGAGGACCGGTCCTAATACTGAACCCTGCGGAACCCCACTAGTAACCCCCCTTTCTTCAGAGTGGACTCCATTTACTATTACTCTCTGTGTCCTATTCTCCAGCCAATTCTTTACCCAGGCTGTCATCTTAGGACCCACTCCCAGGCTGGCTAACTTGTATATTAATCTTTTGTGGGACTGTAGTCAAATGCCTGCTAAAGTCTAGGTAGGCCATGTCCACAGCCCCTCCCTTATCTACTACTTTGGTCACCCAGTCAAAGAAATCTATCAGATTCATCTGGCATGATCTTCCCACTGTGAATCCATGCTGCCTTGGGTCCTGTGCCCTTGGCCTCTAGATACTCAACAATTCTTTCCTTCAGAAGTGATTCCATCATTTTCCCTACCACTGAGGTCAAACTAACAGGTCTGTAGTTTTCTGCTTCTGCCTTGCTCCCACTTTTGTGAAGGAATTACATCTGCCCTCCTCCAGTCCTCGGGTACCACCCCATCCTCCCATGATTTGTTAAGAGGGTAGTCAGTGGTGTCACTAGTTCTACCCTTAGTTCTTTTAGAATTCTGGGATGAATCTCATCAGACCCCATTGCTTTGTCCACCTTCAGTTTTAGAGTTCTTTCAGAACCCTTTCTTCTGTAAATGGGCTGGTATTAACTTCCATTATCCAGAGTGTTTCTACTGTTTGTTTTAGGTACCTCCCCTCTTCCTTTGTAAATACCGAGCAAAAATATTTGTTTAGTATCTCTGCCTTTTCACAGTCGCCCTCTGCCCACCCTCCCTCCTCCCTTTATTAAGCCTCACTATCCCTCCCTTGGTCTTCCTTCGCTCCTGATGTACCTATAAAAGGTTTTATCTCCTTCTTAACTGAGTTGGCTATCTTTTCCTCGGTTTGGGCCTTTGCTGTTCTGACTGCCTTCCCAGCTTCCTTTGCTTTAACTGATACAGTTCTCTGTCCTGCTCCTTCTGTGATTCCTTGTACTTCCTGAATGCTTTCTTTTCTTTGAACCTTCACTGCCACTTCTTTGAGAACCTTAGTGGTTTCTTATCGTTTAATTTGTTTATTTGCTTCACACAAAGGCTTGTTACCTCTGTGATGGCAGTTTTTATCATTCCCCATTGTTCTTCCACCCCTCCTTCCTGCCCATTTGCTAGTGCATTCCTTAGGCACTCACCCATTTTGGCAAAGTCAGCCCTCTTAAAGTCCAGTACTTTTGCCTTTGTATGGCTTGACTCTATTGCTGTGTTTATTGTGAACCATACTGTTCGATGGTCGCTGGTTCCCAGATGGCTAACCACTTCTACATCTGTCATCCTCTCTTCATCTCCATTTGAGAGAACCAGGTCTAAGATTGCTCCCTCTCGAGTGGGCTCCAATACTAGTTGTCTAAGGCATGCCCCCTGTAGGGTATCTAGAATAACCCCACTCTTCGAAGTGGCTGCTGCAACTGCACTCCAGTTAACATCTGGCACATTCAGATCACCCATCAGCAATATCTCCCCTTTTTCTGCCATTCTAAGTGTACTTTCTATCATTTCCTTGTCCATTTCCTCCCCCTGAGAAGGGGGTCTGTATACAACCCCTATGCGGATTATGGTGCCATTGCCGGTCTCCAAATTTACCACAGTGCTTCTTCTCCTCCCTGTTTTCCCTTTTGTTCTGTTGCTTTGATTCCTTCCCCTATGTAAAGAGCTACTCCTCCTCCTCTTTTACCCTCCCTGTCCCTCCTGTAGATAGTGTGTCCTGATATGTTTACGTCCTAGTCATGGTTTTGTGTGTACCATGTTTCTGTGACTGCCACGATATCCAGATGTTCCTCCTCCATCAAGGCCACTAATTCAGGAAGCTTGTTACTCAGACTACGGGCATTGGTACTCATTGCTCTCCATTTTTTTGATGGCTTTACCTCTGTTGCAGGATCCCCCACTGACCTTTCTACCTCGGTCCTTTTCTCATTTAGTACCCTGTTTTGTAGGTAGAGGCTGGGATTTTCCTGCTGCTTATCAGTGCCTCCCCCCTTGACTAGTTTAAAAGCTTGCCAATGAAGCATTTAAACCGATTGCTCAAAAGACTTGTTCCCTTCCTGGACAGATGCCAATCATCCTGCCAGTATAGGCTGGTGTCCCTTCAGGTGGAACCCAGTCCTCAATGAAGCCAAACCCTGTGCTCACACCATTTTTCAACCATTCATTAAACTGCATGGTGCAAAGTACCCTCGCCTCACTCATGCCATTGACAGGCAGCACCTCTGAGAAGGATACTGTGTGTGCTACTTGTCTTAGGCCCCTTCCCAATTCTACAAAGTCCTTCTGCACTGCTCTAATCTCATTTTGAGCCAAGTCATTTGTCCCTAGGTAGACAATGACGTCCAGCTCAGACTCCCGTGTAGCAGTTCTCGTGATCCTGAGGATGCGCTTCCTGTCCCTACAAGCCATGACACTTTGCTGTGCTTTGTTCTGCCAGAGGGAGTGGTGGCCCATCTGGGGGCATCATGGCACTCATGCATGAGGAGCTTTCTGCTTTGTATGTTTCTGGAGGCACGGACTTGCAATGATGTCAGTGTGCGACTGGTACGCTTCCTCACCTGCCTGCAGGACATCCGCCACCGCCTTCACCTAGTTCTCAGCGTTCCCGGCTTCAGTACCCTTAGTCTTCACTGGGAGTCACTAGTAGCCTGGGAGATGCATCCACACCCTCCCCAGAAGAGGAGAGCAGTCCTCTGGATACTCAATTTTCTCCTTCCCCAGCTGACCCCGATGAACCGTGCTGGCTCCCAAACCTGGGTCACCGGCGTGGTGTGAGGTAAAGCATCCAGCACCTCATCCCTCAGCACCACCAGGCTGGCTTAGCTGGACTTTTAAATTAAATCATTGAAATCACAGGGTTTCAATGACCAGATGGACTTTAAACCTTTCTTGTGAAATGTTCAACATACTTTTAGTAAATGGTGAAACGAGAGTTTTGGCATACAAGCATAATTATTATCAAAGCATCAACTCTATAATGGAATTTATATAAGGGTTAATTTATTATTTTTATATATATATATGTGGTATTATCACTGTCATCCATGCATTGTTATGATATTAGGAATTTATAGGGGATCTAAATATTGATGATATAATGATTAAATATGTGTGGCACAACTTTCACTTTAGTAGCATTATATGACATGGAAACCGAACAAGACTCAAGGCACACATGCTCGGCATGAGTCAATGCCAGTGCTGTTACCTGACACTTCCCTCCTACCCTCCAGCCTGAGCACTTACCTCATCCTCAATCCTTTTCTACTGACTCTCCGCCTAACATATTTGACTCGGGTAAATGCAACCTAGGTGTTGCTCTGGCTTTCCTCCATCGTTCACACTTGCTAATCACTGTAACCAGTTAATGTAATATGTTTATTGCTATATGATACCTGTACATGCTATAACCTACATCTGTTACTACTTATGTATCCTACTTGTTCTGTTACTCCCGGGTCACCCCTGAAAAAGGGACCTCTGGGGCCCTGTGGGCCTACCAGGTCATCAAAATTCAATAAATAAATAAATAAATGTCATTGGTCTCTGCAAACACAGTGTTGATTGTTTTTTTTTTAATGCACTCCTTGCTATTTTTTATCTGATTAGAAACATCAGTGTTCATGTTTAAACAAGCATTATCTCTTACAAGAAAGAATAAATAATGCAGAGATGTTTTTAACTCCACTATCACCTTTGGTTTAGTGTACTTTGGTGTTTGCACGTACTGATAACACTGTGTGCTGGTCATTTCCTTGTCAACTGGTGCTTACCATTCAGGTAAGTAGTAGCAAAGGGATACATATCCAAGAATTAATTAAACCAGCATTCAAAGAATAAATCAGATGCATGGGTCATCCGTGGAATTTAATGTTCAGTTTGCACTGCTAGATTCTAAATGCCTATATTTAACATATTTAAGCACTGAAGGGTATGTGAGAAGTCATGCTCCCTGAGAAAGAGGTTTTAGTGCCTTGAAGCACTGGGGCTGGTCAAGTTGTGGTACACTGTGTTGCATTATTTGCACTTTCAGTATTGAATTTGTATTTATTCTGCAATTGTTACACATTAAAATTAAATTTTTCTGGTACATTGGAGTGCTGGTGTTATTTAATTATATTTTATACCAGTATTCAGTCTTTCCTGTGAGTGCAGCCTTGTTTGCATTGGCTGCCCCCTTATTGTTCTGCCTACCTGCTTCTCGTTTAGCCTTCCTAATTCACCACTAGGGCCCCCTGCTTCCCTCAACCTCCCATACATGTCCCCTTACCAGTTCTATCCACCTGCCACCCTGCTAGTGTTCTCAGCACTCTTACTTCTGGCCATCAGGAAATCTAATTTTCTACACACTGCACCCTCCCCCTGCCTGCCACATTTTTATCAAGAACACAGTTGTCCCACAGCCTCTGCAGCTCACCACCCTTCCCCATCTCATGTCTCCACATTCTCCTATCCTGAACTTCTCCCTTCCAGCCCAGTGCACCTTTCCCCTGCCTTGATATATTGATAATTCTTCTTCTTTTCTCTGCAGTCCTTTTCCAGCTGGGGTGTAGCTTTATACATCCTCTGACCTGCCTCTGCAGGCCTACTTCAAATATGGAGTAGATGAATCCACCTACTAAACTGCCTGTGCAGGCCAATCCCAGATAGGGAGTACAGTACCTAAATCCACCTACTAACCTGCCTTTGCAGGCCTTTCCCAGATAGGGAGTAGTTGAACCCACCCATTGACCTGCCTCTGCAGGCCTACTTTAGATAGGGATTAGATAACCCACACAATAATCTGCCTGCACAAGCCTGCCTTATTACCTGTTCCTCCCTTTCACACCCCCATACTCCAGTGTTTGCCCACCCCCTAGAGCCTCCAATGTTTACCTCACCAGCTCACCTGTTCCCTTTGGGAAAGCAATCTCTGTGGACCTGTAAGAATCCACATTCCTGCTTCATGGCACCCACACTTTGGGGTCACTTGACCCTCTGTGAATAAGGCATCAGCTGCAGTCATTCTATCTGCTGGCTGCAGACACATGGTTTTGGCCTCAACAAACGGCCTCTGGGTCTGGCATCTATCGGTCCTTCCCTGAGATTGCCCTCACAATCACCATTCCTCTACCTCTTTCCTAATCCCTGTCCCCCTGATTTTCAGTGCAGCAGACCCAGACCTGTGGCGTAATATTAATCTTGTGTTTCCCTATTTATTGCATCACTGATTATTACTATTTAGAAGATGGGCAAAATGGAGAATGAAATCCGATTGGCTAAGACACTCGTTTAGACAGGCATCTATCTGACAACAATGCCCACCTAAAATGAGTACCAAGACACGATGCCACATCACTCTAAAATATCCTTCATCCACAGAACTATAACCTAAATCCCAAGAAATGGGAGACAAAGCCAGCCTTCTCGGCAAAAAGATAACAGACTTCTCTGTGAACTTTGAGCTTGTCAGCACAGCAAATCTTCATAGAATGCTGACACACTTCCCAAAAAAAATGTTCTACTTCAGTAATCAAGATTTATGGCACAACAGATATCGGGCAACGTCTCTTCCCCCCACCCCCACTGTCTCACAAAGCCATCCGTTGACAACAAAAACACATATTTATTATAAAATTAAGAAAATTAAATCACAGGAAAGTGCTCAAATGTGACCAAGCTTATCATGACCTATACTCCCCCAAATGTCTGGCCGATCGAGTAGCTGCTGTAAACCAGCACCACATTGCTATCTATGGGGAGTGGAATTTACAAAACTGGTTACCGCTCTGCTCCTTGGCCTGATTTTCCCAATCTCGTCATTAGCATTGCTAACTACCCCCTATTCCAAACCACACAGGAAAGCCAGTGGAAAATGCACAGAAATGTACCTGTTTTGTTTTTTTTTGTTTGTTTTTTTGTTTTGTTTTTTGCTGCTAGCTCACTCCATTACCATCTTCTGGGTCCCTGTTCAGTCATGGCTCCTGACTCCGACCACTCAGTCACCCACTCATACTCTTTGATGAAAAACACTTTTAATCTAAAGAAAGTCTGGTGCTAACCAGGCTTACACCCAAAATCCCCAACCTGGCTATCGCTTTTCCAGGCTACAATGTTTTCAAGCTGGACCGGAAGACCAAAAATGGTGGTGGATGTGCAATTTACCTTAAAGATTCACCACTTGGACACCCCATTACTACCCCCTACCAGTCACTGCTGCACAGATTCTCCCTATCAGAATCTTATTAGGTGCCCATAATAAATCCCCCACAGTTGCCTCAGTATATATCCCACCGAAAGAACAAGGGAATGGCCTTAACGCTGTCTTGGAATTCACCAGGTCCCAACCTTCTGACTCTGAAATGATTCTGCTTGGAGACTTTAATATAAACTGGTTCACATCTGATGCAGGGGTCGATAAGGATGCCGTCTCATCGGCCAATCTCACCCAGATGGTCATCTCTCCAACCAGGAAAAACTGCAAATCCGGCACCAGCACCCTCCTGGATTGGATTCTTACCAGCCACCCAACTCATATCACAAATACCTCAGTCCTCCCTGACTCGCTTAGCGACCATTCCCCTGTCATCTGTGAATGGTCAAACAAATTCCGCAAGCCCCCTTCTAATATCATCACTAGTAGAGTCCTACCACATGGGCAGCTGTCACACCTGAAAACATGCCTCAGCCTCCAAGACTGGTCCCCAATCTACAAAGCAACAGATGTAAAAACTGCACTGCATTACTTCATCAGCACTTTCAATGCAGCCTATGACTCCTACGCTCATTTTAAAAAGTGCAAAGTCAAAGCCCTTTACAATCCCTGGCTCTTGGCTGATCTCTTACGTCAACTAAAATCTAGAGCTCACCTCTGGGATCTGGCCAGAACCACTGGTAAAGAAACTGACATCCAAAACTATAAACGTGCATGGAATGACTGTACCAGATCTATCTGGCAAAAGAAATCTGCCTACTTCAAGAACACTCTCACGGATACCTGGGATAACAGGAGGGCATTTTGGAACAATATTAAAGAGGTCACTAGGAAGCAGCCAAAAACCTCCCCTGTCTTGCTCAACATAAATGGGTCTAGTATGCTTGACCCTAAAATCATAGCAAATACCTTCAACACTGCATTCACCGATCTCAGCAGTGTTCTCCCTTCTGATTTTTTCAAGGACTATGACTCTCCCTCTCCTCCCCCCCAATGCCTTCTCCTCCTCTAGCCACCCGCCTTTTTATTTCAAAGCAGTCAAGATGCACGATGCCCACAAATACATTACCAAAGCCATCATCAAATCCAGATCCAGCAGTGATACATTTGACCTTAAACTGCTGTCCCTCACCCTTGATGAGGTGTTACAGCCACTGACATATATTTTCAGCCTCTCACTTAGGCTCAGCCAGTTCCCTGACAAGTGGAAATCTGCCACTGTTACCCCTGTCCCTAAAAGTGGTGACAGGGCCACTCATGGAAACTACTGTCTGATCTTTATATTGCCACCCCTCTCCAAGGCCCTTGAATGTATTGCAGCAGATCAGCTCACAGATTTCCTGGACAAATACAATATCCTGTGCTCGCAACAACATGGCTTCAGGAAAGGACACAGCACCTCATCTGCCCTACTGAAATTATCTGGCATTCTTCACAGCTCACTGGACAATGGTCAGTTAATTGGGTCCATCTTTATCGATCTGACTAAGGCGTTCAACACTGTCCATCATTGCCTACTGCTTGTGCAAATTCTGAAAGCTGGGATCTCTCCCGACTCCACTACCCGGTTCAAAAGCTACTTGGAGAACTGGTCTCAAACAGTGAAAAATTGCAGATGTCCTCTCTGATACCAGGCCTGTTTGCTCAGGTGTCTCCCAGGAATCCATTCTGGGCCCCCTGCTAGTCAGCTTGTTCCTGAACTCCCTTCCAAATTTTTGTTCTGAAACAATCATCCTCTATGCAGATGTTGCTGTAATTCTTGCCTCCCACAAGGATCCTATGCCTCTACAAGAATACTTTCAGCTTGGCTTCACATCTGTTGAAAATTACATTCTAACATACTAAAATGCCAGCAGAATAGGCCTAATGGTCTCCCAAGTCTGCTAGATTTTCAGCACCCACACTGAGGGCCGATTATGGTGTTTCCCCCTTCCCCTTGGGGTATACTGTCCCCAGTCCCAGATGTTCCACCTGTATTGTGCCTGGTCAGATTTACCCTCCCCCTGTACCTGTCCCATCCCCTCTTAAACCTGTCCACAGTCTCCATCTCTATCAGCTTCCAGGGCAGTGGCATTCCATGGCTCCACCACCCTTTCAGTGAAATAACATCTCCTCCTCTCCCCTCTGAGCCTGTCCCCTTCCAGCTAACACCCATGGCCTCTTGTTTCCCCACCCTCCTTCCTTTGGAGCAACCTGATTGGGCCTCCTTTATTGATCTCTTTCATGTACTTAAAGACCACTATCATGTCTCCCCTTTCCCTCCTCTCCTCCAGGGTGTACATGTCAAGCTCCTTGAGCCTCTCCTCATAGGTCCTGTTCCCCAGGCCCCAGATAATTTTGGTTGCCCTCCTTTGGACCATCTCTAGGAGTGTAATGTCTCTCTTTAAATGTGGTCTCCAAAATTATACACAATACTTGAGGTGTGGCCTAACCAAGCAGTTGTACAGTGGAAGGATCACTTCTGCCTTTCTGGAGGTAATCCCTCTGGCGGTGCATCCCAGCATCCTATTTGCCCTTGCCGCTGCCCTCGTACAGGTCTTCGAGTTGTTCATTTTTACATCTACCACTACCTCTGGGTCCCTTTCATCCTCCATGACTTGAATCATGTCTTCTCCCAGGGTATACCCCTGGCCTTGATTTCTGACTCTCAGGTGCAGAACCTTGCACTTTTCTGCCTTCAATTTTAGTTTCCATTTTCCCGACCACCTTTCCAGAGCCTCCAGGTCCTCCTGGAAGGCCACCCTCCCCTCCTCCTCATCCACAGCTGCACCTAGCTTTGAGTCAGCTGCAAAGAGACTCATCTCACTCTTGATCCCCTTCCTCATGTCTGAGATATAGGAGTTGAACAGGAGTGGCCCCAGCACTGACCCCTGGGGAACCCCACTAGTAACCTACCTTGGGGATGAGGCTAACCCTCCAACCACCACCTTCTGAGTATGCTCAGAGAGCCAATTTCCTATCCATCTTATCAACTGTCTCCCTACCCCCATTTCCTTCAGCTTAGCCAGTAGACCACTGTGGGGTATCGAATCAAACGCCTTGCTAAAATCCAGAAAGAGGACGTCCACTGGCCTACCCTGGTCCAGGGCCCTCATCACCCAGTCATAAAACTCAACAAGATTTGTCTGGCCACTGGTGATGTCATAGTCCCTCAGTTTGTTCCTGGCATGTTGAGGTCCCCCCATTGCTATTACCTTTCTCTTTCCTAATCTACAGTGTCCCTCAAGATTTGCCACCAAACTTTCTTCTAGGACCTCTGCCAGTGCTGGTGGTCTGTATACCACTCTGACCTTTACTCTCTTACCCCCCTGCATCAGCAATGTGATCCAAATAGCCTCCACATTCCCCTCTGCCTCCTCTACCCCTCCAATACCCACGCCATTTCTGACTAACAGTGCTACACCACCACCCCTTCCCTCCCCCCTATCTTTTCTGAACATAGTGTAGCCCTAAAAATTTAGGTCCCACTCGTGCCCTTGAGTGGCCCAGATCTCAGTAACTGCTGCCACATCTACCTCCCCCTCAACTAGCATTGCCTGGAGCTCAGGCATTTTGTTTCCTAAGCTCCTGGCATTTATCAGGACCACTCTCCACCCCTTTTCCCCTCATCTCCTTTCTTCCCCTTGAGTGCCCATTTCTCAGCTCCTGCGCCCCACCTGGTGACCCAGTTCCATATCTCCCTAGCCCCCTAGAGGAGTGGAGACCATGTCCCTCATTTATCGTATCTGCTGGTACTGCCCCTTTTTTGATCCCTCCTCTTTTCACAAGTTTAAACCCCACCCTTCGCTGATGAACCCATCTAGTTTGAGCTTCAGGATTTCCTTCCCCTCCAAATTAAGGTGGAGCCTGTCCCTAGTATACAGCCCCTTATCCTCCCAGGTCTCCCCCCAATCCCCCACCAGGCAATACCCCAATTCCCCAAACCACTCCCTAAGCCACTGATTTATCTCCCTAATCTTCATCTTGTTTTCCCCACTAGCCCTTGGCACCGGCAGGATTTCTGAAAAGGAGATATTACAGCTTATGGAAAGGCATACCCTGGCCAACTCTCAGAACCTTGTCTGAATTTCTAGTTCACTATTACCATTTTTTTTGAGTGTTTAATTGCTTCATTATATTATTGTTTATTTAGTTTTATGGTGGGTGGTTGAGTTTTATATTTGTAGTTTATTTGTTTTATCTGGTTTTAATTTTATAGCAGTTTGATGTGTCTGCCAGTTCCACTTGTTGTCCGCTACTCGGCCTCCGCTCTCCGCACCCTCACGCCCTTTTTCTCCCCCCTTGCCACCTCAGGTTTATCGTTGTCGGCTTTGGGGATTGTGTGAAGGAGAGTGAGGCGGGGTGGAGGTGTGGACAATGGGTGGCGTTGCTCTCAATCGGGTGGTAGGCTGAAGATGCCTTGGGCGAAATGGGTTCTGAGCTGTAATCCCATTCTAGTTCCCATACCCAAGGCACCTCTTCTTTAGAGGAAAGTGTGGGACAGACAGCTTGTCAACCTCGCCCAACTCGGCACTGTTGTGCAATGCCAGATCTGTCTGCAATAAGACTGCTCTTATAGCGGACTTTGTTGCGAGGGCAGATCTGGCTTGCATTACCGAGACCTGGTTGGATGGGAATGCAGCCCCAGTTTTAGAGGCCGCTGTTCCCACCGGGTTCTCAGTTATACACCGCCTGAGATTGGATCACCGGGGTGGGGGGGTAGTGGTCTGTTTCAAGACCGAGTTGGGTCTAACTAAAGTTTCAGTTGAGGAGGCCAGATCGTTTGAGTGCATTGTGGTAGCTGGGGTGGGGTGCAGGATTGCTCTCATCTACCGTCCACCCGGGGATGAGAAGCTTTTCCTGCAGGAAATGGCAGATTTCACCGCCGACATGGCCTTGGAATCCCCCAGATTGATGGTGCAGGGCGATTTCAATGCCTGGGTCGATGATGAATCTTCGCCTTTTGGTCAACATTTCCCCCAGGTGATGTCATCTCTTGGCTTCACTCATATTGTTTCCACAGCTACTCACAAGGGAGGGCACTCTCTTGATCTGGTCTTCCTCCTGGGGGTCGAGGCTTCCGACTTAGTGGTGGAACCAGTCGGTTGGTCTGACCATTACTCAGTTGGATTCAACTTTGTGGCCCCCCCAGGTAGGTCGGCCAGTGTGGAGCTGGTCAAATACCGTCCATTGCGGGATGTCATCCCTGAAGACCTTTTGGCAGTTACTGACCTCTTGTTGTGTGACGAATTGTGCTCTGATCCTGATCAGCTGGTGGTGGCCTATAATGGGACCATCTCAGATGCCCTGGACCAGATAGCTCCATTCTGTGTTCGCCCCCTTCTGTGCCGTCCTGCCGCCCCTAGGTTTGATGGGGCATTGAGAGAGCTGCGGAGGTTAGGGCATAGGTTGGAGCATCGCTGGAGGAAGACTGCCTTGGATGCCAACCATTTTATTTTGCTAGAGCATTACAAGCTCTATCAAACTGAAATTTCTCGTAAGTAGGCAGAATTCCTGTCCAGGGAAATCTCTGTCATTCAGAATCAACCTGCTTAGCTCTTCAGAACTGTTGAGTCGAGTTTTTACGCAGGTTGACTGTGAGGAGATCACTCGATTCTTTGCAAATAGGGTGGAAGGCATTCGGAGGCAGTGTCCCCAGCCTCACTCTATGGTTGTTGCAGTTGATCGGGGTGTTGTCCCAGAGCCCGGAGTTTCCTGGAGCTCCTTTGATCTTCCTGACATCGTGGAGACTATGAGGATTGTCTCTGAGATGCGCCCAACTTGTTGTAGTTTGGATACGGGCCCTACTTCCTTGATTTTAGGATGTAGTGAATTTATTGGCCCGGTCCTTGTTCGGATAATTCGGTGTTCTTTGGAAATGGGAGTTTTCCCTAGCTCTCTGAAAGAAGGGTTGGTGACTCCCCTCCTGAAGAAAGCGTCCTTAGACCTGAATGATTTCGCCAACTACTGTCCAATCTCTAACTTCCCTTTTTTGGGAAAGGTTATTGAAAAGGTTGTGGCGGCTCAACTTGACAACCATTTGACCATCCATAGTTTATACGAGCCTCTCCAGTCAGGTTTTCGTAAGAGGCATAGCACCGAGACTGCTCTGGTTCAGGTGCTCAATGATCTCCTGATGGCGAGAGATCGGAGACACTGTTCTATCTTGGTTCTCCTTGATCTATCATCAGCTTTTGATACTGTGGACCATGGGGTTTTGCTCGAACGTCTGAGGTCCATCTGTGGGCTCTCAGGTGTTGTCCTCAGATGGTTTTTATCTTACCTCCTGGGGAGAACTCAGAGAGTGGTTTCCGGTTTAGATTCATCCGGGGCTGTCTCTCTTCCTTGTGGGGTACCTCAGGGTTCGGTGCTCTCTCCCATGTTGTTTGCAGTATATATGCTACCCCTCAGGGATATTGTAAGATGGTATGAGCTGAGGTTTCATTGTTATGCCGATGATACCCAGCTCTACCTGTCCTTTGCACCCGACCAGGTTAGTGCTATCTCGGTGCTGAATAACTGTCTCACTGTTATCCAAGACTGGATGAATATCAGTGGATTAAAGTTGAACCCAGGAAAGACCGAGGTTATGGTGGTGGACCCTGGTCGCAGGGCTGAGGGCCAGGGGATAGGGTCCCCCTCTGGATTAGTTCTTGGGGTAGACCAGATCCCCACCTCTGAACAGGTGCGTAACCTGGGTGTGGAGCTTGACACTGGTTTGACCCTCCATTATCACGTGTCTGCAGTAGTCAAGACTTCATTTTTCCATCATAGAAACATCTCCAGGATTAGGCACCTGGTTCCACCTGGCGATTTGACGGTTTTGGTCCATGCCTTTGTGACATCACGTCTTGATTATTGCAACTCCCTGTACCTAGGGCTTGCTGGGGTCGAAATACGCCGCTTGCAGCTAGTGCAGAATGCTGCAGCACGGTTGTTGATTGGGGTGTCTAGAAGATCTCACATCACCCCTGTGCTGCGCGCTCTGCACTGGCTGCCAATACCGTGGCGGATCACCTTTAAAGTGGGTCTTTTGACCTACAAAGCCCTACATGGCTTAGGTGCCTTACGCCCCTCTGAGACAGCTCCGCTCGGCTGATGAGGGGTTGCTGGAGATTCCGAGGGTGAATTTGAAGTCCTCTGGAGCCCGTGTGTTTGGCTTTGTGGCTCCCACCCTTTGGAATCTCTGCCCCACCAGCTCCGAGAAAGTACAACTGTGGATGGGTTTAAGCAGGCCTTAAAATCATTTTTATGGATTCAGGCCTTCCCTGTTGTATTTTAAATCATTTTATTTATTTATCTGTTGTATTGTTATTGTTGTCCTTGATTATGATAAATGTATGAAGACTGTGAAGCGCCTTGAAATATTTGAAAGGTGCTTAATCAAATACATTTTATTATTATTATTATTTATGTTGTTTGTCCCCAAGTGCACTACAATGTCTGGGGTCCACCCGCATTCCCTTGCCAGTGAATACAACTCATGCTTGGCCTTGTGCACTGTCAGGCCTGGTGGCATTTGGTTTTGATCAGACAGCTTTTACCCTCCTCCTCCTGCCCCTCCCACTGTATGCCTCTGATCATGGAGTTCCCTCAATAGCAGTACTCTAACTTCCCCCTTGCCTTCCTGTTCACCCCTTGGGTTCCCCCTCCTTCCATGCCCCTCCTCATCCCTTCATCCAGATTCTCCCCTCAACTGTCTCCTTGCACCTCCCACAATCTGGGTGTTAAAGGTAGCCCCTTCACTGTTGTCCCTGGTCACCTTCTCTACCCATGTTCCGGCCTTCTTTATCCCCCCCACCTGAGTATCTTTCTCTGTATCTCTTTCCCCACTCCTTACTAATCCATCTGTCCTATCTGTTTGCCTATTTGGCTTTCTGCTTGCTATCATCCCATTTACATCCTGTGCCTTCCTGCCTGTTGTGCTCCCCTGTTCCATACCATCAGCCTCCTCCTTGTTCTGCTGTTCCTCCTTTTTCTTCTTCCCTCCTACCCCTCTTCCTCCATTCTGTCCAGGACCCCCTCTGTTGTGCCCTTGACACTTGCCTTCTACACCCGTTCTATCCATCCCTGCCCCAGCTACACCAGCAGCAGCAGCAGTATCATCCTCCTCCTCCTCTTCATCCCCCACACACCCCTATTCTACCAATGGCGGTTGAGGCTTAAAACAATTTGTGAGCCTTAGCCCATCCCCCAGTGCCCCCCCATCCCTACTGCCTCTCTTGGTTTCCTTTGGACACCCCTAGACTCTTGCCTACTGCTGTGGAAATTTCCACCTTTTGGGCCCCATCTGCCAGGGTCCCCAAGAGCCCTCTGTGTATCCTTCTTCCCTCCTCTGCTAGTGTGAGCACCACTCTTCACTCCTCCCCCAGCTTGGGAGGTCCCAGCATCTAGTGCTTCCATGTAGGTGACTGCTTGCCTCCTACCTCACCAATCCTCCCCCCAGCCCCCCCCCAGCTTCCTTCGGATCCCCTCTACCTCGTTCTTAAGCTGTGCCAGCTGTCAGCACACTGGGCATCCTCTAAACTTCCAAGCCCAGTCTAGTATCATGGCCGCACCACACCCTGTGCACCCAACCACCCGCCCAAAGATACCTGCTCTGGTGATATGCAGTCCCTTCCCCATCATCACAGCAGTCTTTTCTAGGCCAAATTACCAACTCAGTGACTCTCCAGTTTCTCAAGCTACCAGTACCTATACCTAGGCAATTCCCCCCCATACAGCATGCAGACCTTTAAACTTGCAACGCTTGGGTGGCTGAACTTTTCCCAACCTGACTATTTGCCTTAAGAGTTAGATTACAGGGGAAGATTACAATTCCATAAGCTCCTCTCTCCCAGCCTTAAAACCCACCCCCGAGTGGCTAGAACTACATGAGCTGCACCTGAAGCCTTTTTCTCCAATTGCAGGGCAGGTGTTCCCCTACAAAGGAGCTGTGCTCTGCGGAGAGTAGGATTTGGACCCACACCCAACTGTTACGAGAGTGTATCAGCCCTGTGTCTGCCCCTCACTGCAACCTTCTCTGAGGAAGGTCCCACACAAAACAACACTTTTTAAACAAGTCAGCAGTCCTGCTTAAAAGTCCACAGACTGATAAGAATTTAAAGCTTATCCACCTACTAAAGTCCCCGGCTGCTCAGCAAAAAAGCAGGTTCCCACAACCTCTACCAGCCCCAACTGTTTCTTTAGTACTGCTATGTGAGAAGCCCTGGTATTTAAGCCTCTATGAGCTGTAAATTGATCCTGGCTGAGAAAGACAGATCCTTCCAGAAGCTGCTCACAATACCTGTAGAAAAGATAAATGAATATCCAGCTTCCTCTATGGATCCCCCACACAAAACAACTCTTTTTAAACAAGTCAGCAGTCCTGCTTAAAAGTCTACAGACTGATAAGAATTTAAAGCTTATCCAGCTACTAAAAACCCCAGCTGCTCAGCAAAAGTAGGTTCCCATAACCTCTACCAGCCCTAACTGTTTCTCATCCTCCTTCTCCTCCTCTTCCTCCCCCACACACCCCTCTTCTACCAATGGGCGTAGAGGCTTAAAATGATTTGTGAGCCTTAGCCCATCCCCCAGTGCCCCTGCTGCCCCTTCTGCCTCTCTTGGTTTCCTTTGGACACCTCCAGACTCTTGCCTACTGCTGTGGAAATTTCCACCTTTTGGGCCCCATCTGGCAGGGTCCCAAATGGTTTTCAAATGACAATCTGGTCCTCGGTAATAAGAAATCAAAGTCTATGATGTTCAGCAGCTCTCATAACAAGCATAAGCTGCACCCCATATCCATCAAAACCAGTCATGGAGTCACCCAGGAACAGGTTCAAGCCTTTAAGTACCTTGGGATCACTCTAGACACTCATCTAACTTACAGTGCCCACATTGACTCTTTAGCCAAAGCAGCCTTCTGGCATAGGCAACATCTTACCCCAGAAGCCCTGACTGTCGCCGTTCAGAGCTCAGTTGTCTCCATTATTGACTATGGGCTTATTATCTATGGTTCTGCCCCCGCTACCGCTCTTAGATGCATATCCACCTCCCTCAATAAGGCCTGCCAACTTCGCACTGGATCCCACCACCTCATACATATGTGCAACCTCTATGCACAAACTGATGGCTGCAACTCTCCAATCAGCTAAAGTACCTAACCTGCACCATGGTGAAGAAAATAACTATGGACCTTGCACCCTGGAGTGTATGCATTCCAGCACCCTAGCAATAACCCCCGATCAACCAGGGGGTCTGAATCACAGCTCCTGCAGGTTCCACACTGTCGTACCTCACAAGGTCAAAGATCTTTTGCCTACAGGGTGCCCAGCTGGCTAAACAGCTTAATCTGGTTCAAGGTCAGTTGGCATTCATCTGTATCCCCCTTCCCCAGGTCGTGCCTGAAAATAGGCAGGATTTGTCTAGTGCACTTTCCCAGTCAACGAAAACTAAAATAAAAAAATAAATAAATAAATGGTCTAAATAGTTACATCGCCTCCACTCCTACCCTTGGTGCATTTAAATCAAGGCTACGCCTTTCTCTCACTGCCTCTACCTCGTGTGACTGCCTCCACTAGCAGACTTCATGAATATTTCCCTAATCTTATGCAGTTTTCTCTCCTATTAGCACTTGGTTACCCCTTAGCATGCACTTCCCCATGTTATATCTACAACAATGCCTCTGGCTGTGCTCCTTCTCTATAGCTCTCCGCCCCCTCTACTCTTCCTGTCTCTTGCTCTCTATCCTCACTGCATCTCATCTGCTATCGCCGTGCAACCTAGCCTCCAAAACTTGTTTTGTTTCTCAGATGCTTTGTAACTCTGTTTAGCTTACACTTTTGTAACCTTGTCCTATGTATTGGATTTGTAATCTGACTTACATGTCTTATGTTTTGAATTGTAACCTGATGTGGAACCTTTGTAAAAGAGCCCTGGCTCAAAGGTATTGTAATCCTAGACCTAATAAATAAATAAATAAATAAATAATCTGTGAGAAAACTCTGGGGGAGGGGTGACAGAAAAGCACTCAATAAAACATGAAGGGAGAAAATAAAATGCAATAATGAGCTCCCATAAGCAGCAGCGCCCTCTAGTGGAAATATCGGTAAAGGGACTATTTTACATAAGCTGCTATTTTTTATCATCTTTATTAATATTTCTTAGCAAATAATTTTTCTAAAAAAACAAAATGAAAGCCCATTTTCTAAGCACAATAATACCCTTCATGGTGGGCGTTATTGGGATATACCTGCTCTTCAAAGGGGTATAAGGCTGTCCGCCTGTGGTGTCGTGCCTAATTACGTCCCTGGATGGACAGGTATAGCCCAATACTGTCCACCCTGTTGGGTAATATTGCTTGCATAAGTTACACTTTTGGGTCTGGTTCTGATGTGCTCAACCCAGCCATATCTATCAGAACTGGAAAGCCAACTGTTACACCCCAACTACATACACATGCTCGCACACACACACACCCTGCTATGTGCACAGATGCACAAATGAGTACTACATAAACAGATGCATGGACATATACAGAACTACTTAGAAAGTCGTGCACACTCACACACACACACATATCACTACAAATGATGTAAAAACACACAGCACTTTATAGGCAGCTGTACACATACAGCCGTGCAGCAGTGCCACAAATTTAAAAGTCCTCACTGGGCCTAAGGACATGGAGCAGCAACGCTGCAAAAGTGAAGTTCCCCTCTGGGCCCAGGAGCTTTGCAGTGGTAATTCCACGACATAAAAAGTCCCAGCTGGACCTGGGGGACATCGTGTTGTATGCAGCAGCAACATGAAAAGTCCCTGCCAGACTAGGGAGACATGGAGCCGTAGAACTGAAAGATGAAAAGTCCCTACCTGGCCAGGTGAACACTAAGCAGCAAAACTGTATATCTGAAAAGTACTTGCTGAGCCCAGAGGACATGGAACAACAGAGATGCACAACAAAAAGGCCATGTCAGGCTGGGGGGACTCAGAGCAACACAGAGCAGGAAAATCAGAAGTCCTCACTGGGCCTCAGAGATGTGGAGCAGCACAGCCTCATTAAGGACATTTGGGAGGTACTATAGCACAGTGGTTTAAGGCTCTGAGCTGCAAATCTAGAGACCTGGGTTTGAGTCCCACAGCCCCCACTTGCATACTGTGTGACCCAGAGCAAATCACTTAACTTCTCTGTGCCCTCAGGTTGCACCTGTAAACAGGGTTTCAGCTTAGTGTGCCAATCCTGGTTAAACAATTGATGGAAAAAAAAAAGGAAAATCTGTGCTGGGCTTGGGTGCACATAGTGACACAGCTGCATTAGCAAAAGTCTGACCCAGGCTTGAGGGACACAGAACAGCACAACCACATTAGGGAAGTCCCCACCAAGCCTAAATCAGCTACACCACAAAATGAGAAGACCCCTCTGGGTCCTGGAGACTCAGATCTGCAGAGCAGTTGGTGGGCTAGTTTGGTAACAGCAGGATTATTTTCTTCTGCTGGTAGTGAAGAAGGCATGAGTGGAGCCTGCTGGATGCTGCCATCTGTGGTAATAAAGGAGGCCTGGTCAGGGCAATTTGGATACTTCTATTACCAGGAACACAGCTGTGGTGTGGGATTAGAGGGAAAGTACATTGGGGAAAGTAGATAGGGATTTTTTGGACAAGGGAGCAGGGGCTGGTAGTTGGGATGTAAAAAGGTTTTCTACTTGCCTTGTTACTCTTCACTGCAGTCAAACGCCAAATACTAGGCTTCTCCTTCCCCAGGTAATCCAGGTGGGGCGCCCACAGGATGTAACTGCACACCTGATAATTGCATCATTGTAGAAGCTTCCGATGGGTGCACTGGAAGGCAAAAAGTGTGCAACAGTTTTGCCAACATTTTATTTCCACGTTAAAGATTGGACTGCATCAAATAATTCCTCAGGAGTTCCTCTAATTTTGGGGAAAATTTAAAGAGCAATTACAATGATGGTCTGTAATACAACAGCCTTCACAAACTGTTTAGAAGCAAGACTACGTAGAGTAGTTGAGAAACAACTTTGTTTTTCCTTTTATTAGAGATTTTAAAAATATTTCCAGCAGTGGAGGACGTTGGCAAAATCAGTGCATCAATAGCAATTGTATGTGATTGTAATGTGGTGTGTTGTGTGTTGTATGAAAGAGACTGTAACAGATAGAAAGAGTGTCTGTGTGTGAGACAGAGCGCGAGAGAGAGAGACAGGTCAATCGCAGAGAGAAGGAAGAAAAGCAGGATTGAAGAGACATGGGATACAAGACAGGGAGAAAAAGGAAAATGCATGTTTTTATGGTTTCTGCATTGCTTTTTGTTATAGGTTATATACCTGGCCCGTAACCCAAGGGACAATTTGGTGTCCTTGCATTACTTTTACCATATGGCTGTATTCCTGAAAGAACCTGAGAATTTTCAAGAGACCCTGGACCACTTCCTGAAGGGTGAGGGTAAGTCTGCCATCTTCAGTAAGAAGAGTGAGAAGTAAGTATCATGGAGGGGGAAAAACAGTTCTTCAGGTACCTCAGGGAAAAAGAGAAGACAAGGGAGGGAATTGTTAGGTTGACAAAGGGGTGGGGGCAGGGTTATAGCAGAGGATGAGCAGAAGGCAGCCATTCTGAATTACTTCTGCTCAGTGTTCACAGTGGAGGATAGTGGGCCTCTACTGCAAAGCTGTTGCAAGGGTGTTCCCAGAAATGGAACTGCTGGTAATTGGAGGAGAAAG
The DNA here is from genome assembly GCA_016271365.2 of Neoceratodus forsteri. Taxonomy (NCBI): domain Eukaryota; kingdom Metazoa; phylum Chordata; order Ceratodontiformes; family Ceratodontidae; genus Neoceratodus; species Neoceratodus forsteri. Next base: position 235,592,762 of record CM057449.1, on the reverse strand, counting down.
GGTAAGCAAAGGGCATGCAGCCCTGAAAATAGACAAGGATGAAAGGCTAGGTGGGATGCACCCAAGGTTGCTCAGAGAACTGGCATCAAAACTGGCTGAAACTCTGGCAGGGCTATTCAGTAGCTTGGTACAGTCAGAGGAGGTTCCAAGAGACTGGAGGATAGCAGATGTGGTACCACTCCACAAGGCAGGGAGCAGGTAGAAACCTAGAAATTACAGGCTCATCAGTTGTACCTCCATTGTAGATAAACTGATGGAGACATTAGAGGACCTAGAAGACTACCTGGAGAGAAATGGGCTCCAGGATAGTAAGCAGAATGGGTCTGTGGCAGGTGGGTCTTGTCAGACTAACCTGATGGTATTCTTTGACTAGGTAACAATGGTGGTGGATAAGGGATAGGCTGTAGATTTACTCTGTGTCAACTTCAGCAAGGCATTTGACTCCACGTCACACAGAAGGCTGTGGAAGAAATTTGAGGATCTGGGAGCAAAGTACTTAGTTAAACGGTTGGGAAGCTGGTTGGGGAGACAGTAAAGGGTGGAAATAAATGAGATCAGATTGGGGGAAGGGTGGTCATAAGTGGCGTACAGTAGGGGTCAGTCCTGGGACCAGTCATTTTCATTATGTTCATAAGCAATATAGGAGAAGGAATGCAAGGCAAGATATTGTCTCTTTGTAGATGTGACTAAGCTCTGTGCCAGGGTATTTATTTACTTATTTAGTTTTTACTAACCATGCAAACACACTAGACAAATTCCTATTTTCAGGTACGGCCCAGTAGGTTATAATAGGGTAGTTCAAACAAAGTGAGCTACTGTACAAGATAAAATCACAGGAACACTTAACAGGAATACACAGACACAATAAAATATAGTAGTAATACAAAGGAGAAGGAATCAAGGTACAACAGGCATTTGTCAATGCTGAATGTTCGCCACTGTTATTGCTGTTGTGCCGGGTCTTTTTTTGTTTGTATCTTCTATTTATCACCCTCTCCCAAGAACTGTCTCAAGCTACTCCTGCTGGCCTGTGCTGCTGTACCACCCACCTGATCCCCCATCTTCTGAATGCCCTCCACCATCCCCTAGCCAGCGTTCTCTCCAGCTCTGAGCCCCCTGAGGTAGAGCGCCAGACTGGAGGCAGCCCTATCTGGAAATCTAGTGTGTCGGCCGAGGTGGTGGAGGAGCAGGCTGGACTCAGAGACAGGGTTCGGTGTTGGGAGTGTAGCAGCACAGCATTGGAGGAGAGCTGTCGCCGATCCTGGGATCAAGAATTTTCTCTGTATGTTGCCCCTAGGAGTGCGGGCATGCAGTGATGCCTGCACAACAGTGCTGTAAGCATCTGCTGCGCTCCTCCCCCTAAATGTTCTGTGTGCTAGCTGTACCCCCAGTCTCCACTGGGAGTCACTACTGCACTGGAATACCCTGGATCCCTCCCTGGTGAGAAGAGAGCAGTCCATCAGATGCTCAGTCCAACTCCCTCCCCTGCCGACTCCCAGCACCTGAGCTTGTTCCCAAACTCAGGTTGCCAGCAGGGGACGAGGTGTGGCATCCAGTGCCTCAACCCTCAGAGCCACCTGGCCTGCCTGTGCCGGGTCTTGCTTGTAAACATTCTTACTATATATTTACCCAGGATAGAGCAAAAGAAATGCAGTGTCTCATTTTCATTGGTGTCCTGCTTTTACCTATTGTTAGATTGTAATTACCCAGGACAGGGCAGCTGAGAGGCAATACCTTACTTTTAAGTGGGCTCCCACATTTTGAACCCAAATTTCCAGCAGTCTTTTTATGACCTAATATTATGATCAAGACTGGTAGAATTTTTGAAGTCCCATCTGAAAGATGATTTCGCTGAGCGACTATGGAAACAAGTTTCAGAGGAGATCTGAAAAATGACACCTGCCATGTTCAGGAGGTAGGGTAACAGAAGAGATATACTGAACATTAGGGGCCAAAATCTGCAAAAATAAAGTTATGAGTAAATGTTGGAACAATTCAATGTTTCCTCATAACTTACTTGGTTTTCCACATTTTTACCCCAAATTTTCAACATAATCTTTTTATGACCACTCCTTCTGAGCATGACAGGTGTAATTTATAAAACAATGGCCAAAACATCATTTTGCTCCACAAGTGTGAAAACACACTTTGAGTAGGGCTTGAGAAATGATAGATGTCACATTCATGAGGTGGTGTGAAAAAATTGACTGTGTTAAAAATCTGGGGTCAGAATACTGAAAATTATCATGGTTACAAGCGTGCATTAAAAAATTTCAATGTACACTAATAGCTTTCTTGTGTCTTCATATTATACCCCACATCTTCAACATAGCCTTCTTATGACCCCACCTCCGTATGACCCCAGGGTGAAGAACATTTTCAAATCTTTCCCAAAAGGGGATTTTGCACTGCAAGTACAAAATGTTATGAACATGCATTCATAAATTTCGAAACAGGCTCATAACTTTGCTGCTTTTTTTAATATTTTTACCCCAGAATTTCAACATAGCCTTCTAATGACCCCACCTTATGAACGAGGGCAGATAAATTGTTCAGAGCCTACAAAAAAAGGGGATTATGCACATTGACCATGAAATCACCTTTCAGGAAAGATTTGCATAATTTCACTTTCATTGTCCATGAAGTGGGGTCTCAGAAAATCTATGTTGAAATATTTGAGGTATAGATATTCAAAAATGACCAAGTTATGGCAACAAGTTCAAAACCCATTGAAATACATTGAATCACATCATGATTTCCTCAGTTTTCAGTCTGGCATTGAAGACTGAAGGTGTGTCTCCAGTCCTGAAAGGATTATGGCATTGGACCACCTGCAGGTAATTAAGGGCCTGATGGGTGGTGGGTGCTGAGTGGGAGGTTGGGTGGGGGACAGTAATAACGGCGGCAACAGAGTGGAAGTAAACTGGGTCAGGAGTACCATCACCCCTATCCAGGGACCACCCAGTCCAATGCAGCTGCCTCAGAGGATGCAGAGAACGAGGAGTACTTGGATGACAGTGGGCTCAGGGAGGGTTGAACCAGTCAGGCAGAGGCACATCCCAGATCCTATTCCACTCAAGAACTCATATGCCACACTGCCAAACAGGGACAACCAAATAGAGGTACCCACAGAAATGGAAGGAAAGGATGTGGAGGTTAGCCAGTGCAAAAGATGGAGATTAGCACCCAGGAGGTGGATAGGCAGAATAGGGGCAAAATTCAGCAGAAAGGCAGACAGCAAGGTGAACCAGGATAAAGGACAACCAAGGAAGGGGCTGGAGTAGAACAGCCGAAACAGTCTAGGAGGTCAAATCATGGAAAGTAATGTGCAAATGCCAGGAGCCTTAGCAACAAGATGGAAGATCTGGAGGCTGTCATGGTGCAGTCAGACCTGGACATTGTGGCCATCACTGAAACCTGGTGTAATGATAACCATGACTGGGAGTTGGCCATACCGCTACAACATATTCAGAAGAGACAGGGCAGGCAAGAGGAGGAGGAGTGGCACTGTATGTGAAAATGACAAGGGCCACAGAGATCCAGGAGGAACAAATGGGGAGAGATACTGTGGGTTGCTTGGAAAGGAAAATGGGGCCAGCCATCGCACAGGTGTGGTCTATAGACCACCAGCCCAGGAGGAAGAAACAGATAGGGAGTTGATGCTAGCCATCCAGAGGATGGCAGACAAGGGTGAGGTAGTACTGGTTGGAGACTTCAATATTCCAGACGTGGACTGGAGCATCCCAGCAGCAGCATCAACTAGAGCAGATTTATCCTGGACTCCTTCAGGGTGCCTCTCTCAAGCAGCTGGTCATGGAACCAACTCGGCAGAAGGCAATACTGGACCCTGTGCTCACAAACAGGGACAGTGTGATGGGGTAAGATTGGGGAGCACCTGGGGAACAGTGACCACCAGTCACTGTGGTTTGAAATCACAGAAAGACAGAACCAAACCACACAAAAACACGATCCTGGATTTTAGGGGGCAAACTTTGGGAAATGGGGAGATACTTGAAAGAGGCAATAAGGGAATGGGGCAGGAATCAGGGTTGAGAAACAGTGGGAAGTATTTAAAATGGGGATTACAAAGAAAAGAATTATGTATTAAGCAGGTTAGCAAGAGGAAAAGAAGAGGAGACCATTATTGTTTTCCAAAAGGTAGCAAAGAAAGTGAAAGCCAAAAAGATTGCATTCAGGCAATACAAAAGAAACAGGCAGAAGGGGATAGGGAGAGTACCAGGAGAAGCAAAGGGAGGCGAGGGAGGTCAGTAAGGAAGCCAAAGCTCAGACAGAAGAACACATTGCAAAATCAGTGGGTAGAGGGACAAAACCTTTTACAGGTACATAAGGAAAAAAGAAAGGCAAAGGCAGGGATAGTGAGACTGAAGGGGAGGATGGGGCTGTGGAGGATGACAACAGTAAAGCTGATATATTGAACAGGTATTTCTGCTCAGTCTTACTGAGGAAGAGGAGGGTACTGGGTCTGAATGGAGTACAAGGGGTGAGAATGGTGCAGAATGGACACAAGTCCCTTTACACGAAAGGGTCCTGAAGGAACTGAAGCAATAAGAGTTGATAAAGCAATGGGGCCAGATGGGTGCACCCCAGGTCCTTAAAGAACTAAGAGAGGTGGTGGCTGAACCTCTTGCTATCCTGTTTAGCCGATCACTAGAAACAGGGGAGGTACCCAAAGACTGGAGGATAGCAGATGTAGTCCCCTTATACAAAAGCGGGAACAAAGAGGAAGCAGGGAACTACAGACCAGTCAGCCTCACCTCGGCAGTGGGGAAGATCATGGAAGCACTACTGAAGGAGAGATTGGTGGAACATCTGGTTGTCATTGGACTACAGGACCCAAGGCAGCATGGTTTCACCAGGGGAAGGTCATGTCAGACCAACCTCATTGAATTTTTTGACTGGGTGACTAGGAGGTGGATCAGAGGAGGGCAGTGGACATGGCCTATCTGGACTTCAGCAAGGCCTTTGACACTGTGCCACATAGAAGACTATTGCACAAACTGGGGAATATGGGTGTGGGCAGGACAGTAGTGCAGTGGGTAGGTAACTGGCTGGGCAGCAGGACACAGAGGGTGGTGGTAAATGGCTGTCACCACAGAGGGAAGAGTGACCAGTGGGGTACCACAGGGGATCAGTGTGGACGGTACTATTCAATATCTTCATCAGTGACATTGCGCAGGACCTAGAAGGCAGAATTTTACTGTTCGCTGATGACACAAAGCTCTGTAACAGAGTAGACACACCAAAGGGTGTAGACAGAATGAGAAGGGACCTGCAGAAACTTGAAGAATGGTCAGGGGTTTGGCAGCTGAAATTCAATGCAAGGAAGTGCAAGATAATGCATATAGGGCACAAAAACCCTGGCACAATATATCAGTTGGGGGGTGAGGATATAGCATGCACCAAGCAGGAAAGGAATCTTGGAGTTATCATCTCTGATGACCTCAAGGCAGGAAACAGTGTGACAAGGCAGCAGGTAAAGCAAATAGGATGCTGGGATGCATAGGCGGGCATCACCAGTAGGAAAAGGAGGTCATTATTCCACTATACAAGACACTAGTGAGGCCGCACCTGGAGTACACTGTGCAGTTCTGGAGACCTTACCACGTAAAGACATAGACAGGGTAGAGAAGGTTCAGGAGAGGCAACAAAGATGGTGCATGGATTGCATCACAAGTCCTATGAGGACAGGCTGAAGGCACTGAACATGTACTCCCTGGAGGAGAGGAGGGAGAGAGGATATGATAGAAACATACAAGTATCTTACAGGGAGGAACAGGTGCAGGAATGCACTATTTTAAGCGAAAAGATGTTCCAGGACTAGAGGGCATGGGATGAAGTTGGAGGGAGGATGATTCAGAGGAAACGTGAGGAAGAATTTCTTCACAGAACGGGTGGTGGACAAGTGGAACACCCTGCCAGAGGAAGTGGTGGGGGCTGAAACAATCACGGGATTTAAGAATGCATGGGATAGACATAAAGGAATTCTGGAGGTCAGGGGTAAGGGGCAACAGACTTCCTGGAAAACATAAACTGAACTTACAAACTTAAATGGGCAGACTGGGTGGGCCATAGGCCCTTATCTGCTGACACTGTCTATGTATCTATGTAACAGTCATTGATGGACAGTTTTCTTCTTTACAGGGTGTATTTTTTTAACAAAAAACTTCAAGGGACAGCTTTCTTCATTTCAGGTGCTGACACTAAGGATTGGGCACCCCAGTGTTAGTGTTATATTTGTGGCACTGGGGGTTGGCTCCCAGGTGTCACATAATCAAAACTTTAAGGGTGGGGGATAGAAACTGGCATGGGGAATTGGGCATCCCCATGCCAGAAAATTAGCATGGATGGGGTGGGAGAGATTGAGGGAGGGTTTTCTTTGTTTGGCGGCATCAGGGGTGAGCTTCCCAGTGTTTCACAATGAAAATGGGTGGGGATGGGAGTTGTAGCCGGCACTGGGGATTATGTACGAGGGACCCCAGCAGGCTGATCATGATGGGTCAGCTGTGCTTACTGAGCTGTGTTATGTAGATCAAAGGAAAGAGTCACCCTATGATTGGGCTGGTGCTGTCTTTTCAATTACGTCAAATTTCTGCCCAGCAAGCCAGAGCAGTGTCATCATCAGCTTGGCTGATGATTGTAGTGATACTGATGAGCCCCTTGCAGACTTCCCTGTATTGAACTAAGAGTGACACACCTCTCAAAATCCACTCGGATAACAATATGTTCTTTTGTGCCTGAGTACGGCAAACATAAAAATGAATTGGTACAGTTAAAGGCAGTGTAACAAATAGGTTCAGAATTAGCAAAGCACTAAGATAAGAGCAAAAATGCACACTGATCGAGGAGTATAGCATGCCCAACAAGGAAGGACCCAAGGGAACTGCTGGGTCCATGAGTCATAGGATTAAGGGAAGGGCCAAATTATCCTGGGAAAGTGCAGGAAGAGAAGTCCTTCAAGTAATTCATTAAGGATTTTTTGAAGAAGCTGTGAGAGGAGACACCCCAAATAGATAGCAGGAGGGAGTTCCAGAGCCTAGGGTCACATGCAGTAAAAGCCTGATCACCCATGGTAGTGCAAGTTTTAGGAACAGCAAGCATGGACAGGTTACTTGCTCTAAGGGGTTAACCAAGGTTAGCAGCCTTTAGATTCTCAGCAAAGATGGGAGCGGTAACGATCTGGAGTACCTTAGCTACAGAACACCCCAGTACAAAGTCACCTTATAATATGGGGGGTTACCAACTAAGTTTGTTGCAAAGCTCACAATGATGTGCGAGTCAGATAGCAGAGAGGGTGAAATGACATATATTATTATACTACATCCCTTTTAGACAGAATGAACTTGGTAGCACTGGTGTAGGTGAGTAGTCCATAATTAAGGAATAGTAGAAGCACTCCCTTAGCAATGCCCAGACAAGGCACGGGGGAGGGGGGAGGAAGTACTTCGCTCTGTAAGACATACCAAGTTTCCCATTAACAACTCTGCATACATTAATGATATGCAAAGAGAGATCTAGTTGAGGGTCAAGGGTGATGTCAAGGTACTTGAAGGAAGAGGTAGCGGTCAAGGGCAAACCATTAATATTACATAGAAACATAGAATTTGACGGCAGATAAGGACTGCTTGGCCCACCTAGTCTGCCCATTTTCCTACCTAACAGATAAGCTGCAGATCCTAGTTAACCAACAGCTTACTTCCTCCTACCCCCCACTAGGACTGCCTTATGCCTGCCCCATGCATTCTTGAAGTCCCCCACTGTTCTTGACTCCACAACCTCCTCAGGGAGGCTGTTCCATGCATCCACAACCCTCTCAGTGAAAAAATACTTCCTCACATTACCTCCGAGCCGTCCCCTTTTTATCTTCAAATTGTGCCCCCTTGTTCTTGCACATCTCTTTTTCTGGAAGATGCTACCCTCTTGGACTTTGTTAATTCCCTTGAGGTACTTGAAAGTTTCTATCATGTCCCCTCTCTCCCTTCTTTCCTCAAGGGTATACATATTAAGCTCCTTTAGTCTTTCTTCGTATGTCTTCTGGTGCAGACCCTGCACCATTTTGGTTGCCTCCTCAGGCCAGCCTCCACTCTGTCTATGTCTTTATGAGATGGGGTCTCCAGAACTGCACACAGTACTCAGATGGGGTCTCACCAACTGTCTGTACAGAGGGATAACAACTTCCTGTTTTCTACTATTGATGCCTCTTCCTATGCATCCCAGTATCCCCCCAGCCTTCCTTACTGCCTTCTCACATTGCTTGCCCACCTTAAGGTCATCTGATATAATTACCCCCAGGACCCTTTCTATTTTTACTGTTGTCAGTATCTCACCCTCCATTGTGTATGCTTCCCTGGGTTTTTGTTTCCCATGTGCATTACCTTGCACTTCTTTGCACTGAATCTGAGCTGCCATACATTTGACCATTCCTCCAACCTTGCCAAGTCCCTTCTCATCCTTTCCACTCCATCTTGTGTATTAACCCTGTTGCAGATCTTTGTGTCATCTGCAAAGAGGCATACTTTTCCTTCCAGTTCCTCTGCAATGTCACTTATAAAGACATTAAAAAGGACGGTCCCAGTACTGAACCCTGCGGTACCCGCTAGTAACCCTCCTTTCTTCACTGTGTGCTCCATTTACTACTACCCTTTGCGTCCTGTTGTCTAGCCAATTTTTTATCCAGGCTACCACCTGGGGACCCACTCCAAGGCTGGCTATCTTGTGAATTAATCTTTTGTGTGGGACTGTATCAAATGCCTTGCTAAAATCTAGGTAGGCCATGTCCACAGCCTCTCCCTGGTCTACTACTTTGGTCACCCAGTCAAAGAAATCTATTAGATTCGTCTGACATGACCTTCCCATCGTGAATCCATGAGCCTTGGGTCCTGTGCCCCACTGGCCTCTAGGTACTCAACAATTCTTTCCTTCAGAAGTGATTCCATCATTTGCCCTACCACTGAGGTCAAACTAACTGGTCTGTAGTTTCCTGCCTCTGTCCTGCTCCCACTTTTGTGAAGAGGAAACACATCTGCCCTCCTCCAGTCCTCGGGTACCACCCCATCCTCCCATGATTTGTTAAAGAGAGTAGTCAGCAGTGTCACTAGTTCTACCCTTAGTTCTTTTAGAATTCTTGGGTGAATCCCATCAGGCTCCATTGCTTTGTCCATCTTCAATTTTATTAGTTCTTTCAGAACCCTTTCTTCTGTAAATGGACTGGTATCGGCCCCTGTCTTCAGAGTGTTTCTCTTGTTTGGTTTAGGTAAATCCCCCTCCTCTTCCTTTGTGAATACTGAGCAGACATATTCGTTCAGTATCCCAGCTTTTTCACTGTCACCCTCTACTCACATTCCCTCCCCTTTATTAAGCTTCAGTATCCCTCCTTTTGTCTTTCTTCACTCCCTAATGTACCTATAAAAGGTCTTATCCCCCTTCTTAACACAATTGGCTATCCTTTCCTCGGTTTGGGCCTTTGCTATTCTGACTGCCTTCCCAGCCTCTTTCTGCTTTAACTGATAAAGTTCGCTGTCCTGCTCCTTCTGTGTTTCCTTATATTTCCTGAATGCTGTCCTTTTCTCCTTAACCTTCCCTGCCACCTCTTTTGAGAACCATAGCGTTTTTTCCTTCGTTGTGTTTTATTGATTTGCTTTACACAAAGGCTTGTTGCCTCTGTGATGGCTGTTTTGATCACTCCCCATTGTTCCTCCACCCTCCTTCTTGCCTGTTTGCTAGTGGTTTCTGAGGCACTCTTCATTTTCCCAAAGTCAGTCCTCCTAAAGTCCAGTACTCTTGCTTTTGTATGGCTTGATTGTATGGCTATGTTTATCGTGAACCACACTGTTTGGGGGCCGGATGTTCCCAGATGGCTACCCACTTCTAAATCTGAGATTCTTTCTCCATCCCCATTTGAGAGTACCAGGTCTAAGATTGCTCCCTCCCGAGTGGGTTCCAATACTAGCTGTCTGAGGCATGCCTCCTGTAGGGCATCAAGAACGGCCCTGGTCTTGGATGTGCCTGCAGCAAAGGTCCTCCAGTTAACATCTGGCATATTCAGGTCCCCCATCAACAATATCTCCCCTTTTTCTGCCATTCTATAAAAGCCTTCTATCATTTCCTTGTCCAGTTCCCTTCCCCTGAGATGGGGGTCTGTATACAACCCCCATGTGGATTGTGGTGCCATTTCCTGTCTCCAGGGTGACCCAAAGTGCCTCATCTGCTCCCTGTTTACTCTTTAGTTCAGTTGCTTTGATCCCTTCCTTTACATAGAGAGCTCCTCCTTCTCTTTTACCCTCCCTGTCCCTCCTGTAGATTGTGTATCCTGGTATGTTGACATCCTAGTCATGGTTCTCTGTGTACCATGTTTCCGTGACTGCCACAATATCCAGGCAACCCTCTTCCATCAAGGCCACTAGTTCAGGGAGCTTGTTACACAGACTACGGGGATTGGTACTCATCACCCTCCACTTTTTGATAGCTTTACCCCTTTTAGCCCCATTTCTGTCCTTACTGCCTTTGCCTTTTTTTACATTTAAATCTGTTCTGCTCCCTAATAACTTCTGTACCTTGGTGTTTACCTCACTAATCATTAATCACCATGTTTTGTGGGGGGAAGCTCGGATTTCCCTGCTGGTCACATTGGACACAACCGGGGCTCAGGACACAACCTGATTTTTGCACGGGCACTAAAAAGCATCATTTGAGTTTTCTTTAGGAAGAGGACCAAATTATTTAAGCAATAAGGCACAACAGGGTGTGGGTTATTACAGGATATACCACGGTCATGTGATGTATTTTGAGCAATGAGGTTACAGGATTTTCATACCCCAGTGTATAATAGAGGATATCCATGAGTGAATTAGGTGGAAGTCCTCATTCAATTGGTAGTTGACGAGGTTGATATCTTCGGAGCTAAACAACAGCACCAGATTATCTGCATACAGGGTAGAGCTACAATGAACAGGTATGCTGGGGAGATAATTCACAAGCAATGAAAAAAGAACAGGACCAAGGATTGACCCTTGGGGTACACCAACTGAAATAGGAGCCTGTTCAAAGAAAGTTCTGTTAAATCTAATCAACTGCTGTCTGTTATGTAAATAGTTAGCAGATCAGGCAGTCGTACAGTCAGACAGTCCAAAAGAATGCAATTTTACATAAAGAAGTCTGCGATCCACCAAGTCAGAAGCTTTGGAGAGATCAACAAAGATCACTCCAGTCAACTTACTCTGGTCTAAGGCCATCCTTATGTCAGAAGTGACCTTAGTGAAGGCAGTGGAGATCCCATGCCCCCTCCAGAAGCCATGCTGCTCTCGAGATAATAGGTCACGTATATATAGATAATCAGTGCTTTCTGCTTTATTGATTACTAGCCATGCCTGCCCTTTCAATTTTTTCCATCTGATTTAACATTTTTCAGAAACTTTTAAGAATTAGCAGAATTGATGGCATTCACCATCCAAATATGCAAACTGAGTTTTAAGGCTCTAATGTTAAAGATATCCAATTTATATGCCACAAAATATTTGTAGGGTATAATTATAGGGTTACTAGAATGGCTGCTGTAATGTGTGCGATGTGATTAGGCCAATTATGCACCACTAGATGGGCTTTAAAATGTGGCAGATAATGAAGAAATAATGTCAGTGGGATACTAAGACTATTTTATTTGCTCTAAAACATTTTTTAAATGACAGAAGCCCAATGCCATCAAGCTCTGCTAATGTACTCTCTGGAACTGTGTTAATTATACAGATGATGCACAATGGAAGCTCTGGTTCGAACTAATATAAGCAAAGATTTCTGATAACCAGTCACAAAGTAATCTGAAAGTCCCATGGAGACTCATTGTGCAAGCAGATCTTTCATTTAGTTTATTTTTAGTAAAAGTGAGTAATGCAAAGAGGTGTCAATGAAAGTAACTTTAAATCTCTGACAAAATAAACATAAAGTTGTAAAGATAAATAGAATTAAATTTCATAGGTATAATACAAAATTCAGCACAATATGGCACATCACTGGAATGAAGCACTAATATTGTCAAGAGAGTTGTTTAAATATATACAAGGAACATTGACCTGTATTAATGGACACGTCCATTTACATGTAAATTGAGTGTAGTGACGGGTGCATACGTGTGCACCTGTGGAGGTACACAAATCACATGGTATTCACCAACACCCCTACACATGAAAGGAGTGGTGTATAGGGGTGTGTTGTACTGCACAGAGCAGAGCATGGGAGGGACCAGCAGGGCAATAATGCCTCATGACTACCATGTATAGTGATCTGCACCAGCCAGGGCTGTGCGGTACTCTGATGCACATGCATGTATGCGGAGTCACTAACAATGTAACAGTGCCATGTAACATACATGGCAGCAGTAATGGGTACCAGGCCGGGGTTATGTGGGCATAGTCCTTACACCTTACACATAGACCTTACATGCAGTAGTGTGTGCACCTGTCAAGTGTGGGCACAGTAGGTGTGTGTAAGGATGGGATGTGCATTTCATGATACTGGTGAGCAGTACTGTCAATTGTCCCACCCATGTACCCCGGCCCTGGGCATGGCATCACTGCTGCCATGCCCACCACGCTTTAGACCCCCTTCCCATACAAGATTGAGATGGACCCTGCTATGTGAACCACTCTAAAAGGGGCCACCTGTGATTGGGTGGAAGCAGGACTCATGCCCTGGTGCGTGCCATATCTCATCAGTATGCATAGACTGTCACCACCCACCCTGGGTCCCTGCCTGAGATTTGTCCACTCATCAAATATGAGTGTAGCATGCACAGGGACACGGATGACCTGTTCTGCCAGGAAGACATCTTCAGTGTGAGCAGGAAGCTGAATGGAGGCCAGAGCCAGGAGCCATACATTTGCCACTATCCCAATGCAGTAAGCACTTGAACAGTCCCTCCTATCAGCTGTCCGTGTACCTTGGGGTGAGACCAATACCATGAGAATTGCAAATGTGAGAGACAGAGCTGTGCCTGCAGTGGAGAACTGTCTGTGAGTGCCACACCCAAGAAAAGACCGGTCAGGGCAGTAAGGGATAGTGCCTGTGGTATAGATTCAGTGATGTGGATGTCTGTAATGGGGGGAAGCAAGAGACACAAAAAGGCTGGTGCATGCACCATACCCAGCATGCCATGCAGAGGTGACATAAAGATAGGGAGCCCAGGATATCCACCCCAACGGGAGGTCACAGTGCAGAAGCAGAAACATAGAAACATAGATACATAGACTTTGACGGCAGATAAGGACCACTTGGCCCACCTAGTCTGCCCATTTCCCTACCTACTGGATAAGCTGCAGATTCTAGTTAACCAACAGCCTACTTCCTGTCACTCCCCACTACAATTGCCTTGTGTCTGTCCCATGCATGTTTGAACTCCCCCACTGTTTTAGTCCCAACAACCTCCCCAGGAAGGCAGTTCCATGCATCCACCACTCTCTCCATGAAAAAAAGATTTCCTCACATTACCCCTGAGCCACCCTCCTCTATCTTTAAATTGTGTCCCCTTGTTCTTACACATCTCTCTTTCTGAAAGATGCTACCCTCCTGGACTTTGTTCATTCCCTTGAGGTACTTGAACGTTTCTATCATGTCCCCCCGAACCTCCTTTCATCAAGGGTATACATATTAAGCTCTCTCAGTCTCTCAGCATATGATTTCTGATGCAAATCCTGCACCATTTTAGTTGCCCTCCTCTGGACTGATTCCATCCTGTCTATGTCCTTGCGTTGATGACGTCTCCAAAACTGCACACAGTACTCCAGATGGGGTCTCACCAACTGTCTGTACAGAGGGATAACCACTTCCCTTTTTATGTTTGCTTGCACGCATGTGCAAGAAACATAGTGCCATCATCTGAGTTTTTGGAGGTGTGTCAGTCCTCTTTCAATTCAGTCAGTGTGTTTGCAGGCACGGCAGCAGTTCTCCAATGCCTGCTGGAGCTGTTTATGATAGCTCTAAAATGCAGTGGCATACAGTTGAAAGAGGGAGCTACGCTTCAGTGAGCAGCGATCAGATATCGCCTGCTCATGTGCCTCCCCCTACACACACACACACACACACACACACACACACATACACACAAATATGCTGCATGCTGCCCCCCCCACGCACACACTGTATAGCCGATGGGAGTGCCCAATCCCCCGTCGGCTGTGCTGCTCCCCCCCAAACACAGTTCCATTTGCTACGCAGGGTGCCAACCCCAGCGTGGCTGCAGGTTGTACAGCTGCACACTGTATAGCCAACGTGGGTGCCCAATCCCCCGTCGCCTGTGCTGTGCCCCCCCAAACACAGTTCCATTTGCCATGCTGGGTGCCCACCCCAGCGTGGCTACAGGTCGTACAGCAGACGGGGTGTCCAATCCCCGTCAGCTCCACTGTCCCCAAGGTACAGGGTACCACGCTGGGAGCCCACCCAGTGTGAGCAACGAATGCAATGGCCGACAGGGGTGACCAATTCCCCATCGACTCCACGGCGCTAACCAGCGGACCTTCCTGCCGGCTAGGAGCCCACCCCAGCATGGCAAATGTCCCACGTCGTCCTCATAAAAAAAACAAAACCTGAAACTCAAAACTGTCCTCGATGCTTCTCCCTGCCCCCACAATCGCACCCACTGCACCCTGCCTCCCACACCCCTCACCCCCATACACTTCATCGAGCTCGGCGCGATGATCTTCGTGGACGGGGAATATGTCTGCAATCTTCAAAGGAGCATTGCTAACTGAGGAAATGCCGGTAAGCTGTATAATGGGTTTTCCAACTTTGTTGCATATCTCAGGCATTTTGGGAATTTTGGGCCCAAATTTTCAACATGGGGTTTTGGGACCCCTCCTCATGAATTATTGCACTGTCATGGCATTATTCCAGCCCGAAGGGTGATTTCGCAGTCACTGCACGAAATCACCTTTCGGGATTGAGTAACTAACAACACTGCCACTATTCATAAAGTGGGCTCTCAAAAAGCTTATGTTGAAATTTTGGTGGAAAAATTCCTAAAAATGACTGTTTTACGAGCGTGCATTGCGCAGTTCCTACGCACGCTTGTAAGTTCGCGAATTTACAATATTTTCACTCCAGATTTTCAACATTGCCATTTTACCACACCTTCTTATGAGCAGTACAGCTGTCATTTTTCACATCTTGCCCAAAACGTGTTTCTGCCCATGTAGTGCACAATGGCGCAGTCGGTGTGCGAAATCAATGCATAGGACACATTAAAAAAATCACAGTGACACTTTTAATGAGCAGAGGTCTTAAAATGGCTATGTTGAAAATTTGATGAAACAATTCCTAAAAATGACTGTTTTACGACCGCGTGTTGCACAGTTCCTACGCATGCTCGTAAGTTTGAGAATTTTCAATATTTTCACTCCAGATTTTCAACATTGCCAGTTTATTACACTTCCTTATGAGTAGTATAGCTGTCATTTTTCACATCTTGCCCAAAACATGTTTCCGCTCATGTAGCGCACAATGGCACAGTCGGTGTGTGAAATCAATGTATGGGACACATTAAGAAAATTACAGTGACACTGTTCATGAGCAGAGGTCTTAAAATGGCTATGTTGAAAATCTGGTGAAAAAATTCCTAAAAATGACTGTTTTACGAGCGTGCATTGAGCAGTTCCTACGCACACTCGTAAGTTTGCGAATTTTCTATATTTTCACTCCAGATTTTCCACATTGCCATTTTATTACACTTCCTTATGAATAGTACTGCCATTTTTCACATGTCGCCCAAAATGTGTTTCTGCACATGTAGCGCACAATGGTACAGTCAGTGTGCGAAAGCAATGTTTGGGACAGATTAAGAAAATCACAGTTACACTGTTCATGAGCAGAGGTCTTAAAATGGCTATGTTGAAAATTTGGTGACAAAAGTCCATAACATGACTTTGTTACGAGTCAGCATTGCGCAGTTTCCACGCACCCTCGTAAGTTCATGACTTTGTAATATTTTCAGTCCAGATTTTCACCAGTGGCATTTTTCCACACTTCCTTATGAACAGTATAGCTGTCATTTTTCACAATGTGGCCGAAATGTGTTTTCACACTTTTAGCGCAGAGATGCGTGGTCGCTGTGGGAAATCATTGTTCAGGACAGATAAAGAAAATCACAGTGACACTGTTCATGATCGGAGGTCCCAAAATGCCTGAGTTGACAATCTGCTGTAAAAAATCCCCAAACAAATTACATTACGGGTGTGCGTTGCACAGTTTCTATGCACACTTGTGACTTCACTAGTTTTTTTTTATTTTTACTGCAGATTTGCAACATTGCCATTTTCCACCTCCCCATGAACAGTACAGCTGTCATTTTTCACATCCTGTTCGGAATGTGTTTTTGCACCTGTGGTGCTAAATGCCGAAGTCGCTGTGCATAAGCAGCTTTCGGCTAACAAACTGATATTGCCACTGTTCATGAGGTGGGGGTCTCAAAAAAAACATTGAAAATTTGGAGTGAAAATACCAAAAATGTCTGAGCTGTTAGGGTTTCCAACCATAACGCCCCACCCTGTAGAGAATGACAGACATCAGGGGTGTGACTTGGGATTCTTTCCTGTAATGCTCATACCATTCCACACCCTGCAGCCAGTGAGAGGCATCGAGGTATGCTTTGGACTCTTCGGCCCCAAAGTTCACCCCATTCTCCTATATCGCACCCATCTCACAATATTTCCTGCTGTAATGGGGTGTGCATAAGGGCTAAAGACCCCAAGGCACACTGTGACACTTGTCAGTGTCTGCAGGGTAGGGTGTGGTGAAATTATGTGGCCGTTATGCCTGACGACCCAAAGGCACACCCCAATGCCTGTCACTCTCTGCAGGGTGGTGGTGAGGTTGGCTTCAGTTCAATACTTCACTGCCATTCCTATTATGCAGCTCTGTAACTTCTACACTACCAATGCCAATGCCAGCAAGCAAACATTCGGCATTGACAAATGCTTGTTCTACTTGTGATGCCCCTTCTTATGCATCCCAGTATCCCCCTGGCTCTCCTCACTGACTTCTCACATTGCTTACCCACCTTTAGATCATCCGATATGACTACCCCCCAAATTCCGTTCCATTTTTGTTGTTGTTAGTACCTCCCCTGCTATTGTGTACTCTTCTCCTGCATTTTTGTTTCCCAGGTGCATTACTTTGCACTTCTTTGCATTGAATCTAAGTTGCCATATGTCTGACCATTCCTCTAACCTTGCCAAGTCCCTTCTCATCCTTTCTACCCCCCCTTGTGTATCAACTCTGTTACAGATCTTTGTATCACCTGCAAAGAGGCATTCCTTTCCCTCAAGACCCTCTGCAATATCACCTATAAAGATGTTAAAGAGGACTGGACCCAGTACTGAGCCCTGAGGTACTCCACTAGTGACCCGCCTTTCTTCGGAATGTGTTCCACTCACTATTAACTTCTGTGTCCTGTTGTGCAGCCAGTTTGCAACCCAGACGACCACCCTGGGACCCAGTCCAAAGCTGGCTAACTTGATTATTAATCTTTTTGTGTGGGACTGTGTCAAATGCCTTGCTAAAGTCTAGGTAGGCCATATCCACAGCCTGTCTCTGGTCTATTACTTTGGTCACCCAGTCAAAGAAATAAATTCGATTCGTCTGACATGACCTTCCTGCTGTAAATCCATGCTGCTTTTGGTCCTGTGCCCTGCTGGCCTCTAGGTACTCAATTCTTTCTTTCAGAAGTGATTCCATCATTTTCTGTACCACTGAGGTCAAACTTTCAGGTCTGTAGTTTCCTGCTTCTGCCTTGCTCCCACTTTTGTGAAGGGGAATCACATCTGCCTTCCTCCAGTCCTCAGGTACCACCCCATCCTCCCATGATTTGTTAAAAAGTGTATATACTGCACAATGGAAAGGGTGCAAACCACAGCAGATGGATATGCATGATTATGTGCTTCATCAGCAGCCCTGTCTCGCTGATGATACGGTACAGGGGTAGATGCTGTGTAGGTGTGTTAAGGCAGGGTGCAGTATACGATGGGACAGGAACTAATCTGTGTGTCTTGTTCACTGGGTGGAATAATGTCCGAGAAAGGAGACCCATGTGAGGTGATGGAATCACTAGCAATGCTGGAATGGCCACTTTGGAGGGAGGCAAGCACTGACCCTGCCCCCCCAGGTGCATGCACACTATGACATGTTCAGCCAGAGGGGCCTCAATGTCATGATAAGAAGTCTATGCAATTAGTGTAGGAAACCATCCAGGGAAACATCTTTGTCTGGGGCCAGTCCTATTAGGGTATATGGGGCACTGGAGGCCAATGACTGGAACCGGTGGGTCTGTGCAACATAGGGGACATCAACACTACTGCCACCTGGGCTGACCACTATGGCTCTGGAGTGGTGGCTACTGCCACAGAACAGCACAGCCAAGGGGGTCTGCTCCAACATTTCGACAACAGCGTGAAGGCTGCATGGACACACAGATTACCCCACTAACCTCAGCAGTGACAGCATACCCTGGGGTCACTGAGACTGTCATGATTGTACCACCTCCTGCAAGGCCACCTGGAAGATCATGGCCAGGAAATACAGGGCATTGAGGGCAGGGAGACGTAGAACCACAGGACAGCTGCAACCACCAGCCACCACCAGTGGGGATACGGCCATTGGAATGGCCCACCTCAACCAATACCAAACAGGAAAGTGGTTGCAACTAGGATAGGAACCATGGGGCCATATATGTATGATACCTGCATGGCCTAGGCAGAGGGATTTATTCGCTGTTGTGTAAGGGTGGATTTCTCCATGCATGAATAGCCTTACATCCTGGAGGTGATCTGGGATGAACTCAAAAGGCACAGGGAAGAATGGGTGTTTGAGGCGGCCCTGGACAAACTCCATTCCAAACGTGGACTGGAGAAGGGCACTGCACTGCAGTGTTGGATCTCCTAGAGGCCCAGGTGCATGCCAGGTCCCTCGTGTATACAGTCTGTGAGGGGTTAACCATAATAAAATGCTGTGTATGGTTCAAGGAAATTGAAAGGAAAAAGATGGAGTACTTAGCGGACGTAATGGACTCTTTCAGCAAACCCTGCACCATGCCATACCTCCATTATTATTTCTAACTGGCCATGGGGGAACAGTGTACCAAATTGGGGGGGAGGGACTACAGCATTGATGACGTACATGTCACAGGAGGAGTTGCTGGAACACTGTAATGCAAAACAATGTTTACATGGAGGCCCATGGCCGCATTCTTGATTTTGTTTTAAGCAATACCCCTAGATTGACTATTATGGACACCTCCTCTATTGCATAATATGTCCCTAAATCTGCTTTATGTTTCCTGCTGTTGTCTTTAGAGTATTTATGAAGTCTGCACTGTTCTACAGCCTGCTGTGTTGTTTACTTTTTATGTGGGCACAGGGTGCCCAGGATCTATTTGCAGCCACATATGCGGCACCCCTTTCGGGGGACATGGGCTAGGCAATGATAGATACACTGTTATGTATGACAACAAAGGTTGGGTGTTCCAGGTAATGGGCAGGGCTACTGGAAAATTTCGGAAAAAGTTAACCCAAATTGTGGAGATTTTTTGCAAAAATTGTGGGGAAATTGTGGGCGTTGAGCCACCCCCCCCCATCTTTAAAATGTGTCCCCTTGTTCTTACACATCTCTTTTTCTGAAAGAGGCTACCCTCCTGGACTTTGTTGATTTCCCTTGAGGTACTTGAACACTACTATCATGTCCTCCCGCCCCTCCTTTCATCAAGGGTATACATATTAAGCTCTCTCAGTCTCTCTTCATATGATTTCTGATGCAGACCCTGCACCATTTTAGTTGCCTCCTCTGGACTGCTTCCATCCTGTCTATGTCCTTGCGTAGATGAGGTCTCCAAAACTGCACACAGTACTCCAGATGGGGTCTCACCAACTGTCTGTAAAGAGGGATAACCACTTCCCTTTTTCTACTTGTGATGCCTCTTCCTATGCATCCCAGTATCCTCCTGGCTCTCCTTACTGACTTCTCACATTGCTTACCAACTTTTAGACCATCTAATATGACTACCTCCAAGTCCCATTCCATTTTTGTTATTGTTAGTACCTCCCCTGCTATTGTGTACTCTTCTCCTGGGTTTTTGTTTCCCAGGTGCATTATTTTGCATTTCTTTGCATTGAATCTAAGTTGCCATATGTCTGACCATTCCTCCAACCTTGCCAAGTCCCTTCTCATCCTTTCTACACCCTTGTGTATCAACTCTGTTACAGATCTTTGCATCTTCTGCAAAGAGGCATACCTTTCCCTCCAGACCCTCTGCAATGTCACCTATAAAGATGTTAAAGAGGACTGGACCCATTACTGAGCCCTGAGGTACTCCACTAGTAACCCCCCTTTCTTCGGAATGTGTTCCACTCACTATTACCTTATGTGTCCTGTTGTGCAGCCAGTTTGCAACCCAGAATAACACCCTGGGACCCACTCCCAGGCTGGCTAACTTGATTATTAATCTTTTGTGTGGAACTGTGTCAAATGCCTTGCTAAAGTCTAGGTAGGCCATATCCACAGCCCCTGCCTGGTCTATTACTTTGGTCACCCAGTCAAAGAATTATATTAGATTCATCTGACATGACCTTCCTGCTGTAAATCCATGCTGCTTTGGGTCCTCTGCCCTGCTGGCCTCTAAGAACTCAACAATTCTTTCTTTCAGAAGTGATTCCGTCATTTTCCCTACCACTGAGGTCAAACTTACAGGTCTGTAGTTCTCTGCTTCTGCCTTGCTCCCACTTTTGTGAAGGGGAATCACATCTGCCCTCCTCCAGTCCTCAGACCCTGAGTGCTTAACAATAAATCTTTTTACCATTTTCTGAAGCATGTATTAGTCAGTATAAACTGCTAAATGAATACACTGCCACTTGAATGTTTTAAACTTAAAGAAAGGCCTATGTTCCAAAAGTGAATACTAAGCTGGTAAACATGTTGCCTGTCTTCCAAAATGTAAAAACATCTGCCTCATACAGAGCTAAACAGATTATATTTCGTGAGCCACAGCAAATCAATATTAAATAAATCCAGAATAAACAAATGTTCTGTTTCTGGATGTAGAATAATGAGCAGTTTACAGTGCTCTGTCAGCTATTCACCTACTTTGGCGCAAAAAAAAAAAAAGCAGAGTAGTGAATAATATTTTAGTAATTAAAGTGATTAATGTTCATAATTTGCACTGTAGGTACTGTACACTATTTTTAAAATCACATATTAAAACATTACATCTGGGGGTTATTGGGGCTGGCAGTTTAGGCCAGAGGTTAGAGTAACAAACTGTGAATGAATTGGGTACATCTAGCAGACCTGGGTTTTCTTCCCACAACCTCCACTTGCATACTGTGCGACTCTGAGCAAGTCACTTAACCTGCCCAGTGCTCCAGGGTTACCCCTTAAAACAGGCACATAGAAACATAGAATTTAATGGCAGATAAGGACCGCTTGGCCCACCCAGTCTGCCCATTTACCTACCTGATGGATAAGCTGCAAATCCTAGTTAACCTGAAGTCCACTTCTTCCTACCTCCACCCCCTAGAATTGTCTTATAACTGTCCCATGCATGCTTGAATTCCACCACTGTTTTTGACTCCACATCCTCCTCCGGAAGGCCATTCCATGCATCCACAACCCTCTCTGTGAAAAAATACTTCCTTAATTACCTCTGAGCCGCCCCCCTCTGTCTTCAAATTGTGCCCCCTTGTTCTTGCAAACCTCTTTTTTTGAAAGATGCTACCCTCTTGGACTTTGTTGAGTCCCTTGAGGTACTTGAAAGTTTCTATCATGTCCCCCCTCTCCCTCCTTTCCTCGAGGTTATACATATTAAGCTCCTTAAGTCTCACTTCATATGTCTTCCGGTGCAGACCCTGCACCATTTTAGTTGCCCTCCTCTGGACAGCTTCCATCCTGTCTATGTCTTTGCAGAGATTGGGTCTCCAGAACTGCACGCAGTACTCCAGATGGGATCTCACCAGCTGTCTGTAAAGAGGGATAATAACTTCCTGTTTTCTACTGGTGATGCCTCTCCCTATGCATCCCAGTATCCCCCAGCTGTCCTTGCTGCCCTCTCACATTGCTTGCCCATCTTTAGGTCATCTGATATGACTACTCCCAGGTCCCTTTCCATTTTTGTTTTTAGTATCTCACCCTCCATTGTGTACTCTTCCCCTGGGATTTTTGTTTCCCAGGTACATTACCTTGCACTTCTTAGCACTGAATCTATGCTGCCATGCATTTGACCATTCCTCTAACTTTGCCAAGTCCCTTCTCATCCTTTCCACCCCACCTGTGCATCAACTCTGTTGCAGATCTTTGTGTCATCTGCAAGAGACATACTTTCCTTCATTCCTCTTCAATGTTGCTTATAAAGACATTGAAGAGGACCGGTCCTAATACTGAACCCTGCGGTACCACACTAGTAACCCCGCTTTCTTCAGAGTGGACTTCATTTACTATTACTCTCTGTGTCCTATTCTCCAGCCAATTCTTTACCCAGGCTGTCATCTTGGGACCCACTCCCAGGCTGGCTAACTTGTATATTAATCTTTTGTGTGGGACTGTGTCAATTGCCTTGCTAAAGTCTAGGTAGGCCATGTCCACAGCCCATCCCTGATCTACTACTTTGGTCACCCAGTCAAAGAAATCTATCAGATTCGTCTGGCATGACCTTCCTGCTGTGAATCCATGCTGCCATCAGTCCTGTGCCCCTCTGGCCTCTAGATACTCAACAATTCTTTCCTTCAGAAGTGATTCCATCATTTTCCCCATCACTGAGGGTAAACTAACAGGTCTGTAATTTCCTGCTTCTGCCTTGCTCTCACTTTTGTGAAGGGGAATCACATCTGCCCTCCTCCAGTCCTCGGGTACCACCCCATCCTCCCATGATTTATTAAAGAGGATAGTCAGTGGTGTCACTAGTTCTACCCTTAGTTCTTTTAGAACTCTGGGATGAATCCCATCAGGCCCCAATGCTTTTTTCACCTTCCGTTTTAAGAGTTCTTTCAGAACCCTTTCTTCTGTAAATGGGCTGGTATCAACTTCTGTATCCAGAGTGTTTCTATTCTTTGTTTTAGGTACTAGTCCCTCTTCATTTGTAAATACTGTGCAAAAATATTTGTTTAGTTATCTCTGCCTTTTCACAGTCACCCTCTACCCACCCACCCCCTTTATTAAGCCTCACTATGCCCCCCTTGGTCTTCCTTCTCTCCCTGATGTACCTATAAAAGGTTTTATCCCCCTTCTTAACTGAGCTGGCTATCTTTTCCTCTGTTTGGGCCTTTGCTGTTCTGACAGCCTTCCCAGATTCCTTTTGCTTTAACTGATACAGTTCTCTGTCCTGCTCCTTCTGTGATTCCTTGTACTTCCTGAATGCTTTCTTTTTCTACTGAACCTACATTGCCACTTCCATTGAGAACCATAGTGGTTTCTTACATTGTTTTGTTTTGTTTATTTGCTTCACACAAAGGTTTGTTACCTCTGTGATGGCAGTTTTTATTATTCCCCATTGTTCTTCCACCCCTCCTTCCTGCCCATTTGCTAGTGCATTCCTTAGGCACTCACCCATTTTGGCAAAGTCATCCCTCCTAAAGTCCAGTACCTTTGCCTTTGTATGGTTTGACTCTAAGTGTCAGCATGGCTCAGTTGGCAGCACATCCGCCTCTGGACCAGAAGGTCATGGGTTCTGGTCCCACACCGGTATTGGACTTGCACTTAAAAATCTCTGGCATCCGAGTGCAGTATCGGGGAGTGCTGTACTGCTGGGGTGTGCCATCCTTCAGATGAGACGTTAAACCGAGGTCCCTTCTGCCCATCCTGGTGTTGTCCAGGTGGAAGTAAAAGAGCCCAGGGCACTCTTTGCAAAAAGAGTAGGGAACATTCCCTGTGTCCTCGCCAACATTCCCCCTCCCATAAAACTGGTTCATGCAATTATCCAGGCTGTGTGTTGGTGATGATGTGTGATATGGCCACCACCGCACATTCAGTCACCTCACTACCAGTCTAGCATTGCTTGTAAAGCGCTTTGGATGTATGAAAAGCGCTATATAAATGCTGATTCTTCTTCTTTTTCTATTGCTGTGTTTATTGTGAACCATACTGTTCGATGGTTGCTAGTTCCCAGGTGGCTACCCACTACTACATCTGTCATCCTCTCTTCATCTCCATTTGAGAGAACCAGGTCTAAGATTGCTCCCTCTCGAGTGGGCTCCAATACTAGTTGTCTAAGGCATGCCCCCTGTAGGGCATCTAGAATAACCCCACTCTTCGAAGTGGCTGCTGCAACTGCACTCCAGTTAACATCTGGCATATTCAGATCACCCATCTGCAATATCTCCCCTTTTTCTGCCATTCTAAGTATACTTTCTATCATTTCCTTGTCCATTTCCTCCCCCTGAGAGGGGGGTCTGTATACAACCCCTGTACCGATTGTGGTGCCATTGTCTGTCTCCAAATTGACCCACAGTGCTTCTTCTCCTCCCTGTTTACCCTTTTGTTCTGTTGCTTTGATTCCTTCCCTTATGTAAAGAGCTACTCCTCCTCCTCTTTTACCCTCCCTGTCCCTCCTGTAGATAGTGTGTCCTGGTATGTTTATGTCCCAGTCATGGTTTTGTGTGTACCATGTTTCTGTAACTGCCATGATATCCAGATGCTGCTCCTCCATCGAGGTCACTAATTCAGGAAGCTTGTTACCCAAACTACGGGCATTGGTACTCATTGCTCTCCATTTTTTGATGGATTTACCTTCTGTTGCAGCATCCCCCACTGGCCTTTCTACCTCGGTCTTTTTCTCATTTAGTACCCCGTTTTGTAGGGAGAGGCTGGGATTTTCCTGCTGCTTATCAATGCCTCTCCTCTTGACTAGTTTAAAAGCTTGCCAATGAAGCATTTAAACTGATTGCTCAAAAGACTTGTTCCCTTCCTGGACAGATGCAGACCATCCTGCCAGTATAGGCTGGTGTCCCTCGAGGTGGAATCCCAGTCCCCAATGAAGCCAAACCCCTGTGCTCCACACCATTTTTTCAACCATTCATTAAACTGCATGGTGCAAAGTACCCTCGCCTTACCCATGCCATTGACAGGCAGCACCTCTGAGAAGGATATTGTGTGTGCTACTTGTCTTAGGCCCCTTCCCAACTCTACAAAGTCCTCCTGCACTGCTCTGCATTGGTGCACTTGTGCCTAGTGGGCCTTACCTGGTTACCAACAAATACCAATGTATTTTTACTGCATCATACAGTAGTCAGGGTACCCTGTAGTTCAGCTGGCATTACTCTACTGTGCTGGACTTGTAGCAGCTGCTACGTGATTTATGGTAATGTGTGTGATGCGTGATGTGTGTGCACATCTGCTTGCAAGCAAATTACTGAATGTCTGAGTCTGCTAAGGCTACTGAATATGACTAGGGGCAATTATTTCAGCTAGCAATTTATTTCACAAAAATACAGTTGTCCAGCATATCGCCAACAAGAAACCCGAACTCCATCGGTTTGAAAAGTAAAGCACAAAGCAGAACATACAGCAGGGGGAAGGGTGGAGCCCTCCAAATACAGCAAAAACTAAGCAAAGATGTGCACTGTATGTTAAAATTACAGTATACTTAAAAACATATTCACTTTGAGTGACAACATTTTGTGATATTGTTTCTGTGGGGGCGCTCCGCCCCCCACCCCCCCAGGTGCTCCAATTAAGTTGTGTAATATTGAGTTGAGTTTCAGCTTCATCAGAGTACTGAGGGTGTGTGGGGGTGGAGCACTCCCACAGAAAGAATAATTGCAATGATTATTTTACAACAAAATCATGCTCAGCATCATACAACTGCATCAGAGCATCCAGGGGGGTGTGGGGGGCAGAGTACCCCCACAGAAAGAAAGCATAATTTCACTGAACACTTAAAAACTATTTTACTTTGAGTGACAGCAATACAAAAAGCAATGTTTTGTAATATTATTGTTTCTGTGGATATGCTCCGCACCCCACACCCCAAGATAAAGTTGTGCAATATTTGATTCCAAGTTTCAGCTTCATTGGAGCACCAGGGGGGTATAGAAGTGTTACCTGCAGTTATTTGTCAGTTGCTTTTTTTTTTAATGTAGCCTTATTGGTGTAGTTCTTGAGTCTGCTGTTCATACTGGTGTACAGAAGTACGTATTGCGGCAGCTTTTTCAACAAAGCGCAATGCAATCCGGCATGCTAAAGTACCATCATTTACCTTTGTTTTACTCTGGCTGCAACAATTTTGTTTAGTTAAAGATAAATGTTCAAGTGTTCATTTCATGTGTTCTATAAGCTTGTTTTTAGACTTTAGTCAGGTTTTTATTGTAGTCTTTGCATGTGAGCATCTAGGCGGTAGATTGCTAAGAGCAAGATCACTGTTACCAACCAGCTTATTCAAGTTTATAATCAGCAGGGCCATCCAAAATCCTCAGCTGTTTGAATCAAAACTAGTCTGAATGAAAGTATGTTCACAAGGAAGAAACTGCCTTACTGCTTACAAAAATGCTTTATAGTTAGCACCCCATTTAGGTGAAGGGATAATTTGTACCTTTTCTCCCACCAGCGGTTTCGGTCACTTTGGCAACAAAAGGTTTCCTGATAGACTGCATCAACACAAACCAAATGTTAAGTGTTTAAATTTACTTGTACTTGCCAGTGGATTTTGAAACCAAACAAGGCAAGGATTCAAAAAAAGGCAGCATGACACAAAACCCTTCCCCAATTGCACTGCATTGTTTTGGCCAAACCCAAAGTCTGCATGCAAAATTGTCAATATATTTGAGAGTATTTTATAAAAATATTAATACTTTTTACAAAGTTCAAAGTAAAAACTAAAAAATTGCAAGAAATTGCAGAACATGTCAGTTTTTGCTGATAATGGTGACAATTGTGGATTCTGCAAAAACATTGCAGGTGCAGTTTTCCCGTGCCCCTGGTAATGGGACAGAAAGTCATACTGCAGGGTGTCGGGGATGTTGCATACGTAAGCAAAAATACCTGACAGGGTGGGCATTATTGGGAGATACCAGACCGCCCAGGGGCGTAATGAGGCCTGACACCACAGGCGGAGGGCCTTATAGCCCCTGGAAGGTCTGGTATCTCCCAATAATGCCCACCCTGGAGGGTATTATTGCTCTTAGAAAATGGGCACAGTAAAAAAAAAAAATTGAGAAAAATCTGATAATTAAAATACTAATTTATATTAAGTTTTGTAATTAAATAGTTCCTTCACCTATACTGAAATAGAGGGGGTTTTGTCCTAATGGAGACACTGTAGTTGAAAAGAAAAAAGCAGGTTGAATGCTGGTGGTGCTCCCACAGCAGAGTTTGTTTGCTTACATGGCACATTTTTGTTCCCCATTGTATTTTATTTCTGCTTCATTTTGTTTACGTCGTATACAGTGACTGTATATATGTGAAGGTCTGTGGATTTTGTAGGAAGAGGAGGTCGATTGAGGTGACAGAATAACGAAAGCCAAACCTACAAACAGCTGGTATATTCATTAAATTTCGACGGTGTTTTGTGGAAATTGATCGAGGGCTCATGACAGGACAGGGGGGGGGGGCAGAAAAGCATAATGGGAGGCTTAAACTGATGTTCATGTGGCACTTTCAAGTGAAGTACTTTAAGTTGTTTTTTTAAACAGCAAGATAGGTTTCATGGCTGTGCCTTTCTGCGTCTGTGGTAGGGCTGCTTTGGTATGGGTAGTATCTCCGCAATACAGAAAAGATGGCAGTGATTTGAAATGATAATTATGTGTGTTAGCTAATTAGGAAGTGGTGTGGGCACCAAGATACTTAAGTGGGTGAAAGGGCACTACAGGCTGGTACATTTTATTTCCCGGGTATCTATTGAAAGTTAATGTACCCCCCTGGCAAGGGTACTAGCCAATCAGATGCCAGGAAATAAAAAGACCATTTTCTAATGTGTGGTTTGGACAGCCTGCTGTGGCTATGTTGTGTGCCAGGCACCACTGGGCATGCCCGTAGATGTTGGACATGGCATTATCACATGAGGAACATAAAGGTCCAGCCCTAACAGCCCCACATCACTGTGGCATGTGTGCACTGCAGCGGGGGAGGGGGGCAATTATGGCAATGACACGTTCAGAGGGCAGCTGATACCATCATGGGATGAGGTTTATGACAGGGGTCTACCTGACATAAGTGTGGTGTGGTCTACGCATGTTCCTTTTCGACATAAACCAGTTTGTACATCCGCATTATGCTACGCATAGCTGGACATGCCCCTGTGCATAACTTCTGTGGAGCATGCTCATGCTGTGGTTATGCACACTGTATGTCCTGGCTGTGTATCCCATGTAGGTGTGCTGTGTGCATTAATCATGCATATGGCCCTTTGCACTTTGCTTACACAATGTGTAGCATGTATGCACATTGTTGAATAGAGGCAATATGCAAGCAAAGGTTGATTATGACTACTTAGATATGAACATACGAATGTACCAACAGAATCAGACCATCCAGTCTATCCAAGTCTGCTCGAGTGTGCAGCTAGCACCCCTGGTTTGCAACTGCCCCACACCCCTCCCCTTTGTCATCCCACTGCCACCCCCCACCTTCCCCACGCTCATTCTCTCTCCACTGTTCCCTGTCCCATGCCCTTTTGAAGCTGTTTACAGATTTAAGTGATACCACACATTCTGGTAGTGCATTCCATTTTGCTACCACGATCTTTGTGAAAATAGTGTCTCCTCATTTCCCTCCTAAATATTCTCCCATCTTTTCTTAGCCCATGCCTCCTGGTGTCCCTCCCCCTCCTTAGCTTAAAGACCCAGTCTGCCTCATCCTTATTAATTCCCCTCAGATACTTGAATGTCTCTATCATGTTCCCCCTGTCCCTTCTATCCTCCAGAGTGTACATATCAGGTCTCCCAGTCTGCTGTCATAGTCTCTCCGCTCCATTCCACGTATCATCTTTTTTGCCCTCCTCTGCACCCCCCTCCAGTAGCCTGATATCACGCTTTAGATATGGCCTCCAAAACTGCCCACAATACTCTAAGTGCAGCCTTAACAGTGACGTGAAGAGGGGCAAGATCACCTCTCTTCGCTTGGATGAAAACCCCCTCACTATGCACGCTAGCATTTTGTTCACTTTGCAGCTGCTCTCCTCCACTGGGAAGTGTTGTTCATGGTCCCTGTTATCATTACCCCAGGTTCTTTTCCTCCTCAGTGATCCGCAGCTTAACCCCCCCAGCCAGTATTCTCTCCTTGCGTTCTTCACCCCAAAGTGCATAACCTTACACTTCTTTGCATTGAACCCCAGCTGCCACCTCTCTGATCACTCCTCTAGCTTGCTTAGGTCCCCCTGCAGCTGCTTCCATCTCTCCTCTCCATCCACCACTGCTCCAATTTTGGTGTCGTCAGCAAACAGACTTATCTTGCTCACCACCCTGTGTGCAATGTCTGATATGAAGAGCCCAAACAATACTGGCCCCATCATAGAGCCCTGTGGCACCCACTTGTCACTGGCCTTGGAGTTGAGAGCTCCCCTCTCACCACCACCCACTGCAGCCTCCCACTCAGCCAGCTTGTAATCCAGTTCATCATTTTTGCCCCTACCCCTACACCAGTTAGCTTCCCCCAAGCTGCCCATGAGGCACAGAATTGAAGGCTTTACTGAAATCCAAGTAAAGAACATCCACTGCATGACCTTTATACAGCTCACCTGTCACCTAGTCATAATATTGTATCAGGTTAGTTTGACAAGGCTTCCCTGAAACAAACCCATGCTGTCTCACATTCTGGAGGCCATTGTCCTCCAGCTACGACACCAGTCTTTCCTTTAGTATTGTTTCCATGAGTTTGCACACTATGGACGCGAGACTTATTGGGACATAACTGCCTGGTTCATCCCTTGGTCTGCTCTTGTGTAATGGTACTACATGTGCCATCCTCCAGTCCAATGGCACACATCCCGACTCCAGTTAGGTGCTGTACAGATCCACCAGTGGCTCCGCCAGCACCTCCGTCATCTCCCTCAGCACCTTGGGGTGGATACTATCCAGCCTTGGTGCCTTGTCTACCTTTAGTACCCTCAGTCCCTCTAGGATTCTACTTGCCTCAGTTCTTCCATCTGTTGTCTCCTCTCCCCTGTCCGCACCCTCCCAGCCCATGGTGGTAGTGGTCCCCACTTTTTGTTCATGAACACTGAGCAAACGTATTCATTCAGTACTTCTGTCTCCTCCTCGCCCTTTTCCATCCACTTCCCACCCCTTTTTATCCTCACTATTGTCTCCTTGCACTTCCTTTGCTCCCTGATGTATCTGGAAATGTCTTTCTCCCCCTCCTGTTAATTCCCTACACTAATCTCAGCTGTCTCTGGGCCTTGGCTCCTCTCACTCTTCTGGTCACCTCCCTGGGCCATTTTGCATACTCCTTCCTTCTGCTTCCTTCCCCGTCCTCCTATACCTCTGGTGCACCTCTTGTTTTGCTCTCACCACCTTCACTACCTCACTGTTCAACCAGCATCGTTTTCTTGCTCTGCTCCTCTTACTCTGTCTCTTGGTGCAGGCTTCTGTTGCCTCTGTAATCCTCATTTAATAATATAACATTTCTGCTCTGCATCCATCTCCTACCTTATGCCCTCTAGTTTCTCTTTCAGTACTTCTTGCATCCTCCCAAAGTCTTCCCACCTGAGTAACTGATTTCTCTGGCTCCCCGCACATCATGATATTAAACAACACTGTCTGGTGATTGCTATCGGCTAGTGGGTCCTCCAACTTTATTTTCTTTACTGCTTCCCTATTCAACAACACCAGATCTAAAGTGTTCTTTAGCCTAGTAGGTACACTAACCAAATGTGTCAGGAAACCCTCCTAGATCGTGTCCAGGAGCACTTGCTCCCTAGCACTGGAGGTGACTGGAATGCTCCAGTCAACCCCCGGCAAGTTGAAATCTCCCATGATGACCACCTTCCCTTTTCTACATACTTTTCTGATTTGTCCTGCTAATTCCCTGTCAAGCTCCTCAGACTAGGAGGGTGGCCTGTATACCACCCCACACCTAAGTTTCCTACCCTTTGAGTCTAGGAGCTGCAGCCAGATTGCCTCAGTTCTCCTTTCTTCCCCCTCGTCCCCTGTGCATTTGATCCTGTCTCTCACATAGACTGCCACCCCACCACCTCTTCCTTCCTTATAGTCCTTCCTGGATATTTTTTTTTTTTTATTTAGTTGTTTAACCAGGTATAGCACACTAAGCTGAAAGCTTTTTTACAGGAGCAACCTGGGAGCACAAGGAGGTTAAGTGACTTGCTCAGGGTCACACAGTATGCAAGTGGAAGCTGTGGGATTCAAACCGAGGTCTGGTCTGCTGGATGTCACCAGATTTGCAGTTCAGAGCCTTAGACCACTGCGCTATACTGCCTTCTTTGTATTCTGGGATTGCCCGATCCCAGTCCCGGTGCTCAGTTGCTCACGTTTCTGTGACAGCTGCAATATCTACCCTCCACACTGCTAAGAGCTCCTGTAGCTCAGCTGATTTGTGGCCTAAGCTTCTTGCATTCAGCGAAACCACCCTCCATCCTGCCCCCTTCCCTTCATTGGCCTCCATTTCCTTCCTTCTACTCCCTCCTTTTTCGGCTGCCCCGAGTCCTTCCCTGCTAGCCTGGGGGGGGTAGGCTGTGACTCCACTCTATCGGATCCTTGCCTACCTGCCATCCACTTGCCACCCCCCCATCTAGTTTAAATCCACCTTTGTTGCAATATACCTCCCCAGTCTTTGCTTTAATACCTCCTTCCCCTCCCCACTCAGATGCAGCCTATCCCTTGCAAACAGATTATTATCGCAGGTACTGCCCCAGCCGCCCAAAGCCCCATACCCCTTAGTCTGACACCATTCTACCAATCATGTGTTCAACTCCCTAATCCTTTCCTTTCTCACTGTGCTTGCACAGGGTACTGGGAGCACCTTGAAGAATGCCACAGACTCCCCAGTCTCCTCGCACAACCTTCCCACTTCCTCAGTCCTCTCCTTTGTTATCTCCACCATTTCCCCCACTAGGTCATTTGTCCCCCACATGTACCACAGTGTGTGGTTTCCTCCTACCCCTCCTTACACACCTTAGGATTGCCTGTCCTGCCTTGTCTGCTTTTAAGTCCTGGTATGGACTCCACCCATCTTTGACTGTGCCTCTCCCCCATCTGATCCCATTGAGTATGGAGTCCACCAACACCAGTACACCTCCCTCCTTTTTACTCATGCCTGTCGCTAGCCCCCTACCCACGTTCTCATTTATGGGGTCACTCAAGATGGTGCTTTTACAATGTGTCCCTGAGTCTTCCCCCCTGCTCTTCACAATTGAGACCCCTCTGCCTCCTCTGTTTGACTGCCAACCTTCCGCTCCCTCCTCACCTCTCCAAGTCTTATCACTCCCTCTGCCATACCATGCTCAATCTCTCCTCTAGTAATGCCCCTCCATCCCTTCTCTTTGTGAGTACTATCCATTGTGCAATCTTCTCCTGAGTCCTCTTTCCCATGTGTTGCTAGTACAGAAAACATGTTCCCTTCCTCTTTTGCCTTATTGTGTGTTTTCTCCTCCCTCCTTCCTACTGCTGTTTCTCTTTTTCTAGGTCCTACTAGAGTCCACCCTTCATCAACTGGCTTCCTGTCTACTGTGCTCCCTCCTCCTGACCAATCCCTTGCCCCAGTGTACCTTCTCTGTGGTGTCCATGCAACACTCTCAGATGTCAGCCCCCCTACTGATGCAATCCTCCCCTCCTCCCTCAACCTCCTCATCTCCTGCCAAGCCACTGAACCTCTTCCTCAAGCCTCCTTAGCCTGTGGCATATTGGGCACCCTCCCAGCCTCAACAGTATGTTCATCTGCATTGCTGGCCTACAACTATTGCACCCTACAATCCTACTCATGGTCCACACTACCTTTACAGCCTCTCCACACCAACTCTCCCTACAGCAAGTAGAATGAACTAATCCTAGCCCAGACTCTGTCATAAATTGTTATCCTAAAATGCCCTTGCATGCAGCACAAGACAGCTAACTACAGTACTAACTGGAAACCACACTCTTACTCATAAGGACTATAAATCTACTCATACATGTTATATATTTATATGTCTTTAAGACTTAGCTCATATGGCTGTTCCTTGTTTCCTCCTTCCAGGCCTGTCCTGGGGGCTCAGATAAGTTTGCAGCGCCCCAAGCTCCTCCCTCACAGTCTTCAAACCCAACATCCAGTGGTATTTCAGTATTTAACAAATGCTGGTAGAAGGGGTGGGTTGGATGGCTTTTAGAGTCACTCCAGCCACAGAAACCTTTAAGTTAAATTCCACTTTAAGCTACATTAAAAAGAAAATAAACAGTATCAAAACTTACAAAAATCCTCTATACATTAATTCCCTCAACAGCAAGTAGATATAACTAATCCTTCTGTCCTGTAGTTTAAAGAAACAGTAGCAAAACTTACAGAAATCTTCTCCACATCCAGCAAGCAGACTTAACCAATCCTCATCCCCTGCAATTTGATGACTCCCTCAGAATTTAAAGGCTATGTAGGTGGGCATGTCTGGGCATGTCCTGTGTAGTCACTCCAGTCACAGAACCTTTATAGTCACTCCAGCCGCAGAAACCTTTAAGCTAAATTCTACTTTAAGCTAAATTAAAATGAAAATAAACCATATCAAAACTTACAAAAATCCTCTATACATTAACTCCCTCAACAGCAAGTAGAATTAACTAATCCTTTTCTCCTGTAGTTTAAAAAACAATAGCAAAACTTATAGAAATCTTCTCCACAGCCAGCAAGCAGAATTGATGAATTCAATGTTCTGCATCCATAAGAATGTTATCAATTCTCATTGTAAAATCATTTATTTTTTGCCATTGGGAAACATGTGACCATAGTGTTTAACTTGTCATTTTTACAGATCACTGTATCTGTGTATCAAATTATTGACTCTCCTATTAAGATTTTTTTGTGTGTCACACTGTTATTCTCTTGACTGTTTGGACTGGTTGTTCCATACAGTCTTGATGTGTTTCAACCTGCCCCTTTTCTTCTATAGGAAGCTGTCTGACTAGAACCTCAAATCTATTTTTGGTGTATATTATTGATTATTCAAACTTCTCTGCCCTCCTACACTTTTTATTTCTTCATGATGACAGGACAATACACAATTTGCCAGTATTGTTATCAGTTTGCCCTTTCCTTTTCTCATTCATTCTCTTATCACTTTTTTTTTGAGTGCTGGTGAAACTGTCTTTCTCCCAGTACCTTTTCTTACATGTCTGATTTTGTATCTTCTTTACAGTGTCATTCAGGATTTATTTCTTTTGTACCTCCAGTGACCCAATAATAGTCTCTATTTTCACTATTTCATTAGTGCTCTCCATTTCATCTTTTTATTTCTAGTAATAGTTTTTCATTTATTACACATTTTTCACAGGCATACTATATATGTGTTGTGAGAGATCACTGTGTCTATATTGATATGCTACAGTTGAGGCATTCCAGCATGTATTTCATTTCCTAATGCTTGGGGGGGGCGGTCATTTGCTGTGGTCATGATGTCAAATTGGTTGGGGTGATGGGAGAAGGGGTTGATAAGAGAAGTAGGTAGGAACACACGGAGGCCAATTTCACCAAAAAACAAGTAAAAGTCTAGGGCAGCTAACAGATACTGGATGGCCTAAGAAAACATTCAGAAACTATGAACTGCATTATTATAACATGTACCTGTCTCCTGGAGGTAATAAGTAAGATCTGTGGCCCAGTCTACCATGGTGGACACAACCAAATAGAAATGGACTCACACACCGAGGCTTATAAGAACTCAAATTATTTATTAAAAATCACCACATGGCAAGCAAACCCCATGTGCGTTCGCCCTCAGAATGGGCTTCATCAGGGTTTTTTTTTGCTCAGATGATACTTAGCAGAACCACTCTGCTACTGTTGTAGTGGAGGTTAAGGAGCAGCTGGCTTCTGGTAGTTATTTACAACTTGTCTGGCATCTGTGACTGAAGGCAAGTGACACCATGGGCCATGTTAATGTGAGGAACTGTCAGCTGACCTGAGCCAGCAGAGCATACTGCAGGGCTGTCGACCAATGCGTGCATGTAAGCCTTGCAGAGAAATGTGCAGGAACCTTGCCGATTATGCACTTCGGTGATAACAGGATAAAGTGCAGTTTCCTCCTGTCTGTCAGGGACAGCCAGGATTATCCATTTTAAAATTTACAGTGATGAGTATCATCTGGGCTGTTAAGGACCAGTCTGGCCAGTTGATTTTATAACACATCTAGATTGGCAAGGCTGCTTATGAAACACCACAGAGATAGAGATAAAGATCCATGTAATCAAAAGTGAGGAATATCTAAACACAGGATTATCTTTTCTGAAGCACTCCATGTTGTCACTGGAAAGTCGTAACAAATAGGTAAGCTGCACCAATGCTAGAGACACTGGCACTGCTATAGTCTGCAACATTTATTTAAGACTTTCACCAGGAAGGCATACTGAGCAGAGTACCACTTGATTCCAGATGCGTCCTGGGGGGAAGGGAAAGGATGTATACAGCATTGAATGGTACACAGTAATTACAGTACATTACAGCAACAACACAGGTATTATAGAGATATAAGTAGCAACACAAGAACTATAACTTACATGATGAAGCAACCAGTTGGTACACAGAGTACAGTAGTTTGTTAACTAGCTAGCAAGTTCCATGGTTCAGCAACTCGTCTGTCATAAAGTGCCTATATAAAACTTGAAGGTCACACCCTATTTATACAGAAGAATACTATGGCAGTGGAGTGAGTGCAGGCATGTGTATTCTAGGGAGGACACTGAGGGCCTGGGACAGACACAGAGGCATCAGGTTTGGCCAGTGGGGTATTTGGTATCGTGCTGGGACTGCCTTTAGGAGCAGGTGGGGGGGAATGACTTCAGGAGCAGGTTACTCTGCTGGGTGTTAACTGTATGCGTAATGACTGCCGGTAAAGAGTTCCATAGCTTAGGCATACGATAATTGAATGCAGCCTACCCTTTGGCCGTGGACATGTGTGGGGCATGTAGAAGTCAGGAGTCAGGACAGAATGCTGGTGGCATGAGGGTCTTGCAGCCTCTAACTGATCAGTATTTGTGCCAGTGCTGAAAGGGACAACAGTAGTTTTCAAGTAGCTCCTGAACTTGGCTGGAAGTTTTGCAATTTTTAGGGCTGGTCTACATAGTGGGTTAGTTCCTTTTGTGATCAAAGTCAGGAAGGATGTCATAGCTGTCCCTCTGAAATGTACTGAGGGGCTGAGAGATAATTGTTATGTTTGCTTGCGCGCATGCGCAAGAAACATTTTATGGCAGCTTAGGAGAGAAACAGGTTGTGGAGGTGAGGCACTATGGCAGCCAAAGGTGGCACTGCATTTGGGGGCTTGGTACTGGTGGACCAATGCAGGCCCAGTGTCCTGATGCCACTGGTTCTGCAGAAGTGCCACCAAGTTGAAACTTTTCACCGCTGCAAACAGGGGCCACCTCGTCATTGCAGCATCAGCCATTTTGCAGCAATGAGGGAGTTACCCGTCATTGCAGGGCAGTACCTTGCCATCCACATGCCCCCACCCAGTACATTTGCTGACAGGGGAGACCATTCCCCGTTGGCATACTGTAACCCCCTCCCCTATTTGTTGTGTACCAAGGGGGTGCCCAATCCCCCTTGGCAGCATATGCCCCCTAACAGTCTTTCTTTGCTGATGGGGGTCCCAATCCCATCGGCTTCAGTCCCCCCAGTTCAATTTTCCAATGGGGGAGCCCACTCCCTGTCGGCATAATGTCCCCCACCAGTTTGCTGTGTGCTGAGGGGGGTGACCAATCCCCCTTGGCTCTGCCCCCCAACTCTTACATGCTGACAGGGGTGCCCAATCCCCTGTCATCTACAGCCCCCCCAAAACACTCAGGTGGCATGCTGGGAGTCCGCCTCAGCATGCCAAATGTCTCTGAAAAAAAAACGGTCCTGTGATGTTTTTATTTTTTTTAACCTGTAAAACAGAAAATGATCCCTCGTGATCTGTCCTGCTCCATCCCGCAACCCACACCCACCCTCTGTGCACCCTGCCTCTCCACACCCCCCTCACCCCATACTTACCTCCGGAGCCTGGCGTGATGATCTTCAGTGGACCGGGAACACGTCTGCCCTCTTTAAAGCCGACTGCGAACTGAAGAAATGCTGGTAAGCTGTATAATGGCATAAGTAGGTATTTTTCAACTCTGGTGTATATCTCAGTCATTTTTGGGAATCTGGACACCACATTTTCAATATGGTGTTATTAGGACCCCTCCTCATGAATTTAGTCACTGTCGTACCATTAGTCAACCCCGAAAGGTGATTTTGAGGTCACTGCACAGAATCACCTTTTGGGATGGATTAATGAAATGGCAGTGCCACTGTTCATGAGGTGGGCTCCCAAAAAGCTTATGTTGCAAATTTGGTGAAAAAAATAAAAAAAATGACTTTTTTACGAGCATGTTTTGCGCAGTTTCCATGCATGCTTGTAACTTTTGCGAATTTATAATATTTTCACTCCAGATTTTCAACATTGGCATTTTTTCACACCTGCTTATGACCAGTACAGCTGTCATTTTACACATCCTTGCCAAAATGTGTTTTCACACTCCTGGCACAGAATTGCGCGGTTGCTGTGGGAAATTAGTTTTTGG
Source organism: Neoceratodus forsteri (assembly GCA_016271365.2). Classification (NCBI taxonomy): domain Eukaryota; kingdom Metazoa; phylum Chordata; order Ceratodontiformes; family Ceratodontidae; genus Neoceratodus; species Neoceratodus forsteri. Next base: position 235,555,056 of record CM057449.1, on the reverse strand, counting down.
ATAGATTGAGAAAATGACAGTGACAGTGTTTATTAGCAGAGGTCCTAAAGTGCCTATGTTGAATATTTGGTGATGAAAGTCCATTAAATGACTGTGTTACAAGTGAGTATTGTGCAGTTTCCATGCACCCTTGTAACTTTGCAAATTTGTAATATTTTCATGTCAGATTTTCAACACTGGCATTTTTTCACACCTCCTTATGAACAGTACAACTGCCATTTTTTTACATCCTGGTCAAAATGTGTTTTTGCACTTCTGGCACAGAATAGCATGGTTGCTGTGGGAAATCAGTGTTTGGGACGGATTAAGATCGAGCGAGTGAGGGGGGAGTAAATGAGCTCAATGGAGCTCTGTCAGGACTGCGGTAATTTCTTTGTGGGCAGAAAAAGGCGCCAACACAGGAAGGAGTCCAGTACAAAACGGCAGCCTACAGCGCCAGGAGAAACAGAACAATCGAGTGAGGGAGGGGGAGTGAGCAAGCTCAACAGAGCTCTGTTGGGATTGCTGCAGATTTCTTTGTGGGCAGAAAAAGGTGCCAATGGAGGAAGGAGCCCAGTACAAATGGGCTGCCTGCAGCACCAGGAGAAACAGAATGAGCGAATGAGAGAGGGGGAGTGAGCGGCCTCAACGGAGCTCTGTCAGGACAGCTGTGAACTTCTTTGTGGGCAGGAAAAGGCACCAACACAGTCAGGAGCCCAGTACAAAAGGGTAGGCTGCAGCGGTGGGAGAAACAGAATGAGCGTGTGAGAGAGGGGGAGTGAGCGACCTCAACAGAGCTCTGCCAGGACAGCTGCGGATTTCATTGTGGGCAGAAAAAGGTGCCAACACAGGCAGGAGCCCAGTACAAAAGGACAGCCTGCAGTGCCGGGAGAAACAGAATGAACGAGTGAGAGAGAACAAGTTAGTGAGCTCAACGTAGCTCTGCCGGGACTTTAGAGTTGCCCACCCTCCTGCCCAGGGTCCTCTGTGGTCCTATATTGCAGCAGGGTCTCGGGGGTGAAGACAAAGCAATGATTGGATACTTTGAGGATTGCTGTAATGATACATATTTAGTTGTTCTGTTTGTTTCTCTAACTGAGCTAAGAACTGAGCTGTAATACAGAAGGCACCACCACCCGGTAAGAATAAGGAGGAGAAAGGGTGTGTACTACTGGGAGGAGGGACACAGGTAAAGGAGGAGCAGAGTGAGGAGAAGGAGGGTTATGGGTGGAAGGTGATCTCTTTCAACGCAGGAAGCCTGGGGAACAAAATTGCAGAGCTTCAGGTGCTCCTTTCAGAGGGGAAGGTGGACATTGCTGCAGTGATGGAGACTTGGGCCACAGAGTACCATATCTGGGACTTGACAATCCCAGGATACAGAATATACAGGAGGGACCGTGGGGTTGGAAGGGGGGGTGCACTCTATGTGAGGGAAAGGATTAAATGCATAAGGGGTGAGGGAGAAGAGGAGAGGAAAGAGGCGCTTTGGGTGTAGCTCCTGGACTCTAAGGGCAGAAAGCTGAGGCTGGGAGTGGTGTACAGACCACCAGCCCAATCCAGGGAACTGGATGGGGAGTTAGCAGAGCAGATACTGTAAGAAGAGTGTGTAGAAGGGGGAATGTGGTGATAGTGAGGGATTTTAACCTACCACGGGTTGACTAGAGCACCCCGTCCACTAGCAGTACCAGGGAGCAGGTGCTCCTTAATGCAGTCCAGGATGGTCTTCTGACGTAATTGGCAAATGAGCCTACAAGGCTTGGTAACACTCTGGACCTAGTAACATAGAAACATAGACTTTGACAGCAGAAAAGGACCCCTTGGCCCACCCAGTCTGCCCATTTCCCTACCTACTGGATAAGCTGCAGATTCTAGTTAACCAACAGCCTGCTTCCTGCAACCCCGCACTATAATTGCTTTGTGTCTGTCCCAAGCATGTTTGAATTCTTCCACTGTTTTAGACCCAACGACCTCCTCAGGAAGGCTGTTCCATGTATCCACCACTCTCTCCGTGAAAAAGAATTTCCTCACATTACCCCTGAGCCGTCCCCCCTCTATCTTTAAACTGTGCCCCCTTGTTCTTACACATCTCTTTTTCTGAAAGATGCTACCCTCCTGGACTTTGTTGATTCCCTTGAGGTACTTGAATGTTTCTATCATGTCCCCCATCCTCCTTTTCATCAAGGGTATACATATTCAGCTCTCTCTGTCTCTCTTCATATGGTTTCTGATGTAGACCCTGCACCATTTTAGTTGCCCTCCTCTGGACTGCTTCCATCCTGTCTATGTCCTTGTGCAGATGAGGTCTCCAAAACTGCCCACAGTACTCCAGATGGGGTCTCACCAACTGTCTGTATAGAGGGATAATCACTTCCCTTTTTCTACTTGTGATGCCCCTTCCTATGCATCCCAGTATCCCCCTGGCTCTCCTCATTGACTTCTCACATTGCTTTCCCACCTTTAGGTCATCTGATATGACTACTCACAGGTACCTTTCCATTTTTGTTATTGTTAGTACCTCCCCCACTATTGTGTACTCTTCCCCTGGGTTTTTGTTTCCCAGATGCATTACTTTGCACTTCTTTGCATTGAATCTAAGTTGCCATATGTCTGACCATTCCTCCAACCTTGCCAAGTCCCTTCTCATCTTTTCTACCCCCTCTTGTGTATCAACTCTGTTACAGATCTTTGTGTCATCTGCAAAGAGGCATACCTTTCCCTCCAGACCTTCTGCAATGTCGCTTATAAAGATGTTAAAGAGGACTGGACCCAGTTCTGAGCCCTGAGGTACTCCACTAGTAACACCCCCTTTCTTCGGAATGTGTTCCATTCACTATTACCTTCTGTGTCCTGTTGTGCAGCTCGTTTGCTACCCAAGCTACCACCCTGGGACCCACTCCCAGGCTGGCTAACTTGATTATAAATCTTTTGTGTGGGACTGTGTCAAATGCCTTGCTAAAGTCTAGGTAGGCCATATCCACAGCCCCTCCCTGGTCTATTACTTTGGTCACCCAGTCAAAGAAATCAGTTAGATTAGTCTCACATGACCTTCCTGCTGTAAATCCATGTTGCTTTGGGTCCTGTGCCCCGCTGGCCTCTAGGTGCTCAACAATTCTTTCTTTCAGAAGTGATTCCATCATTTTCCCTACTACTGAGGTCAAACTTACAGGTCTGTAGTTTCCTGCTTCTGCCTTGCTCCCACTTTTGTAAGGGGAATCACATCTGCCCTCCTCCAGTCCTCAGGTACCACCCCATCCTGCCATGATTTGTTAAAAAGTGTGGTCAGTGGTGTCACTAGGTCCCCCCTTAGTTCTTTTAGGATTCTGGGGTGAATCCCATCAGGCCCCATTGCTTTGTCCACCTTGAGTTTTAGGAGTTCTTTCAGGACTCTTTCTTCTGTGAATGGACTGGTATCAACCCCCTACCCAGAGTGCTTCTATTGTCTGGTTTAGGTAACTGCTCCTCATCTTCTTTTGTGAATACTGAGCAAAAGTATTCATTCAGTATCTCTGCCTTTTCACTGTCTCCTCTGCCCACCTCCCTCTCCTTTATTAATCTACTATCCCTCCCTTAACCTTTCTATGCTCCCTAATGTACCTATAAAGGTTTTATCTCCTTTTGACTGAGTTGGCTATTTTTCCTCGGTTTGTGCCTTTGCTATCTGACTGCCTTTCCCACTTCTTTCTGCTTTAATTGATACTGTTCCCTGTCATGCTCCCTCTGTGATTCCTTATACTTTTGAATGCAGCCTTTTCTCCTTAACCTTCCTGCCACCTCTTTTGAGAACCATAGTGGGTTTTACTCCGCTTTGTTTTCTTTATTTGTTTTACACAAAGACTTGTTGCCTCTATGATGGCAGTTTTGATTTTCTCCATTGTTCTTCCACCCCTCCTATTTGGCCATTTGCTAGTGCATTCTTCAGGTGTGCACCCATTTTGCCAAAGTCAGCCCTTCTAAAGTCCAGTATCCTTGTTTTTGTATGGCTTATCTCCATGGTTGTGCTCATTGTGAAGCACACTGTGCAGTGGTTGCTTGTTCCCAGATGTCTACTGACTTCTAAATTTGTGATCCTCTCTCCATTTGAGAGTACCAGGTCTAGTATTGCTCCCTCCTGAGAGGGTTCCAGCACTATCTGTCTAAGGTCTGCTCCCTGCAGGGCATCAAGAATGACCCTGCTCTTGGATGTGGCTGCAGTACATGTCCTCCAGTTAACATCTGGCATATTCAGGTCCCCCATCAACAGTATCTCCCCTTTTTCAGCCATTTTGAGAATGTCCTCTATCATTTTCTTGTCCATTTCCTCCCCTTGAGATGGGGGTCTGTATACAACCCCTGTGTGGATTGTGATGCCATTCCCCATCTCCAAGGTAACCCAGAGTGCCTCTTGTCCTCCCCCTTTACTTTATAGTTCTGTAGCTTTGATCCCTTCCCTTATGTATAGAGCTACTCCACCTCCTCTTTTGTCTTCCCTGTCCCTTCTGTAGATTGTGTACCCTGGTATGTTGACATCCCATTCATGGTTCTTGGTGTACCATGTTTCTGTGACTGCCACAATATCCAATTGTTCATCTTCCATCAAAGCTACTAGCTCAGAAAGCTTGTTTCCCAGACTACGGGCATTAGTAGTCATTGCCCTCCATTTAATGTTGGCTTGATCCTTTTTCCCCCATCCCAGCTCTTATTGCTCTTATCAGTTTTACCATTTACCCCCATCCTGCCCTGTGTTGAGCTCTGTACCTCAGTGTTTACCCTACTACCTGCCCTGTTTTGTGGTGGGAGGCTTGACTTTTCCTGCCTTTTATCAGTACCTCCCCCCTTATCTAGTTTAAAAGCTTGCCAAGGAAGCATTTAAACTGTCACCTAGGAGCTTGGTCCCCTTTGTGGACAAATGCAGACCGTCATACCAGTATAGACCTTTATCTCTCCAGGTGGACCCCAGTCCCCAATGAAGCCAAAGCCTTGTGCTCTGCACCAGTTTTGCAACCATTCATTAAACTGCATGGTGTGCAGTACCCTAGCCTCATTCCTGCCATGGACTGGTAGCACCTCTGAGAAGGTTACTGTGCTTGCTACCCGTCTGAGGCCCCTCCCCAACTCCACAATTCATTCTGCACTGCACTGATCCCATGCTTAGCTAGGTCATTTGTCCCAAAGTGGACAATGATATCTAGTTCTCTATCCTGTGATGATGCTTCTACAATTGTGAGGATTCGCTTCTTGTCCCTCCAAGCCATGGCACCAGGCAGGCAGCTTACTTCCTTCTCTCCCTTCCCCAGTTCTACCCCCTAACAATTGAATCCCTATCAGTAGCTGTTTCCTTCCCCGTGGTGTGACCTTGCCACCCTTTGTGGGTCTCCCTGTGGATGTCCTCAGCATTCTTCTGGGTCTCCACTGAGGGTGCCATCATAGAGAACCTTGCTCTGCCAGAATGGCATCTGATTTGTGTAGAGGTACAACTGGGGGGCTTCACCTCTGGTCCACCACCCGCACCCTCCCAGAACCCACTGTGGTCCTACTGCTCTTCCTACTCCGAAACCTCTGACTCAGTGGTTGTGGCAGTGGTGCTCTTAGGGAAGGGGAAGCCTCCTTAATCCTTGCTAGTTCAGCCTGGAGGTGGGCAACCTCCTCTCTCAGAGCTGACAGTTGCCTACAAATAGGACAGCAACGCAGTTTCCAGAATGTTTCCTGGAAAACTGCTGCCCCACAGCCAGTGCATTGCACCACTCCCCACATGTCCCGCTCCCTTATTCTATACAATATGTAATTATATATGTATTATTATTTGTTTTGTGTAACTGCTCTTTATCCACGTTGCAGGGTTATTAGGAATATGACAGTTCTGCCCCAAGACCTGTTGAGGAAGTGATGTCAGAACTGTGGCTATAAAGGAAATGCCACGCCTGGGGGTGGGGTGGGGAAGGGTGGGTGGGTGGGTAGTGCACAGCCACTGGTGACTGTTAGAAACAATCAGATACACAACTGCTCCACCACACTGGTGAGTACTGTCCTTTATAGTAATACAACTAACACCACAATTTACTAGACCATGGCTCCAACACAAACCACTCTACTGAGTCCAGGGATAAAAATGAACTCACTTCTCAGCCAGCAGGACACTTAAAATGTTACAAAAATATCCTTCCAAATGCTAGGTCTCAACCCCCGCACTCGAGCAAATTCAGTTGTATCTCACTCTGGTTATAAAATTTCTACCCTTTTAAAGGAAACCTGCAGTTCTCTGCTTAATGCCAATAAGGAAAAATACAAATAAAACTTTTTGTAGAAAGTTTATCTCCCTTCTTACCCTGTGCTCTGCAGTATTATGCCTTAATCAGGTTTCCAGGTCCTAAATGGAGTTGCAGTATGTTCTTTGCAGTAAGTTTGAGCTTCCAACAGACACTTTAAAGTCAGTGTGACTCTGGCAAATGGGGAGGTGGAGAGGGAGGTAAGGGGTTTAGAACCCACTAGCAGGTAGCGACCACCAAACAGTGTGGCTCATTGTCGTGCTGAGCAGGGAGACAGGAGGCACGGGCACTAAGGTGGTGAACTTCATTAGGGTGGACTTTGGGGGGATGGGAGCAATACTGAAAGGGAGACTTCAGGATATAAGGCCGGTGATGAATGCAGAACAAACATGGGGAGTCATAAAGACTGAGCTAACAGAGGCCACAGTAGCCTACACCAGGGCCAGGGGTAAGAAGAGCAGAGCCAAGAAACCATGTTGGCTGAACAAGGAAGTGCTACAAGGGGTGAGGGCAAAGATGGCTACATACTAGAAGTACAGGAGAACAGGGAAGGGAGAGGATAAGGAGGCTTTCAGGACTTGGTCAAGGTAGGTTGCCAGGAGGGTGAAAAAAGCTAAGGCTCCAGGCAATTAAGTTCTGCACAGGACATAAAGGGAAGGGAAAATGACTTTTTTAGCAATGTCATGGAAAAGAGGAAGTACAAGGAACATTCTGTGAGGATAAAGTGGGGAGAGGATTAGGTGGAAAAGGGGAAGGAGCAAGTAGAAATTCTAAATGATTACTTCTGCACCGTTTTCTCAGGGAGGTCTTGTCAAACCAATAGAGTATTGTGACTGGGTGACAAGGGAGTTGGACAAGAGCCATGTGGTACATGTCCTGAACTCGGACTTCAGTAAGACCTTTGATACAGTGCCTCATGGGAGACTGGAGGGAAGCTGATGGCAGTGGGGGTGGGGAAAAAAGCTGATTAAATGGACAGAGAACTGGTTATAAGGGAGGGTGCAGAGGGTGGTGGTGGTGGTGGTGGAGCTCTTGGCACCCAGAGGAGTGACAAGCGGGGTGCCGCAGGGGTCAGTGCTGGGCCTGGTGCTATTGGGGCCTTTATCTCCAATATAGCACATGGATTGGGGAGCAGGGTTAGTCTGTTTGTACATTATACCAAATTGGGGGCAGTGGTGGATGAAGAGGATGGATGGGGAAAACTGCAGGGGGACCTAACCAAACTAGAGACATGGTCGGTGGAGTGGCAGCCAGAATTCAATGCAAAGAAGTTTAAGGTGATGCACTTCAGGGCTAAGAACCAGAAGAAGGACTATTGGTTGGGGATCAGAGAGGAGGAGAAGGACCTAGGGGTGTTGGTAACTGGGAGTATGAACAACTCAGCCCACTGCACAAGAGCAGTAGTGAAGGCAAACAGGATGCTGGGGTGCACCATAAGGGGGTTCTCCTCCAGACATAGGGATGTGATCATACCTCTCTACAGATCATTGGTCAGACTGCACCTATAGTACTGTGTGCAATACTGGAGGCTATACCTGAGAAGAGATATAAAGTTACTGGAGGAAGTGCAAAGGAGGGCAACAATTGTTAAAGGGGATGGAAGGAAAGGGATATGAAGTTAGGCTGAAGGACCTGAACATGTACACACTGGAGGAGAGGAGGGATAGGAGGTATATGATTGAAGTATTTAAATACCTGAGGGGGTAAATAAACCTAGCACAGAGGGGGTGTTTAAACTGAGGAGTGAAAGAGAGATGAGGGGGCATGGACTAAGGTTGAAATGATGACGCTTCAAGAGGGAAATGAGGAGCCACTACTTCTCTGAGTGGGTGATATCTAGTTGGAATGCACTACCAGAGGGAGGGTAACATGTAGGACAGTCCATTCCTTTAAGGAGGAGTGGGATAAAGCAAGAGGAAGAGTCTGGTGGCAGGGGCTAGGACATGCAGTGGAGGAACTTAAGGGGAGGAGGCTGGGGCAGAGCAATCTATGGTGCTAGCTTCACTCAGGCAGACTTACATAGACCGATTGGTGTGTTCTGCTGGCAGATTTGTATGTTCGTATGTAAAATCACAGTGACTCTGTTCATGAGCAGAGGTCCTAAAACGCCTATGTTGAAAATTTGGTGACACATGTTCATAAAATGACTGTTACAAGCATGCATGATGCAGTTTCCATGCACCCTCGTAACTTCGCAAATTTGTAATATTTTCACTCCAGATTTTTTACATTGGCATTTTTTAAGACTTCCTTATGAACAGTACAGCTGTCATTTTTCACATCCTGCCTGAAATATGCTTTTATACATCTGGCGCAGATCACTGTGGTTGCTGTGGGAAATTAATGTTCGGAACAGATTAAGAAAATCATAGTGACAGTGTTTATGAACAGAAGTCACAAAATGCCTATGCTGAAAATTTGGTGAAATAATTCCACTAAATGACTGTGTTACGTGCATGCATTGTGCAGTTTCCACGTACGCTCATAAGTTTGAGCCTTTTTAATACTTTCACTACAGATTTTCAACATCGCCATCTCTTCACACCTCTCTATGAATGGCACAGCTGTCATTCTTCACATCCTGCCAGATCTGTGTTTTCGTACATCTGGTGCACAATGGCACGGTCGCTGTGGAAACTCAAATTTTGGGACACATTGACGAAATCAGAGTGCCACTTTTCATGAGAAGAGGTCCCAAATGCTTTCATGAGGTGGAGGCCACAAAATGCCCATGTTGAAAATTTGTACTGCAAATACCAACACATACCTGGGGCATTACGGTTTCTTACCATAACATCCCACCCTGTACAGACTGAGAGGCAGGGGTGTGCCTTTGGATTGCCGACTGTAATGCTCATGCCATTCCAACCCAACCCCACCCCCACCCTGCAGCCACTGACAGGCATCGGGCTGTGCCTTGGACTCTTCGGCCCCACAGTTCACCCCATTCTATATTGCACCCATTTTAGTGTATGTCCTTATGGAGTGGGGTGACTGTAAAGCCAAACACCCCATGGCACACCTCAATACTTGTCAGTGTCTGCAGGATAGGGTGTGGTGAAATGGCATGACAACCCAAACGCATGCCCCAGTGCCTGTCCGTCTCTGCAGGGATGAGGTGGGGTTGGCGTGAAGTTCAATACTTCACTGCCATTCCTACTCTGCATCTGTCTAACTCCTGCATTTCAAGTGCTAATACCAGCAAGGAAACATTTGGCATTGACAAATGCTTGTTATATGTAGCGTTTAGCGACTGAGTGGTGTGCCGTGCTATTGCTCCTTGCAGCTGTCTGTAGCACTTTGTTAACTTTCTATTGGATGCAAGGAGAGCAGAGCATGAGAGCCTGATGAACAAGTGAGTATTCTCATGTGATGACCCAGGTGACTCACAGAAGAAGTTTTTAGGTTGTTTTGCCTAGCCCCCTACACAACACTGATGACAAGAATGACAATGAACAAATGAGTTCAGAGAGGCAGTTCTAATAAACTCTCAGTCTGCAGACCTTTGTGAATGGAAAACTATCCTTTATTTTTTTCTGGAAAAATTTAAATCATCTATTTAAAACTGAAAGTTTCGTGGTATTAAATTTTTGAAATGCAGGAGGGCAAATAATAGCAGAGCTGTGGCACCATTTGGTTGTATATAATCACATTCATACACACTGTACCCCGAACTGTTTTACATGAAACAGATGCTCCATACTGGTAGTGCAGGGAATGAAGAATAGAATTTCTGGGGCCTATCTTTGCCAATCAGGAACCTGATGGATCCAGTGTCCAACCCATCCTATCAGGGAATAAAACAAATCTGCCTCCCCCCCAACAATCTGACAGATCCAGTGCCAACCCTGACCAAGAACACAAATGATTCCCAACAGTTGATAACAATCAGACAGACATCTGTATACAGATGCAAGTTAATTTATTTGGCATGCCGCATGATTATGAATTCTTCCAATAGTACATAATCCAACAGTAAATTAATGCAATACCAGAGTAAAACAGTGCAAGTAGCCCAGTGTCCTTGTGCTTTGCTCAGACTGAAGCTTCATCAGGGGGCCCAACATGACCCATCAGGGAATTAAAAAAAAACTTGGCCCTTTCCTCCTTTCCAACTGATTGACTGGCCTGACAGCCAGCTCAGCCCATCAGGGAATGTAAAAAATGTATCTCATTCCTAAGCTCCTTGATGGGTCTGGTATGCAACCCAGTCTTCAGGGAATAAAAAAATATTTACCCATCCCGCAACTATTTCATGGATCCAGTGTCCAGTGAGGCCTGTCAGGGGATACAAAAAATCTGTTCCCCTCCCCATACTGCCTAACGAGTCTGATGCTCAACCCTGCCTGGCAAGGAATAAAATAAAATACGTCCATCTCTCTCCCCACAACTATTTTATTAGTCTGGGGGCCACCCCGGCCCGTCATAGAATAAATAAATATGCCCCTCCCCAGCTACCTGATGGGTTCCATGCTTAACTTACCCAGTGTGCTATCTTTTTTACTTAAACTCATGGGGGAGATTAAATCAGAATGTCTGTAGGCACTTTTTCAGAGAAAGGGTGGTGGACAAGTGGAGCAAGCAGCTGGAGGAAGTGGTACAAGTCAAATCAGTGAGCAGCTTCAAACAGGGATGAGACAAGAATGTGGGAGTAGGTAGAAAAGTGGGAAAGAAACAAATGGGAGGGATGGCTGCTAGGGCTAGTACAAAGTACTTGGGTAGAGTGGGCAGACTGGATGGGCTAATAGGTCTTTTTCTAACGTTATTGTCTGTTTATGTGTATCTATGTACTAAGCCAGACAAAAACAAGGAAAAGCAACAGCAAACCAGTCAGCAGAAGGTGGAATCAGCAGGGTAGTAAAACACTGCTCTCCCCATGCCCGCCCTTTCATTTTAAAGTGAGGGGCTCAAACACTGTACGGTGGCTTGGGGCTTTAGTCACAGTGCTGCTGCTGCCAGTCTGTTAAGACATCTTTGCATCCTCTCTCCCACAAAACACTAGCAAGGAAGACTTGATTGAAGGAGCCAGTGGCGCAGACTTCTGAAGTTGTAATCCCAATTACCAGTGATCCCAACTTGTCTGCCCGACTGTTACTCACTCACTCTTTCCCTTTCTCGGTTCTCAATCTCAGCTCTGCACTCTTCCCAGCATGCATGTAGAGATCATACTGCTATGCACACCACAACCCAAAATGCTGTTCAGCCAAACTTGCCTGGTCAGGCAATAAGAACATATGTCATCCTCCCACTAACTACCTGACAGGTCCAGTGCCCCAAACAGTCTAACCCTTTCCCTCCCACAGCTACCTAATGGGTCCAGTGCCTAATATGATCTGTTAGTGAAAAAAAAAAATCTGTCCCTTCTCCTCCAACCAACTACCTGATGAGTCCAGGGCTAAATCCAGATCATCAAGAAATAACAAAAATGCTGTTCTCTTCCCCTCAACAGCCTGAAAAATCCCAAGCTAAATCCAATCTATGGGAGGGGGGGATCTGTCACCCTTCCCCAAGCTATGTAATGGGTCTGATGCTCAACCTGACCCATTAGGGAATAAAATCATCTGGCCCTCTCCTGCCAACTACTGTAGGGTCTAGTATCAAACCTGGACCATCAGAGAAAAAACAACCTGTGATATGGAGTGGGTACTGTAAGTGAGTTTGGTGCTGGGGGGACAAAACTAATTGCCTGGTGTTGGGTGGACTTGAACCACTGTGTACAGGGTAGGAAGCATTACTGAAAAACAGTGCCACTGTGTCAGTGCCCTCCCTGTGGGCACACTATATAAAAAATCTGTAAAACTGACGATGGATGTATTCCTCATATAACTGCAATTCCAACAATGAGACCAGTGAGACAGTAGGGCCTGCTACCAAAATAAACAAAGAAAACATATAAAAAACAAGACAAGCCTTGCTAGCACCAGCCAGTTTTTATGTTTGCTTGCATGCATGTGCAAGAAACATAGTGCCATCATCCGGGTTTTCAGAGGTGTGGCACCCGTCTTCCAATTTAGTCAGTGTGTTTGCAGGCACAGCTGCAGTTCTCCAATGAATGCTGCAGCTGTCTATGACAGCAGTTGAAAATGCAGTGGTGTACAAAAGGGAGAGCTACGCTTCAGTGAGCAGCGATAAGATATTGCGTGTTCATGCATGCTCTCCACACACACACACACACACACACACACACACACACACGCACACACATACTGCACGCTCGTGCTTCCCCTCCCTCGCACACACTGTATAGCTGACGTGTGCTGCGCTCCCCCCCCCCAACAGAGTTCCAGATGCCACGCTGGGATCCCACCCCAGTGTGGCAATAGATAGTATGGCCGATGGGGGTGCCCAATCCCCCATCGGCTCCATGGCTCCCCCAAACAGCCTTCCAGCTGCCATGCTGGGAGCCCACCACAGCATGGCTAATGTCCCGCATTGTCCAAGTAATAAAAAAAAAAAAAAAATGAAAGAAAACCTGAAAGAAAAAACCTTCCCTCGCTGACTGTCTTGATCCAATCTCCCCCACCCGTGGCCAGCCTCTGTGCATCTACCTCCCCACACACCCCCACTCACCCCATACTTACCTCCAGAGCTTGGTACAATGATCTTCGGTGGACCGGGAACATGTCTGCACTCTTCAAAGCCGACTGTGAACTGAGGAAATGCCGGTAAGCTGTACAATGGAATTAATAGGGTTTTTTCAACTTTAGTCCATATCCCTGACATTTTAGGGAATTTGTTCACAAAATTTTCAGCATGGGGTTTTTGGGACCCCACCTCATGAATTCTGTCACTGTCATGGCATTAATTGGCCCTGAAAGGTGATTTCGTAGTCACTGTGCGGAACCAACTTTTGGGACTGATTTACGAAATGACAGTGTCACAGTTCATGAGGCAGACCCCCAGAAACCCTATATGGAAAATTTGGTGAAAAATTCCCTCAAATGACTGTTTTACAAGCATGTGTTGCGCTGTTCCTATGCACTCTCGTAAGTTTGCAAATTTTCAATTTGTCCACTCCAGATTTTCAACATTACCATTTTAGCATACCTCCTTATGAGCAGTACAGCTGTCATTTTTTCACATCTCGGCCAAAATGTGTTTCTGCCCATGTAGCATACAATGGCATAGTCAGTGTGCAAAATCAATGTTCGGGACAGATTAAGAAAATCACAGTGACACTGTTCATGAGAGCAGAGTGATAAAATGGCTATGTTAAAAATTTGGTGAAATACGTCCATAAAATGACTGTGTTATGAGTGACCATTGCACAGTTTCCACGCACCCTCATAACTTCATGGATTTCTAATATTTTCAGTCCAGATTTTCGCCACTGGCATTCTTCCATACTTTCTTATGAACAGTACAGGTGTAATTTTTCACACCACGGCCGAAATGTGTTTTCGCACTTCCAGCGCAGAAATGCATGGTCGCTATGGGAAATCACTGTTCGGGACAGATTAAGAAAATCACAGTGACACTGTTCATGAGCAGAGGTTACAAAATCCCTGTGTTGACAATCTGCTGTAAATAAAATCCCCAAACTAATTGCATTACAGATGTGCATTGTGCATTTTCTATGCAAGCTTGTGACTTCACCAGTTTTTTTAATATTTTCACTGCAGAATTTTGCACCTCCCCATGAACAATACAGCTGTCATTTTTCACATCCTGTTCAAAATGTGGTTTCACACCTGTGGTGCCTAATGGCGTAGTTGCTGTGCGAAATCAACTTTCGGCTAACAAACTGATATTGCCACCATTCATAAGGTGGGGGTCACAAAAAAAACATGTTGAAAATTTGGAGTGAAAATGCCAACGAACACCTGAGGCGTTAGGGTTTCTGATCATAACGCCCCAGCCTGTACAGATCGAGAGGCATCAGGGGGTGTGACTTGGGATTCTCGCCTGTAATGCTCATTCCATTCCACACCCTGCAGCCAGTGAGAGGCATCGAGGTGTGCCTTGAACTCTGCAGCCCCAAAGTTCATCCCACTCTCCTATACAGGACCCAACTCACTGTGTTTCCTGATGGAATGGGGTGAGCATAAGGGCCAGAGACCTCATGGTACACCGTGACATTTGTCAGTGTCTGCAGGGTAGGGTGTGGTGAAATGGCATGGCCATTATGCCTGATGACCCAAAGGCGCACCCCAATGCCTGTCAGTCTCTGCAGGGTGCTGGTGGGGTTGGCTTCAGTTCAATACTTCACTGCCATTCCTATTAAGCAGCTCTCTAACTTTTACACTACTAATGCCAATGCCAGCAAGCAAACATTCGGAATCGACAAATACTTGTTTTTTCTCCCAAAAAGTAATTCTAGCAAGAAGATTGCATGTTTGCATAAGTGTATTCTCTAAAACAGGCATACTTTTCTTAAAATTAAAATTGATAAAGCTGTTTGTTTTTTTGTCACAAACTGCTTCACTTGTGAAGGTCTGTGTGAGTAGCCATTCTGCCACCCTTAATGAAAATTAAGGATGTAAGTATAGGGACCTTTTTTATGCTGTGTGATCTGCCTTTTTCTTAATCTGATGCTAAATGCAAGTCTGGGGAATTTGATTTATTGGCAATTAGTTCCCATCCCTCTTCACTACTGCTGCAGGAGGTCATGGATGCCCAGACAGTTAAGGAGTTCAAAATATCTTGGGACAGACATAGCAGAATATTGAAATAAGGTAATATACTTGGGGGGGGAGTAGGTCAAATTATGAGCAGACTAGATGGATCACGTGGTCCCCATCTACCATCATGTTTGTATGTTCATCACTGCATAGTGTTTTTACTTTAATTCTTCTTCTGTGGAGGTAACTGACTATTGAGAGTTTCAGTCCTTTCCTGCTGTATTTCAAAGACTCTCGAAGCCATTTGTGAGAGAGAGATGCATTTCTGTGCACTTTTTACATGTCTAGGGCACTTTCAACCACTGTTGACCTGTGCTGGATTTGAACCAGTGACCTAGAGGTGAAAGGCTCTGCCACCTGCTACTAATTCACTCAGCCATCCTGTTCTGCAGTATGGCATTCTATTGCTAGCATATGAACCTTGATCTCCCAGTGAGACATGTGACCACCCTGCCTTGGTCAGCATACTCCTGAATATATGAGTAGTCTCCAAAGAGAAAACAACAAACCCACTATAATTGCTTTTTTTTTTTTTTTAGTTTATCCTCTATTGAGATTTTACATCAGAGAGCACAGAACTTACAACACACCAGTAATGCCCTTATAACTCTCTGATCCTGGCTAGAACAATAGTTCCTGGGATTACAGACTAATGTCAAAGTACAGGGAGACATTAACAACAAGAAGACTGTTAAGTGTACCATGATAACAGTCAAGTAGGAATCCAAAATACCTTCTGGTTACAGAGTTGTAGCCTTCTGGAATATCTGATCCTCAATATAAAAAGTTCTGAAATGTAAACCCTAAGTAAAAGTCTAACAAAAACAGTAACTAGAACAAAATAAGTAAAAAATGCTGCATCAGAATTAATAATATTAAATATGACAGCGTAGTGGGAAAAAAAGTACTTACCAGCTGAAATAGCTCTGAAGCTAAAGATATCAGCAGAGTAGGACCATACCGAGTAGGGGTAAAAAGGGGTAGTGATCTTCCTTGTTCAGAAATCATAATCAACTTGAAATCTGATAAGGCAAGAAAGATAAGGCACCTACCCCTCTCATTAACACTACAAAACAATGAGGATCAGGAAAGATAGGGTCCCCACACTTTACCATTAAATGCCAATTTATCTGTGGCTATAAAAGATAAATACTACAGACTAGCCAGTGTATACATACTGTAAGCCCACTATAGTTAATGCAATGCCAGCAATTTGTCATACACCCCACAATATTGACAATAATAACTTTTCTTTTGCCCCTGCAGTTGTCTATGGATCATGGTTTGATCACATTAAAGGATGGCTGAGTGTGAAGGATAAAATTGATATGCTCTTTATTACCTACGAGGAGCTTCAGCAGGTAAGGCATGGAGATTGGGGATCGAAGCAGAGCCAAATCTATGATTCTTTTATGTTCTGTGACTTTAAAGAGGTAGGCATGGTAAAGGAGTTTTATAAATCCTGCTGGCAGGAAAAGTTGGTGGGTTTCTTATACATGCAGATTTTATACAGACCATTCTAAAAGATTTGTCTAAATGATTGATTCTAGTCTCTGTGTGGTGTTTTGTGAAAATATTTGTGTTTCAGAAGTGGCCAAAACCTAGTATTAATGAAAGGTATTAAATGTTTAGCATTTGAAAGTGTAACAGAGGTTTTCAGATCTCACTTTTGGTTTAACAGAAAGGTCCATTCAGCCTCTCTTCTGTTTACCTGTGTAGTTTTAGGCATGAACAGTGCTTGCCTCTAATACACCCTGCTAATTTCATCGGGAATTAAATGTAAATGAAAGTACTTAAAGCAGCCGTGCAATGAAAAAAGTTACTTCCAAAAACTACCTTTCTGCTATGGTTATGAAAGATATGTAGCAGAACTGTTGATTTTGGTTTTCTGGATGCTAGCTATGCTATGTACTATACATTTGCATTTTTGTCTGGATTCTTAGCCTCCTCAGGTCCTCAATATTATCTCTATGTAAAATGAGGCGGCCATGTTTTTTTCTTAAGAAATAATTATTTTAAAACTTTCATAAAATTCCTAAATGATGACATAAACTGAAAACTTTACCACCAAAATAAACTGGATGACATCTGGCATTGATTAGGAAGGAAAAAAGGTGGCAATCAAATTTTAGCCCATTTTCGTTGCACTGCTACTTCAAGTATGGTATAAAAACCTTCTTGACTCCATTGCAAAGGTCATGACCCGACTCGTGTAAGGCATCCTGGAATTTTATGGTGTGTTATGCTGGCCATGAAACTTTTCAAGACATGGTTAGTGTTCTGCTGTTTTCTGTAGTTTATTTATATATTTTTATTTCTTCGAGTAGAATCGGAATTACAATCCTTTGAGTCATAGACTCTTTTGCAAAGGCTCCACATCAGATAAAAGTAAAGGTAAAAATAATGTAAGAGTACAGAGTTTAAAGTGCATCTAAGTTAGAAAAAAAAATGCTACTAAAGAATACAGGGATTTCGCAAGCTATGTAACACAACTGGCAGAGACTATGACTTCTGGGGTCCGATATTCAAATGTTTGCATGGTACTAACGCGTCTTTGCCCGTGCAAACCAGGATTTGCCCTGGATCCACATATTCAAAAGGGGTTTTTGTGTGGGCAAAGAGAGTTAGCACCCATGCAAAACATAATGTATGTGGGTGAGCAAGGAGAGGGGTGTGGCAATGAATAGCCACGTTACCTCATATTCAACTGTTTTGCACTGCACAAAAGGGTTTAGCGTGGTTCTTTGGCACAGCACAAACACCACCGAACACAACCCTGACTTACTTTAGGCTACCTGCCTAGTTGGTTGTCCACTGGAGGAGCACATCCACTTCCTGTGGTCCATGACACCACTGCCCCCCAATCGCCAGCCTGTACATAAAATAAATCATCCCTGGTGCTAGTGGCCCCCCCCCCACTGAGCACCAGCCAGTAATATAAAGACATCATACCTGGTGTTAGTGGTCCACCCCTCTGATTGTGAGCCCATAATACAGAGTAATCATCACTGGTGCTAGAGGTCCCCGCTACCTCTGATTGCCAGCCCGTAATAGAGAGAAATCATCCCTGGTGCCAATGGTTCCCCCTCGCCATGATTGCCAGCCTGTCATACAGAGAAATCATCCCTGGTGGTAGAGGTCCACCCTCCTCTGATTTCCAGCCCATAATATAGATAAATCATCCCTGGTGCTAGTGTCCCCCTCCCCCCAATTGCCAGCCCATAATATATAGAAATCATCCCGGGGGCTAGTGGTCCTTCCCTCCCTATCATTGCCAGTCCATAATATAATGAAATCATCCCTGGCACGAGTGGCCCCCTCCAATTGCCAGCCCCTAGGAAACTTGCCAACCCTTCTTAGCATGTATCAACTCCCCTGTGGCACTGAATACTGGGTCACCTTACGTGTATCCCCGGTGCTGCGGGTGCATATACAGCGACCAGTGAAGCCCTCCACACATCTCCTCTGCAAGCCGCCATGTGTCCAGGCAGAGAGCATGTGTCCTATTTATAGGACAGGGTGACATGGCCATTCCTATAAAAAAGATGCATGCTCCCTGCCTGGTCATATGACAGACAGTTAAGGAGGTGTGAGGAGGGCTGCACCAGTCACCATATATGCACCTGCTGCACCAGGGATACTAGTAAGGTATTTCATCAATGTTTCTTTGTTAGAGGAGTCCATGAGAAATGGTTTGTGTTCTAATATAGCATTCCATGAGGTGTCCTCAAAATGTCAGTGGGTGGCTGGCCTGGTGGCGCAGAGGGTTGGGACACTGGATGCCACACTTATGCCATGCTGGCGACCTGAGTCCGGTAATGGACTCATGCCATTGGGGGTCGGGAGGACTGCTCTCCTCTCCTCTACCAGCATGGGTAGTGGGCCTGCCATTGCTCCACAGTTGCCTCTGATGGTGATCGGGTGTCCTGTAGAGGGTGATACAAGAATGGTGTGGAGTGGTGGTGGACATTGGCATGCTAGTGTGCAGACGTCATTGCATGTACACACTGCAGGGGACCTTATAGCAGCAAGGAAAATCCCTGGCCCCATGGATAGGCAAGAGCAACCTCCAGTGTCTGCCGCCACACACCCAATGCCAAACTCATCTCGTCGGCTCTCCCAGACCCCTGCCCTGCCTTGCATCTGGTTTGGGAGTTGCCAGATCAGGGTAGGATATGGAGTGTTTCTTCCCAATTTCCTGATGAACAAGGATCAGGCTGGGTGGTAGAGCAATTGCAGTGAGTCTGCCTGAGAGCGTTCTGTGGGGGCAGTGCAGAATAAAAGTCTACAAAAAACAATGTCAGTAGGTAAGTTGTAGGAATGCTTTAAATCTTCAAACGATTCACGCAAATCTTTTTTCCATAAGTACCCTGATGTTTTGCACTCTAACAATAATGCTTTTCAAAGGGTTTTCATTTGAAAGTTAATTCAAAAACATTATTTTAAACTTCACCTTTTTTGTCATTTTTATATTTCATTCCATTTTAATTTTTATGCATCTTTGTGGTTAAACTCATCACTGCCTGCTCTACTCTGGCCTAAACTGGCTGTCTCCCAAAGATCTCTGTTCTTACTCACTAGAGTGCTTTGTCAACTCCCTCGCTAGACCACCCAGTCCAGCCTCCCTGAGAGACATGCTTACCCCAGTCTCCTGCGTATGCTTGCTCAGGTCCTCATCCATCCCCATGCTATCAGTTCGGCCTTGCACTACGAAAATGGGGGAACATGCCTTCTCCTATTTTGCTCCTAAATTCTGGAACTAGCTCCCCCCCCCCGGTTAAACACTCCCCCTCCCACCTCTCCTTCATGTGTTCGCTGTTCTTCCACCTCTATACACTAGGTAACTGCAACTGCAATTAACTGGGAGTCCCCTCCCTATCTCTCCTATAAATATTGAGGTCTAGGATTTATCTATCTTGTTGTATCTAGCTATTGTGATTGTATAAATTGTACTGTTTATTATTTATATTATGTATATCCACCCAGATTGTAAGTGATTGTACCTATTTACATTGTTACTGAATTGTCTTGATGTCATCACTGTATTCTCTTTGTTGTACTCTCCTGGGTTGTGCCTGAAAATAGGCAGAACTGTTGTGTAGAGCACTTACCCGGTTACCAAAAGCTAATAAATAAATAAATAAACCATTAATGTACCTAGCACTTCTGTACTTCATTCTCTGTTCCTTAGGGTGTACATTTCTCATTACGTTCTGCTTCTACAATGATATATACATTTCTGTAGTTACACTGGTTGTCAACAGCCATAATTATTTATTTCTCATTTGTGCCACCATCACTAATTCACGTGTTTTTTACTGAACCTCTTATACCTTGTAGTTGCTTTTTCATTTACATCAATTCATTGTTTAAGACAGTCATTCCTCTGTTCTTTTTTATTCTTAGAGCTGTGGTAAATAAACCCAACAAGAAAAGTGTTCAGCTTCAGGTAACATAGAAACATAGAAACATAGAAGTTGACGGCAGATAAGGACCGCAAGGCCCATCCAGTCTGCCCATTTTTTTTTCTACCTTATAAATGTGCCATCGGCCTTTGCTCTGTCAGTGACCTATCTATTCATAGTCATTTGTATTGCTCCCTTATGCCTATCCCATGCCTGTTTGAAGCCCTGCACTGTATTCATAGCCACCACTTCTTGTGGTAAGCCATTCCATGCATCTACCACCCATTCTGTGAAAAAGAATTTCCTCATTCCCCTTAATCGGCCTCCTCTAATCTCATGCTGTGTCCTCTTGTCCTGCTATTTTCTTATATTTAAACATGTTAGACTCTTTCACCTTGTTTATGCCCTTAAGGTGTTTAAATGTCTCGATCATATCACCTCTCTCCTCCTTTGCTCAAGGGTATACATATTGAGCTCCGTTAATCTGTCCTCATATGTCTTCTGATGCAGTCCCTGCACCATTTTGGTGCCCTTCTCTGGACTGCCTCAATTTGGTTAATGTCCTTGTGAAGGTGTGGCCTCCAATACTGCACGTAGTACCAGATGGGGCCTAACCAATGTCTTGTACAGAGGGATTATTACCTCCTCTTACGACTTGTGATACCCCTACTATCACATCCCAACACCCCTAGCCTTACCTACTGCTTTAGAGGTCTGCTTGATGATTTTAGGTCATCAGTGATGATGATGCCCAAGTCTCTTTCTTCCTTTGTGACTGCTAGCAACTCCCTCCCAGCCTATAAGTGGCTTCAGGGTTCTCTTCCCTATGTGCATGATTTTGCACTTCTTTGCATTAAATCCCAGTTGCCACTCTTCTGACCATTTTGCTAGTTTATCCAGATCTCTTCTCATTCTGCCCACCCCATCTGGATCATCTTACTCTGTTACAGATCTTGGTGTCATCTGCAAACAGACAAGCCTTACCCTCTAGTCCATCTGCGAAGGTCACTAATGAAGATGTTGAATAGGACTGGCCCCAGGACTGATCCGAGGTACCCCACTTGTGACTTGCATCTCTTCTGACTGTATACCATTTACCACCACTCTCTGTTTTCTGCCAGTCAACCAGTTTGCCACCCAGTTGACCAACTTCTGACCCACCCCAAGCCTACCTAGCTTATTTATCAATCTTCTATGTGGAACAGTGTCAAAAGCTTTGCTGAAGTCAAGGTAGGCGACATCAACTGCTCCCCCTTGGTCCACCACTCTGGTTACCCAGTCAAAGAAATCTATGAGATTAGTTTGACAGGACCTTCCTTTTGTAAACCCATGCTGTCTTGGATCCTGTGCCCCTATGGATTCCAGGTGTTGCACTATCCTTTCCTTAAGGAGTGCCTCCATAATCTTGCCCACTACTGAGGTAAGACTGACTGGTCTGTAGTTCCCCCGCCTCCTCCCTGCTACCACTCTTGTGGAGCGGGATCACATGAGCCCTTCTCCAGTCTTCTGGGACCTCTCCTGTGCTCAGAGACTCACTAAACAATTCTGCTAATGGCTCTGCTAGTTCCTCCTTTAGCTCCTTAGTACCCTGGGATGTATGCCATCAGGTCCCATTGCCTTATCCACCCTGAGCTTAGTAGCTCTTGTAGGACCCTTTCTTTTGTGAAGGAGTAGCTCACCTCCCTCCCCTGTGTCCATGATGCTGAGCTGTGGGCCCTGCCCTACCTTCTCTTCAGTAAATACTGAGCAAAGTATCTATTTAGGATAGATGCCTTTACAGGGTCCTCCTCCTCACATGCTCCCTTTTCTCCATTAAGCTTAGCAATACCCCTCTGGACTTTCTCCTTTCACTAATGTATCTATAGAAAGTCTTGTCACCTTCTTTTACTGTTAGTACTAGTGTTTCCTCAGTTTGGGACTTTTGCCTGCCTTACTGCCTTCCCTGCTTCCCTTAGGGCAGTTTGGTATGCCTCCCTATCTTCATCCGCTGTGTTCCCTTATATTTCCTGAAGGCCAGCCTTTGGCTCTGACCTTTTCTGCTACTGTATTTGAGAACCAAAGTGGTTTCCTTCTTCTTTGCACTTCCTTTTCTGTCTAACACAATGGGATGTTGCTTCAAGTATTGTATCCTTATGCTTGCCCACTTTGCCTGTACCTCCTCACCTGTGTTTCTTTTTGCCAGGGCTAGCTTAACTCTGTTGGCCATCTTATCAAAGTCAGCTCCTCTGAAGTCCCATATTTTTGCCTTGGAATGGGATGATTTAGATGTAGTAGCCAATTGAACCATACCATGTGATGGTCACTGGCCCCAGGTGACCTTCTACCTGGAGATCTGTGATCCCTTCTATGTTAGTCAGTACTAGATCTAGGATAGCCCTGTCTCTTGTGGGTTGCTGTACCAGTTGTTTGAGGCCCTCCCTGCAGGAATCCACTATGAGTCTAGTTCTGGCAGATGTTCCTGCTGGTATTGACCAATCTGTATCTGGCATGTTGAAGTCTCCCATTATCAGAACCTCCCTTTAGCTGTCATGTTTTGTATATCTTCTAACAGTAATGTGTCTATGTCCTCCCTCTGGTCTGGGGCCTGTAGACAACCCCAGTTCTTATGGCTGTCCCATTTCCTGTTTCCAGGGTGACCCACAGTTCTTCTGGCTCCTTATGTGTATTCTGAATTTCTGTAGCTTTGATATTTTCATTAACACACAGGCCCTCCTCCCCCTTTTGCACCTCGGTCTCTTCTGAACAATACATAGCCAGGTACTGAAGTCTCCCAAGTGTGGTTACTGGTAAACCCATCTCACTAGTTGCTACTATGTCCAGTTTAGCCTCTGACATTATTGCCTGCAGGTCTGGGATCTTATTTCCAAGGCTGTGAGCATTTGTGTACATGATTTTCCATTGGCCAGATTTTGGTGTGTTAGTTGTTGGGTGAAGTTTGGCATTACCCCTGTGCATCGTGTGGGGAGACAAACCTTTTTCTTACCTGGTGATGCAAATGAGCAGCAAACACGCAGATTCCTGTTTGACCACTAGCTGAGGGGAGGGTGTTCTTCCATTCGACGTATGGGGTGCTGCACCCTCTCCCCATTTGCTAGTTTAAATATTCTGCAAAGGCGTCAAACTTCTGCCCCAATGCACTGACTCCCTCTTTAGTCAGATGCAGTCCATCAAATTTAAAGAACTTTCGCTCCCAGAACTGTTGCCAGTTCCTACAAATCTGTGTCCTTTTCCTGGCACCAGTCCTTGAGCCACGTGTTTAGCTCCCCTATCTCCCTTCTTGACCTTCCGTCCATCTGCTCCTTCTCCCAGACTGGCAGGATCTCAGAAGGAGATGCCGGACGAAACAGATGATAGTTTGTCACCCAGCTTAGTCAGGTGTTCCTTGGTCTCCACAACTGACTGGCTGGCGAGATCATTAGTCCCTATGTACTAGGACATCAATGTTTTCTCCTGCTTTGTGAACAATTTTAGCAATGCAGTCAGTGTCTCTCCATGCTGATGTTACCTGGAGACATCTGACCATCACCCTGGCTGGAGATGGGTATCAACTCCCGAATCATGGAGTCTCCTATGATCAGAGTTTTTTGATTTCCTTTGTGCTTGTTTAGTTTTGGTTCCTGATTTGGGTGAGTATTGTTGTGCTAGCTCCTGTGCCGCAGTGTCCTGCTCTGCAGTGTCTTCTGCCTCTTTATTTGATTTCAGAGATAGAGGCAGATACCTGTTTGTAGTGTTTATATGGTTTTGGAGGTAATGTGTTGGAGAGCAGAGAGTGATGGGGCACCTGATTTGCTCCTCCTAACCACCTGCCAACCTCCTGGACCAACTACCCTCTCTGTCGAGGTTTTTCTGTTGGATGCTGGGGAAATGGTGGTGGTTCTTATAATGTATTTCCTCTTCAATATGAAATTTGAGGCGTGCAATCTCTGCCCATGCTGCCGGAGCTGAGACCTAAGATCTCCAAGGCCCAGCATGTAGGACAGTGTCCTAAATCCTGTAAGACTGTCCTTCTGAAAATTGTTCCAGTACCTGCAGTTAATGAAATCCATTCCAAATAAGTTGCTGGGTTTGTAACCTAGTCAGAGTAACTAGAAGGGAAAAAAGGAAAAAATGCAAGTAATGGTTTACTTGTGCTTTGTTTAACTTGTTATAACAAGTTAAATTACTAGTGCCCTTGTAAATGAGATCACCTTGTGAGGCCCACTGATCCGCCCCTTCCTGCTCTGCCACAGGAAATGTCACAACTGTGGTACCCTATAAAAGGAGTGTAGCGTGGGGTGGTTGGGGATGGGGTGGGTGGCTGGGCCCTTCCCTGCCTAAAAGAAGAACCACGGACGAAAGAACAAGGAGGTAAGAGCAAACAATCAGTCAACAACAAATGCAGTAACCCTGAAGCTTATCCTAATGTTAGATAAAACTGTAAAACCTGTAAAGCACCACCTGTAATAATTTCAGAAAGATATACCCTGTAAGAAACACTTTGCTCCAGAGAAAATAAAGCAGTAACAGAAGATATACCTTGCAAAGACAATTTGAATCAGAAGATTACAGCAGTAATCTGTTAGCACACACCTGTAGGCACACCTTGTAATAATGCAGAAGAAGGTATGCCAGCAACAACAATTTGAATCAGAGAAAATAAAGCAATGAAATGTTAACAACAAACAGTAGCAATCCCTGTGAGTAAAAAATAAAAACACCACCACACAGTAAATCTGCTTAGCCAAATTAAGTCTTAATCCTTCTCCCTTGCTCTGGTAAGTTTCTCTACTCGGCCTTTCAAGCAGTCTTAGAAGGAAAGAGCTCAGGTGAAGCTAGGTGCCTTGGCCAGCAAACCAAGTCTTCTACCTAATTGCTTAATGTAAATAGGAAGATGGGAACATAGGAAAGTGATGGCAGAAAAGGACCGCTAGACCCACCTAGTCTGCCCATTTGCCTAGCATCCCCTAGGCTTGCTCTGATTTCCCTCTCCCTTCCTTTAGCATCCCACGATGTCTGTCCCAAGTCCTCTTGAACCCTCCCACTATGTTTTTGCCCACAACTATTCCAGGTAGCTTATTAAAGGTGTCTACCACTCTCTCAGGAAAATAAGTATTTCCTGATGTTACCTCTAAACTTTCTCTTCTCAAGTTGGAGATCATGCCCCCTTTTCCTGGGACATCCCTTTAATTGGAATAGGTTCTCTGTAGGCACTTTATTGATCCCTTTTAGGTACTTAAAGGTCTCTATCATGTCCCCTCTCTCCCTCTTTTGTTCCAGGGAGTATACGTCTAGGGCTCCCAGT
The DNA here is from genome assembly GCA_016271365.2 of Neoceratodus forsteri. Taxonomy (NCBI): domain Eukaryota; kingdom Metazoa; phylum Chordata; order Ceratodontiformes; family Ceratodontidae; genus Neoceratodus; species Neoceratodus forsteri. The sequence goes on along the minus strand of CM057449.1, from coordinate 235,529,528 downwards.
CTTTCCTCATATGGCAAGTGGCAGAGCCCCTTCACCATCTTTATTGCCCTCCTCTTTACTCACTCTACCCTTTCTGCATCCCTTTTTTTGGTAAGGCCTTCAGACCTGGACCCTGTACTCCAGATGAGGCCTGACCAGCTGGGTGTAGGAGGGCATCAGGACCTCTTTCCTCCTGCTGGTGATCCCCCTCCCAATACAACCCAACAGACTGTTTGCCTTTGCCACTGCCCTCCTGCACTTCCAAGCCACCTTCAAGTCCTGAGAGATGATGATGCCCAGGTCCCTCTCCTCCTTGGTTACTGCCAGTGGCTTGTCCCCCAAACTGTATTCCGCTCTCCCATTTTTCTTGCCCAGGTGCATGATTTTACATTTTCCCATGCTGAGTGACAACTTCCACTTCCTGGTCCATATCTCTACCTTCCCAAGGTCCCTCGTCATCCTCTTGGCTATTTCTTGCATGTCGACTCTATTGCAGACCTTTACATCATCCTCAAACAGGTTCACTCTACCCTCCAACCCCTCTGCTATGTCTCTTATAAAGATGTTGAACAGCAGGGGTCCCAGAAATGACCCCCGAGGAACCCCACTAGTGACCCCTGACACTCCTGAGGAAACCCCATTTACTAACACACTCTGTAGCTTGCCCTCCAGCCAGTTTTGCACACACCTTGTATCCCCCCAGCCCCAGACACTCCATTTTGTACAGTAGTCTTCTGTGTGGTAGTGTTTCAAAAGCCTTCCTGAAATCCAGGTAAGCTATGCCCACTGACCCACTCTGATCGATTACCCTAGTGACCCAGTCAAAAAAAAACAAGCAAATTTGTTTGACAAGATCTGCCCTTGGAAAAGCCATGCTGCCCTTAGATCTAGGAGGCCATTTGCCTCCAGGTAGCTGGTGATTCTGTCCTTAAGTAGTTTTTCCATGAGCATGCCAACCACAGATGTCAGATTTATTAGCCTGTCGTTGCTCATGTCTTGCCTTCCCCCTCCCTTGTTCAGGGGCAGTACATCCTCGGACTTCCAGTCCTTCAGGATTTCCCCTGAGTGTAAGGATTCATTGAACAGAGAGGTCAGGGGGGCCTCTAACACCTCCCTCAGCTCCCTCAACACTCTTGGGTGAACCCCATCCAGCCCCATGGCCATGTCCATCTTCAGGTCCTTGAGGTCCAACTCACAAGATCTCCTCTACCCAGAAGGGACTCTCATCTACCACTGCCCCCTCTCCACTGGCTCGCCTGGAGTTGTCCCCCACCCATGCCACCTCCCTCATGAATACTGCACTGCAGTAAGTTTTCAGCAATTTGGCTTTCTCCCGGTCCCCCTCCATCCTCTCCCCTGTCTTTGCAGGCAGACTCAGTATCCCATTTTCCCCTTTTCTCCACTCGCTAATATACCTGAAGAAGGTTTTATCCCTCTTCTTGGCCACCTTAGCAATATTCTCTTCTGTCCTTGCTTTTGCCTGTCTGATCACCCTCCCTGACTCCTTTTGCTTTTCCTTTTTTTCTAATTCAAAGTTTATTGCATTTTAACAAATATAAAACACTGATCCAACTTAAATATAAGTCATACATATTTAGGTTGAAAAAATAGAGGAACAGCACTACCCTCCCCCACCCTAACCTCCCCCCTTTCCCCCTCCTCTTCACGTTGCACAGAACCATGTCAGAGAGCCAGATCACAATACAGAAAAGGATTGTTATATAACAGTTACAGTGAGTATAATGTATGCAGGGAGCCCCATATCTTGTTGAATCTCTTGAGTCTTTGGTTAAGACTTGCTATATTTTTTTCAGTCCTAAGTTTAGCCAGAAGCTCATGTAACCATTCTGTATAGGTAACTTTTTCAGTGTCTTTCCAATGTTTCAGAACCAGTTTCTTAACTGACATTGACATTAAAGTTATATGGTATTTGCGATTAAGTACATGAACCTCTGAGAGGTCACCTAATAGACAAATAACAGGACTTAACAAATCATTCAGACCTAGAAGGGGATCTACCTTCTGCGTAATGAGGGTCCATAGTTTGACCACTTTTGGACATGTCCAAAAAAATGGAGCAAATTACCTTCCCCTTGTAAGCATCGAACACAAGTGGAAGAGTCAGAGTAGCCAAAATTAGCACATTTTTGAGGGGAATAATATAAGTTATGTGATATCTGGAACTGCATAAGTTGCAGCCTATCTTGAGTAACTAAATGGAGACAATTCTGCCACAGGATGGGCCAATTAATAGTCTTTCTTGGGAGAAGGGTGGACCAGAAAACTGTAGGACCAAAGCATTCTGGATATTTCAGATTATATAGGGTCTCACATTTTAGAGACTGCATGTGGAAGTCCCACTAATGGACCCAGTTCTGTTCAGAAAGGTAGATTAGAGGACTTTGAGTGGGCCTGTCCAAATGTTTTAACCAGAAGGTGGAGAAGCTGATAGGTTTTGAAAATATTGGACACTGGGATACTGGCTTTAGCCAATATTTCAGAGAAGGTGAGCCATATCCCATTTTCCTTAATAAAATAACTAAGTGAACATTCTCCTAGTTGTGGTAGCCATCCAGATAAGAGAGTTTTACCTCCTATCTTGATATTGGGGTTATCCCATATGGGTTGGGACATGTCACTAGTGTGAGCATATTTAAAGAAACTGCATAAGTGAGAGTGAATTCTGATGGATACAGCATTGGGAGATATCTTTAATGGTGATGGGAGAGATTTCACATTAATATGTAGGAGAGAAGCTGGGGAGAGTCCCTGTGTTTTCAGGTGGTTCTTTTCAATCTTGAGCCAAATTGTTGTAAATGGTGAGGAGGCTAGCTGGTTTCTGGAATCTATCCATCTAAGATATTCATTAGCCTGACTGGCCCAATAATACAGACGAAGGTGCGGTAATCGTAGACCACCTTTAACTTTAGGAGCAGCCAGTTTGTGAAAAACCCAGTCTGGATCTTTTCCTGGCCCAGATAAAGCCTGTAAAAAGTCTGTGTACTTTTTAAAACCATGTTAAAGGGAACCAGAGATTTAAAGACTGAGACTGAGACAGGGAGAGTGAGAAAGCAGACACAGCTTCCTTGAATCAAGGAGGTTATTTTCTAGACTACACTGAACTGAATTATTACTTTTTGGACCTGTGTAAGTAACTAGTGTTGATTCTGTTTTTGGGGTGGACTTTTCTTAGTTTTAACTTTAATTTGCCAGGGGGGAACTGTAGCTGGGAGATATTTGCAGTCAGTTGTGACTAGACCTGTTGCCTAGCCTTTGTGAATTAGGTGTCTGTTAAGGGGAGGAGCTGAAAGGGGCCTAGTTGAACTGAGGATTTATAACTGGAGTTGTTTGTGGTCTCTGTCCACTGAGACTGAGACAAGGAGACTGAGAAAGCAGCCACAGCTTCCTTGAATCAAGGAGGTTATTTTCTAGACTACACTGAACGGAACTATTACTTTTTGGACCTGTGTAAGCAGCTTGCATTGATTCTGTTTTTGGGGTGGAGATTTCTTAGTTCTGACTTTAATTTACCAGGGAGGAACTGTAGCTGGGATATATTTTCAGTCAGTTGTGACTAGACATGTTACTTAGCCTTGTAAAATAGGTGCCTGAAAGGAAGGAAGGCACTCCCCGGGGTGGAGGATAAGAGTTGTAGGTGATTGTTTTTGGACGGCATAGGTTTTACACAGAGAACCATGACTGGGATGTCAACATACCAGGGTACACAATCTACAGGAGGGACAGGGAGGGAAGAATAGGAGGAGGAGCAGCTCTCTATGTAAGGGAAGGGATCAAAGCAACAGAACTAAAGGGTAAACAGGCAGGAGAGGAGACACTGTGGGTCACCCTGGAGACTAAAAATGGCTCTATAATCCACACAGAGGTTGTATACAGACCCCGGTCTCAGGGGGAGGAAATGGACAAGGAAATGATAGAAGGCATCCTTGGGATGGCAGAGAAATGGGAGATATTGCTGATGGGGGACCTGAATATGCCAGATGTTGACTGGAGCATGTTTGCTGCAGCTACATCCAAGAGCAAGGCCATTCTCAATGCCCTACAGGGGTCACACCTCAGATAGCTAGTTTTGGAACCCACTCGGGAGAGAGCAATCTTAGACCTGGTACTCTCAAATGGGGGCGGAGGGAGGATCTCTGATCTTGAAGTGGGTAGCCATCTGGGAACAAGCGACCACCAAACAGTGTGGTTCATGATAAACTTAGTTGTAGAGTCAAGCCACACAACAGTGAAGGTACTGGACTTCGGGAGGGCTGATTTTGTCAAAATGGGAGAGTGTCTCAGAAAAGTGCTAGCAAACAGGCAAGAAGGTGCGGGGCAGCAACCATGGAGAAACATCAAAACCGCCATTACAGAGGCAACAAGACTTTGTGTGAAGCAAATAAACAAATCAAAATGTAAGAAAAAAAACACTATGGTTCTCAAAAGAAGTGGCGGAGAAGGTAAGGGAGAAAACTATAACATTCAGGAAGTATAAGGAAACACAGTAGGAGCAGGACAGAGAACTGTACCAGTTAAAGCAGAAGGAAGCAGGTAAGGCAGTCAGAATAGCAAATGTCCAAACTGAGGAAAAGATAGCCAACTCGGTTAAGAAGGGGGATAAAACCTTTTATAGGTACATTATGCAGCAAAGAAAGACTAAGGCAGGGATACTGAGGCTGAACAAAGAGGAAGGTGGTTGGGCAGAGAGTTACAGTGAAAAAGCAGGGATGCTGAACGAATACTTCTGCTCAGTATTCACAGTGGAAAAGCAGGGGGAGATACCTAATTCGATCAATAGAAGTACTCTGGATAGGGGGGTTGATATTAGTCCTTTCACAGAAGAGATGTTTCCGAAAGAACTCTTAAAACTGAAGGTGGATAAAGCAATGGGGCCTGATGCAATTCACCCAAGAATTCTAAAATAACTAAGGGAAGAACTAGCAACACCACTGACTACCATTTTTAATAAATCATGGGAGGATGGTGTGGTACCTAAGGACTGGAGGAGGGTGGATGTGATTCCCCTTCACAAAAGTGGGAAGAAGACAGAGGCAGGAAACTACAGACCTGTCAGTTTGACCTCAGTGGTAGGGAAAATGATGGAATCACTTCTGAAGGAAATAATTGTTGAATACCAAGAGGCCAGTGGGGCACAGGACCCAAGGTAGCTTGGATTCACAGCAAGAAGGTCATGTCAGACAAATCTAATTAATTTCTTTGACTGGGTGACCAAAGCAGTAGACTAGGGAGGGGCTATGGACGTGGCCTGCCTAGACTTTAGCAAGACATTTGACACAATCCAGCACAAAAGATTAATAACAAATTAGCCAGTCTGGGAGTGGGTCCATTTAGCCTTGGTAAAACACTGGTTGGACAACAGGACACAACGGGTAATAGTAAATGGAGTCCACAGGGAAGAAAATAGGGTTACTAGTGAGGCACCGCAGGGTTCAGTACTGGAGATGGTCCTTTTTAATGTCTTTGTAAGTGACATTGTAGAGGGACTGAAAGGGAAAGTATATCTCTTTGCAGATGATACAAAGATCTGCAACAGGGTTGATATACAAGGTTGGGTAGAAAGGATGAAAAGGGAATTGGCAAGGTTGGAGGAATGGTCAAATGTATGGCAGCTTAGATTCAATTCAAAGAAGTGCAAAGTAATGCACCTGGGAAACAAAAACCCAGGGGAAGGGTACACAATGGGGGGTGAGATACTGACAATAGCAAAAATGGAAAGGGACCTGGGGGGTAGTCATATCAGATGACCTAAAGGTAGGCCAGCAATCTGAGAAGACAGTAAGGAAAGCTGAGAGGATACTGGGATGCATAGGGAGAGGCCACACCAGTAGAAAACAGGAAGTTGTTGTCCCTCTGTACAGACAGTTGGTAAGACCACATCTGGAGTACTGTGTACAGTTCTGACGATCCCATCTCCACAAGGACATAAACAGGGTGGAGGCTGTCCAGAGGAGGGCAACCAAAATGATGCAGGGTCTGCATCAGAAGACATATGAAGAAAGACTAAAGGAACTAAAGATGTATAGCCTCAAGGAAAGGAGGGAAAGGGGGACAGGACAGAAACTTTCAAATACCTCAAGGGAATCAACAAAGTCCAAGAGGGTAGCATCTTTCAAAAAAAGAGGTGACAAGAATAAGGGGGCACAATTTGAAGATAGAGGGGGGATGGCTCAGAGGTAATGTGAGGAAGTATTTCTTCATAGACAGGGTTGTGAATACATGGAACAGCCTTCCTGAGGAGGTCATAGAGTCAAAAACAGTGGGGGGAATTCAGGAATGCATGGGACAGACATAAGGCAATTCTAGTGCGGTGTCAGAGGAAGTAGGTTGTTGGTTAACTAGGATCTGCAGCTTGTTCATTAGGTAGGGAAATGGGCAGACTAGGTGGGCCAAGCGGTCCTTATCTGCTGTCAAATTCTAGGTTTCCAACAAGCTGATGGGGGTAAAAGAGGTGAGGGAAAACATTCATTTTTAACAGGTTGATTTTGCCCCAGAGTGATAGTGGGAGAAAAGACCATCTTTGCAGATCTTGTTTAATAGTAGGTATGAGGGGGTCTAAATTAAGTTTCTGAAGATGAATGGGGTTCCTTGTTAGTTCAATTGCCTAGGTAACGCACAGTTTGTTTTCAAAGAAAGTCCCATATTAGAAATACTGTGCTTTACAACTTTATGGTTAAGGGGACGAACTACTGTCTTTTCAATGTTTAACTTATAATTGGACATTTTGCTAAATTCTTCAATAATTTCTAACATGTGAGATATTAAGGTGGCTGAGTGTGATACCTGAAGGAGCAGGTTATCTGCATGCACCGAGAATTTCACGATGTGGCCTTGAATGGTGATGCTGTGAATCCCTGGTGCAGCAATCAATCTATGGATAAGGGGGCTCCAGATATAGATTGAAAAGCAGGGGTGACGGGGGCAACCCTATCTTGTGCCAGATTGGAGTGGGAATGTTTCAGATAAAGCTCCGTTACTGGAAATATGGGCTGTGGGAAACTTATAAAGGGTACCTATCCATTTTTGAAAGGTCTGGGAAAAGTAGAAAGCTTTCAGGGTTTGCAAGAGGTAGGCCCAATTAACCCAATTAAATGCCTTTTCTGCATCCAGGGATACCAAAGCAGCAGGAAAGCTGGCATCCCTTGACACCGAGAAGACATGCTCCAAGGTACGTAAATGGTCTGAAGAGGATGTCCCCTTCATGAAGCCCACCTGTTCTGGTCCTGCCAAATCTGGAAAAACCATGTTAATATGGTTGGCTAAGAGTTTAGATAGAATTTTAATACCTTGAGTGAGGAGAGAGATTGGCCTATAATTTGTCAATAAATCAGGGTTCTTGTTGGGTTTGGGCAAAAAGACAATAAGGTCTTCGAACAGGGATTTATTGACCTTGACCCCGGACAAAATATGATGGAAAAGTGTTACCAATAAAGGTGTAAGTTGGCATGCAAAGGTTTTGTAAAAGCTAGGGGAAAAAACATCTGGTCCGGGGTTTTCTCGGTAGGGAGGTCCTTAATTACTTTATGCATTTCTGCTTGTGAAATAGGCATTGTCATGGCAGATTGTTGTATATCTGACAGATGAGGTAGGTGAGAGTCTATCAAGTACTGATCAAGTTGTGTAATGGAGGGAGGGTCTACCATAGGACCATACAATTTTTTAAAGTGAGTACAAAATTCGGCTACTATCTCTGAAGATGTTAGTAAGGAACCATTATTCATAGATCATATTGCTGCAATTAATCTGGAGGATTCTTGTTTTTTAATATGTAAAGCCAGTAGACACCCCGCTTTCTCCCCTTGATCAGTGTAAGAGGCTTTAGCCTTAAGAATGGCAAATTCTGCCCATTCCCTCAATAATTCCAAATAGGAATCCTACAGTTTAATTAACTCTTGCCTATATTGTTCTGGAGAATAAGTGGAAAGGTAGGTCTCCTTTGCTCAAATTCGGGACAAAAGGGACTGTAATTGACTTTCTCTGTCTTTTTTCCTTTTTGAGGCCAGACCAATTAGTAGCCCTCTCACGTATGCTTTGAATACACACCATTCCACATCTGGTTTTCCAATGGAGTTGAGGTTACTGGAAATAACACTAGCCTCTGAGGCCAGGAGATCAAAGGGCTGTGGGTTCAGTTCCCACATTTGGCACTTGGGTTAATGTCCCAATACCAACACTGTAGCGCCACATGAGAGGGGTGCTGCACTTCTGAGGTGCCGCCTTTCAGATGAGATGTTAAACTGGGGTCCCATCTGCCTGGATTGGTAGCAGTTCAGGTGGATGTCAAAGATCCCATGGCACTTGTCTAAAAGAGTAGAGTCATTTTTTATTAGAACAAAAATAAGATATAAACCAAAACAGTGTTTCATCTCGCCAAATCAGAAGAACAGAAGTAAGTGTTACATCATACATAGAAACAAAGTGTACTCAAAATAATATTTTTCCACCTGAAACTATAGGAAAAGAAAAGGACAACCTAAATAAGTAGTACAACATACTTCAACCCCCAAAAAACATTGATTATACATAACTCCAAAACTAAAAAGGAAATACCACCCCCTCCCCGCTCCATGAAAACAGTAGGGAATTTTTATGAAAAATCAAATAAAGACAATACGATGTTAACTCACACAAAAATAATATATAAATCATAAGAAAACTTAAAGAAGTATTACAGACATACTTTTTCCAATTGGCATACAAGCAAATCTGTAAACCCAAATGATATCCCAATACTGAACAGACCCCCCCCCCCAAAAAAAAAGAGTAGGGGAACTTTTATTAGAACAAAAATAAATTACAGACCTAACAGTGTTCCATCACACACAATCGGGAGAACAGAAAGAAAAGTACATCAGACATAGATACGAGGTGTACTCAAGAACCAAAATTGTCCCAGCTGAAACCAGAAGAAAAGGAAAAAATGGATAGCCTAAATAAGTAATAGGTCAACATATAGTCATCAAATAGGAATCCCGAACATATCACACACCCCCACCAGAGGAGACAAAAAACTTCATCTCAGACACTTTGTAAAAAGGGAACAGTGTTCCACCATGCATGCAGCAAAGGGGTTGGAAAAGCTAGTCATTCCTTAGCATACAGCATTTTAATTTCATGCTCTATTTTAAGCTGTAAACCCACCAAAGGCAACTGTTTTTCTTGTAACACAAATTGGCATCTAGTTTGCCAAATAACCCATTTAATGACAGCAAAAAGCACTCTCAATGTGCCCTTATAATAATCCTGCCAAACCCCAGGCTCATACCGACCATAAACCAATATCTCATAGGTCATAACCAGGGCCCCTGGTGTTCTGCGGCAGAATTTTCTGATTTCTGAGGCAGGGCTCCTTGACTTCTGCGGCAGCATTTTCTGATTTCTGCGGCATGATTTATTCATTTCTCTGGCAGAATGCAGTCCTGTCATTGGCTAAATATGATGTGATGTCATCGATGACATCATAATGCTGAGCATTGAGGAGGGGGCTTCAGGATAAACGAGGTGGGAAAGAAAGCCTGACGCTATGAAAAACAGTATATTTATATGAAAATTCACCAAAAACAATGACTTCTGCGGCACTATATATATTCTGCAGCATGATGCAAATTCTGTGGCAAATTCCACAACCACAGAACTGCAGAATTCCAGGGGCCTTGGTCATAACTCGCAACTAAGGAATGCCCCACGCAGAGGTCAATAAGCCCCACAAGTCCTTAATATATAGACACTGAAAAAATAAATGCGGCATTGTTTCAATAAACAAATCACATCCCTCTCTCAAACAAGACTGTTCAGAAACACCTTTATGGAAATGATTACCCCTATCATTCAATCGGGAATGGCAGCAAAGCCATATAGTATCCCACATTTTAGGGGGGATTCCGGATTAAGATAATTGACCGAACACATCAGATAGAACTATGGAATCAGGCACATTAAAACAAGGAACCTAAAAAGCATACAGCATGCAGGATCCTTTGGTATTGTACTTTCCTAGTATTGTGCAAAAGCTCAGTGGTAGTGACATGCCAGGCCTTAAGTTTCCTAGCAATGCCCAACAAATAAGGAGACATGTCAAGTGAAATACCAGAAAATTTACCCCAAGTCAAAGTCTCCCACCTGTGCCAAAAATAAGGACACTGTCTTTAAGGAAGGGTGCCCACACAGATTGCTTACCCAATAACAAGGGTGCAAGATTATGATAAAGAAAAATAGAAAAAAAGAAAATCACGAGGATTAGCATATTAAGCACTCCCTGAGTAATGGGCCGATAAGTACAGTTCTGTTTAATAGGGTTCAGACGGCTTCCCCAAATCAAATGAAAAGACACACTGTACAACTTGGCCTCAAGTTTGACAGGCAAAGGATATAGTTGACTGATATGTAAAAATAAAGGGACAATAATGGATTTACACATGTATACCCATTTCTTTTTTGACATTGGGTAACTTTTCCATCTACCCACCTTATCATCAGCAATAGTTAAAGCCTGTTCCCAGTTCGAATAAGCAGGATCGGGGCCCCAAACAAAAACTTGAGAAGTTTAATTGGAATATCAACGATAGGGATACCCCCAACATCCAGCCCTGCATCTTCTGAGACTTGAAGACCCACCACTTTACGTTTACCTTTATTAATCTGAGAACCAGAAATACCAGAAAAAATATCCACAACCAACAAAGCCTGTTTGCCAGATGTCTTATCTGCCACCAGGATTGTGATGTCATCTGCATATGCAAGTGCAACAGGAAAATAAATTCCCCTGGCATTTTGTATAGGTGAGATCCCAACCCCCAAATTCAAAACCTGTAATAAAGTATCTAAAGTAAATACATACAAGAGGGGGCTCAATGGGCACCCCTGTCGAACCCCTCTCTGAATCTGAACACATTTCCCAAGCCTGCCATTGACTAGAGGACACGAAGAAGCTACACCATACAAGATCTTAATCCAGGTAACAAAAAGATCAGGGACACCATACTGTTTTAGAACCTGAAATAAATAATTGTATGGGACTTCATCAAATGCCTTAGCCTGGTCAAGGGAAATCAAATAACCAGAAATTCCAGGGTCATCAAAAACCTCTGTCAAAACTTTTGCTACATTCCCCAGTGTGCGATATGGAACAGCACATGCCTGACTGGGAGAAATGACATCCTGGGCAATCCAAGAAAGATGTTTATACAATATTTTACATAAAATCTTCCAATCAACATTAATAAGGCTAATAGGTCTCCAATTCTTGAGAACCACCTTATCTCCTTTATTTTTATGTAAGAAAATCAAAATACTATCCGCCAAATCGGAACTTGATTCGACAGCACAGCATTATAAACAAACACCAAATACCAGCTAAGCAGTCCCTTTAATTTTTTTATAAAACTCTCCAGGAATACAATCCAGTCCAGGCGAGGACCCAGCTGGCAAACTCCCTTTGACCTCAATAATTTCTTTACAAGTCACAGGAGCAGTCAACATCACAATATCAGCCCCCAACAACTAAGGGATGTCCAGTCGATGTAAAAAGTCAACAATACCAGAGAGAGGCAAGTCCTTTTGACAAAATGAGGCATCTACAAATTTTTGTACTGTGTCCTGTATAGTAGCCCTAGTAGTCACTACTGCCCCAGAAACAGTCTGTACTGAAGACATAAATTTAAGGTCAGTCCTACGGGAACAACAGTCATATGGGTTAACATTCTGAGCCTTGCCCTGAGTCCCAAACTTCTGTTCCAACAATAGGGAGTGTGCCCTATCATATTGATAGGCACACATTTCGGATTTAACAGCCTGGATCTCATCAAAGAGGACATCTCAGGTCTCTACTGAACGGGACAATAATGTCTGTAAGTGGTCCCTAATGCGTAAATAAGTAAGGTATTTCAAATTTGCGGCCTCTTTTGCCAGGGAGCCACAAAGGTCTTTCAGATCACGTTTAGTATCTTGTCACCAAAATAATGGATTATTGTACAGGTCAAAAACAGAAAACCTGGCCTCCAACTCATCCTGTATAGCAGACCAAGTATCTGCCTCTTCCAACAAAGCTGAATTCATCCACCATATAGGGTTTGGATTAGGTTTATTGAAAGGGGTGACTACAGAAGACATAATCAGTTTATGATCCGACATCTCCACAAGAAAGACCAAAAAAGTCCTCACCGGAAGCCACCCAGAAGCAAACAAAAAATCAATCCTATTTGTTAAACTGCCCTTGGAAAAGGTGTGATCAGGAGAACACTGAATAACAGCAGCACAATCCTTCAAACGTGCCTGCTTGTACATATTGGTCAAAAAATTGGTATCCGCATATAATTTTTGCGTGCTACCAGTTTTGTCAGAAAGAGACAATATACAATTAAAATCACCCCCCAAGAACACAGATTTGGTAGTATACAAAAAAGGCTGTATTCTTTTTAAGAGATCCACCCTCTGAAACTTTGTCTGGTAGTAATAGACATTTATTAGTCGTAGGTCATGAGCTCCGAGTCTGGCATCCAAGATACAGACCCTACCGGGGATCAGATCAATAAGACGAGAGACCCGGAGATTAGGATTCAAAATCAAATATCCAACACCAGGGCAGGCTTCCTCTCCTAGGGACCAAAAAGAAGGACCCCAGAACCAATCATGAGATGCCCTGCTAGTCTCTGTAAGCGTATGCAGGCAAGTGTCCTGTATAAAACAGACATCCCTATGGTGTCCTGCAAGGACAGAAAAAGTAGTAAGCCTCCTTTTATGATTCTTGATACTATTTGTGTTAATAGAACCCAACGTCAAATGAAAAGCCATTTATCAAGTATTTGCAGAACTCAGATCTAAAGGGGGCACTGTTTTAGAAGCCTTTCCAGAAAGGCGCTTGGACATTTTTTCTTTTTGACCCCCCCCCTTTGGAATCCTGGGAAGGAAGTTCAGTATCCGTAATTTACTCAGGTTGGGAGGAGATCCTGGAAGAGGAATCTGAATCACCCTCTTCCTACTCCCATTGCTTGCGTTTTGACAAAGGAAGAAATCTATTTTGCAGAGTAATGTCAGAGTCACCTGGATCAACAGTGCCCTGTCCCAGTTTCTGAGATGTGCTACGTGTCATCCTTTGGGATTTCTGCTGTTCCCATTCCTCAGTCAGAGGAGGAGGCATGACAGGAGCCTGGGAGATAGAAGGGGTAGGCAACAGAACATGAGTAGCACTAACCAGATCCACTGCAGAAACCTGTAAAGAAGTTACAGTATCAACTTCTGCCGCCACTGCCCTGTCCACAGAAGAAGGCATAGGAGCAAGAGGCTGTACCAGCTCCAAAGGAGGAAAAGGGTCATCCACAGGGGAGGACACAGAAGGTGGCTCATTAACAGGAGAGGGGCCTGGAGCAGGAGCTGTACATCAGGTTGATGGGAAAATTCTTTGGAACAAGGTGTCTCTGTGGGCTGTTGTTCAGGAGACTCATCTGCCACATCAGAGCCAGTACCCTGGTATTATGGGAGGCCCAGGGGAAGTCCCGGAAGGTATGGGAGGTTTCGTCACAGAGATTACAGCTGATAGGGGTTTGGCAGGATAAGGTCACATGACCAATGCCACCACACCGTGAACATTTCATTTTGTCATGGACACTATTCAAATGAGCATGGGCTCCACACCGGAAGCAAGATTAGGCTGGCAAGCAAAAAAGAGAGAACCACGGTCTCTCCCCAAGTGAAAACAACTGGGCAAATGGTGAATAACTCCCTTGTCCATAGGAAGACGAACCCTAATATGCCACCCTCCTATCCAAATCTCTTCGGAGTCCATAATAGGGTCAAGAATTCCAAGAACAGTACACTTAGATCAGAGCCAGAATAAAATGTCTGAAATGGAAACACATTCGTTTTTAAACAACACAGTAATTGTCCAATAGGCAGGTTTGGTTAAAGGAATCACTGAAAACACAGACCATTATGGAGTTCTCTTAACAGACTGATAACGTTTCCCAAAAAGTTCTAACCCAGCAGCAGTCTTAAAACTAACATCAAAGGTAGGGTCCCCAGAGGTATGAATCAGCACATAAATTTCCTGTTCTGAGAATCCCATGCTATCCTTTAATAAGGTACGCCCCACATGAATATGGTCAGGAAAGGAATCCACCCCCCCCCTTATATCTAAGGTGAACAGCATTTCTGCACTTGGAAGATTCAGGAGGTGTATGAAAAAGACCCGCATAAGTTTTCTGAAAAGGTTTACCAGGTCCTTGAGAAACACCAGGGTCAGGAACATGCAACGGTACAGGCTTGGGGTGGAGGGGCAGCCTGTCCAGGGTCCGATGAAGGGACATCAGCAGTAAGTTCTACTTCGGAAGCCACAGGGGAGGTAGCAGTAGGGGGAAGAACTACCGGTTGTGAGGAGCATAATGAAGGAACCTCAACATTAGGGAAGAGATTTGGGGAGTTAGTCAATTCCAGAGACGAAGGAATTGTGAGGGGGATCAGGAGCAATATCTTCAGTCCGAGGAGAAGATGTCCACGGCAGATCAGGTGCAGGCTTAACCCAACCTGCAGCTGGTAAGGCATCAGCCACTGTTCTTCCAGTCACCAGCAAGTGATCATCGTAATTAGGGAGAGAAACAATAGGAACCTGTGCTGCAGAAATGGATTGCTCTGTATTTTGTAGGGCAATTTGCTGCACAGGAGAATTCACAACTCCAGGAGGAATAGTCCCTTCAGAAATCATCCTATTAGTACAAAACTGTGATTGTGCATGAGAAAAAACAGTACCTTCATGATAAGGAAGCTTGGAGTTCCGCATTACCTCGCTAGCAATCGGCCGTTCGGTAGGTCCAGCAGAGACAGAATTTCCAAGAAGCAGACCCATAGTTGGCATTCCAGAGTGAGTGCAAGAACCAGGTGAGCGCTGTGTAGGAGACTGGGTAGAATCCACAATAGCAGTATCTAAAACGGAGCCAAACTTGACAAGTTTGTGACTCGCGACATTCTTCCTCTGCAAGAAGAGCTCACAAATAGTCACGCCTAGAAAAAAGGATTTGTAGGGTAAAGTTTTTTCGGGTGGCACTGTCAGCGCCTTCCTTCCATCAGACACAGGAGAAATACTAGAACCAACAGAACACTCCGTAGAATCAGTCAAAACTCCAGCTCTAGAACAACCTGAGGAATGTCCAGCAGGAACAACTTCCATAGCTTCTGAAGCAGCAACAAAAGAGACCCTTGTACAAACGCTGCAGGGGAGAGGGCCAACTCCCGAGCTGTAGTAGCCAGCACACTATCTCCACCATCACCAGGATCAGGAGGTTCCACCATCTTGGCCAATGTTCAGGATGACAAAGGGTCCCCCTCAGGTGAGTAGGGGAATTTACCTGGTGTCCTGGCCAAATTTCCTTCATTCACTAAAAAAATACCACCAACAGCTCAATCTGGTTCAAATTCAGTTGTTTACCATCTGTATCCCCCCTCCACCACAGTTGCCCCTGAAAAAAGGGACTTCTAGGCCCAGTGTGCTTGCCAAGTCAACAAAATTCAACAACAACAATTTGGTCAGAAATATATTTGACTACTCCCGGATCTTTCAATAGTTGGTTATTGAGTTTCCACCGTGTTCCTTGTTTAGGAGGGGAAGAAAAGGAAATCTGACATGTGACTTGTGACTGAATGGTCTGATGGGGGTCCAGGGTGGATGGATGAATCTAATACTCCGGGAAGGAGTGGTTGTGTAATTAAGAGGTAGTGGATATGGGAAGAGGTCTGATGCACTTGGGAAGTGAATGTATATTGTTTCTCGGTGGGATGAAGGACTCACCAAATGTCGTATAAACCTAATTGATCCACAAGATCCCATACTGCTCTTTGAGCCGAAGAAAGACCTTTATGGGAAATTCTGAAATGATCTAAACAGGGATCAAATGTTATGTTTAGGTCGCCCCAATATATAATCGGGATGGACTAGAAGAGGGTTAATACATTAATTAAATGCATGAAAAATCCAGAAGAGTCAACATTCGGACCATATATGCTGCCAAGTAGGATGTCTTCTGTGTGCAAAGTACCTTTAACAAAATGGAATCTGCCCTTGGGGTCTTTAATAATTTGAGATGGGGAAAAGGGTACGCACCTAGCAATTAAGATCATTACACCACAGCTTTGAGTGGTGCCTCCTGCTGCGAATATTTGCCCTATATGCTGTCTTCTCAAATTAGGGGCTTCTGAGTCCAACATGTCAGACTCTTGTAAGCAGACTACATCTGCTTTCAATAGAGACAGATGTTTTAATATTTTATATTGCGTAAGTTTCTGTCATGCCCCTTTAACATTCCAGGAAGCCACTGTTAAAGTTCTAGCCATGTTATCCCTGAAATAAAGGGCCATAGGCTTCTAAGTACTGAGCTGTTATCCAGCATTGCAATTAACCGTACTACTGTTGATTCTGTACTACCCGGCCCTCCTCAATCCCCCCCCAACAACTCCCCAAATTCCCTGTTTGATGCTTGTACCAGAAGTATAGTAACTAAATAGAGAGCATCCCTTACCCTCCCACCTCCACTTACTGTTATGAACTGCGCTTTGCAGTACACCACTCATATGCCCCTTCCCGGCCTTCCCCAGAATTAATAACTATAACTATGATATCTCTACTAATCTACAGGAAATATACAAACTTTCTACTTGAGTTTGATAACTATACCAAATGTAAACCTTGTCGTACAATGTTTATGGCAAATATAGACTTTAGTATTAAACCAATCTTATGTGAAAATTACCTTGATGAAATAAACCTAAATACTGAGCACATAATCATCACAACAATGAAACCAAAGAAATTAAGGCCAATAAATCACTAGACTAGAGCATCGAACCCAAGAAAATAAAGCTACCTGAAAATTTCCTAAGATTTTGTAAGGAGAAGTATCTGGGACTTAAACCAGTCCTATAGTATCCATAATGTAAAGTGATAAGCAAGTTTATAGAATTTTGCCACTTATAATAACAGAGAAGGCAATCCGATTAACAAAAATGGCACGTCAGTTCAGTCCATAAATCCAGCATCTTGACAAATAA